>CM068591.1:12548140-13748140 GCA_035048485.1 Pteria penguin | reverse complement strand
TAATCAAATCATGAGGCAGAGATGTATAAAGTGTAGAAAAAATCAAATGTAGAAATTTGAGTCGCTTTGAAATTTAGCGAAAGAAGTTTGTCTATAACTTCATGAGAATTTTTAATCGACCAAAAGTAATTGATGTTACTATTATGAAATGCGACATCACAATATTTGATAATATAATCACACAAATCACATAAGACCGTGATAACGAAACGCCACGCAGTCCTTGAGAAAACCACCTGACTTGACAGGTACACCTTCCCATTACTCATCACTTGGAATACAACTCACTTAAGACCGTGATAACGAAACGCCACTCAGTCCTTGAGAAAATCGCATGACTTTGGCAGGTACACCTTCCCATTACCCGTCACTGGAAACACAACTCACACAAGACCTTGATGAGGAACACCAGAGTCCCGGAAAAAACCGTCGTCTGACTTCCTACTAGCCCTCACATGGAACACAACCAACAAATGATCGTGTTGTGGAACGCCAGTGTCCCGAAGAAAACCGTCTGATATCGGCAGGTGCATCTTCCCACTAGCCCTCACGGGGAAGACAACCCACACATGACCGTGATGAGGATCGCCAGAGTCCCGGAGAAAAGCACCTGACTTCGGCTGGTACACCAACCCACTAGCCCTCACTAGGAACACAACCCACACAAGACCATGACGAGGAACACCAGACTGTATTTGACCATACCAGTTTATCCATTGTACACAGGAAATATATTACATCACTGTACATAGAATTCTAGCGTACACTTAAAATCAATCTGGCTTCATCGAAAACAAAAGATAACTGGTCAATATACGTTGGCTGTAAGCGGACTTGCGTGAAAAAATATTAATTCGTGGCCTCAGTTTACTAAACTGTGCGCACAGTTTATTAAATCGTGGCCACAGTTTAGATAAATCGTGGCCACAGTTTATTAAATCGTTCCCAAAGTTTAGGTAAATCGTGGCCACAGTTTACTAAACTGTGCGCACAGTTTATTAAAGCATGGCCACAGTTTAGCTAAATCGTGGCCACAGTTTATTAAATCGTGGCAACAATTTACTAAACTGTGCGCACAGTTTATTAAATCGTTCCTACAGTTTAGGTAAATCGTGGCCACAGTTTATTAAATCGTTCCCACAGTTTAGGTAAATCGTTGCCACAGTTTACTAAACTGTGCGCACAGTTTATTAAATCGTGGCCACAGTTTAGCTAAATCGTGGCCACAGTTTATTAAATCGTTCCTACAGTTTAGTTAAATCGTGGCCACAGTTTAGGTAAATCGTGGCCACAGTTTATTAAATCGTGGCCACAGTTTAGGTAAATCGTAGCCACAGTTTAGCTAAATCGTGGCCACAGTTTACTAAACTTTGCGCACAGTTTATCAAATCGTGGCCACTGTTTACTTAAATCGTGGCCACAGTTTAGGTAAATCGTGGCCACAGTTTATTAAATCGTGGCCACAGTTTAAGTAAATCGTATATGTCTTTGATGTTTCCGGACGGCTGTATCTTCAGATATATACCAAGTTACTTTCCATATCAAAAATTAATTATACCCCTTGCAAACGAAGTTTGGGAGGTATAAATGAATCACCATGTCCGACTCTCCGTCCGTCCGTCCTGATTCGTGTCCGGGCCATATCTTTTTATTGGGTGGATAGATTTAGATAGTATTTCACAGGATTGTTGCCAATGACCCAAGGGTGTATCTCGATCTTGACCCAAGGCCATAGGTCAAAGGTCAAGTTCACTGTGTTTATATATACATATAAACATGTATACTGCATACGTTTAATGACATTATACGCATTATGGTATGACGCTGCCCGTCCGTAGACCTTTTTATCCCAACAACCTTGTGGGCAGGATACAGACCAAACCTTTCAGCCTAGCATATTAAAATTTTCCATGGGGATTACCCATGGGTAGACAAGAAACCCTATTGATTAACATTGACCTTTGTCTGCAAGGACATATCATTATGAACATTTGTGTGAAATATGATCAAATTATGATGTAGGGTTAAGGATATATGAGATCGGATGAACAAAATGACAGACGGACACGGCATCGGCTATATGCTACCCCGAAATTTTTTCGGGGAACATAATAGAAGTGTCATGAAGTATGACACTCATTTATGAGTACACTTCGTAATGGAAGAAGAAGAATAATAATATTCGATAGGCATATGAAGCAACAATATTAATGAAAATAATATCATTTATGTACGAATTGTTTGTACTTTGTTTGTACCAATATATTTCACTACTGTAAATGTTTTAGTCGGGCTTAATGTCGAAGGTATAAGCCAAGGCTATAGCCGCCGTGCACGATTCTCAAAAAGATACAGTCTAATTATAAGTTTTTAGCCCTCTTTGTCACTCATTGTGTTCTTGCGCTTCAAAATATAATCTCTGATGTGATTCCTAGCATTATAATATTCAGCACGTATTGAATCTTTATTGGATCATTAATTATATGTAACCTTGCAAATACAGATATACATGTGTATTTTCGTGTACTGTGTAGACTGAAGTTACATGCACTTGCTTGATATCACTGCGCGAAGAGCTAGTGTTAATTATAGCACAGGCCTTATGGAGAGATAACAAGCAGTACACACTGCAGTAGGATACACAACATTATACAGTATTTAATTAAGAATATTTGAGCCTGTCTCATAATATTCTCATTTATCGTGGCATTCTTAGGAAAGATAACTCGTATCCTCTGGTATACGGGTTTGGGTTATCGATCTTAGATAATTAAGTAATGGTCATTGTTTCAATTGATTCGGTCAATGATTAAATTGTAAGACCCCTCTAGTATTCATTGCAAAAATGAAGAACAAAGACATTCGAAAAATGACCCTCCCATCCCTCCCATAAGTTATGATATAATTCTTTATTTGTAATATTACATATATTGAAATTTCACTTTGCACACATTTCTGCCTAGTCTTTTTTTTTTCTATTTTTCAGAGTTGGTTTCAGACCTGCAATATGGTTGTAAAACTAACATCAGATGTTCAACCTTTCAACAATCCCTTGTCACGGTGGATCTTCTTTTGAACCATATCTGGCGGACACAAACTATTCAATGTATATATTTTGTGTACAGACTGTAATAATAGTATGGATTCTTCGGTATACTAGGAAAGTACACCAGTAATGCTGATTATTTCATACTGCAATATTGTATTCATTTTCGTTGAATAGTGACGTTATAATTTATATACTAATGAATAACACTGTTTTTAACATAAACTACTCATTATTATATATATATATAGACTTTGTGCTATACACCACTCAACATATTCTATATATAGACTTTGTATGATATGAATAAAGTTGTATGGTAGATTTCTACCATCTTTGTGGTTTGTCCTTGTCAATTGGCATCCACTTAATGTGTAATGTTAATGCTATATCAATATATTATGATGCATTCGAGGTTACATATTGAATTGTTTTTGTCTATATATAGACTTGGTATGATAGTGAATAATGTTGTACATGGTAAATTTTCTACCATCCATGTTGTTTGCCCTTGTCAATTGGACAATGGGCTTTCACTTATGACAATGTATAATGGTAATGCATTATGACGAATTGCAATTACATGTATTATAATGTTGGTTGAAAACTCCACTGCGGCCATTTTTATTGCCAATAAAACTGAAAACTAAAAACTTGTATTACTTATGATTGCTTAGTTCAAATTATTCAATATTTGGTCTGAATCCGTCAAGGTCCGCGATAATGTAATTTATGAGAGGCGCGTGATGTTTAGCGTCGACAAATTTATATATATACCTCTATGGCGTTGAGGATGTAATTAATTGTCAATATTTGTTGATTCTAGGCTAAATTAAAGTTGCATTAGCTGTCAAGATTGGTATAACAAGAATGTTATGTTTCATTTAATTATCTGAAACCGGAAAAATTGAGAAATGTTCGTTACATTCACCATTTACACAACATTTGACACGTATGTAGATCGGGTCAGAAAATCGCGTGATAAAAACAATGTATTAAAGTGTGCCGCTGAGTATATCTTCGTAAAACATGTTTTATCTAATTTTGTAAACTCAAAGATATATAGGCGCATTCTGAATGCACAGAAGAAAAGAAAAAAAGTCATTAGTAATGCTGTCAATATTAATTTGGCTATATACAACGAACATTTTAAAGCTTTATTTCACATTAGTAGTCCCACATGATTTGATCGAGGGGCCCCAAAAAGGGACTCTTAAAACAATTTCTTTTAAAGAATTTTACAAGATGCATTTACGTTTCTTTCATGTCGTCCACTTTACACATTATTATCAAGACTTAATTTTAAGAGTTTACCTTACCTAATGACAGTAAATATCGGACCGCTTTCATAATACAAACACGCAAGTAATCAGTACAATGGAATGTCAAGACCTCGTGCTGACGTGGTATTGAAAAAGGTCCCCCGTTCCCATCGCTCTAGTTCAGCTTCTATGATGTTCTTGTTCTAAAAATGTTTCGTCACGGACTTTTTTCATTCCTGATGTTATCGAATTCTGTCTTTAATCGAGGACGTCTCATCTCCGATTGCTTTGTCTACGTCACCAGTGTTGTTGTTATTAGTGAAAGTTTCCTAATCTCGCGTTAGTTGGCTAGATCATTGATACACTGAGCATGCCAGGTGAAGAAAAATTACCGACTTTGTGCGGGTAGGTCGTAATTATTTTTAATGACATTTTAATGGTTTTTTCCACTACTAATCGAACTTATATAACATTGTAATTTCGTATAAAGGCTTAACTTCAGGAGAGAGTCCAGGGTTAATTGTTACAGCTTTCGTTTTTAATACGGAAAATGACAGCTATTGCAACTTTAATAAAATAAAACGAAATTTAATGATAATAAAATAACCAATAACGCGTCACTTGAACCTCAGTCAGTCTCGTTATGGTCACTGTCTAGACATTTTAAGATCTGGACAGGCATGACATTGCCAACTGGTCTAATATTTGTGTACATGTGTATGTGAGGGGTTTTCCTATGTCTATTTTTATCGATAGAAGCATGTGTCTAATTCAATCGTCAAGCATAAACATTGGTAAAGCGTTGTGTATTGCTCATTACCTTATCGCTTGGCAGAAAGAAAACGGGTACATGCATTGTTCCCTGTCCTGATTAACATGTCTGACATTATTCTCAGATCGACGTCATTTCCAAAGAAGTAGTAATCAAGATGTAGTTTAATCTAATGTCGCCGGTTCATAAATGGAGACAAATAAACCCCAAGTATCATTTCAGTTTTTCTCTCGGATTTGCTCCGTAACATCTAAATTTTTGCAATTTTGACAAAAAAGGCGATAATTGAATTTTTTTCATGCATTACTCTTCGAACCATCGGCTACTATCAAGATATGTTGAGTTTCTATGGTAGATCTGTAGAACTTTTCAAGGATAAATAGAATATCCTGCTAAACAGAGTAGGTTTAATGGTCATGGATTGTCAATGCAAGTGAAATTGTACTTAAACAATATTAATCCGGAGAGTTATAATAGTCAAAACGGCCCAAGAAAAACTGTCCACACCAGAAAGGCCCCCTTTTTAACCACACCGGCCGAGCTCTGTAATATTTTGACAATGGATATCGACTTTGAATTCAAAATAGATTTTTTCACCTAGTGTTTAAATTATACTCGATACAGATAGTAACAGGGCAAATAATTTGACACTTTTAAACTTCAGCATAAAATTATTCCTATTTTCGTGTGGGCCGTTTTATTTTGGGCCGTTTTGACTATACACTAATCAAGAAGAAAAGTTATAATTATGCTCTCTATAGCGATAGGAGATGACAGATATATATTTTTATATAAGAATAAAGAATAAAGCATGACAAGGAAAGTGTAACTTTTAAAACAGTAATGAATCTATGGTTTCCATCATGATTCCATGCCTCATGAGATATTTATCAAAGTTAACTAATGATAAACTTCATTTCACTGTTACTTAGGAATTGTTTTTCCATAATGAAATGTGTAAATTCTTCTGTCCTTGAATTTGTTATCAACTGTATTTTAAGTCCAATTTAATCTTTTGCTATACTTGACCAGTTACTAAAAGCCCGGCTACCAGTACTGTAAGTACTTTGATTCTTTATAGCGACTCCAGTGTGTGCTTATCTCTATTGATATCTGTCCAATGAGATACATTGCTTGACCCCTCATTTGCATATGTAATGATCTAATCAGACACGCGTTGTTTACACTTTGTTTGAACCAAATTATTTCACTGCTGTAACTGTCTTGTTCATCACGAATCTAAGGCGGGCTTATCTCTACTGATGTCCAGTTAGAGCCATTGCTTGGTCCCTCATTTGCATATGTAATGACTTAATCTGAGAGTTAGCTCCATTCGTTTTGTTTCAGCGTCATTCGATCGCTAATAACCATATTGGTTAGTCGCACGATTTTTGAAGCAACTTAAATTCAGTGGACCTATCATTATTATTGGATCCATGTAGTTGCTCATAGCATGTTATAATGCTTATATTGCATCCTAGATATCACATTGGTGACATGTGATTTAATTAAATGTATGAGTAATTTGACATTGATCGTGGTGATATGATGGATCCATCAAAGGACTTGCACGTATGTTTACTCGGCATTCGTATATTTGACGAGTTGGCGAGTTTATGGCACAGAATCCCGACTTTAAAAATCTACATTTGGGTAGCGGTTAAGCGGTTTCACGACGTTAATCAGGAGTCGAGGTGGTCTCAAATTGTGTGATTTTTTTCCTCCGACCTTATTCGTTTTCAAGTCATACCGGATGTGTTGTTCATGCAAGTCGGCGATAGAAACCTGGTTCACAAACTGATGTCTTTAGATGACTAACTAGTGGAGGGTGTCGGAGTAAAATGTGTTATCATTGGTCAACTCTTGAGACGTCAACAACCCCCCCCCCCCTCTCTCCGAGTTGTTGGTCATCTTTACAACGAGCGCGTTGTTCATATCGACAGAGAACTTTGCCGTGAAGCAATTGGTCGTCAAAATATTCATAATTGGCGTCACAGGGGATTTGGGTCGGATCTCTCTCATTGTGCCGGGATTCCAGGCTGGAACACAGTGCTAGCCCCTTTGATCCATCATCGCCCATGAAATGATGCTGGAGAAGCATAAGGAAGTCAGTGTATGTACACTCCAGGCATCTCAGGTCAGTACAATGAGGTTTTTTATATCTATTTCTCTTAGTCACTTTGTAATTAAGAGTTTCAGATGGCGCTTTATCATTTAGTAATGAATTTACAATCGCAATAATCATATGAATAAGTATTATTGTCCATTTACTGTTTTCTGAATATACTACTACATGTAGTACCAGTCGCATGATTCTTATCAATCATAAGAATCCCCACCCCCCCCCCCCCCCTAAAAAAAGAAAAAAAAAAAAAAAGAAAACAACCACAAAACAGTACATGTATCTCGTGCTCAGTGCAGCTTTCTATTGTGTATAAATTGTAATTTGATTTAAATTACTAAATATAATTTCGTTTGAAGCTGAGTCACTCTCATATCTGTGATAGTGTATCACAAACTTTCCTTATGCTCACTACGGCATGCAGCATCTATATATGTGTTCAGTGTAACACAATTTTTCTATTTTGTGCTCAATGAAGCACATGGTGTTCGGTGCAGCACGATTTATAAAATGTTCATTGTAACGTGCTCATATATGTGTGTGTCACAGTGTAACATAACTTCTTTTTGTGCTCAGAGTAGCACATTGTGTTCAGTGTAACACAACTTTTATTATGCTTATTGTATATATATATATATATATATATATATATATATATATATAATATATATATATATATATATATATATATATATATATATATATATATATATATATATATATCATAAAAAAGTTGTCTTCTATTTCTTTGATCAATATTAAGTGCTGTTTCGGTGTTTACCCTGCCGTTTCTGTGTTTAGGGTGCCGTTTCGGTGTTTCGATTCACCGTGTAACACACTACATTTTATGCTCAGTGTAGCACATCGTGTTCGGTGTATCAGAACTTTTATGATGCTCACTGCAATATTTACATATAATACAATGTTTACACAACCAGTATACGTCAGGTGGTTATCTGTTTTCAATGTTTGAGGTTTGTAAATTGCTAGTACAATGAGTCTTAATTATATTTATTTCTCTTAGGCACTTTGTAGAATTAGAGTTCCAGGTTATTATTTAGTAATGAATTTTACAATCGCAATAATCATATGAATAATTATGACTGTCCAGTTACTGTTTTCTGAATCTTCTACTAAATGTGGTAACAGTAGCGTGATTCTTATCAATCAGAAGAATTGCATAAATCAATTTAAAAAAACACAGAAGACAGTACATGTATCTCACACTCAGTGCAGCTTTCTATTTTGTATAAATTGTAATTTGATTTAACATTACTAAATATAATTTCGTTTGAAGCTGAGTCACTCTCATATCTGTGATAGTGTATCACAAACTTTCCTTATGCTCACTACGGCATGCAGCATCTATGTATGTGTTGGGTGTAACACAGTTTTTCAATTTTGTGCTCAATGAAGCACATGGTTTTCAGTGTGGCAAGATTTAAATGTCCATTGTAGCATGTTCATATATATGTGTGTGTGTGGCAGTGTAGCACAACTTCTTTTTGTTCTCGGTGTAGCACATTGTGTTCGGTGTAGCACATTGTGTTCGGTGTAACACAACTTTTATGTTGCTCATTGTAGCATATACTATTTGTGTGTGTTCGATGTAACACACTTTTCATTTTGTGCTCGGTGAAGCACATTGTGTTCTGGGCAACACAATTTTTATGATGCTTATTGTAGCATATATGTGTGTTTTCAGTGCAACACACTTTTCATTTTGTGCTCGATGTAGTACATTGCGTTCGGTGTACCACAACTTTTTATTACGCTCATTGTAGTATATACATATATATTACAAAGTTTACACACACATTATACATCGGGTGGTTATCTATTCTCATTGTTTGAGGTTTGTAAATATACCTATATATTTTAGGGAACTTAAAAGTCAGGGCAATCATGCCACCACGAAGGAAAAGGAAGCCTCGTCAAAGTTACAGTCCCCTCAGATCAGGATAAAAGGTAGACGTCCAAAACACACAAGCTAGTGCTACTCAGTCTGGACAAAATACGGACATTGAAAGTGAGTCCATCCCAAGAAACACATACAGCATCTGAAGAACCTAATTTTGCATTAATTCTCCCTCTATGCAAACTGTAGCTGCAAATATTGACATTAGGGCTCTAGCGAGTGAGATTATATGGCAGCAAAATGAACAGTCCGATAAGGATACCGCATCCTTATCACCACTCACACCATCAGAGCCGCCATCACAGTCGCCTGCCACAAATAATATCATAAAGCAAATTCAGTTAATACCATCAATCTGTTTCACATGGCGCAGATGTCCATGTATTTACTTCATTTGACAACTTATTTCAAGGTGAGCCAGTCAGGGAAAACCACCATAACCATATCTGATGGCATACCTCTTGGGGTAGAAGTTAGCACCATGCAAATTAAAAACAAAATGTGGGGAAAATGAATATTTGGATCTAGGAATGCTACTTCCAAACCACAATGAAGAACCTGTATTAGTCACCATTGAATCGCATGTTATAAACTTTAAACAGGGTACAAAGCCAAAAGCACCAATATCCATTTATCAACGGACTGGTGCTTTACACATTTTTACATGTATTTACTTAGAAAAGTTTCCGAATGAGGCTCCTAACTTGCTAAAATATTGCAGCTTCGTTCGGAACTTGCACAAGTGTGCTGATGACCAGGCCTGGAGGTCATATGATGAGTCCTTCCGCAGGCTGTGCCAAACATCCAAATTGCCATGGCAAAAACCTGTGGAAGAACTCCTCATAAAAGCAATCTCAGGATTTTTTCGTAAAACTCAAAAAGACTCATAATTGCCCTCAGTCCCTCTACGGAGGTAAAAGCAACAAATTAAATTCTGCTTTGTTTACAACAAAGATGAGCGATGTAATCCCTCCTCCTGCCAATACTTTCATGCATGCTCATCATGCTAAAATGCACACCCAAAAATCACATGTAGGCAGTATATGCAGTGACAATCAGTCGTTGCCCAAAATCCTGTCAATACACAATTTTTTCCTACTTAAGTAAAAGTACTAAAGCTTTGCTCTTTTCTGGAACATTTTGATAGAGAACATCAAAATTTTTGATCGATGGGTTTTTCTAACGGTTTTAAGCTTGGGTAATCAATTCGCCAAAAACCTACTTTTCCAAAAACATAAAAGTACATTTAAATATCCAAACACCGTCGGAGATTTTATCAAAATTGGTATTGAAATAGACGAATAGCAGGACCCTTTCCTGGGCCCCCTTTTCCAAATTTGTTTTCCTCACCCCTAGGTGTAATTCCTAAATCAGAGGTTGATAAATTCAGAATTATTCATGACCTTTCCTGACCAAGGAACTCTGTAAAGACTCAGATACCAACCAAGCGCTCAGATGTTATATACGACATTTGCTGATATTGTTAATTTCATTAAAGAATTCGGAAAAGGAAGTCTTATGGCTAAAACAGATATAGAAGACGCATTTCGAATAGTTCCCATTCATTCATCAAAACAGATATAGATGGCGCATTTCGAATAGTTCCCATTCATTCATCAAACTATCATCTGTAAGGTTTTTCTTGGAATTCTGCATTTTACTGTGACCGATGCGAGCAGTTCCTGTCAGATATTTGAGATGCTCAGTCGAGCATTAGTACGGAATATAGACTGAAGTTACTGCTCTTGCTTGCTATCGCTGCGCGAAGATATTTTAAAATCTAGACAGTCATTGCCAGTCTATATGGAATAAGGATTCGATATTTCAAGTGGCTGTCTCACATTATCGATGATTTTTCTTTATCCGCCCACCTGCCTGTTAATCGTTAATTGTTGAAAGCATTCTTTTTATCGTCTTCAATGGTTCTTCAGGATTGGAGAGTTGGCTATTAAATCAAAAGCTGTAAATGTGCTAGCCCGTTCTGATGTTCATTTTGATTATGACCAGCACAAACTGAAAGGTTTAGTTAGCCTCATCTTGCGTCATTATGAATTAAATGTTGACAACTCTCCTTTCACGAATTATTTGTCTGCTAGCTTATTACCAAACTGTTGTCCAGTGAAGGCGTTGCATGAATATCTTGCCTCAAGTGTTCAAACACTCGTCGGGTCATCTCCTTCTATTTACAGACCACATTCCCGTTTCGTATTCATATGTAGCAGCACAGTTGCGCCAGGCAATATCATTTATTCGCCTTGACCACAAACCTTATAAAGGTCACAGTTTCTGCATAGGTGCTGCTATTCATGGCGCTTTCATCGGTCTCTCGGAAAATGTCATACAAAAATGAGGTCGTTGTAATGCTAACGCTAGGTGTCGCTATATTCGCATTCAGTCTATGTCTATCTTAGAAAACTTTTTAGTTGGTTGGTTGGTTGGTTGATTGGTGTTTTACGTCGCTTTCAACAATATTTCAGTTATATCGCGACATGGAAGCAGGAGGTTACCAACCTCTTAAACATAGTGGCGCAACCCGGGAATCGAACCCGGATCGTCGGCGCCGCAAGCCAAGCGCTTAACCACTACACCAAGCCTGCCCCTGAAAACTTTTTAGAAAGTTACTTTGTCCAGAATCTGTCTGCCAAGTTGTATAATTAAGCGAACCCGTGTGATGGTGCAGAACTTGTCTGTTATCCATGGTAATTTTTATTATTTTGTACCTTGTCAAGGTACAGAATGTGTCTGCCTTGAAAGTTGATGTACGATGAACAATATTCACACTAAAGAGCTTAATAATTTGGTTAAGAATTTGTCTGCCAAACATCATTTTCTTCAATGTATATACCAGTTATGGTTGCAGAAATTGTTTGATATCATACGTTATTATATTTGGTATTTTCTTAGAAATTAGTCTGGTTCATGTTTTTTAGATTATGCCTCATTTTCCCTGACTGACTGATCTCCTTATAATTTATATGGGTGACTGTAATTGTAGCCCATTTTGGCGCATTCTTTGGTACACTACCCACATATTTTATGAGATTTACCTAATCTTTGTTAAATGTTAAGATGATCGTCACTAGTCATTAGTTTTTTGTAGTCATGACGATCGACATTTTGTATTTTATATTATAATGTAATTTTGCGTCATTTATAATCTATGAATAAATGACAAAATTCGTTCATTGAATTTTTGGTTATTGTTGTATTTTACATGGAGAACATAAAACAATATTATTGAAAATAATATCATTTATGTACGAATTGTTTGTACTTTGTTTGTACCAATATATTTCACTACTGTAACTATTTTTCTTTATCGCCACTCCAGTGTGTGCTTATCTCTCTTGATATATGTCCAATGAGATACATTGCTTGACCCCTCATTTGCATATGTAATGATCTAATCAGACACGCGTTGTTTACACTTTATTTGAACCAAATTATTTCACTGCTGTAACTGTCTTGTTTATCACGAATCCAAGGCGGGCTTATCTCTACTGATGTCCAGTTAGAGCCATTGCTTGGCCCCTCATGTGCATATGTAATGACTTAATCTGAGAGTTAGCTCCATTCGTTTTGTTTCAGCGTCATTCGATTACTAATAACCATATTGGTTTTTTTATTGTATTGTATTGTTTATTAATCAAAAGCTGTACAGCTTATAAATTTACATTGTACACTATATAAAACTCAACAATAATATAATATAATGTCAAGGTCAACGCAATAAAAAGAAATATCACAATAAACTTATGTAAATTTTTATATGGAATATAGTAGATATAATACATGTATAATATATAGCTATGAAATTTAACTTATAGTACTTCTCATTTTTAAAAGCATTCTTTAAAAATTTACCAAAATTACAAAGTTCCTTGGTATTACCAGAACTTAAAAGTTGAACTAGTTTGAAGACGGAGGGTCTTCTATAATAATAATTCTTCAAATATTTAATTATTAAATTTTCAAAAGCGGGACATTTGAGAATAAAATGGAACTCGTCCTCTATATCTAATTTACAAATATTATAAGTACGTCTTTCAATAGGTATATTTTTATAGCGCCCAGTTTCAATATTCAAACAATGCGAAGAAAGGCGTAATCTGCTGATAATTTTCTTATATTGCATAAAAATAGTTTTGGTCAAATACGGCTGTAATGTTACATGATCAATAATGTGTTTATATAAAGAACATTTCGATGAAGCGTTTATTTCAGATATAATAGACTGCTTATGTATATCAACGAGACGTTGCTTCACTTCCGTTAAAATGTAATTGTCGTCAAAAATACATTGATTTGACCAATATTCTCCACGACCAATTTCTGTTAAAATTCTTTTTACATTAGATAACCAGTTTGTGCAGTTAGGTTTAAGAGATAGTTCTTTTTAGTAAAAATCAACACATGACTTGAGAATACAATTTTCGGTACGTAAAAGTTTTAACCAATATTTAACCATTCTGAATTTTCTTATACAAATCATAGGAACCCTACCAAACTCTGCATATACCTTAGCATTTGGTGTTGATCTTTTTACCCCTAGGATACTTTTACAATAATCTAAATGTACCTTCTCTATATCTTGAGCTGCATGTAAACCCTAAATTTCACTCCCATAATATGATATACTAGAAACATATGTGTCAAATAATGATAAAAGAGTACTGTGATTAAAACCCATTTCGTCACATTTTCTTTTCAACGAAAACATCGCTTTTCTGCACTGCAATGACAGTTGCTTTTGGGTTTTATAAAATTTCCCGTCATAATTAAACACAATGCCTAGATAACAAAATTCATTCACAATTTCAATTTTTTCTCGCTTATAAAACCAACACTCTTGAGGTTTAACAATACCTCCATTTCTAAAAACAATAATTTGTGTTTTTGCCACGTTAACAGTTAATGACCACTTCTCTGTGTAAATAGCTAAAGATTCTACCATATAGTATTACAAAAAAATACAGTGTCATCCGCGTACATCAATAGGAAAAGGGATATCTCTTGAAGTTCAGTAGGCTCACAGCCATTGCGTATGAAATCCATTTCACAATCATTTACATAGAATGAGTGCAAAATGGGCGAAATTATTTCCCCTTGTAATAAACCAAGATGGTTAATGAACGGTTGTGAAATATTTCCATTTAATAGAATACTAGTTTTAATTTGATTATATAGAGACTTGATGCTCCCAAGCATTTGCCCCCTCGAACCCAAATGCGAAAGTTTTCCCCACAATTTGTTTCTGTCAATGGAGTCGAAGGCTTGCTTATAGTCAATAAAACAACAATATAGGCGCGATTTGCTATTAAGATGTTTACTAATAATTGCATGCAAGGCAAAAATAGCATCCACTGTACCATATTTTGGGCGGAAACCAAATTGAGCATCATAAATCGAATCATTTTTCTCTGCCCATAATAACAAACGAGTATTTAATATTGAAGTAAAAAGTTTACACATACAACTAATTAAACTAATACCCCTGTAGGTATTCGGGTCACCAGTATTACCTTTCTTATGAACAGGCATAACTAAAGCGTTACATAATATTGACGGGAAAAACCCTTTCTGAACATAGCATTAAAAATCACCTTAAACAGTGGTAATAAAATATTCGCATTTTCCAAAAAATACTCATTCAAAATTTCATCAGAACCATGGCTTTTATTACATCTTAAACCTTCAATCGCTTTCAGAAATTCGTCTTCTAAAATTTCTTCATTTAATTCTTCAAAAACAATATCATCATCATTGAGTAGAGTGTCATTATCTACCTCCTCAGTACCAGTACTATCACCTTGTATTTGGCCCCTCCACAGCCTTATGCAGACTTTCACTTGAACGTTGCACGCTGACTAACAGGGCGATGGGGACTATATGACGGGCCTTGTCCATATCTCTTTCAGAGGAGACATGGTCCTGAACCTCCTTCCCTCTGACTGTTAGTCGGGACTCCTACAGATCTAGGGTCTTAGCTCGCTTTCAGACTGGCAGAGCATGGTTTATCATGTTGATGTCGCATATATTTTTATACCATTATATGTTTTACAATACCTTACGTGTTTATATTTTTATGACCTCTCAATATGCGATACCTGCTGACCCTTGCTCTTTACATGGAGGATTATTTATAAATTTTTTTACATGTACGTCCTTTGATTGTTCTGCTGTTACGGTGAGTGGGAAGGTGGGCCCGTAAACCAGTTAACCACACCATTTGTTTGGCTTTTGTCAAATTAAATGACCGTCCTAAGTCGGTATCGTAATTGCACTACAATCAAATATTTTTGTAATGTGTTATATGTTCTAGTATCTTATTTATATTCATGTATTGTATAGCTCCATGGTGACTTCTGCCACATAACTGAGCCAGTAACTCCTCTTTTTTCTTTAATATCAATATCTGTTTTCGTTGATTTCTTTTTGGAAAAATGTGCATAAAATTTCCTTGGATTATGTTTTGAATATAATCAGCCATATTACCTTGTTCAAATTTATACCTTCTTTTCAATTTGCGTCCCAGTGATTTATAGTCATTTTTACTCTGAGACAATATTTAATGACTTTCAGATGTTTTACACATATTAAAATCACGTAGAGCTTTTCTATACAAGTTATATAATTGTTTACAAGCGTCATTAAACCATGGCTTGTGATTAAAAACAGTGTCAATACATTTTCTATCTCTAACAGATCGCCTGACAGATGACATTGGTATTTTGTGAAAATCGGACATAATACAATTCAATTCATTTATAAAAGTAGTAACACAATTATCAATACCATTCTCAGTGTCAAAATCATTATCATGTATACATTGCTCCAACCGTTTAAATTATGCTCAAGGGCATTTTCACTTTCAGATGCCAAATCCTTATTCAATCTAAATTTAACATGTTTGTGACCTTCAGAATCATCAATATCGGAAAATGAATTACTATAATTAGATTGTAATTCTATATGGAGAGGCGCATGATCTGAATACGTGTTAAAGTTACATACGATAAATTTACTCACATATTGAAATAAATCTACTGTAGTCAAACATAATCTAATACACTGCACCCGTTTGGACCGCAATAAGTAAAATCACTAGAATAATCATATCTACCATTTAACACACGCAAACCGCTTTCAATACATAGTTGTATTAACTTTATACCATACGTATTAACGGTCTGATCTTTGATTATACGATCAGGTACGCGTACGTCATTCTGGTAATCTAACAACGTAGGTATAACAGAGTCATGTATAACATCATCATCTATGTAATCTTTTAAACCTGCACATCTACAATTTAAATCTCCGGCAAGCATAACTTCACCTCTTTCAAAATATGATGCAATTTGATTTTCTAACTCAAAAAATATATCACAATTATAAAATTTGAAGAATGAAGATCTGTCTGGTGGTAGGTAAGAACAACAAATATGCAATATTTCATCTAGCCCTGAAATTATTGGGTTCACTTTTAACCATACAAAAGTATCAAAAAATATGTTTTCAATGGTAATAAAATCACCTAGACTACTTCGTATACCAATCATCATCCCCCACCCTGCTCGCATTTGGTCTTAGATCTAGGAATATACCTGCATGTAAAATCTGAAATAGGAAATTCAAAATTATTTTCAATCCAACATTCGCTAAGGCAAAATATATCGTAAGTACAAATAAAGTTAAGGAAAGGTTTGTCCTGAAGTTTTGTCTCTAGAGCACCGTTTATATTCCAACATAGTAATTTAATATTTGACTTACATAGAGTCTTATTTTGTCCCGGATCCTCCTGTTTATCCTAGCGAGAACCGTTTCGCGGACGCTTCCGTTGTTGTTGCAAAGGTGTTGTGCGAAGCGCGGGAGCAGGCGCTGCATTCGTAGGTGGCGAAAAATATTCCTGACCGTTTACGAACAGGCGGTCGCGCAGTAAATTAACTTTGTTGTTCTTTCTTCGTTCCTCTCTCATTATCGGATAGAGTGTCTTTCTGCTCAATCTCAGGAGGGAACTGTTCCTGAACCCACACGTTCGAGCCCTTCAAAAGTGCGTGGCGCCTGCCATCTCACTAGTTCCCTGTCTTTATAGCTACTAAATTTCGCCACTATGGGTCTCGGTGGTCCTTGATGATCTGCATATCTCCTCCTGTCCACGCGATGCACTCTTTCAAATCGCACTTCCTCGCGCACTTTCATTTCTTGGGCTACGAAATCAATGATAGTTTCCTCACAGTTTTCATTGTCCGTCTCGGGCAATCCGTAAAATAAGAGATTGTCCCTCATGGACCTGCATTTCAGATCTAGCACCTCCTCCTTCAACTCGCCCTTGTATTATTCATCTCACTTTTCAGATCCGCCACTGTAGATTCCGCTTGAGTGATAACCCTTTTCGCATTGCTGGTTTGAACTTTGACATCAGAGATCTCCTGTTTTAATCCATCGAAAAAATTACTGTAGCCATCTAAACACGTATCCACTTCTCTCCGAGATTTCTGTAAGTCAGTTACTGCCCGCTTTGTTTCACTTAAATCCGATTCAGTTTTCTGCATCTTTATTTCCAAATTTTCCATTTTGTTAAAAATTTCCTCAAACTTCATCATCCTTTTATCCAAATCATCAAGCTTATTCATTTTCGCATCAAGTGATTCCAACATTTTAAAGATTCCATTTAGGTCCTTGCCTGGTGTAGAATGTTTATCGTCTTCATTGATGACCTGCAGGCTAGTCCTGAGTACACTACCCGTTTCTTTCAGCGAACACATATTAATGGTACGCAGTACATATATGAGAACTAATCGCTCTCTTTTAAGACAAAGGAATCCGATATGAAAATGGTCAAAATGACCAAAACAAGATATATTTTATGTTTTTCACACGATCAACATGATCTCCATATCGAAATATATATCCACAATCAAAATCTCCGCATAAACGGCTCAATTTTTGGCACAATTTTACATAATTCTATGAAATCCCGGAGTCGAAAAAACTACGTCCATTTTATTAAACTGACCTTGACCTGGTTAGTCGCACGATTTTTGAAGCTACCCACCGCCACTCTCTTTCATCCACCATTTTCGTCTGTTCTGTTCAGTTAATTCATTTGTTTATAGTTTTAAATCTCAATCTTGTTCATCATTTAAAGTTGCATTCTATGTAATGTGTAGTTATTTGATTTGTATATCAGTTTGAATTGTCAATCTTGGTTTACTATTACACCACTGGGTCCAAAAACCCCCGAGAATCCCGTTTTTCACTGCAAAACTCTGCAACACTCTGAAAAAAAACTGAAATCTACCTGAAAAACACTGAAAAACTCTGACGGCCCTGATAAACACTGAAGAACTCTGAAGTCTACCCTGAAAAACACTGACGACCCTGAAAAAGTCTGCAAAACTCTGACGCCACTGAAAAACTCTGCAAAACTCTGAAAACACTGACACCTACTGCGATGCCCTCCGGCCGTGCGATTGCGGCCTCGCGTACTTCTATACGGTCCCTTCTATAGACCATTCTATCGCGTAATACACGGGCTCGGCCATCTTTAGATCACGTGACTATCCGCCATTAAGGTACTGAATAGGCTATCATCAGCCTAGTCTCGTATCATCAGTAAAGGACTTTTAAACAAGTTTACAAGTCCTTGCATCAGCTGATACTACCTTATGTGTTTTTTTTTCATTTGTGTTTTATTAAGTTGTTTTTGCAATTTGGACAGTGATTATAAGTGAAATACAGACTATTTGCCATGGGTTGCCTGAGTAACATTACTTTAAAAAACCTAAAGCAAACGGAGATAGATTCAATCTTATCGCTTATAATGCGAGTTTTTAATGAATAATATACTGTTTAGTACTGATCTATTAAAATTAAATTATTTTAGAGACATAAATCTTTGATTATTCCCATAATTGTTACTTTCATCCATGTCCCTATGTCGAGTGGTAGCTTGTACTAACAGAAAATGGATTATGTAACAGGTGTAAAACCAGGTTATCACCTGGGGTCAAGAATATCTCAGTATAGGTATCCCTGGCAAAAGCTACATTCCAGAAACTGTCGTCCGTATTACGCAATAAACCTGCTGGATTTATGTCGGCTGTTTAACCTCAATCATCCGTAAGACTATTATTGGCACACGTGTATGTTGATTGAAGCAAATAAATTAACATTGCATACACGAGGGAAGTAATGCAGTGAATTCAGTGCAGTGTAGTATGTAAATTATATTTAATTTGTATGTTAGTTTGAATTGTCAACCTTGGTTTATTATTAGCTGTTGTATTCCAGGTATTTATTTTATGGGTATATTTGATATCTCAATCTCTGTTTACTATAAACTGTTGCATTCAATGTATTGCGCATTCTTTGGTACAGCACCCACATAGTTTATGAGATTTACTCAATCTTTGTTAAATGTTTAGATGATCGTCACTAGTCATTACTTTTTAGTAGTCATATGAAGCAGGAATATTCGCGCGTGCCAGATAGCTAGCCCTACACTAGATCTAAATCGTGGCCACAGTTTACTAAACTGTGGCCACGATTTAGCTAAACTGTGACCACGATTTAATAAACTGTGGCCACGATTTACCTAAACTGTGGCCACGATTTAATAAACTTTGGCCACGATTTACCTAAACTGTGGCCACGATTTAATAAACTGTGCGCACAGTTTAGTAAACTGTGGCCACGATTTAATAAACTGTGGCAACGATTTAGCTAAACTGTGGCAACGATTTAGCTAAACTGTGGCCACGATTTACTAAACCGTGCCCACAGTTTAGTAAACTGTGGCCACGATTTAGCTAAACTGTGGGAACGGTTTACCTTAACTGTGGCCACGATTTACCTAAACTGTGGCAACGATTTGATAAACTGTGCGCACAGTTTAGTAAACTGTGGCCACGATTTAATATTTTTTTCACACATGTCCGCTTACAGCCACCGTATCAATATGTGCAGTAAAAAATATTTATTTATTTATACAATGTCTTATATATATATTGCGACTCATTCACTGCACAGGAAAGTTTTTAAAAGAAGCACTATCATACATGATTATTCAAAACTTGGTATTTCTACTGTCACATCATACTTCTGCTAATATTTCACAGTTTCTCTCCGATTTTAAAGTTCTGTTGTTATACAATTTGACTAGCATACAAAATATGACGGAAAAACCGAGGTATTGTCAATGTCAAATATTAACAAATGATGGTACTTGGATTCCAAATAAATTATACATTTCATGGAATTGCAACTTTAGACCACTACAAAGTTGGATGCTTAGTTAATTGGAACAGTTGGAAAACTTCAAACAATTCCTTGGATAACCTTTACACAGGGCCACAGAACATATGTTACATTGTAGTCTGACCGGAATAGCGCCCTTTCGTCCTTCTTCCCACATATTTACATAGAAGACAATGTTTTTGTTTACCCATAAGATTCACCGGTCTATGGATCTGCGCTGGTAAATCATGCACGATTTGGCTTTGCAACATACAAAAAGAAGTATGACTAAGCACCGATAGATCGTTACAGTTCTGAATCTCATTTAAGTCGTCATTACTGACAAATCTGCAAGAACTTTTGTCAATGATAACAAAAGGGTTCCTGTCTTCGTCTTCTACCACCAATGGCCCGTTGCTGGTAGGGTATGGTCTAGAGGAGAAGGGGGTACCCGTTGGATTGAACAATAATGTAAAGATGATGGATAAATCCAAACCACAAGTCCAAAAATCATGAAACCAGAGGACATACAAAATCAGTGAAAATGAAGAACAAATGGAAAATAACAAAATATGTCTACTTGAAGAGCATATGTGAACCCCTGTGATGGAGTGAGATCAGGTGCCCGGGGAGAGTGAGTATCTCCTGCTTGCTAGCAACACCCGTCACATATACCCAGTACAAAGAGTCAAATCGTGTGCATTCCATATGTATTTATATATGGAGAAATCGAAGTAGGTAACCTTCTAGTATAGAAGGTGTCAAATCTGTGTAAAATGATCGGAATCGGTCTCAGTCCAGAATATCATTTAAAAGTCTGGATAACGAGATAGCATATACAATAATAAGAGTCTCGTAACGACCGTAGAACTTCCTCAGTGACGTTGCTAGTCTAGTACATATATAACCCTGGCTGAGCAGCTTAACTGAAAGCCGCCAAACCCTCAGAACAAAGTCATTGTAATTTAAACATGCTCTGGAATAACGTATTAACTGAGATATGAATACGCCGTATGCGGGAGATGATGGAATGTTGCTACTTATGAAAGGAAGTTTGTGATAGCGAAATTGAAATCGTCACGTTTGTCATAGAGTGAGGTGTTCAATTGACCATTAATGTCGAAAGACAACATAATATCTAAATACGAAGTAGAATTACTACTTTCTGTGGTTTCTTTGGCCTCCAGTTCACTTGGATAGATGATGCTAAGGTATTCCGCGATCGAAGGATTATTAATTGAAAGCAAGTCATCTATATATCTGTAAGATATATAAGATCTGTAAATTGAAGCCAAGAGCCAATTCTTTTTTTTTTATTTTCCTTGCGGAAGCAAAGACTGAATGAATTCAGCTTCGTATAAGTAAAGGAATATGTCAGCCAGAAGCGGAGTACAGTTAGTGCCCATTGGAATGCCGACAATTTGTTAAAAAACCTTACCTCCAAACACCACAAAAATGTTATCGATAAGAAAGTTCAACATCTGAATGACAGCTGTTTCAGTGTATTTATTTTTGGAATCAGAATTTTCCCTAACAAAGTAAGTTTTATCGTGGCCTATTACTATCTATTTGAATTTGCGGCTTCCGTTTTTACTAGTAAATGCATTTTGAATAATTTCCGCTAATCTGTCTTTTAATTTCTGATGAGGGATCGTTGTGTAAAGAGTCGAAAAGTCAAAAGACTTGATGGAGCGAATTTTAGTAAAACTTTTTGATTTTAGATGTTCTAACAACTCTTTTAAATTTTTAAGGATCCACATTTGATTAATTCCACTTCTGGAATATACTGTTTCGCAATATCTATGAAGGCCAGATTTAATTTCTGATAATATTTTTGTGAGTAGCATCGATACAGATTTTGTGGAACACTTCGAGGAACCAGCGATAAAGCGTTGTTTGTAAGGATTTTTGTGCATTTTTTTGGAATGCAGTACAAATATGGAAGTTCTGAATTTAATTTATTTGAGTCAATACCAAACGTATTGAGGACAGATTTATGATTCTCGAGTACTTCCGAAACCGAAAAGTTCGTGAGAGTATAAGTAGGATTATTTCCTGGAGCTGAATTTAATCCTAATTCTTTCACTAGGCTGTCAAAGTAATATTTCTTACAAGTAAATGTATAATTATTAGATGCTTGATGACAAAACATCTATGTCTTGTTTGTGTCGTATGCGGCGTGGACAATCAACTACTTGTGACATACATGCATAGTGTAGACGATGCCCTGCAACAGAGAGAACCTAGAATGTATCAGCTTATCAAAGGTAATCTTCTGCTGGTAGAGGTCATATATGTAGAATACGAAATATATGTAAACTGGTGTTACGTAACTGTGACATTCAAAACAGTGGTCATCATGGCTTCCTTGAAATCGAGTTTGATCAGGTGCCCGGGAGCGTGTAAACATCTCCTGTTTGGCAAGCTACACTCACCATGAATGAACAACGTCAATAATATCACAGCAATGAATGTACTCCGGGCAAATAGCTTTGGGAAAAATGAATACATGTGGAATCACCTTCGCTAGCCAAGGCTCCGATCCGATTATTCCATTTCCCTGAAGTCCCAGTTGTCGATGCTGTTGACGAAGCCCATATCCAATATGCAGGTAAAATATGGTGTATTAGTAGTCCATAATTGATCATTTTTCCCCTTCTAAACCTATACATATTTGAACTAGTACTGCAATTGTAACTATTTTACCGATATATTGGTTGCGGCGATTTTAACAGTATCGGTAACTGGGAGTTTAAAATCTCGTCTAGATCCGTCAAGGGGTAAAGAATCCGATCGGAACCTTGGCTAGCAAAGATGTATATTATTTTCGTTGCTCTACAGTCAGTGGCAGATCCAGGATTTCCGAATGTGTGGGTGTGTGCGTGGGGGGGGGGGGGGGGGGGGGGGGGGCACATGTGAGAGTCGAGTACTAACCAAAATACCCATTTTGGCTGCCAAATCTGAAGTTTTACTCATACCTGTGTCGAAAACAGGCGGTCCGCCCCCCCTCCTAAATCCGCCACTGATAGTTATCCAAAACGCAATGAAATTGTCAATACATGTATTACGTAAGTCTCATCAACATCAATGGACCTATATTTGCAACATCTTCATTTAAAAATGTGTGTGTTTTACGTTTGAATCACAACCCATGCATTAAAGCCATATCTTTATTCCACTTCTCTATTTGTCCCATTGCGTATAAAGATCTGGCGAAACCCCGTAAGAGGCCATGTTCTAGTGAACTCTGATGACGTTTCAGTCACCGAAACCGTTATTTCCCATGCCGATAGTGACGCAATATGTAACAAACACTGTTCAAAAACTACCTAGGGTCACGCACGCAGTGGGAGTCAATTTGATTCCTAGGAATTGTAACCGATCCTCTTATTGGCTGAAATCAGAGTTCGCAAGAACATGACCCCTTATAGAGTTTCGCCAGATCTTTATCCGTAATTGGACAAATAGATAAGCGGGATAAAGATATGGTTTTATTCAGATTGATCAAACATTAGTATATTAGTAAATACAACATATATCGGGTATAAGTAAATCCAACATATACCGGGTATAAGTAAATCTAACATATAACAGATTATTCGTAAATCCAACATACTGTATACTGGGTATTGGTAAATCCAGCATATACTGGGTATTACTAAATCCAATAAAATGGACAAATAATAATAATCCAATATAATTAGTAAATCAACTAAATATTGGGTAAATCCAATTACTGCCCATTGGAATGCCGACAATTTGTTAAAAAACCTTACCTCCAAACACCACAAAAATGTTATCGATAAGAAAGTTCAACATCTGAATGACAGCTGTTTCAGTGTATTTATTTTTGGAATCAGAATTTTCCCTAACAAAGTAAGTTTTATCGTGGCCTATTACTATCTATTTGAATTTGCGGCTTCCGTTTTTACTAGTAAATGCATTTTGAATAATTTCCGCTAATCTGTCTTTTAATTTCTGATGAGGGATCGTTGTGTAAAGAGTCGAAAAGTCAAAAGACTTGATGGAGCGAATTTTAGTAAAACTTTTTGATTTTAGATGTTCTAACAACTCTTTTAAATTTTTAAGGATCCACATTTGATTAATTCCACTTCTGGAATATACTGTTTCGCAATATCTATGAAGGCCAGATTTAATTTCTGATAATATTTTTGTGAGTAGCATCGATACAGATTTTGTGGAACACTTCGAGGAACCAGCGATAAAGCGTTGTTTGTAAGGATTTTTGTGCATTTTTTTGGAATGCAGTACAAATATGGAAGTTCTGAATTTAATTTATTTGAGTCAATACCAAACGTATTGAGGACAGATTTATGATTCTCGAATACTTCCGAAACCGAAAAGTTCGTGAGAGTATAAGTAGGATTATTTCCTGGAGCTGAATTTAATCCTAATTCTTTCACTAGGCTGTCAAAGTAATATTTCTTACAAGTAAATGTTTAATTATTAGATGCTTGATGACAAAACATCTATGTCTTGTTTGTGTCGTATGCGGCGTGGACAATCAACTACTTGTGACATACATGCATAGTGTAGACGATGCCCTGCAACAGAGAGAACCTAGAATGTATCAGCTTATCAAAGGTAATCTTCTGCTGGTAGAGGTCATATATGTAGAATACGAAATATATGTAAACTGGTGTTACGTAACTGTGACACACAAAACAACAGTGGTCATCATGGCTTCCTTGAAATCGAGTTTGATCAGGTGCCCGGGAGTGTGTAAACATCTCCTGTTTGGCAAGCTACACTCACCATGAATGAACAACGTCAATAATATCACAGCAATGAATGTACTCCGGGCAAATAGCTTTGGGAAAAATGAATACATGTGGAATCACCTTCGCTAGCCAAGGCTCCGATCCGATTATTCCATTTCCCTGAAGTCCCAGTTGTCGATGCTGTTGACGAAGCCCACATCCAATATGCAGGTAAAATATGGTGTATTAGTAGTCCATAATTGATCATTTTTCCCCTTCTAAACCTATACATATTTGAACTAGTACTGCAATTATAACTATTTTACCGATATATTGGTTGCGGCGATTTTAACAGTATCGGTAACTGGGAGTTTAAAATCTCGTCTAGATCCGTCAAGGGGTAAAGAATCCGATCGGAACCTTGGCTAGCAAAGATGTATATTATTTTCGTTGCTCTACAGTCAGTG
This sequence comes from Pteria penguin, assembly GCA_035048485.1. Lineage (NCBI taxonomy): Eukaryota > Metazoa > Mollusca > Bivalvia > Pterioida > Pteriidae > Pteria > Pteria penguin. The sequence continues at coordinate 13,722,591 of CM068591.1, read as the reverse complement.
GCAGATCCAGGATTTCCGAATGTGTGTGTGTGTGTGCGTGGGTGGGGGGGGAGGGGAGGGGCACATGTGAGAGTCGAGTACTAACCAAAATACCCATTTTGGCTGCCAAATCTGAAGTTTTACTCATACCTGTGTCGAAAACAGGCGGTCCGCCCCCTCCTAAATCCGCCACTGATAGTTATCCAAAACGCAATGAAATTGTCAATACATGTATTACGTAAGTCTAAAAAAAACCCCAAAACTCATAGGTACAAAGCAAATTCAACCACAAGAACGTTCCAATGGGGACATTCATAAATAATACAAAGGGAATTAATAAACATTTTTAATTAAGATTTTATGTATTGAAACTTATACAGATCTAACGAACATCGGAAGTGTGTGTCCATGTGCGATTATGGTACGAAACATCTTCGCTAGCCAAGGTCTCGATTTGCTTCTCTCTTCTCCAAAGAGAGAAGATGGGTACAAGACTAAAGGACGTGTTGATATAGCAAGAGAAATGCAGGGAAATATTGATTATTGAAATAAACAAGTATGTTAAAATATTTGATCAATTAAGACGTTAGATATCAAATACGTTCTATGCTATATATAAATATGAATATGAGGGGAAAACCCATAGAATAACATATCTACGCCAGCCAAGTTTCCGATACGTCAAACAAGAGAGAGAGAGAGAGAGAGAGAGAGAGAGAGAGAGAGAGAGAGATAATATATGATAATAAATATGAGAATTAATTTTATCATAATATCTTTGAAATTTTGAAATTATTGTACAAAATATGCATATGAAAATGAATGAACAAGAATATGAAAATTAATGAATTCAAACTTGATATATAAATTGGTTAAAAATAGATTCGAAACTCACCCATAAGTGTAATACCAAAACAAAGTGTAATTATAATAGAAAACAATGCATGCATGATGTTCATCAGAGAGCTCACAATGAAATGCGCTTTCATGAATTTGATCAATTATTTAAAGATATAAATAGCTTAATCATCTGTCTGTTAACTTAAGGAGGAAGTCCTTTATAACCATTACATTACATTACATAAAATTCTATTGGGGTTTACCTTTTAACTTCAATACAAAAAGGCGTTGAAATAATCAAAAGGGGCGTTCTCAAAGGTTGGCATTAATCATGGATTCAATGTACATGCAAGCAATTATCAGGCCCGTAAGAAGCAATTCAAAAGGGGGGAGGCAAACTGAAAACAAAATTTGCAATACGATATCACTGTTTTAAGCCACTTTTTGTGCCACGGAGTCTTGCTTGAATCGCATAGAGCTAGACACCGATCATAGGCGGATCTAGAAATTTTAATGGGGGTGGGGGTAGGGAGGGGTTGAAGAAGAAAACTAAATTGAAGTGACCAGAAATGCGGTAACTAGTTTTCTTCATGAATAACTAGCCAATAAATAAAATGTAAACAGAGAAATTATATAAAAATAACAATGACTACGTGTTTTTCGTCAACTCCGTCTCTTTTTGTGAGGTTTCTTTAAACAAGACCTCGCGAGACCGAAAGGCTGACACAAAAACCGGCAAATTGGAAGCAGGTTGGGGGAAAAATGTGTGTAGAGCCTTCACACGACAGATCTGGGGTAAGTTATTATTGCCGATCGCTTGCTTTATGTTTATATATGTTAGATATTTGCTCCATTTGATGCCGATCGAAATGCGTAAAATCGTGCCGGCCATTCCGTTTATCATTTATGCAAGTTTACACAACGTAAGGAATTGTGGCCCTATCATTCATATAGGCTTCTCTCTTATTTCTACGCTTCTCAGCAACTTCCACGCGCCCACCGAACACACCACACAGCGCTACACTCCTATCTACGCTTCTCACTACCTCTTACGCTGCATCGCGCCCACCTATCTCACCACACAACGGTACTGTCCTATCTACACTTCTCACTACCTCCTACGCTACATCGCGCCCACCCAGCCCACCACACAACGCTAGTACTGTCCTGTCTATGCTTTTCACTACCTCCTACGCGGCATCGCCCCCACCCAACCCACTACACATCGCTGCTATCCTGTCAACGCTTTTCATTCGCTCTTATTTAAGTTGTATCGCGCCCATCACACATAACGTCTCTCCTATCTACGTTTTTCATCCACTCCTAAGTTGTATGGCGCCCATCACACAACGCTTCCTTTCTTTCCATGCTTCTAACCATCTCCAACGATGTATGGCGCTCACATAACTACGCTACATGTATACTATCTATACTTTTCATGACCATCTACGCCGTCTTGTGACCACTCATCCTACCACACAATCCTACTCTAATATCTACGTTTCTCATCCTCTCTTAAGATGCAATGCGCCCACCACACACAGCTGCTCTGTTGTTTACGCCCCTCACACCCTACACGCGCCCATTCCACCCATCACACAACCACATCACGCTGTTCTCATACCTTCGATTCTCATCAACTCCTACGCTGCATTACGCCACCCCACCCATCACAATGCTGCGCTCCTTTTTTCGCTTCTCACCGGTCATACACTGCATTGCACCCATTTCATTCATCGCATTTCGCTGATTTGCCATTTACACTTTTCACTTCCTCTGGCAGAGCACGGTTTATCATGTTGATGTCGCATATATTTTTATACCATTATGTGTTATACAATACCTTACGTGTTTATATTTTTATAACCTCTCAATATGCGATACCTGTTGACCCTTGTTCTTTACATGGAGGAATATTTATAATTTTTTTAATGTACGTCTTTTGATTGTTCTGCTGTTACGGTGAGTGGGAAGGTGGGCCCGTAAACCGGTAAACCACACCATTTGTTTGGCTTTTGTCAAATTAAATGACCGTCCTAAGTCGGTATTGTAATTGCACTACAATCAAATATTTTTGTAATGTGTTACATGTTCTATTATATTATTTATATTCATGTATTGTATAGCTCCATGGTGACTTCTGCCACATAACTGAGCCGGTAACTCCTCTTTTTTCTTCCTCCTAATTTCAATAATGTATCATTAACTGACTCATTGCTAGTTTGACGTTTACAGCTGTCGGGTTACGGCTACAAGACCGTCCCATTCTACTCTTCAGTACAGAGCGAATAAAATTCACATTTGGCGCAATCTTTCTTTTTTTTTCTATATTTTCTCATGATTACATCATTATTTCTGTTAAAATATATGAAATCATGTTAACTCTTCACGATTCCGTGATTAATTATACATGATATTGAAACATAAAAGTTGGAATGAGGAAATATAATTACACATCATTTGACTACAAGTGCTTACACGTATCATACATGCATAGATTTTCGTTCCTGAATGTTAGCAAATTGTAGTGGGGCTGAATAGTAAGATTTTTTTAAATGTGAACTTTTTGAGAATAGACTGAAATTCGCAATTGGTACATAAGTAACGGAGCTAGTAAGAATTAAGGGATGAAGAATCGTAGGGAATTAATATTCAATATTGTGCCAAATATGACGTTATAGACAGTGAAATTTGGCTCATTATCGAAATATCTAGAGCTTCAACCATGTTGACTTGGAAAATCGATATTATCGGGTATTATTAAAATCGGGTATTATAATTTTCAAACAACAAAATATCAATTTAAGCTTGGAAATTATGTGTCTATCAGACAAACAAAAGATTATGTGTATGTACCTAATCTATACATGGGTAAATCATACTTATCGGCGTTCACATGAATTATCAGAAATTATAAAAAAAATATTAGTTGCAATGTCATATACATGATTTGAAGAGCAGGATCTTCCTTTAGCAGTTTGTGATACACAACAGTGCCAGTCAGGCGTGGCTTGTCAGTAGAAGACGCTACTCATCTAGGGCACCTGATCTCATCAACGTGGGAAATAACCGGCAGGGTTTTCACCTGTCGTGTTCTACTGAATTGATCATCCCACCTACTAAGTAAAGTATGCCGTGAAGGTTTCTGGCAGACTAGTGGCCTACTATTCCCTCGGAGGAATACGACATTAAGTAAAAGTCGCCTCTAGAAATGTTTAAATATATTGTCAAATGTTTTATGACAACTGGTTATTGATTTTGTGTCACTGAGTAGCAGCGCATCTGGAAATTATCACCTGATTAACACATAGAAAAATAGCTCGATTGGGTGACATCTACATCACTGGTTATAAAATACATATCATAATTGCAACAGCATTGAAACAGAGAAAAGCTAGAAGGTAATATTGTTTTCTGTATAATTCTTTCAAAAGAACCACCTCTCTCTTTCTCTCTCTCTCTCTCTCTCTCTCTCTCTCTCTCTCTCTCTCTCTCTCTCTCTCATGATCATGCGGTTAAAAATTGCTTTCATTACCTAGCTACTTCAATTCAATAACAGCATAGTAATTGTAAATTTCGCATGTTAATAGTTCACTTTTAATTGTATATGCCAGGCAGCCCAGTCGGCAACGCGCCCGTTTCTCACCAATGCGACCGGGTTCCATTACCGGTATGGCACGTGAGATGGTGAAGCTGTCACCAATCTGGCTTCGTGGGTTTTCTCCGGGGACTCCGATTTCCTCCTACACATAAAACACCATTACGCCAAGATACATGCCAACGAGCAAGATTTATTTAAGTTGTTAACTTCTTTCTTAATCGTTTAATTTTTTTTAACATATCAAAAATTAACTAATTTTGGGGAAATTATTTTAGATATGTGGTTAATTGGGAGTTTTTACAATTTGTCCAGTTATACAACCAATTGTACAACCCGAAGCCCCTGTAGTGAAATCAATACTTAACAATTACATTTAAACTACACGGTTTTTTTCTGACAGGATGTTTTTTCAAATCATCATCTATGCTAACACATGGTGATGCATAAAAATAACTGAAATGCCCTCCCCCCCCTCCCCCCGAAAAAAACCCAAACAAACAAACAAACAAAACAAAAGTTGTGGTTCCTTGAAAAAAGGGAAACAGCGTTAATGTATGTGAACCTATTCCAAAATACCGTATATGTAACTTACTCATTACTTATATATAACCTACTCAATATGCTGTATATATGACCTACTCAATATACCGTATACATAACATACTCAATATACCGTATACATAACTTACTCAATATACCGTATACATAACTTACTCAATATACCGTATACATAACTTACTCAATATACCGTATACATAACATACTCAATATACCGTATACATAACATACTCAATATACCGTATACATAACATACTCAATATACCGTATACATAACATACTCAATATACCGTATACATAACATACTCAATATACCGTATACATAACTTACTCAATATACCGTATACATAACTTACTCAATATACCGTATACATAACTTACTCAATATACCGTATACATAACATACTCAATATACCGTATACATAACATACTCAATATACCGTATACATAACATACTCAATATACCGTATATATAACATACTCAATATACCGTATACATAACATACTCAATATACCGTATACATAACATACTCAATATACCGTATACATAACATACTCAATATACCGTATACATAACATACTCAATATACCGTATACATAACATACTCAATATACCGTATACATAACATACTCAATATACCGTATACATAACATACTCAATATACCGTATACATAACTTACTCAATATACCGTATACATAACTTACTCAATATACCGTATACATAACTTACTCAATATACCGTATACATAACATACTCAATATACCGTATACATAACATACTCAATATACCGTATACATAACATCCTCAATATACCGTATATATAACATACTCAATATACCGTATACATAACATACTCAATATACCGTATACATAACATACTCAATATACCGTATACACAACATACTCAATATACCGTATACATAACTTACTCAATATACCGTATACATAACATACTCAATATACCGTATATATAACTTACTCAATATACCGTATACATAACATACTCAAAATACCGTATACATAACATACTCAATATACCGTATACATAACTTACTCAATATACCGTATACATAACATACTCAATGTACCGTATACATAACTTACTCAATATACCGTATACATGTAGAGATGATGGATAAATCCAAAGCACAAGTCCAAAAATCATAAAACCAGAGGACATACAAAATCAGTGAAAATGAAAAACAAATGGAAAATAACAAAATATGTCTACTTGAAGAGCATATGTGAACCCCTGTGATGGAGTGAGATCAGGTGCCCGGGGAGAGTGAGCATCTCCTGCTTGCTAGCAACACCCGTCACATATACCCAGTAGAAAGAGTCAAATCGTGTAAATTCCATATGTATGGAGAAGTCGAAGTAGGTAACCTTCTAGTATAGAAGGTGTCAAATCTGTGTAAAATGATCGGAATCGGTCTCAGTCCAGAATATCATTTAAAAGTCTCGATAACGAGATATCATATGGAGTAATAAGAGTCTCGTAACGACCATAGACTTTCCTCAGTGACGTTGCTAGTCTAGCACATATATAACCCTGGTTAAGCAGCTTAACTGAAAGTCGCCTAGCCCTCAGAACAAAGTCACTGTAATTTGAACATGCTCTGGAATAACGTATTAACTGAGATATGAATACGCCGTATGCGGGCGATAATGGAATGTTGCTACTTATGAAAGGAAATTTGGTGATAGCGAAATTGAAATCGTCACGTTTGTCATAGAGTGAGGTGTTCAATTGACCATTAATGTCGAAAGACAACATAATATCTAAATACGAAGTAGAATTACTACTTTCTGTGGTTTCTTTGACCTCCAGTTCACTTGGATAGATGATGCTAAGGTAATCCGCGAATGAAGGATTATTAATTGAAAGCAAGTCATCTATATATCTGTAAGTAAAATTGAAGCCAAGAGCCAATTATTTTTTTTTTCCTTGCGAAAGCAAAGACTGAATGAATTCAGCTTCGTATAAGTAAAGGAATATGTCAGCCAGAAGCGGAGCACAGTAAGTGCCCATTGGAATGCCGACAATTTGTTGAAAAACCTTACCTCCAAACACCACAAAAATGTTATCGATAAGAAAGTTCAACATCTGGATGACAGCTGTTTCAGTGTATTCATTTTTGGAATCAGAATTTTCCCTAACAAAGTAAGTTTTATCGTGGCCTATTACTATATATTTGAATTTGCGGCTTCCGTTTTTACTAGTAAATGCATTTTGAATAATTTCCGCTAATCTGTCTTTTAATTTCTGATGAGGGATCGTTGTGTAAAGAGTCAAAAAGTCAAAAGAATTGATAGAGTGAATTTTAGTAAAACTTTTTGATTTTAGATTTTCTAACAACTCTTTTGAATTTTTAAGAATCCACATTTGATTAATTCCACTTCTGGAATATACTGTTTAGCAATATCTATGAAGGCCAGATTTAATTTCTGATAATATTTTTGTGAGTAGCATCGATACAGATTTTGTGGAACACTTCGAGGAACCAGCGATAAAGCGTTGTTTGTAAGGATTTTTGTGCATTTTTGGAATGCAGTACAAATATGGAAGTTCTAAATTTAATTTATTTGAGTCAATACCAAACATATTGAGGACAGATTTATGATTCTCGAGTACTTCCGAAACCGAAAAGTTCTTGATAGTATAAGTAGGATTTCCTGGAGCTGAATTTAATCCTAATTCTTTCACTAGGCTGTCAAAGTAATATTTCTTACAATTAAATGTATAATATTTGGATGCTTTATCTGCTGGTGTAATGATATAATGTTCTTGGTGGAAGGTAAGTTCTCTGACAACATCAGGATCTTTAAAATAGATTCGAATCTGGTGTTTACAGAACAATGTAATTTTTTAATTTTTGATCTTAGCAGTACTGCAATAGATTTTATCCATTCCGAAAAAGTGTCGATCTGTACTTCCTCTCTTTTTGCCCATCGTGTGGCATATTCCTCGCAGCAGTTCATAATATTCTCAAAATTTTGGCTCCATGTGAATGATGTGGGTTCTCTGTATTTTGGACCTTTAAGTAAAAGTTCTCTTAATTTAGTGTTTTTAACAATATCGAGATCACCAGTAACGACATGGCCACAAGGAGAATAAACAAAATTAGATGAGGAACATGCACACGATTGAGGATGGCATGCAGAATTGCTAAGATCAAGACACTGTAGGAACCCTTTGTAATTATAAATTTTGGATGCAACTGATGGCGTGTAGCTATAGGAAATACTTGGCGGATCTTTGTTTTTGAATAATGGAGGTATTTTCTCTAAAACAGACTTATGATTTAAAATTTGGCCAATATTTAAATAATCAATGCCTTTATTTGCAAATTTAATTTTGATGAGAGGGCGATTAGATTTTTCCATAGAAATATCTGACTTGACGGGACGAAAAAGTCTAGCGGTCGATATGTCCATAATAATGCCATCTAGTCTATACTCTGCAGAGCTTATATCAGTAAATATACGGTGTCTGGACGATACGTACAACTCATGTAATTTTCTCAGTGAAATAGAATAAAGTTTTGTACGAATGTGATGAAGGCCCAAAAGTTTATTTATAAATGGCAAAAGAGCATCAAAGGAAATATTATGTATTTCAGGTTTGTTGTATTTGCGTGTACCATGACTTCGATGCCTCCTCTGGCTTTTGTTGAATAAACCGAGTACGTTAAGTGATTGACACGCAGGACTAGTTAGGTGACCAATACTACTAATATTGTCATTGCATCCATAGGGCGAAGCAGTGCCAAGACGTCTTATCCAGTATTCTTCTCTTTTCCGACGAAAAGGAGTGCTCAAATTGGCATTGTTTGTGGGGTGATATATTTTTTCTATAATTCTAATTTTCATTGAGAGAATAGAGTGGTCAGGCTGGTTGAAGTGGCGATAGAGTAATTGGTTTCCGCCACAATTAATTTTGAACCTGTGACCTGATACTCTTGTACGGAGTTGTCCTTTTGTCTCTCCAACATATATTAACGCACAGAGTGAACACTCAATACTGTATACAATATTTGAACTCTTACAAGTCAAATGGTCAAAACTATGCTTATGAAAGGTATGTTTAGTTAAATTACTCGTAAAAGAATTGTCTGTAATTAAGATGTTGCAAGTTTTGCAATTTTTGGTCCCGCATTTAGATATTTCACAATCATAAGGGGAGAATTGGTAATCTTTAATTACGTCAACTAGTTTAACTTTACAGGGCTTGATGTTTATGAAGCTATCAGCATGTTGATACCAGAGTTCATTATTAGTGCTTACCACAAATGTTTGATTTCTAACGTCATTTAAGATAATATTTGGGACACCTAAGTTAACTGCTATGCACGTGTCCTTCCACATTGCGGTTTGAGGCCTTTTTATAGTGGGCGACGCCTCAGCCACTATGATTTTCTTATTAACATTATCCATATATATATAAAGGACTGCCCGACAAGTGCCTTCGGGATCAAATTGTCCACCAGCAGTGACACATGGACAGTTGTTAAAATGTAGAGATGATGGATAAATCCAAAGCACAAGTCCAAAAATCATAAAACCAGAGGACATACAAAATCAGTGAAAATGAAAAACAAATGGAAAATAACAAAATATGTCTACTTGAAGAGCATATGTGAACCCCTGTGATAGAGTGAGATCAGGTGCCCGGGGAGAGTGAGCATCTCCTGCTTGCTAGCAACACCCGTCACATATACCCAGTAGAAAGAGTCAGATCGTGTAAATTCCAATACACTGTATATATAACCTACTCAATATACCGTATACATAACCTACTAAATATTCTGTATATATAACCTAGTCAATACACTGTATATATAACCTACTCAATACACTGTATATATAACCTACTCAATATACTGTATACATCACCTACTTAATATACCGTATATATAACCTACTCAATACACTGTTTATATAACCTGCTCAATAAACCGTATACATAACATACTCAATATACCGTATATATAACCCACTCAATATACCGTATATATAACCTACTCAATACACTGTATATATAAACTACTCAACATACCGTATATGTAACCTGCTCAATATACCGTATACATAACATACTCATTATACCGTATACATAACATACTCAATATACCGTATATATAACCTACTCAGTATACCGTATACATAACATACTCAATATACCGTATACATAACATACTCAATATACCGTATACATAACATACTCAATATATCGTATACATAACATACTCAATATACCGTATACATAACATACTCAATATACCGTATACATAACATACTCAATATACCGTATACATAACATACTCAATGTACCGTATACATAACTTACTCAATATACCGTATACATAACATACTCAATATACCGTATACATAACATACTCAATATACCGTATACATAACTTACTCAATATATCGTATATATAAGGGGAAGGCTTGGTGTAGTGGTTAAGCGCTTGGCTTGCGGCGCCGACGATCCGGGTTCGATTCCCGGATTGCGCCACTATATTTAAGAGGTTGGTAACCTCCTGCTTCCATGTCGCGATATAACTGAAATATTGTTGAAAGCGACGTAAAACACCAATCAACCAACCAACCGTATATATAACCCACTCAATATACCGTATATATAACCTACATTATATACTGTATACATAAACTAATCAATACAAAGTATACATGACCTACTGAATATACCATATATATTATCTATTCAAAATGCCGTATACATAACCTACGCCATATACCGTATATATAACCTACTGAATACACGTAATTATAACCTACTCAGTATACCGTATATATAAACTTTTCAGTATACCGTATATACATGTATAAGAACTTCCAACTGAAAATACACAAAATAGCATATTATGCAACGTATGCTCTGAAATAAATCATGTTTTTGTCAAAACTTTATGATTTACATCAATCTTAGAGTACTTTAAACATATATGTGATTTTGTTAATCGTTTCAATCGATCAATTGTGTCAATGTATTTGCTGCAGTTGCATTTCTTTATTATTGAATGTTTGATTGATTTTAAATGTCACTCTTAATTTTCTTTAATCGTAAGTAGAAGAGGATACATACATACATGTAGTATACATACATAGTAGTTTTCCAGAACTGAAAGCACTAAATTTTGTCGCTTGAAAGTCACGCAGCAAATCTCTGTATAAGGCATTGCATAACATTCGATGCAGAAAAAATATTGATGAAAAATAAAGAGTCTTCAAAAGTTCTATGCACCATAAAAAAATTTAGGTAATATTAACAGTATAGAATATAAACTGCGAGAGTACGTACATATGAAAATCTACGAGCTGATGAAAGGTCATTGTGGTTCATATATCGACGTGCCATAATGTGACTTATTCAATATACACTGTATATATAATCTACTCAATATACACTGTATATATAATCTACTCAATATACCGTATATATAACATACTCAATATATTTATATATAACCTACTCAATATACCGTATACATAACTTCTCAATATACCGTATACATAACCTACTCAATATACCGTATACATAACCTACTCAGTATACTGTATATACATAACCTACTCAATATACCGTATACATAACATACTCAATATACTGTATATATAACCTACTCAATATATCGTATATATAACCTACTCAACATATCGTATACATAACATACTCAATATACCGTATACATAACATACTCAATATACCGTATACATAACATACTCAATATACCGTATACATAACATACTCAATATACCGTGTATATAACATACTCAATATACCGTATACATAACATACTCAATATACCGTATACATAACATACTCAATATACGTATACATAACATACTCAATATACCGTATATATAACATACTCAATATACTGTATATATAACCTACTCAATATATCGTATATATAACCTACTCAACATATCGTATACATAACATACTCAATATACCGTATACATAACATACTCAATATACCGTATACATAACATACTCAATATACCGTATACATAACATACTCAATATACCGTATACATAACATACTCAATATACGTATACATAACATACTCAATATACCGTATATATAACATACTCAATATACCGTATACATAACATACTCAATATACCGTATATATAACCTACTCAGTATACCGTATACATAACATACTCAATATACCGTATACATAACATACTCAATATACCGTATACATAACATACTCAATATACCGTATACATAACATACTCAATATACCGTATACATAACATACTCAATGTACCGTATACATCACATACTCAATATACCGTATACATAACATACTCAATATACCGTATACATAACATACTCAATAAACCGTATACATAACATACTCAATATACCGTATACATAACATACTCAATATACCGTATACATAACATACTCAATATACCGTATACATAACATACTCAATATGCCGTGCACATAACCTACTCAATATACTGTATATCTAACTTACTCAATATACCGTATATATAAGCTACTCAACATATCGTTTATATAACCTATTTGATATAACTTATACGTAACCTACTCAAAATACTGTGTACATAACCTACTCAACATACCGTATATATAACCTACTCAATATACTGTATAATAATGTACTCAGTATACCATATATACAACCTACTCTATACATACTACATCGATACCTGGTTACTGAAAATGATACGAGGTAGTTCAGGAAATAAGTGTCTCCTGCTTGTCTAATCACTATTGACAGCTAAGCAGCATAAATAGAAATCTTTTATATTTTATAATAATTGGCGATGGATAAACGAAAACAAAAATTGGGATCATGTAGATAAATGCTATTAAAGTGTATAGACATGTTTTCTAGCTGGTCATGCCTACGATAAGTACGTTAGCAAAAGTGGTGAAATGATAAAACTCGCAGTCAGTGTCAGTATAACTCACTAAGTTGTCATAGTAAAGGGAAGCTGCGAATATTTAATTCTGACTGTCATATTTATTGCATTGAGGAGCCGGAGAGTTCTGACTTTCTGTAAACTTTCTATCTTATGATGCAACTGTCGTCACTTCGAATAAATGTAGGATCAATGTAAACGTCATTTTATGTTACTCTAAAGACAGCATGCATTACATAATATGTAGATTTGATCTACTGATATTATGATTTCTTGATCATGTAATAATGATAAATAAGTTTTTGTTAAAAGATTTATGCTCATTTTTCTGTATTCTGGATGTTTAGGATATTTATAATGGTTATGGCTGACCATGCATTAGACACTTACTCCTCCCGGGTTTCTCATCTAACATAACGAGTATGGTAGGCCATACATGAGGCACTTATTCCTCCTGGACATCTTATTTCCTATACCTAACAGGTATGACTGGCAATGAAAGGGACACTTACTCCCTCCTGGTATCTCATTTACCATAACGTGTATGACTGGCCATATATAGGACATTTACTCATCCAGGGTATCTCATCTCACATAACATCACTTGCTCCTCCTGGGCATCTTATTTCCCATAATGTGTATGACCAGTCATGTATGGGGCACTTTCTCCTCACGGGCATCTCATCTCATGTAAGGGGTAAGGTTGGCTAAACATGGGACACTTACTCCTCCCGGGTATCCATCTCACATGACGGGTAAGGTTTCCCGGGCATTTCATCTCACATAAAGAATATTATTGTTTATACATGGGACACATGTCCCCTCGGGCATTTCATCTCACAGAACGGGTATGGCTGACCATACAATGAAATTCTGTGATCTATTTTATCTAAAGTTTTGATACATATTTTTGTATGTACTCTTCCCTAATTTCATTTCATGATCTAACAAAGTTATTACAATTATGTATTTCATCTTCACAGATCACTATACATATTCGACCACAAAGAATGTTTGTTTACGCTGGGCAATCGTTCTCATCAAGCATGACGTCTGAGAGCACAAGCAGCGGCGTTACAGATGATGATTTTAATTTATATGGACCATCACTATACTCCAGTTGTCAACTTGAAAAACTCGTGCATAAACGCAATCCAGAAGTAGGAAATGAACATCGGCAAAGAGGGCGACGTATAAGACATTGCAAGACATGTGATGAAGACAATTCACCCATGGATGAGGATATATGCATTGGAAATTACATCTTCATGACTGAGGAAAAGATTAGTAACACCAAAACCAACAGGTCTAGAAGCGGAAGAAAAGAATCTCGGGATACAGATACTTTTGTTCACTATGGCCAGTCTACGGACAATTCTCTGGTCAGTATGAGTGACGAAAGTTTTCAGAGTAGATACGATACGGAGTGTTCGTACAAATCGAAAACGTCCAACACTGCTCCTTCTGTGTCGATTCCATATCATATACTCTTAAGCAACGCCCCTGATGCTGTTCTTTATGAAAATAAGTTCCACTGCTCTGAGGATAGTTTCCTTCCTGAAAGATACATTTTGGATTGGAGAAAGAAACTCATAGAGGCAGATATCGTAAAGGAGATTGATGAATGTCAAAGACTAAGACAGCAACGTAAGGATTATCCACTGCATTTCAAAAAGTGCAAATCTGTAGATAATCTACTCGATAAGAAGAAAAAAGAAAATGAGATTCAACAAAGGAAGGCATTCAGTTTATCTCACGACACAAGAATGATAAATACGGCTGAACAACCTCTTTCTGTTAATGAACACCCACAAAAATCTCTCTCCAGACAAAACTCTCTCTCCAGGCAAAACTCTCTCTCCAGGCAAAACTCTCTCTCCAGACAAAACTCTCCCTGTAAACAAACCGCCCACACAGCGAGCTATAAAGATCCTATAAAACAGTCAAAATTCAAAAACTTGAAATTTGGTTGTGAGGACTTTATTTCAAAAACCAGTGTACCAAAGTTATTGAAGACGTCAGAAAAGAATCAAAAAGACAAATATAGGCAGGAAACAAAAGCAAATCATAAATTTCTCAGGAATTGTGTCAGTACAAATATAGATATCTTAAGACATGAACCTCATGGGAAATCCAATTCAAATAAAGACGAAGTAATAAATACTGACGATTTGGAGAAATCATTGAAACCCGGCCAGAAAGTCGAACCAATTGAATCAAATAATATGTTTCCAACAATCATTATAGATGAAAGCATAAATCTACAATGCCAAAATAAACTTGCTGAAAACCACCGAATACTCGAGGGAAATTCAAATTGTAGTACAAAGATATTGCAAGAACATGTGCCACCACAGAAACATTTTCGTTCCACTAAAACGGTTTTTCTTTCAGCGCCTGCTATGTTAGTACCTACAGAATCGCAAAATGATACTGGCCATAATACTGACATACCATTGACATCGGAATGCTGTTTAAATGATTGTAAAAATGTAAACAGCGAACAGGAAGACGACAAACATCCTGCAACAGATATTTCTATGTTTGCTTTCCAACCATCAAGTGTTTCAACGGACACGTCGTTTGTGAAGTCCTCTCTAGTTGACAATTTTCTACATCCTATTTACGATTACAGTTCTGAATATATGGCAGCATCTCCTTATTCCTCCACACCAACATCACAACTGTCTCCTGCAACAGTTATTGAGGTAGATGTATCACAATCTTCTCCAACAGAAAGGCTAGATCTAGAAGACAACTTTGAAAAACCAATGTTCCGTGGTGCCTCGGTTCAGACGGATCAAACGTCATTGATGCCCTTCCTTCCTCCCTCATATTACGACTATCTCCTCATAAGGTTGCTCGATGGAAAAAGTGATTGTTTCTTTATTGGCAAAGATCAAAATTCTCAGTGCAGTATTCTGTCATGAATATGTAGATGTAGAATGACTGTAAAGTAAGGAACGAGTCTTCAAACATAAATACAAACAAAATCAAACTCAAATGAGTGTAATTTTTATCTGTAAAGATTTATTTATTCTTCTTTATTTTACATTTAAGATGAAATTTACACGAGCAATAATGGTCTGCGTTCATTATAGCAATTTTGATGCAAAATCGAAATAAGAAGAAATATATGTAACCATAAACAATTTGATTATGTTATGACATTTTCCTATAAGCGATATGTATACTTTGGATTTATGTTTCACAATAGTAGTAGCTTTAACATTTTATCTATATCAATTAACACCATTATGGTGTCTTGCGCTTTCGAATATTGTCAATATTTCTCACGTCGTTGTCGTTGTCAGACTTAATGAAATTAGCACATTTAAGATTATGTCCATCAATCGATAAATGAAGTTAAGAATAAACTGGGTTTTCTTCAGAAATAACTGGGTTTTCTTCGACACTTTCTATACAGTGTTTGTTCACATTCATTTATATATACAGTGTGGAATTATTGTTGTTTCGTCTGTGTGTAAGGACATTCGCGGCGGGTGTGGCTAGCCAAACGGGGGACACTCACTCCTCCCGGGCACCTGGTCTCACCTCTGAATTTCATGGGTCCGTGAATGTCCACTGTGGTACATTGTTGTTAGTGCCATAGTCATGTGACACCAGTTACTTTCGTATTTTTCAAAATAATTTTCTGTTCTCACAATGCCCATTTGAATTTCACACATCTTACTTTGAACATATGTTTTGCATGATACTAGTATACGGAGTAATCATAAGAAATAATGAATAAATAAAACGAATGTGTAAACTCTCAGTCTCGAATCCATGGACCTATAATAAATAACGGTACAAGACCACGTGCACCAATTTACAACACTTTGAAAATTCGGCATTTGCTAATTCTATTTGTTTACTGTCAGAGCAAGATTCCTTCACCATCGTTACGGATAGACTTGGTGTGTTGAATAAGAGATTGGCTTGTGGCTCGATCTGGGTTCGAATCTCATTGGTGTCAACGTGATAAAAGCAGTGAAAATAGGTGAAAACACGACTTTCAAGTGGCATGCTGGCAGGCTCTCTTACAAAGCCTGGCTATCAAGCGAACTGGACAGATGAGAAACAACCACATCACTGGTATCGGTTATTTTGTAAACCTGTAACGTAATAGAAAGATCCAACTCTGTCCCTGAAGAAATCGAGAGGTTCAGTGATTTAACCCAATCGGGAACGTAGGCTACATGTCTACTTTTCTATCTCTTACTCTTATAAAAAAATCGAAATTGCGAACCTCCCCCCTCCCTTTCCCCCCAAAAAGTCCCTTACTATTTATAACAATCGAGACGGTTATCTAGGAAAATATACACCTTTTTCTCAACAGAAAATTCTTAGTTGTACAGAAAAATATGATTAGAATTTACAGTTTGTCAAATTTGTATACTGTGCTTTAGCGCGCTGTATCTTGCACACGGTTTAGTGTATGTTTTACGCATATTGAATACACCATCAGTATCATCATATTAAATACATAAAATTATTGTCTGGTGATTTGGTTTTATTATTTCAATATTCGTAATTACATCAAAAGATTTATGGACAAGAAAAATGAAACAAAAGAATATATCAATACAATGAAACATAATAAGTCAAATATTTTACTCGTGGGGAAGAACTCCCAAAATACCAAAAGATAACATATCTACATTACCACGTGTAACATTGAAATGAAATAGTTGATGAAATGTGGTTCTGAAAAGAAGAAGGTCCTTATTTAGTACACTCTTGAATGTCACTAAAACTATCGCCAGTCTGTTGCGAGTTGTTGGAATCTTGTATTAGTTTGTGATACAGTATGTGACAGCGACGACCTGTTCTCATGTGACACAGAGGTACGTTGCACGCTAAACATTTACACCTGGAGTATATAAACCATCCGCTCTTGGTTTTGATTTTGTTCGTCAGGCAGTACGCACACAGTTTCTTTACACCCGATATATATACCATACGATGGTCGTGGGCGTCCTCGAAGCCGATCTCCTTTAATTCACGCTGTAAGGCCAAATTCTCACTCGATGGCATCTCTGTAAAATACATATACAATAAGATAGATCTAAAATGTCATAAATATCATTGGCGTAGCTAGCCTAAAACGTTGTGTATTCAAAAATAAAAGGAAAAAAAACCAAGAAAGGCAGGGGCTCTGGGGCTGCCATAATGCCCCGAGTGGGTTCAGGGTGAATTTCCAGTGGGTGGGGGTTAAAAGGGAGGGCCAAATTCCTCGAAACCTCAGCCATTTTAGCATTTTGATGTAAACAAATCTCATACAAACAATGCGAACTGTAAAATTTAACAATAACTGTATACATTCAAATACATGCAAATATTTATTAAAACAGACCTAGATGCCCTACAAATTCTTGTGTAACCATTTGCATTTTTGCGAAAAGGGCCAAACGCCACTGAATATGTCATCAATGCAATGTCGCTATGACACTCAATACACTGACATTCATTTACCTCTGGTATTACGAGAAGAGGCTACGTCTATTATTGTATCTTATGTTTGCTTGTTTCTCCTTCTCGGTTGTAGCCTCTCCCGCGAGGCTAGTTGCGCCCGATAGCAATGAAAAAATCATGCAGGTGGCACAAAACTATTACAACATCGCATACACGAAAAAGGAACGCTTGCGCAACATAGAAAACGTCAGCCAAAAGGAAGACTAAAAGAAGTTTAACATTCATGTAATACCTTCCTGGGTAATTTGTTACTAGCTCCACATTCCAAGTCAAGATGTCCCAGCCGATTATCATACTAAAGACAGGAAAAGTATTTCTTATATTATAATGACTTAAGAGATGGATTTTCTGTTACAATTCAAGATCATATAGAATATATTGAAATGGATTCCACATTAAATGGAGTTGGTGCTGTCCGCGGTGTACTCATTCTTGTATCCATGTAAATTAACAAAAATTCCTTATAGAAAAAAGGGACTATTTCAAGCCACACTTATTCGTTACTACACTAATATATCACAGATCTGTACTTTCATATTGATGACCTCTCCCCTTGAGAAACCTGATGATCCTTGTTTTCTATATGGAGGATTATTTATACTTTTAATGTGTGTCCTTTGGTTGTGCTGCTTTTGTTGTGAGTGGGCAGATGGGCGCCCGTAAAGTGCTTAACCACACTAATTGAGTAACTAACGTTACTTCAATTGACCGTCCTAAATCGATATCATAACTGCAGTACAATTGAATATATTTGTAATATCATTTTCTGTGTGACTGGTCATTCAGGTGACGCTTACTCTCCCGAGCATCTGGTCTCACCTCTGAATTTTAGGGGTCAGGGAATGACCGTTGTGGTACATTGTTGTTAGTACCATAGTCACTTGATACTAGTTACTTTCGTATTTTGCATCTATGAACTGCTCCAAAGTAGTTGAAGGTATGGCAACTTATCGTGGGACAAGTTGAAGTCAAGCCCCCTCGAAACAGGAAAAACAAAACACATATATCAAATAAGAACTTTCAAACAAACGCTACATTATTCCTTAGAAAATGTAAATTTTTATTGTATGAATTCGGAAGTGGACAGATTATATACATCATGTGCCGATACAATACACCGATCCACTTTCGTCGAATTTCAAGCACTTTAGCGCAAAATACGACTATGATGACGTCACGCAAGGTTGGACAAGTCGGACATCTGATTATGATGTCATAGGCATAACAATCAAAAGTCCGCTAAACATCGCTTTCTGTGCTGTAAAGTGGATCGGTGTATACTCTCATATTAAACCAAACTATAAGATCTTCCATTTACGCTCGAAAAATTGTTAAATCGGATGACGTCACAATAAAGTGATGTGTTAATGGGAGGTACCGCCCGTTAGGCGGCGCTTGTGTACTATCAGTTAGTAACATCGATTGGAGTTAGCAACCTTATGACGTCACAATAACGTACCATTGTTGTTTACGTCATTTTTGCGGGAATATGTTTTATTTCCTCCCTAAATATTAGGACCGCAGTTAATGGCGGTATCTCCCATTCACAGAAAAACAAATACCCATTCTCCTCTAATATCTTACTATTTACTGCATAATTTAATTGTACTGACTTTAGTTAAGGTTGGAGAGATATGACATTTGATCATGACGTCACAAGCAAAACAATCAAAATTACGTCACTTTCTTTATTAAAAAATTAATCGATATATTGTACAGTAATAAATCATTGACTCTCATATGCTGTTTACAGATGTGTAGCGAATAAACATTAGCTATAGCTATATAAGGTTCTGGTTCATTGAACTGATAACTGAACATTTTCATTATCGCTTGCAAAAATATCAAATTCATTTCAAATAAAGCATTCGGAATTTTTCGGACCTCTTTTCGCCAAAGAATCGGGCATTAAGTAAAACACAAAGGTGACCTATACAGATGGTGAATAGGAGCCCATTGATAATAAAGCATAGAATAGTAACATAACAAAAAGTCGTAAAATACAATACTACGTATGGTATAACAGTTACAACTAGAACTGTCCTAACGGGACAAAGAACCCCGCGGCACCAAAATTCAAAATAGGGCAGAAACCAAGGACAAAAGAAATGGTTTCAAATGAAAGATCTCTTTATGAGGAATCTAATGTGCAATATAAAAGATCTACTATTTACAATTCAAAGCAGAAACATAAGATACATGGTAAAGTTTCAATTCACAAATATATAAGGGGCAGCAATCTCGCAAAGATAACGTCTCGTGAAGTTATGGCTTAGGTTAAAGTTTTTAAAAAGTAAGTCAAATGTCAAGACCAAGGTCACAAAGCCAAAACTTTTGGTACCAAAAGAAAGGTCTTGCCACAAGGAGTATACCTGTGTAGTATGAATACCCAGACTCTTTTGGTTCAATGGCTAAGGTTAAAGTTTTTAAAAAATAAGTCAAAAGTCAAGGCCAGGGTCACAAGGTCAAAAATTTTGGTACCAAAAGAAAGGTCTTGCCACAAGAAATATACATGTGTAGTATGAATACCCAGTCACTTTTGGTTTAATGGCTAAGGTTAAAGTTTTTAAAAAGTAAGTCAAATGTCAAGGCCAGGGTCACAAGGTCAAAAATTTTAGTACCAAAAGAAAGATCTTGCCACAAAGAATATACATGTGTAGTATGAAAACCCAGTCTCTTTTGGTTCAAAAGTTAAAGCTAAGGTTAAAGTTTTTTAAAATGTAAGTCAAATGTCAAGGCCAGGGTCACAAGGTCAAAAATTTTGGTACCAAAAGAAAGGTCTTGCCACAAGGAATATACATGTATAGTATGAATACCAAGTCACTTTTGGTTCAAATTAATAGCTAAGGTTAAAGTTTTTAAAAAGTATGTCAAATGTCAAGGCCAGGGTCACAAGGTCAAAAATTTTGGTATCAAAAGAAAGGTCTTGCCACAAGGAATATACACGTGTAGTATGAATACCCAGTCTCTTTTGGTTCAAAAGTTATGGTCAAGGTTAATTTTTTCTGGACAGACAGACGGACAGCATGACAGACAGACGGACAGACAGACAAGGAGATTCCTATATACCCCCCAAACTTCGTTTGAAGGGAGGTACAATTAATATTTATGACTTGAAGACTTGAACTTGAAAGATACACACAATGCTATTGTTTTCAAACTGTTGACGCCGATTTCTTCCTTTACTTTCACCTTTCTGAAAATTCAATAGCAGAGGAAAAACATATATGACTAAGAACACGGTTTCCTACTTTTAAAATACCACGACAACATCAGTAAACCTTTGTATGTTTCGTGGTTTCTTGTTTCATAAAGTAATGGTAATATGTAATTATCTTTATGTAGCCTTGACATCTGTTATAGAAATAAATGACCTGGTTTAAAAGTCAGGTGTTCCACAATCCAAACTACTATTACCCAGCAATTGGTTTCTTACTCTGTCTGTGTATTGTTATCTATTTTAGACTTTTATATGATATGAATTAAGTGTTACATTTATTATCTCTCTTTAAAAAAAAAAGAATGAAATCTTGACAAAATAACTAAATATATATAAAAATTAAAATCATTCTCACTTTCTACAACATACATGAAAAGACATATGAATTACAGTATTCATTCAGGAATATCTGTTTTCATGTTACTTGTCTCCTCAGAATTTCCAAAGTCTCTCTCCTGAGCAGTTTCTGCACTGGCGCTTCCCGCGTTAGTTTGATAGTCTTTACTCTGTGTAGTTTCTGTGCTATAGTTTGTTGTTGACTTTCTAACTCTGCTCATTTCCCGAGCGAGTCTAATGGACTGCCCAGTATCAGACTGTCCACGACCTCGATAAGCTTGTTGACTATTGGTGGTAGAACTATATCTTGCTCTATCCTGTCCAGCTTGCGATATGGATTGTTGGTTTTTTGGCAGTTTTTGAGAAGGCACAACCCCCATATCTATCAAGCGATGATACATTTTGAAGCAATTTCTATTCATTTTACATAAGGGAACGTCACATCGGTCGCATTTGGTTCTTGTCGATACCCGCCAACCAGATTTGGTCTTAACTTTGTATAGATGGCAAAATACACAATGCTTCAGCTTGCTGTTTTCAGTTGGCGTTATTTTATGTGTTATGTTATTGGTTCTGTCAAATATTTCGTCTTGCATGTAAATAAATCTACTGTCATATGTGACGTCATCAATATCGGGGAGTGACGCTCCTTCTGGTGATGGTTGAATCAATTTAGATAGGTCCCCTACTCCCGCAACTTGGTCCCCTGTAAGACAAAAAAATAGAAAGTTAAGGTGAAATGTATTGACAGTATAGCCATACTATATATAATCAACAACAGAATCCAATGCCGTCAATGCATTTTTAACTTTCTATTTCTGTGTCTTTGAAATCATCAGTTTGTTTGATTCTTATTTTACGTCATTTAAAAGTGTTGCACCTGTATGGTAACTGCAGCTGTCTGATGCAATGCACTGAAATTCGTAACTTTGTAAAAAGCTCAACCGAAGCCGTGAGGGGTCTTTCACGTGCCACGTCTACCGTGCCACGGGACCTCGCTCTTGTCTCATCCCAAAGACAGGACACCGACGAAGCGCCGGCAAGACTCCAACCATCGAAATCTCGGTCACATGACAAGCACCTGACCGATTGAGTTACACCAGCTCCAAAGCCATCACAATTCGGAACGGAAATGGTAATAGTGAATACTTGATCAGATAATCTGATTTTGATTGGACTCATTATACATTGAACCTTCCTTCAAGTTTACATAATGTAAGGGGCAATATCAGAGATATGATGTTTCGCCGCTCAAATTTGCGTAAAATTATTGTGACGTCATGCCCAAAGCGATACCGTCACAATGAAAATTAAGGCAAAAAGTGGTTTGTCGAACATTAGGCCGCTTTTAAAAATCATGTTAAATTGGAAGAAGGTTTATTGGTGGTACGAATTTTTTTCGTATTCTTAATCTCGCATTAATTGTCCAAAATAAAATGTTTTGCCGCTCAAAATAGCGTCATTCTATTGTGATGTAAAAATCCAAGCATTAACGTCATTGTAAGAATTCCGGCAAAACCGAGTATGTCGGACATGAGCCCCCATATATCATGTAAAATATGAAATAGGTATTGGTATTATGCTCTCTTATCACGGTCTTTATCAAGACACAAACTCAGCACAAAAAGACTCATTTTCCGGAAACCTAAGAATTTATTTACCTATATTGTGTAACCTTGACTTTTGGTCCCTAAATCAAATGCAGAAGTAGTCAGGAAAACGTTTTTATTCACCAATACTAGTATTGAATGACATTGACCTTCAACTTCTAAATCAATACATTTTTGCAAGTTGGCTAAAAACTGTCAAATTTTTTAAGACATTTACCTTCAAGGAACGCAACTCTTAAAAAAATCTCCGGCAGAACTAACGAACTCCTCTAATTTTTTTTTTCAAAATACAGATGTATGTCAAAATATCATCGTCTTGTCTGTTCCATACAAGTAAAGATAAAGTACATGTGTTTCAGTTCAAGGACACCGATTTCCCTAAAATAGGTCGAACGCAACGAGAATTTTCACTAGTTCCTCAACTTAGTTTACACGTGCATGTATCAGGAAACAACATGTATCGGACATCAGCTACCATAAAGGAGTAAACTTTTAAACGGTCAGGCAGACGGACATACAACTCCATTCCACGATATATTTTTGACATTTGTATATTGAAATGTGCATGTAGATCACCGTGTTGTTCAGTATAACACAGACTGTCAGAAAGGGAATCTTAATGAACATTATCTTAAAGTTTTCTTATTCTTACCCTAAGTTTGCATAACTCAGTGATCTGTATACACTCAGCATGTCACACAAGAATGAAATATATTGAAGTTGATAAGGTTGAATAAATATCTCGTAAGTAACATATACAGCACTTATGTTTCTTCATCTTACCGTTGAATCTTAATATAAATAAAATAAATGAAAGATATACATGAAAATCGTATTTATCGTGAACTTGGGGAAATTTGAAAGCATTTACATTTTACATACTAAGTGGAACGATTCCTATTTGAATGGTACAAGAAATACATGGGAGAATCTCAGTAGTGGATGAAAAACCTACATGAAGACATGGATTTACAGTACACGAGTTGGGTTTTTTTTCAATCAATAAACCAAATTACAACTCTTAACTAGGCCTGTAGGATGAGCGTGGGCTAAATCCTGAATACATATATTAAAAAAGAAAATGTTCTTTTCTTTTATGACAAGAACGTAATATCTACAATACTACAACAATAAAATTACCCGATATCAAGTATGTAATACTTCCTGTATGTCTGTCGGCAGATATACCGTCAAGGTGTGTACAACCTCAACAATCAGACAGAACAACACAGTGACCTGTGTCTTAATGATCAGAACAGCACAACAGCAGTGTCCTTATAACCCAAGCAGCACAATAATGCAGTGCATTGTCACCAAAGGTAACAGCACAGTGGCCTAGTGCAATGATCTGTTAAATCCTGAACAGCACAACGATCTAGTGTAGTACTATGATAATCAGTAATGAAGCACAGCAACCTAGTGTAGTGCCCTAATAACTGAATCAGCACAACGATCTAGTGCAAACTATGTTCATCAGGGGAGAAGCACAGCGACCTAGAGCAGTGTCCTAACAACTACAGCAGCACGACGATCTATTGCATACCATGCTCATCAGAGGAGAAGCACAGCGACCTAGTACAATGTCATAATAACTAGAGCAGCACAACGATCTAGTGCATACCATGCTCATCAGGGGAGAAGAACAGCAACCTAGTACAGTGTCATAATAACTAGAGCAGCACAACGACCTAGTGCATACCATGCTCATCAGGGGAGAAACACAGCGATCTAGTGCAGTGCCCTAATAACTAGAGCAGCACAACGATCTAATGTATACCATGCTCATCAGGGGAGAACAGGAACCTAGTGCAGTGTCATGATAACTAGAGCAGCACAACTATCTAGTGCATACCATGCTCATCAGGGGAGAAGGACAGCAACATAGTACATTATCATGATAACTAGAGCAGCATAACGATCTAATGCATACTATGCTCATCTGGGGAAAAGAACAGTATCCTAGTGCAGTGTCATGATAACTAGAGCAGCACAACGATCTAATGCATACCATGCTCATCAGGGGAGAAAGACAGTAACCTAGTGCAGAATGATGATAACTAGAGCAGCACAAAAATCTAGTGCATACCATGCTCATCAGGGGAGAGGATAGAAAACTAGTCCAGTGTCATGATAACTAGAGCAGCACAACGATATAATGCATTCCATGCTCATCAGAGGGGAAGGACAGCACCTAGAGCAGTGCCATGATAACTAGAGCAGCACAACCATGTAGTGCAGTACCATGCTCATCAGAGGAGAAGCACAGCAACCTTGTGCAGTGTCCTTATAACCTAAGCAGCACATCAATCTAGTGAAGTTCCATGCTCATCAAAAGTGAAGCACAGCAATCTAGTGCAGTGTCCTAATATATCAAGCAGCACAACGATATAGTACAGTGTCCTAATAACCAATGCAGCACATTAATGCAGTGCAGTGTCATTAGAGGTCCTATTTTTCACAGCAGCACGATATTCCCCTGAAATACCGTATTCAACAGACGTGAAAGAATAGCGAGTAAGAAGCGTTATCCAGAACAGCACAGCGATCTGGTGCAGTGTCCTGATCATCAGAGATCACTGTGCAGCTATAAAAAGCAGTATCCTATTGATCAGAAACGGACACTATTCCATTGCAGTACCACGAACAAAAGGCGGCATCACCGCGATGAAGTGTTCTAGAACTCCACAATATTCTACTGCAGTATCGTGATCAGTAAAGGTACTACATTGTGATGAATTAACCAGAATAGCACAATATTTTGCTGCAATACCATGATCACCAGGTGTGACAATGCCGTAATTAACCAGAAAAGCACAATATTATACTACAATACCAAGTTGACCAGAAGTGACAGCACAGCAATAAACTGCAGTGTCCTATGAACCAGAACAGCACAATATTATACTACAATACCACGATCACCAGAGGCGACAGCAAAGCGATGAAGTGTAGCGAACTATTAACTAGTAATATGAAAAGTTCTGGTTAAGTTATTCTTAAAAGTCCAAATTCAATGTATAATTTCAAATTCATTTATGAAAGAATATACGAAACAAAGAACTATGCAGTAAGGCTCACAATATTATGAAAAAGAACAAACTGCCACGTGTCATGTTCTAACATATTCCATTGTGGCCTTTCTCAAACAAATACATGCAGATAATTGATTAAACATAAAATATCATGAACTCGATAAATACTACTGAACAGTCGAAAAGAAATGAAGGAAACAAATATATGTTTTTCAGTCTACCGTGATGTGCTCAAATACTAAAACATTCGTATTGGCATCTTGCTATCACTCATTCTTTATCATGCAGTGGATCATACGAAACAACCGACGTTACAAATTTCAAACTTGGACAACTCTTCCATTGCAGGAACTGGTGAAAAATAAGAAAACAATTTCGCGGATAGCCTTTGCAAAGCGCCAAGTTACACGCTCCACATTTCAACCGAGACCTCACCATTGTTCCACCATCGTTTGTTCTATACCCTACAAGTTTGCACAACACACATATCTTTTGTTTTTTGCCTAAACTGTGCATAGTATGAGTGGACGATAAGTCTACTGATTGGAACATCTTTTCCAAAATTCTGTAATTATAGTAATTCAGATATTCAATTTTCCGATCAGAAAAGTCGTCTTTAGGAATTTGATCGATAAATTTGCAAGAAGTCGCATCAAGAAGAATATGGGGTTTGTCGTCTTTGTCCAATATGACCACAGAACGACCACCATCTGCATTTTCGCCGCAAGAAATCCTTTCCGCAGAAAACGCATTATGCAAATAAGGGTGCCCTTCATCACGAGCTGACGTTGTACCAGGTCCTGAAACATGTTAAATGAACATCTTTGAAGGATACTGTACTAATGTAACTTCAGGGCAACTGCACCATAATAATCCAAATAATTCGCCACATAGACCATCCGTACAAGTATTGAGCAGTAAATACACTCATTTTGAACCCCAAGAAAGCAGTAACTAACGAAGCTAAAAGCCAGTAGTCCATCTATCTTCCAAAACCTCGGTAAGGAGGTTTTACAACAATGTATTTCATCGAAAGTATATCAAAAGATGTATAATAATAATAATAATAATAATAATAATAATAATAATAATAATAATAATAATACTTATTAATTAAGAAATTTTAAATCGGCTCTATACTGATTCTGGCTTAAATTTGTCAAAAAAGTCTCCAAAAAAACCAAAAAAAAAAAAAAAATCCACATTATAAAATCTGTTTATAATTTACGAATAACAGTAAGGGACTATTGGGATTATGTATAGATGGCCATTTAAAAGCTATTTCAGTTCAGACATGTCAAAGGACTGAAAGCTTTTGAGGGTAGATTGATTGATTTTTGTTTTACGTCACACCACGAATATTTCACTATATGGTGACGGCATCTGCCTGATGCGGGGCATACAAATTTTGACCTTTGCAACAGACCCATCCGAGGCAGTGAGGGATCTTTAACGTGCCATGCATATCACGACACGGGGCCTCGGTTTTTACTGTCTCATAGGAAAGACATGACACTGGCATGACCAGAACGGGACTCGAACCCTGGCTCCCAATCAGGAGTCCGACGCGATACCACTAGGCCACGCCGGCTTCTTTTGAGGGTAGAAGGTGTATGTACCACTTCTATATTTCCATTAGGAGTAGGTCGTTTTATATGGTGTTCTCGGAAGTTCCTAGGAACATGTACGAGAATTTTCAAATATTTATGACGGCTGCAAATTGCTATACGAAGGAGAGCATCTAGTTTTAAGATTATAAGGTGGATGCTATGGTAGCTATATTGGATGACGACGTCATTTTGTTACCTATGTATTTCTGAAAATTTTCATAAAACTTACTACAAAAAGAGAGAAACCCCATATTCAAAATCTCAATATGGCCGCTAGGGCAACCACTCCGTGTCATAAAACACTATTTTCAACGTTATTTCTACCGGTATCATTTGTAAAATATTAACGAAAAGTTTCATAAAAATTGCTATGAACATGCCAAAGAAAATTAAGTTTATTACATTGAAGAAGGTCGCCATTACATCCATACTAGGTTACATGTAACAATTTTTTTACATACGTTCGTCAGATATCAAAAGTTGATTATAATTATAGTAAAGTTTCAACACTTCTTACAAAACCAAGAGAGACCAGAATCACATACTCGAATACATATAAATAGACCATGTCCCACTCTTGGGCCCCAAAGTCGAGGAAGAGAACCAAACTCGCAAAGCACAACTAAATCCCATACCTGACAATGAGATTATTGTATAGCCGACTATCGGCGATAAATGGTCTCCACGTGGAGTAGTAACCACAAACTATCATTTACAGCCAGCTAGAGAGACAAACGACGGATGATAATGTATTGCGAGAGGCCTGCAACTATATGTTATAAAGTTATCCTCAAACTATCAAACCAATAGCGAGTCGAGTAAGAACGGATGTAGAAAGACCTATTGAAGACGAAGGAGAACATTCTATTTCTTGATTTGTTTGTCTAGGGGTAGCAAAGAAAGAAGACGAATACCATCTTCCCATTCGCCGTCACTGGGAATACAACCCACACAAGACCTTGATGAGAAACGCCCAAGTCCCGGAGAAAACCGTCTGACTTCGGCAGGTACAACTTCCCCCCAGCCCTCACTGGGAACAAAACCCACACATAACCGTGATAAGGAAAGCCAGAGTCCAGGAGCAAATCGTCTGACTTCGACAGGTACACCTTCCCATTACCCGTCACTAGGAACATAACCAACAAATAACCGTGATGAGGAACGCCAGAGTCCCGGAGAAAACCGCCTGACTTCGACAGGTACACTTTCCCGCTACCCGTCACTGGGAACAAAACTCAAATAAAACCGTGATGAGGAACGCCAGGGTCTCAGAGAAAAGCACCAGACTTCGGCAGGTACACCTTCCCAGTACCCATCACTTGGAACACAACTCACATAAGACCGTGATAACGAAACGCCAAGCAGTCCTTGAGAAAACCACCTGACTTCGGCAGGTACACCTTCCCATTACCCGTCACTGGGAACACAATTCACACAAGACCTTGGTGAGGAACGCGAGAGTCCCTGAAAAAAAAACCGTCTGACTTCCTACAAGCCCTCACTGGGAACACAACCAACAAATGATCGTGATGTGGAACGCCAGAGTCCCGAAGAAAATCGTCTTATATCGGCAGGTACATCTTCTCACTAGCCCTCATGGGGAACACAACCCACACAAGACCTTGATGGGGAACACCAGACTGTATTTGATCATACCAGTTTATCCATTGTAGACAGGAAATATATTACATCACTGTACATAGAATTCTAGCGTATCAAAACAAATTTAAAAATCAATCTGGCTTCATTCGAAAAAAAAGATATCAGGTCAACATGTGCAATCAAGATTATTTATTTATACGATGTCTTATATATATTGTGACTCATTCACTGCACAGGAAAGTTTTTAAAAGAAGCACTATCATACATGATTATTCAAAACTTGATATTTCTACTGTCACATCATACTTCAACTAACATTTCACAGTTTCTCTCCGATTTTAAAGTTCTATTGTTATACAATTTGACTAGCATACAAAATATGACGGAAAAACCGAGGTATTTTCAATGTCAATTATTAACAAATGATGGTACTTGGATTCCAAATAAATTATACAATTCATGGAATTGCAACTTTAGACCACTGCAAAGTTGGATGCTTAGTTAACTGGAAAAGTTGATGGAAAACTTCAAAGCAATTCCTTGGATATCCTTTACACAGGGCCACAGAACATACGTTACATTGTAGTCTCGATCTGACCGGAATAGCGCCATCTTTCGTCCTTCTTCCCACATATTTACATAGAAGACAATGTTTTTGTTTACCCATAAGACTCACCGGTCTATGGATCTGCGCTGGTAAATCATGAACTATTTGGTTTTGCAGCATACAAAAAGAAGTATGACTAAGCACCGATAGATCGTTACAGTTCTGAATCTCATTTAAGTCCTCATTACTGACAAATCTGCAAGAACTTTTGTCAATGATAACAAAAGGGTTCCTCTCTTCGTCTTCTACCACCAATGGCCAGTTGCTGGTAGGGCATGGTCTAGAGGAGAAGGGGGTACCCGTTGGATTGAACAAACTTGGTGACATAACATCTATGTCTTGTTTGTGTCGTATGCGGTGTGGTGAATCAGCTACTTGTGACATACATGCATCCTGTAGACCATGCCCTGCAACAGAGAGAACCTAGAATGTATCAGCTTATCAAAGGTAATCTTCTGCTGGTAGAAGTCATATATGTAGAATACGAAATATATGTAAACTGGTGTTACGTAACTGTGACACTCAAAACAACAGTAGTCATCATGGCTTCCTGGAAATCGAGTTTGATCAGGCGCCCGGGAGTGTGTAAACATCTCCTGTTTGGCAAGCTACACTCACCATGAATGAACAACGTCAATAATATCACAGCAATGAATGTACTCAGGGCACATAGCTTTGGGAAAAATGAATATATGTGGAATCACCCTCGCTAGCCAAGGCTCCGATCCGATTATTCCATTTCCCTGAAGTCCCAGTTGCCGATGCGGTTGACGAAGCCCACATCCAATATGCAGGTAAAATATGGTGTATTACCATTCCATAATTGATCATTTGTCCCCTTCTAAACCTATACATATTTGAACTAGTACTGCAATTGTAACTATTTTACCGATATATTGGTTGCGGCGATTTTAACAGTATCGGTAACTGGGAGTTTAAAATCTCGTCTAGATCCGTCAAGGGGTAAAGAATCCGATCGGAACCTTGGCTAGCAAAGATGTATATTATTTTCGTTGCTCTACAGTCAGTGGCAAATCCAGGATTTCCGAATGTGTGTGGGGGGAGGGGGCACATGTGAAAGTCGAGTATTAACCAAAATACTCGGCCATTTTGGCTGCCAAATCTAAAGTTTTACTCATAACTGTGTCGAAAACAGGCGGTCCGCCCCCTCCTAAATCCGCCACTGATAGTTATCCAAAACGCAATGAAATTGTCAATACATGTATTACGTAAATCTCATCAACATCAATGGACCTACATTTGCAACATCTTCGTTTAAAAATGTGTGTGTTTTACGTTTGAATCACAACCCATACATTAAAGCCAAATCTTTATTCCACTTCTCTATTTGTTCCATTGCGTATAAAGATCTGGCGAAACCCCGTAAGAGGCCATGTTCTAGTGAACTCTGATGACGTTTCAGTCACCGAAACCGTTATTTCCCATGCCGATAATGACGCAATATGTAACAAACACTGTTCAAAAACTAGCTGGGGTCACGCACGCTGTGGGACTCAATGTGATTCCGAGGAATTGTAACCGATCCTCTTATTGGCTGAAATCAGAGTTCGCAAGAACATGACACCTTACAGAGTTTCACCAGATCTTTATCCGTAAGTGGACAAAACGATAAGCGGGATAAAGCTATGGTTTTAATCAGATTGATCAAACATTAGTATAGTAGTAAATACAACATATAGCGGGTATAAGTAAATCCAACACATAATAGGTTATTGGTAAATCCAACATACTGTATACTGGGTATTGGTAAATCCAGCATATACTGGGTATTACTAAATCCAATAAAATGGGCATATAATAATAATCCAATATAATTAGTAAATCAACTATATATTGGGTAAATCCAACATATACTGGGTATTGGCGAATCCAACATATACTGGGTATTGGTAAATCCAACATTTATTGGGTATTGATGAAGCCAACTTATACTGGGTATTGGTGAAGCCAACATATACTGGGTATTAGTAAAGCCAACATATACTGGGTATTGGCGAATCCAACATATACTGGGTATTGGTAAATCCAACATTTATTGGGTATTGGTGAAACCAACATGTACTGGGTATTGGTGAATCCAACATATACTGGGCATTGATAAAGCCAACATATACTGGGTATTGGTGAATCCAACATATACTGGGTATTGGTGAAACCAACATGTACTGGGTATTGGTGAATCCAACATTTATTGGGTATTGGTGAAGCCAACTTATACTGGGTATTGGTGAAGCCAACATATACTGGGTATTGGTAAAGCCAACATATACGGGGTATTGGCGAATCCAACATATACTGGGTATTGGTAAAACCAACATATACTGGGTATTGGCGAATCCAACATATACTGGGCATTGGTGAAGCCAACATATACTGGGTATTGATGAAGCCAACATATACTGGGTATTGGTAAAGCCAACATATACTGGGTATTGGTGAATCCAACATATACTGGGTATTAGTGAAGCCAACATACACTGGGTATTGACATATTTTTCCAATTTCACAAAAGTAAAGTTTTAACAGATTGACAAATGGTATCCTATAATTATGACATATATAGTTTAATTCGATCAAATACAAAGGTACTGAAATTTATTTTTCAAAATGAAATTTAATTCACAACAAATACTAAGAAATTGATCTACAAAACTCATTATGAATCTGTCAGTCTCGGAATACCGAAAAGAGTAAACTGTGGAATGCAACCTCACGTCATTACATGTCAAATATGGAGGTAACTGATGTCTGTGGCACTAACAACATACCATGTGGGACATTCATGGACCTTAGGACACCAAAGGTTCAACCAGTAGTGAGTGTCTCCTGATTGGCTAGCTACATCCAACATAAATCCTCCAAAACAGACAATACAGAAAAACTCATTCCTGCATAGATCAAATCAGACACATATATACATATCTGTGTATATATGTCTCTGATCAAATGAATGTGAACACTGTATAGAAAGTGTCACAACCGCACAACATCTCGACAAGGGTATAATACATTAATAACATCAACAGACATGCCAAGTATATACTCTTTCATCCTTGCACTTTGCAGAAAACAATATGTTTCAAATGAGAGAATGAATTACCAAAGTTCTACGGATGTTGTCACAGATAGATGGAGATAGTCCGAGTTATATAATCTGGGAATCAAACTCAGATACCCCATACTGCCAGGTCATAAGTCTGATCTCTCATGAACTCTGCTGAAAACATGCCTCAAGATATTCTATTACATGATGTGTGTGTCCAAATTTGGAATAAAAGAACAAAGGAATGAACATCTGGAATGCAGCAAGCCAATATATGTCTACCCTGCTGGGGCATTTAGGGTAAAATATTGTATATGAAAGCTTTCATAAATTGCAGATATCAAAACTTATATTCAATCTTCTCATATTCATTTCTATCATGAAATCTAATCACA
Source organism: Pteria penguin (assembly GCA_035048485.1). Classification (NCBI taxonomy): domain Eukaryota; kingdom Metazoa; phylum Mollusca; class Bivalvia; order Pterioida; family Pteriidae; genus Pteria; species Pteria penguin. The sequence goes on along the minus strand of CM068591.1, from coordinate 13,688,721 downwards.
TAATATATGTTTTCAAATCGTCTACAAATATGAAGAGAGAAACACAACAGTGTCATGTAAAATTCTGATTATCTCAAAAAGAAGACCCTGGTATAGTAAGTTCAAAACATGCAAGATTTTCAAATTAATCAAAACATACAACTGATAGAACTTTTTTCTACATATTCATTTACTATAGAATAAATAAGAGATCAACTAAACAGAGTATCTCCATACAAGGTGAGCTTGACATTTTAGCTCTTGACTTGAAATTCATGAGGGCACCTTACTTAAAGGACAATTAATTTTACTTTGGGTGGTTACCAGATGACAACAGAGGTTTGTATGGTGCAAACAGAGTATGATCTATACACAAATGACAATTAGAAATATTTCACAAGTCTCTTGTAACTGCTGCCTTGTAACATCAAATACATTTTTAATGTTTTATGTTGATAATACTTGTAGTGGTACAAATTCAAATGATAAACTAGAAATAATCAGGTTGTCATGGATACCTCACTAAGAGACATGATTCTGGAATGATGAAGGAACTCATCCTATATATCATAGTTTACAAATTGGTTTCCTGAGACAAAAACATTTACTCATCCATATAAACCATTTCGCTTTTATTAAGTGGAATACATGTAATAAATGGACAGACAGATTGACATGTGGATCATTATATACATGTATCCCCACTTCTGCCAGACATGTGGATCATTATATACATGTATCCCCACTTCTGCCAGACATGTGGATCATTATATACATGTATCCCCACTTCTGCCAGACATGTGGATCATTATATACATGTATCCCCACTTCTGCCAGACATGTGGATCACTATATACATGTATCCCCACTTCTGCCAGACAAGGGCATCAACATCTACTTTAAACGATTTCACCATGTAAATGGTTATGAATACAAAGACAAATGAGTGCATGGATTCATTTAAACAACTACTGACAATCAGTCTAGATCTACACTAACTGTTATTACTCAGTGAAAATTTCAGAGAGTGGACTAGATACAGTCAGTGAGGACATAACGACCATTTTATCTCTGGATTGTTCAACAATATAAACAGTTCATGAATGATTCTAAAACAGTTTCTTGGAAATCCTTTACAAAGTGGCAAGTCACAAGAGCTGCACTTAGTACGAGTACGCACCCCCATTAAACCATCATTGGTTTTGCGACCTATATGTTTACAAAGTATACAGTATTTCTGCTTTCCTTTTAAACTTTCTGCATAATGGCACTCCCTACTGTTTATATCTCTGACAAGGAGTTCAATTTTCTTAAATCCTGTGTAAGACAGAACAGTCAAATTTGTCTCGGAAATCTCTTCATCCAGTATAAAACGACAACTATTTTTATCAATGTATACATATGGTCTGCCGTCTTTGTCATTCAGTATAAAGTTTGTAGCAATAACATTTGGCTTAAGCATTAACTTCCTCTCTATGTTCATATTCATTGGTGTCTTTTTGACTTCGGAATATTGGTCTGGGAAGTGGTATTCTACTTTAGGATACATTGTTTCCTCTCTACCATGCCCTGCAATATACAACAAGAAGTGACATAATCTGGGCATGGTAAAGAGAGACAACTTCATTTATTCAACATTTCCCAATGTGTGGCCTTTACAACTATTTAATTTCACTTAATTGGACAATATACAGGTACAACTAGCTGTTCAGTTTACAAACAGCACAATTAGCATATAACATATTTGACACAGGAAACAGCCTTCTTCACATACCCGATAAGAGCCAGACAAGATACTGAGAGTTCCATGCCTGATGTATCATTTTGCATTGACACCTTTTTAGAATAAGACAAAGCTACAAAAAGTAAAGACAACTTCAGGTCGTTGTCCCTGATATATTTTTACAAGTTCAAACGTATGACAAAAGCAAAATTTTTCAGCAAAGAATGAAAAGAAAAGGTCAGAATTTTTTTTTTATATATAAGATAATGATTTGAAAGAGCCAAGCAAGAAGTAGTAAATAATTGGGCAAATACTGTTTTTAACTGAGTATGGGTGGTAGAAAATTCATATGCCAGTATTTTATCATCTTAATCAAACTTAATCAAGTCTTCAGTTATACCTGGTTGTTTATACACACACAATGTTGATAAAAGTATCATGAATAAATACGTTTTTAGCACTTGGGCATTAAATAAATCATTGAATCATTGTATCATAAAATTCATATGAGAATCACTTACACTTTTTGTCAGAAAATTATACTATAAAATATTCAAAAATGCATTTATGCATTTATGAGATTAAGAAACAAACTTTGATGCCTACATTTTGAAAATAATATAATAAATTTTGATCATGATATAATACTTCCTTCAAAAGTACATACATAGATGTGCATGTAAGGTTGCAATGTAGTTAGACAATTTTATATGTATAAATTATCATACACTTTAAAATTTTACATAAATTATGTTGTTTGATTTTGTCTACCGTGGATTACCTAACAGGAATAATAAGATAGAACAATTTTCTCATCATGTCATTCAATTCTAAAACCTTTTAAAATCATGTCTCATATGAAAACTATTATAGCTGTCATACTCTGCTTGATAGGATAGTTGAAACTTTATGATTGAGACTCAGATGATTCTCAATTAAATGCCCGAAGGGAATAGTAAAAACTGTACATTGTAAATTTATGGCGTATCGCACTGTACGATATAAAACTTTCAAAGACCAAGATGATTTAAAAGACTTGTATGATACTGTAATTTAAATAACAGAAAGAAATTTCATTCTTCTCTTGTTTCATGTACTTCCTGAAAGGATTCCTATCACCATCTAAACAAGCACATTGAGTACGGTTAAGCAATACATGTCCCCATCGGTTTCCATAATTATACTAAGTCCAAGGGCCATAACTCTTCCAAAAATGGGTCAATCATAACCAAACTCAAACTTGATCAGTAACTTACTAATACAAAGTTATATACCGAATTTCAAGTCAATAATGTCAATGGTTGCCAATAAAAAAGTCCAGAAAACCAAAGTGTCTCAGACAGACGGACGGAGTGAAATCCTATAGTCCCCTCTGATTTTACCAGTGGGGGATTAATAAACAAACTTTCACAAAAATTTTATAAAATAATCATTCAGTTAATCAATATTAATATTCTAAAACTTAACAATGCATACATTCTTAACACTTTAACAATGGGTGATAATTCTATACAAATGGCCACAAATGTAACTGTAAACATCCTTTCTAATCGCACTTAATAATCTATTTTCATTAACTGTTAGTGTTATTTAGCATTTTGTTGATGGTAGTCAAAGAAGCATCCCTTTTTAGGAAATTTGCAGAGAGCAACATCACACAAGGGACATTTATAGTAAGTAGTCACAGTCCATTTGTCGTTGTATTTCCTATTCATTAAACTGCACTGAACACAAGCTTTCTTGACAGGAATTTTGATTAAGATATGTTTGCCTTGTAGCGCTGAGGGGTCCCGAGGGAATGGCGGCACTATAAGGGCGCCATCTGGAACATAAAGAAAGGGTCCCGTTAATTAGTACTGAAAATGCAGTACAACTTTAAATACATTTTATTCTTTTAAAAAAAACTTTCATAGATTAAATATAGTTTAACCCTCAATGTTGGTTCAAAGCTGCCGAAAGTTTATGCCCTCATGTTTCTGTCCTACGCTGATCAGAAGTTCTGATCTAAATATGTTTAACTAATTTACATTGTGCAGTTTTCCTGCTCCTCAGAAATTGTAAGATAATGGTAACCAAAAGGAATAAACGCTCTATCACAGATCGGCAGAATCTTACATTCTGTTTAACCAGACATGTCTGTTGAACTCTTTTCTAAATCTACACAAAATTAAATTTCTGTTTTCAATATAATCTTGAAATTAAAGGTCAAATGGAAGTAGCATCATAAGTGTCAAAAAGATCTGAATCAACCGAATGACTGTATTGTCTTCAAAATAATTCATTTGCCAAATGTGCAAAAGCATAATTTTTTATGGCCCATAATGAGAATTGCTTTCCTTGGGCCAGTCTTAAGCTTATACCCTGCCTTTTACATATCAGTCCTCCTAATCTTTCTAAAGAAGACAACAACCATTCCTACTAGTTGAGTGTATGAAACTTGAAGCCTTGTTGATAAAGTTTATGAAAAAGTATACCAAATTTACAGAAACCAAAACCTCTGAGATAGACAACTTTCCATGACAAATTGTCTCAGCTCCCTCTTTCATCTTATTTCAACAGTTTCATTATAATTGCACTTAAACTTTACATATTTAAGTCTGATCGGAGATATTGATAGCCATACTCAGCATGTTTTTTCAAAAGTGTATGATTACATTCTTGAACAAATTCTCATGCTTTTCTTTGTAAGTAAAGTTACAGGATATAATATCTAGGTTTTCAAGTCACAATCTCCTGAACAGCCTCAGGAAAACAGCAAACACATATTGGGTCATTTACAGGATTACAATGGTTTAGTTATGGACAGATGTCTCATTCAGGGGCAGTCATAGTATACCTCACTTAACACCTTCAAGGCTATACCATCCAGCTCTGTTAACCTTTATACCAATCATTACCTCAACATAAATTAACTTGGTGCTAACATAGTTTACCTCTATAATATTGTAAGTATTAATCCGACAACACACCCAAGTACATGTATTCATGTTTATACATATATAACCTTATGGCAAGAGTATATTTAAAACACATCTGATTCATGTGACTGAAAAATCTTCAAGTTCAGTAGTTTCTTAAAGATTTTTATTTATTTCTTAAAGTCATTTTTCCAAATATATAGTAATGGGGGAGCCAATAAAATACAGTCATCTCAATCTTAAAATTAGGTTTTTTCAAGTTTTCATTGTTCAGTGTTGAGTATAAAAAAATAAATTCTTTATACTTGGGAGACATAAACAACTATTGACCATTCCAATTCAACAGCTGGTTTTTCGACAGTCTGCAAATGCTGATTTTGGCAATAACAAATGCAAATGGTGTAAACTTCATACTAGACATCAGATAACGCCACAATAACAATCACTGAAGTTGTAGGTTTTTAATTTGATATTGCATTACTTAATGTACTGCTGTCATGTTTATTTTACTACTATTAGTGATGACACATTAAGGAAACTTGTCTAAAATTAAATTTGTTTTTGGGGTTTTTTTTGGAAAGAGAGAGAGAGTTCTTAAGTAATGAAAAAAAGAACACCCACAATTCAGTGAAGTTTGAAACAGAAAATCTTTTGCCCAAGGACCCCATACATACTTATGCCCAAGATAATGTAAGATAAGATCATGCATAACTTCAAACAACTTAACCTGAATAATTTTTCACAAGTGACGACTTTTTCATGAAAAAGTAATCTCTACTTTTATAAATGTATCAAGTAAATACCACATGTTCCTTCATTCTTTATACTTATCTTTCTTTGTATCTCACAAATTGAAATATCTACAACAGTCCCTGTCACAGCATTTTACGAAAGTCAGAAAACTCCGTCAATTCCTTATATAATAACTGGAGAGTTTACACAATACATACACATTAAGGCTCAAAAATGTTCAAACAGAAAATATTAAAGTATACTAGGGTTTTCTATAAAATGTATTTGAACAAGTGAATTGAAGAAACTGAGGTGTCTCTTTTTCTTTTTTGTTTTAGAAATATTTAAGGTCAAAAGAAATCTGAAAGCAGTGTTTCACAGGGTTGTCAGTCTTTATTGAAAACCCTGTTTACTGCCCTTGCTAACTTTGAAGTAAATTAAAAGAAACAAGTTTGAATTGACTAAGAAACTATAGAACTGGGTGAAGTGCCAGTCTGACAGGTAAACCAATATTAATTCACTATGGTCTATTTCAAATATCGTAAGTCATCAAGTGTCCAAATGTCCAGGACATGTTTGGTTTTATTTTCATACTTTTCATGATTTTAATGTACATTATATACTGCATGTTCCTTTTCTTGTTCATGATCACAATCATCAAAATGTATGAAAACCTTATCCACTTCCCTCATAAAACTTGTATGAATTTTTGAAAATTGTAATTATTTTTATCCTTTATACTTATATCATCACTAGTAAGATCATTGTTAAGAAAGTCAGTATGTGTTCCTTAAAGCCCCCACAAAAAATATTATGCGTTTCCTATAACATGACTGAAAATTTAGTGGTCTGTAGGTCGATTTATTATTTTTTTTTTTTCCTACTCAGATAGGTTGTGCAGGCCGGAATGTCTGTTTAATATTGTCCGGTATCCTGTTTACTACATATTACAGCCAGCACAGTTGCTTGCTGCAAGTTTGAAGCCTTTCCTGTTCATGAAATACAATCTCAAGTTTTTAACATGTCGATCCTGAAATTTTTCTTGAAAAAAAAAAACTGGAGTCAGGGGGTAAAAACAGGGTCGGTTGTGTTATAGGAAACATAATTATTTTTTTTAGTCCTAAACACTAATATTCAGAAGGGTAGTTGTCATTCAAACAAACAAATGAAGACAATGAATATCTGTCTGTCCTAATGTTCGCTGCTAAAAAAATTCCCAGCTCTTTAGTTGATTTCCTAAAGAATAAATTTCACTTAATTTAGAATACTCATGTACCAAATTTGAAAAATTGAGAAAACAACTCAAATCAAGAAACTGAAATGCTATAAATTATCTGTTACATCTGTGAGCCTGAATGAAGGTATAACTATACAAAGGAAAGACACTGACCTGTATACTGGGACTGGTCCATCATCCAGGAAGCATCATGACCCATGCTAGTGTTCCAATCCCCTGTCTGATTAGACTCATCATCATTGGCTGTAAAGTAAAAGCAAATAAAACTCAACATCACTGGATGTAAAGTAAACGCAAATAAAACTCACCATCACTGGCTGTAAATTAAATACAAATAAAATTCACCATCACTGGCTGTAAAGTAAACACAAATAAAACTCACCATCACTGGCCGTAAAGTAAACACAAATAAAACTCACCATCACTGGCTGTAAAGTAAACGCAAATAAAACTCACCATCACTGGATGTAAAGTAAACACAAATAAAACTCATCATCACTGGCTGTAAAGTAAACGCAAATAAAACTGGGGTTATGGGCACCTTGTGATTTTGAAGAAATATGGAAATATGTTCAATTTGGACTAATCATATCCTCCCCACAGGATTTTTATGGATGACATTCAAGATCAATTCTACATTCCGAAAATCTCTCATTAAAATGTTTAAAATCTTGTATACATGTAGTAATGTAGTTATACAAAAATCTTGCTTGATAGGCATCTTCCCCTTTAACAATTAATTCATCAAATGTGTTTTGTATAAAGTGTATGGTATATAATTCACAATCCAGAAACCAATACGTGTAACTGCAATCTATTTTAAACAGTTGTGACCTTGACCATATACATAACTTAAGTATCAATATCTCAAAACTGGGTTGGATAGGGTGCAAGGGACTTTACTTCTCATTCAGAAACCAACTGCATGATGGAAGGACAGAATGACAGAAGAACAGAAGAACAAACAAAGTAACCACTTAACAAATTAATACTTATGCTGCCATGCCTGCCAGGAGTACAAAAAAAATAAAGATTTAGTATAATTCCTGCAACACATTCTTTAAATAAAACTACATGTACGCATGTATACTGAAGATACATGTACAATTATCGTGATCTGCAACTGAGAAATGTAAATGCTAATTGCTGCAAATACATTAGATGAATGCCATTGCTGTTTTGACGATATTTCTGAATAAATTCCACACTTACTGCTCTCCCCATGTTCTCCTCTGCTAATCTGCATCATGCCATCTTCTCCTACTCCCACATACATATCTAAATCAGGATCCTCATGTTCCATCTTCACCAGTGTCAAGTCAGGCTCCCCATGATCTCGTGGTGCATCCCTCATCACGCTGATAGGTGGGGGGTCATGTACAGAATCTCGTGATGCATCTGGGGGGTGGTGTGCCCTATTTCATAAACAATACTATCATAAATAATTTAGAAACTTTATAAATTTCTTTGTTTTCAAATAAGAAACCAAAATACAAGACCATTTTTTTACATGAATATGTACAATGATGAACTTAAATGTATACGTGTGTATTGAGAGTGTGCTGGACTGTGGAAACCAACATAGGAGGAGGACTTGGATTTGTGAAGTTTCATATGGTTCAAGCAACTTCAAATAGGCAGAAAAGGAATGTGACGACTCAGATATAAGCTCAGATGGCAGTGTTTCTGAAACCCTAACATTTCTGGTAAAAATTGGTTCGTTCTGGTAAAACTTCCACTACCATTTCATTGAAATATGTAGCTTTACAAGACAAACGTCCTGTAAAGCCTAAGAAAGTTTCGCACACAGTGAGATGGCTCATTTCGTACAAGCTCTGTACATTAAGCAGTTGGTTTTGGATTTGAATCACAACATGAGCAACTGTTAATGTCATACATGTATTACGGTACCTGGATGCACAATATCAGGTCTTTCTACCTATGCTCATGTCATGCTCCAACTTACACTAATATTTAACAACCAATTTGTAAATATCACAAATAAGGTCGTTCTGATGCAAAAATACGGTTGTGATTAGATATGCTTTGTCAACTGTCTATAAAACTACTCTACATTATGACTTTTTATGTTACACTAAAGCTGAAAAAGCAAAAATATACTTTTGTCAGCAATCATTTGTGCCTTTCCTCACAAACTGGCTGTTTTTTCTACATGTAATTAATAAGGCCAGTTGTTGATTTCAAAGTTTTCAGATAAATCATGGCACAAAAGCAGAAGGGAACCAACCTCTGAAACTTATATATACATGTATGAATATGTAAGATGAACCACTACCAACATCTCTCTGACCATGCCTTATATAATACATGTATACCCATATTCAACAACATACATTATTAAGCAGTTGTTAAAATAGAAAAAGTGGGAAAACAGATCAGTTGATTTACCTGTGATCCCCCTCAGATTGGTCAACTTTTGAATTGTGTCGTTCTGCATTTTCATTACTGGTAGGTATCTCTGTAAAGTTTTGACTAGGACTCCCTACAGCAAAGGACTTAGAAGACTGTGGGGAAACATGTGTAGTCTGGGGCGCTTTCATTCGAGAAAGAGAATGTAATGGTGAGATATACAGCTGCTGATTATCTTCTCTGAGTTCTGTTGTTGATCCAGAAGCTAACTTCCGACTGTGATCTGACAATTTGGGCGGCTGAGGTGGGAGTTTGACTGAAGAGGAAGACACTCCTGAGGCAGTCAATTGTACAGGCACAGGATGAGACTTTTCAGTGTTAAATCGTGCAGGTGGCACTTCCGTGGTAGAATTATCAGCCAAATTAATTGTGTGAATGTTCGTATTGGACTCTATTCGACTGCTCACACCAACTGAAAATTTATTTTGTAAATGCTCAGGATCATTCTGATCCTGGTTCAGATTTGAAGGGTCAGTTTGTAAGAGTTCTAGACTGTCCTCTACAATGTCAATCACACCTGGATGTGAACTTCTTTGGTGACTTCGAGGAGACTCTCTGATTGGTTCTGTACTAGTATAGCTTTGTGACATACTAACAGTGTCATCTATAGTGATAGGAAAAGAGGGGGAGGCTCTGTGATATCTAGCTCTTTTACTACCAGGACTTGATGGCCGCATGTGACTAGATCCTCGTTTTAAAAGTCTTTCCTGAGCTGTTTTTAACATTTCTGATGACCTCACATGACGATATTCTGCATTTTCAAATGAATTGTAACGGTATTGTTCACTGAGGTCAACAGTTCCTGTGCGCATGCTTAAACATTTGAAGAAGTCAGCACAGCATTTAATAACACTGTCAACTTGTAGCAGACGACCTATTTTCTCAACATCTTTACAATTTTCCTCTGTTAGCAGCATGAAACCTTCATACAGATATTGTAGGAATGTGTTAATGGATTCTTCTTTGATGTCTGAGGCTAGACGAACCTCTAAATGCGAACCAACAGCTGCACTTTTCATTGACTGTAACATGGGACATGCTGCTACTAAAACCACTCTGTGAGCCTGAAACAAAAATATATGTTTGTATGACGTAGCACTCACAAATGACCGTCCAGATGTGAAATACGTTTATTGACTACAACAAGTCAAAACCTTGAAAAGTTCACTTCTACACTACATGAATAATATATCATCATACATGTACATGTACCAGCTGGACTTGAACTGGGGACCTTTTGGTAAAGTAATGAGCCATATATTTAACGAGCTGAACTATGCTGGCTCAGCTTGCCTGAGATTAGATAATATACATGTATGTCACTAGCATACAATGCTTTATATGTAAAATACAAAGAAATTTTTTCTTCATGTTTTTTTCCTTCTTTTCAATCAATAGCATTGGTCCTAGATCTCTCACTATAGGCTTGATAAACATTGCATTAAAATCCATATCTCCAGGGTTTGACATTAAGGCATTGTCTAGTAAAAACTGGCAGTGGATGGGTAAAAATTTCAGTAGATAGTCAAGCTGGATGGGTTTGCCATTGGGCCTTTACAATTTTCTTTTATATCTGAATCTGTGAATGTTAATGTTATCATACTGCTACTTATCAGTTGACAGATTCAGAGTTGACAAACATGAGGTCAGTATCTAGTATTCAACAATAGCCATAAAGTATTACCGGTCTTTCTGAACGAAACAACAATGCAATGCATCAAAATGCCAAAATGGTTCAAAGGGAAACTATTGAAAGCCACTTTCATATATACAAGTTATGTGAAACAAAGTAGCATTTGAACATGTCGTATGATAAGTAGATGAAATTCTTGTAATTTATATCGAAATAAACCAGTATCATAATGCCGTCAGTCATATCATTTTATGTTTGGAAATTTAATGAAATTGGATTAGCGATGCTGTTTCGGCATTTTTCGACCATTGCCGGGTTTAGATTTCTGATTTTATTTGCAGATTATCAGTAGCATAACGAGTAACTAATGCCCCTACTTTTTGTGATATTGTGATGATTTACCACAGATTTATCATGATTATTGCTTACTAAAACATTACTAAATAGTAGTCTCTTATAACATGTAATACTTTAAAAGTATCTGAACTTGACTCACTTCAGACACATGATGTAACAAGAAGAATGCCTAGCATGGCAAAATACGCCCATTACTAAGTTTGATGGGATAATTTGAAAGTATGGAAACATTCCCCCTTTGCCAATAATTCTCTTGAATATTACTCCTTTGCCAACAATCCTGTGAACTTTAAGACTACCATTTTCTATTTTCAAAGTCTTGAAAGCAGTCCGCTCTTTAATTTTCTTTACTAAAAAAACACATGACCTTGAAGCACAGTACACAAACCACTGGTTGGTGAGAAAGAACACCAACACCACATAAATATATATTTTAAAAGAATTTTTGCCATTTGGAAAATACATAAATTATACCTAGTATCTTGATTCAAATCATTACTTCATATACCCATTTTGTAACAATTTAATTAATGTATACTGTTAATTGAATTTCATAAAAAGTGGAGTTTTTACTTTAATACAATATACACACCTTTGTATTAGTGGACCCTGCTTTGATGACAGCATCACAGAGCACCTGACTCTTCCACATGGTAGCCAGTTGGCATAGCAATGAACTTGAATGAATCTGATTGGTGTAAAACTTTTGGTAGCAATTCATGATGAAATTGTATGAATAGCAAGATAAACCTTACTTTCCTCTATCTCTTTGAGCCAAACTGGCTCCTGGTATTGGTATAAGAAAATTCTGAAAATTAAAATAGACATCTTTTAGCATGGTGACTACCAGTATTTGTAACAAGAGGCCAAAATACATGTACAGGCCTACTGGTATACATAAGTTGTTCACGTGAGCATAAGTTGCTCATTCGCAAAGAGCTGACTCATTCAGGAAATTTTGCAGATATCTATGTTCTCTTGCTTAATGTGTGTTTTGGTTAACTGACAAATGATTGCAAACTTGCCTAGCGCTGTATACTGACTAGATCAAGGCAATCTAAAGGACACAAAAGTACATACATATACCAGGTATACACTGGTACAGGGCCTGGGATATATCTGGAACTTGGACTTGATGGGCCAATGGTCAGGGGTATGGGGCCGCCCAGGCTACCATTGGGTCCTGGGCAAAGCCCTGGTAGGGGGTTCAGGGGGGCAAAGCCCCCCGAGAAAAATGGATTTTAGAGGTTTTAGCTGAATTTTCAGGCTAATCTAAAAGGGTCTTTTGTGAAAATGACGATCAAAATGTCAAAAATTTTATTTTTATATCTTAGAAAGTAGGTAATTAAAACAAATATGCAACAAAAATCAAGTTTAAATGATTGGCTTATTTCATTTCAAACTAATCTATTGAAAAAGAATTCTTTTTTTTTTTGGCTTCCTCCAAACATCAAGTGCTTCCGTGGTTTCTTTGTGGCAGTCGCCATTGCGATCACTATCAATTACATGCATACGTACTTATGTTAACACTTAAGATTCTTTAAAGTGCTCGGTTGACTGAACTACTTTTAACCATCAGCGGTCGTGTTGCATATTACTTTCGTTATAATCAACAAAAATTAACTGTGTTTGCTACCAGAAGATCGTGAAAGACTACAGTACAGTCTGGGTGGAACTTTGAATACCCACTGTCCACAGTGGGCAGTCCACCTGAAATTTCAGTGGGCATTAGGGGTGGACATTTACCTGAGCTATCAAGCTGTCCACTTACATGTACCTGTATGTTAATTCTCACTCTTACAAGAATATCCACTGTGTCCAGTGGACATTTTTAATGCCCACTCTAAATTAGTTCCACCTGGACTGTACTGTAGGCCTGTAATGCAACCATGTTATAGGTCAAATTTTATTTAGCTGCGTCAGTTTAGCCCAGATATTTGATTTAATTGCGCCATCTGAGCATTCCATGCGTGAAAATCGCAATGGCGGGTCCCAAATCAATCCCTGCTGTTATATGAAAAAGATTTAGTCAGAATTTTTTTCTGAAAATACTAAGTTAATATAATACATGTATTCACTTCTGCAAAATATCTAATTTTCTAAAACCTTGTTTTGTGTAAAATGAACTAAAAATTGTTTAGCGAGGCTTGAACTGTTAACGGGTACCTTTCAGCATGTTCTGAGTACAGAATGCCAGAACTGGCTTATATAAAAAAAAATAATAATCTTAGCAGTCACAAAAATAAAGAAAATTTAAATTTTGACAAAAAGCTTTCAAATTTAACCCTTTAAGAAAAAATTTTGAAAAATTTTACAAATTCAATTTTCTATTCAAAACATTGTTTTAACAGATGATATAAGATATTTATCCTTGTTTAAACCTGAATTAACAGAAAATGTGACATTCATAAGGTAAGGATTAAAATAACTAAACATCATTTAAACCAATTCCGAGCTTAAAAGTGCTGTACAAGAATTTTCGTCTGCAACATATTAGCTATAAAGGTTAAAGACCCCATCAATATGACCTCGCGCTTGTCAGCGAGGTCATGTTTATAGGGCTAGTATTCTTTTAGAAGCCATTTTCTAACAATGTCGATAATTTTTCACTTTTTAAAGAAATCGTGAGCTTAGGTTTATTGATAACCTCGTAAACATTTCTAGGGTTGGCAGTAAAAAATAGGGTCAGTCGGAAAAGCGGACAAACACACATTTTTTTTTTGTCTAATCAGCTAATGAAGAGAATTTCTGATGCTTCCAATATTATACAGTCATACAGTGTTAGTTACGACTGCAACGGAAGAGCTATTTTGTCCCGTCTCTTCCGTTGCGATCCATTGCCTATCATGTGTCGTCTGAAATCACGGGAATTTTCAGCCACGGTTCATCTAATATTTTGTGTATAAAATCATTGCGAATCATTAAATTCTTGACAGGTACCTTAACTTTAATATCTCCCTGAACGCCTGCAACCATAATTTTCATCTGACATGGTCTAAGATCGATGATATCGCCGTTTTATTTCACCTACCAAATCTACGTGTATTCTGCCATATTGAACTAGAAAAGTGCAAGCTTGTTTTGACATCTGACCAATCAGCGTCCAGCTTTTATGTCACATGGTGTTTTCAGCTGTATATATAGTCTTTTTCAGAGAAGTCCATTTAAGCATTAATGAATAAAAAATTTCAACGATATTTATGAGTTTTTTCTTTTACATTTAATAAATAATGTTTTTCTCAACAAGTTGAAATCGTAAGGAAGAGAGAAGGGCATTTATATGGGAGCAGTGAGGGGCTTAGGGTGTATGTATCGATAATTTTCAGTGGCAAAACCAGGATTTCTGAAGAAGGGGAGGGGCACAGATGAAATTTAAAGTATACGGTCGGCGTGGAACTTCATTTTCCAACGAAGAAACGGCGGCATCGTGGGCTCGTGGGCAATAAATTTCTACGCTTTATCGGCAGAATTTTAACTGTGATTAGAAATACCGTTAATCAGTGGGCAGCGTGGTCATTTCAGCGTAGTCACTATACGCTCAATTTAATCAGAGACATATATATGTCTCTGTTTTGATAAAATAACAATGCAGTCGGCGGACAGTGGTCGGAGTGAGCGCAATCATTAATAGGGCGGAATATACAAGTTTATGTCATCTAAAATTAAATTATTACATGACTAGCATTAAGAATCGCATATAGTATAGATCGATAATTATAACGTATATTGCCGATAAATTGTCTTTGTTTTTCAGATTATTTATTATTATTATTATTTTTACAATAATCGTCCTGACTTTCCGTTATATATAAAAGGAAGAAACGATCGAAATTAATTAAAGCGCAAACATGGTAATAATGATGATTTTTAAATATGATTACCGTCCTTATAATAATCGCAACTGTCGGTACGTGTTTATTTTCATTAAACATTGCAGTTAATATATAAACTTTAAATTAAAACCGATATCTTTCATAAGCTAGCACAGTCAAAGATACTTAAGACCCTCATATCATCTATAAGTCATAAAATCTTGTGTAAATGGCCTTGAAATGTCACAACATTCACTCCGGTAAAGGCAATAAAATTCATATTGTCCAGCGCGTGCGGATTAGACAGTGACAATCCAGGGTAAAGAGAACATAAATAACAGTTGCATTGTTTACATCTTTAAAGATATAGTAAATTCTTACGAGTCTCCATCACTCGTGCAACATATTGCAGAAAACATACTCATAATTAAAAAAAAAGATGTGTAATGAAATATTTTTTCATGAGAGCTTGCCGTTGTGGTATCTGTAATATAACACCTATACCGAAATACTGCCGGCGGCATCGTGGCAGCGTAATATGGTCAAGTGGACAATTTATACTGCTGCCGACGGACTGCCCGTCGGCGCTCGTGAATTTTCCTTATTCCACCACGCTGACCGTACTGTATTAGCCAAAGTACTCAACTATTTCGGGCGCCAAATTTTAAGTTTTACATATATAATTTGAGTGTTTTCAAACCTTATCATCTACATGTCTTAAATTTGTGGTCAAACAGGAAGGCCCTGCCCCCACTAAACCTGCCACTACTTTTTATAATGGAGGGCTGACCAGAGTGCTTCGAGGATTAATTTATGTGTTTGTTAGTTTAAGACATTTTTTTTTTGCCTATTTCGAGAATTACATGAATTGATTGATTAAACTTTAACTTACTTTTTTATGATAAAATAAATGTTCTTTCAATACTGCCCAAGCTGAAGAATTTCAAGTTATGAAAAAGAGGGTGTTGGATGGGGTAGGAGTGGTTAATGGGGACACTTTTCTAGTAGATGATACCTATTGTTGAGCATCAGTGGTCAAAGATCACTGTTGCTTATAGCAACATAATCATCAATTAACCACAAGAAGGGTTAATATTTACATTAATTTTTGCTTGTGTGTATTTTTTCTCTCTTTTTCTTCTTTCTTTAACCACACCATTTGTTTGGCTTTTGTCAGATTAAATGACCGTCCCAAGTCGGTATCGTAATTGCACTACAATCAAATATTTATGTAATGTGTTATATGTTCTAGTATATTATTTATATTCATGTATTGTATAGCTCCATGGTGAATTCTGCCACATAACTGAGCCAGTAACTCCTCTTTTTCCTTTCTTTTTTTGACTTTGATTTTGTCTCCCGCCCCCCGCCCCCCCCCCCCAAACAATCTGAAAATTATAGAAATGTAAAAAAAAAAAAATGGTTTGAAATCGTTGAAATTTTTATTCATTAATGCTTAAATGGACTTCTCTGAAAAAGACTATATATACAGCTGAAACACATGTGACATAAAAGCTGGACGCTGATTGGTCAGATGTCAAAACATGCTTGCACTTTTCTAGTTCAATATCGCAGAATACACGTAGATTTGGTAGGTGAAATAAAACGGCGATAACATCGATCTTAGACCATGTCAGATGAAAATTATGGTTGCAGGCGTTCAGGGAGATATTAAAGTTAAGGTACCTGTCAAGAATTTAATAATTCGCAATGATTTTATACACAAAATATTAGATGAACCGTGGCTGAAAATTCCCGTGATTTCAGACGACACATGATAGGCAATGGATCGCAACGGAAGAGACGGGACAAAATAGCTCTTCCGTTGCAGTCGTAACTAACAGTGTCTATAGATTTGAATTAGGTTTACATGTAAATTGGTATGCTTTTCACTATGTTCTGTATAAGAACGGGTTTGGTTTCATATATTATATGAATGAGTAGGGTGCTAATCGAAACGACCCCAGCCCAAGCCCTGGGACAGGCATCGCACCCGAGTCCTCCGTACTCTAATTCAATGGCATTGGAAAATTAAAATTGAATTTAGTAAAATATCTATGAGAATTACAAATTTGCAATTAACTTACAATTAATAAATATATCAACAAGGCCAAAATTTTCAATATTCTTACAAATGAAGATGTCCTCTTTCTGCAGTACAATACTCAACTGCGACAATGCTTGTCTATTTTTAGAAAGTCAACATTGAGCCCGAATTAAATTGCAAATGTAGTAACATTTTGGTTTTAGATTGGTTATGTTTAAACAATGGTAGAAGGCAGTATTCCTTACTCCCAAAACCATATTCCATTAATAGAAATAAATAATGTACTTTTGAGGTTGCATTCCGCAATGATTCTTACCTTTGGCTGTTACAAGTAAACGATGCACCTTTTCGGGATTTTCCGTTGAAACTCGGAAAGCTGGACAAGCGCGAAAAGTGTGCGCAAGGCTTCCTACTGAAAATGACCGACATTTTGAAACACATAAGAGTAATCTGCATTTGAAATTCCAAACAGAATATTGAATTTATAATCGAGGTAACAAACTTTAAACTATGCAAAAATATCTATTATGTCATATATTATATGCAGTGTATAATTCATAACCACAGTCAGCGATCGAATTTTCTCTGATTATTTCGGTCGATTATTTATTATCAGTTGAACTGCCACTCTTTTGTGCAAGACTGCTAAGAGGGCAAAGGAGCCTGTAGATTGATAAGAACAAGTTGCTATTGTTTTTGGTTCAATGTTTTATCACTTCCTTTTTTGTTATAGTGGAATCAGGTACACTGGCAACAAAGATAGCAGTTTCAAATTCTCAACCACTGCTTCCTTTGTGTTTGAACAGGTTGGGAACATATACTGGCTACTGCTGTAGGCTGCACATAGATTAACATGAAAGGCATTGGTTAACAGAAATTACACTGTAAAATACAGATGGCACAAAATGAATGAAATGATAATAGAGAGATTTCATTTGCATGAAATTTTATTGGAGTTAATTCCCTTTTTCCAATACCTGCAGGGCTGCTTTTGCAGCATATTCATACTTTGTTAGAATTTTTGCACCATCTTTAAGGTATATAACTGAATATTTGTTCATAAATCAACCCAGTTATATACGTAATTTCTCCAAACTAGGGATACTTCATGTGTTGTTACAATGCTTATGTATGTGTACAACTTTTCAGGTATTGGTCAATGTGAAACAAGTTTCTAAAGAAATGTAAATATTAGGCCTAAAAAAAATAATTGTGTTTCCTATAACCCGACCAATCCTGTTTTTAACCGCCCCCTCCCCTTCAAGTTTTTTTTAAATAAAAATAACGGGATCAACATGACAAAAACATTGATATCGTATTTCACAAACAAGAAAGGCTTCAAACTTGCAGCAAGCAATTGTGCTGGCTGTAATATGTAGTAAATCAGGATACCAGACAATATTAGACTGACATTCCAGTCTGTACAACCTATCTGAGTAGTAAAAAAAAAGTCAACCTACCGACCCTTAAATTTTCAGTCATGTTATAGGAAACACATATATTTGGGGGGGGGGGGGAAACTAAACTAGACCTTACCTGTTGCTTGATACAATATGGAGGGTCTTCCTCATTTAAAAAAAAAAAAGAAATGTAACTTTTAGAGGATTGCCAGTGATTTGAATTAAGCAAAATTAAAGATAAATGTAAAGAATTCACATAACTTAAATACACAAGATATTCTTAAATTCATATACACACAGGGCTCACACTGGCCAAAAAATTTGTGTCGCAAGTTTGCATAACAACATTTCAGTAATAATCAAATATACTCAACTGATATTTAATGACCTCCACTTTTGATAGATATATACCTACTAAACTTTAGGGGCAGGTTTGGTGTAGTGATTAAGCACTTAGCTTGCGGCGCCGACGATCCAGGTTCGATTCCAGGGTTGTGCCACTATGTTTAAGAGGTTGGTTACCTCCTGCTTCCATGTTGCAATATAACTGAAAAATTGTTGATAGCGACATAATACACCAATCAACCAACCAACCAACCTACTAAAGTTTAAAGAAGCTTGTCTATGATTTGGTATAGTGAAAGTATTGAAAAAGGTTTTTAAAAATTCATATATGACATACGCACCCCCCAAAATGACCTCGAAATTCATGAAAAAACGTCTAACTCCGTGTATAATACCCAGGGAAAAAATCCAAAACATGATGTCAATTTCGTGTTGAAACAGCAAGACCGCGAGCTGAATTTGCTTTGCCGTACACCTAATACAGTGTAATGCCGTAACGTGTATTATTATCAAAAGTGGTACAGAACGACCAGCCTTTATTCATCGTGTGATATCAGCGCTTTTCTCTCTTTCATTTCTTTTACAATCAAACTCGCATAGACTTAAAATGTTTTAACTAGTACCCTCATCCCAAACGATCGCTTCATTTTTTCTCTCTCGTTAGAATGAATGTGTGTGTCTACTATACTATCAGGGACGTAGATATATACGTCCCTGATACTATGTGAACTTTACACGGAGATCGCAATTGTTTGTGAAGACAAAATATATATAAAAAAAACACCAACTAACGAATGAATGTTATCCAATCTGTCGATGCTCGTGCTGTTACACCTGTTGCGTAACTATCGATTAACCAATTAAGGATAAATCATTATATCACCCGTGCAATCAGAAACCATTGCTAAATAACATGGCGCAAGTATTCTGCCAAATTGTAAACTTTACGCCTTTTATCGCCTTGGGCATTTACTATGGGAAGCAGACAGTATACAGACAATAGATATATCTCACGCTTGGTGGGTTTGATTGACGGCTTTAGATACTTTAACGGAAACACACACTCCTCTAATTCCGCCACTGAAGCTTAAAAGCGTGGAAAAAAAGTTCCAGATTTCTAACCCTATGTATAATACGCAGTGAGAAAATGACGGGTCAAATTGACAAAAAAAAGTGTGTATTATATTCGAGTAAATACGGTAAATACTAGTTATTAAAATTGATTGCTATTGACTATTTTACAGTTTTTATCCTGACCTTTCTACATATACTTTTAACCAAGTCATACATGTACAGGGGTTACTTTGGGGCGCGATTTGGCGATATTCTCGCACTTTTTTTTCAAAAATCGCATTAAAAATGTCAGAGCGCGAAAATATCTCATCTCCAACATCGTCATATCATAGCTCGAAATGTCGGAACGGTGAATCTTCTTATGCACTCCTAAATCATGTAAGCGCTTAAATACACGAAACTAAATCTTATTGCGTCAAAGCGTGTTGATGACCATGACTAGTAATAACACTGATAAATATTTTCTTGCCGACTGGAGAGATATACAGTGCGAAAATACACGCTATTCGGTACGTGTTTATATTTTATATTTATCGACAAGGTAAGTTGCTCAAGGACGCCGACATGCCACCAAAGCGTAAATGGCCATCAGTCCCGGGTCAGGGCAAACACAATTAAAAATCATGAAAGACAAAGAGGTTAACAATAACATTGTGACACCCCAAGCCCCTGACTCTGATGTTCAAAGAGTTCTTTGCATTTAATTCTTGATTGATTAAAAATGTCATAAACACCAAATTCATGTTTTTGTATTGTTTTTTTTTTTTACTACAAAGTACAATATGTGAAAAATCTCATTGTGACCACTTGAGCGAGATACTAATCTCTCATTGAAATTTGAAATCTCTCATTGTAAAGTTTGGAGTGAGAGAATTCTATCATTCACCCTGAAAGCCAGGGTAACCCCTGCATGTATCATGGTATGATCCCTTTTTGTATGCTTGTCACAAGACGGGACATATTATGTGACAGGGTTGTCTGTCCGGGGTCATGTTTTCTGAACTTTTTTCTGCAGTCTTTCAAGATATTGGATTGAACTTGGTATATAAATTCTTATCAACGAGGGTCAGTACCAGTTTGCATTTGGGTATGATTGCTTTGATTTTGCCAGAGTTACCGCCTTTTAACTTAGAAATTTTCAAGGATTTTATAGTTTTCCTGACTTTTTTATATGATGTAGGCGTACTATGCTATACCATATGTCCGTCCGTCCATCTATCCTTGTCCGGGCTTCTCCTCCTTAACTAAAGGGGGAACAAAACTTTTGATGGTGTCATATGAAAGGGTGTGGTTTGTAGTTGTGCATGTGGGTTTCAGAGTTGGGGTCAGGCCCCTGGGGTGGGGGAAAATGGGTGGGGTCAGAAAGGTTTTTCCGGGCTTCTATTCCTTAACTAAAGGTGAAACAAAGCTTTTATTGGTGTCATATGAAAGGATGTGGCTTGTAGTTATGCATTTGGGTTTCAAAGTTGGGGTCAGGCCCCTGGGGTTTGGGAAAATGGGTGGGGTTGGAAAAGCTTGTCCGGGCTTCTCTTCCTTAACTAAAGGTGGAACAAAACTTTTGATGGTGTCATATGAAAGAATGTGGCTGTCTAGTTCATTGAATTTTGTAGGACCTTGAAAGTTTCTTTGGTATCAGAGTTTGAAACTTAGTTCTTTCACACATCCATTACCACCACATTAAACATGATGAGGGCGTATCATGCACCCGTTAGCGGTGCCCTGTTCTTTGCAGTCTTTTAAGGTATTGAATTAAAACTTAATATATAACTTTATATCAAGAAGGGTTAGTACCAGTTTGCATTTGGGTATGATTGCTGTGGTTCTGCCAAAGTTGCAGTCCTTGAACTTTGAAATTTTCAATGATTTTACAGTTTTCTGGACTTTTTTCTGCAGTCTTTAAAGATATTGGATTAAAACTCTGTATAAAATTACTTTATATCATTGATCTTCAGTGCCAGTTCGCATTTTGGGATGATTGCTTTGGTTTTGCCAGAGTTATGGCCCTTGAATTTAGAAATTTTCAAGGATTTTACAGTTTTCCTGAATTCTTTATGCAGTGTTTCAAGGTATTGGATTGTAACTTGTCCATTCATTCAAATTGATTCCCTTCAAGCTAAGGGATGGCATATTATGCCATGCTAGGTGTTACTCTGGTTCTTCATAGCAAGACACTTAACAATCAGAAATAATTCATAAATTAATTGACACAAAGCTACAGTTCTGGCAACTGAACATGATTCAAAATTTGACAAAACTATATAGACTGAAATAAATAACATATTTCTACTACATGTATTATTCAGACTGAAAAGAAAAAAAGATTCCAAGGTTAAGTTAATGTTAAGAGGTTACAGCTAGTAAACAGAAATGAATTGTACATGTACGTTTTGCCTGATTTCATCTGGACAGAATCAGTTCCACAGGTTATTGTACATGTACTTTGATTAGATAATTTGATTGCATTGGTGCTTGTTATTTTAAAATATGCTAGTCTCATTTGTAAAAACATCTTAATTTCAGTGCATATTGTAAAGTTTTCAACACAAGGAGGTTAAACTATAATAATAATCTCTTTATCAATAGTCAAAGATTCTCTGCCCTTCTCCCACTTTTGATATCGATGGTTTGTGGGAGAGGGTCAGAGAGACTTTGTTCATCAAAAGTCGGAATTTCAGCGATACCAGCCTCTGGCGACAAATAAACGCTTGCTCAGTGAACTTGCACAAACCACTGATATCAAAAGTGAGAGAAGGGCAGAGTATCTTGGACTATTTATCAAGTGTCTAAAATCCATTTCAGTGGTCAAGTAAGGGTTCTCAAAGTCTAATGGTCATATTCTGATCGTTGTCAGTGGACATTTACAGCAATATCGCTGTGGAAGTATGAATTTTTATGTCTGAAAAAAGTTCTTGTTTTAGATCTCGTGTATAATACGCACCTGGAGAATCAAAGTCAGATTTTATGAAAAAAAGTGTGTGTTATACACGAGTGAATACGGTATTTGCCAATTTGATACTCATGTATTAAAAATGTTTAGCCATTTCGATTTTGAATTCGCATTTGGCGAATTGGCGATCGGCAGCGCGCACACAGGTACTCTCCAAGTGATTCAGTGAAATGGATTAGATTAATGTTAATTGAAATCAAAGTAAGTTTTTGAATTCTGATTTTTAGGAGCTGTCTAGAACATTGTCAGTCATTGAGCATCATCATGAATTGCTACCAGAAGTTTTACACCAATCAGATTCACTCAAGTTCGTTGCTATGCCAACTTGCTACCATGTGGAAGAGTCAGGTTCTCTGCGATGCCATCATTAAATCAGGATCTATAAATATTAAGGTATTTGTTATATTATATCCAATGTTCTCATTCACTCACCTAGATGAGTCCTGGACCCACCAAAATGAGTGTGGGACTCGTCAAAATTTGTATTTTCTTTAACATTTGTAATGAAGATGAGTCCCAAGACTATAATGGGACTCCTGATTTCAAAAGTCTAGTGAGAACTGATACATGTAACAAAGAAAATTCTGTCGTGTGACTATGCAATGACCTGTCAATCAGTTCATGACTCGTGTACATACATACTCAACAATATCTTTATCTGGAACTTCACCATTATGATATTGATCAAAAGTAGGAATTTTATGGCTTAACACATACATTTTTTTTAGCCATACATAACTTAAAAATATGTGAAGTTAGGAGTTGTGTGAATAAAAGTTTGGATGTTGTGGTTAGTTTAGCTTCTGAATCTGATAATAAATGCTAAGGAATTTGGTAATGTGTACAGTTATGGAGGATTATTAAGATCTACATCATGTATAGAAGTTTAAATATACAAGTCTGTGACACATTCCTGATCTGTATTTTTATACCCCGCAAAGTTTGGGGAGGGGGTTATATAGGAATCATCCTGCCTGCCAGTCTGTCCCTAAGTCTGTCTGGTTCAGTCTTTGTGAGAAGGTTTTTTCACTACAAGCCCAAAGGGCAGGTAACACACAAAATTCAGAAGCCCGAAAAAATTTCACAAGCCCGAAGTAAAGCATGGGCAGTTCGGAATTTAATGACTAGTGTATCATAGTCATCTTTCTTAAGCTGGTGTAGACACTTGCTTGCCTCACTTAGACCGGACAGACAAGAAGCAGAATTATTGTCTCGTACAAAATTACAGTACGAGAGTATTTTGGTACATGTATTTGTGCCATTTTGACCCTTCATGTTCCCTCACAGAGGTAGCCTTAAGTGGTCATTGTCCGTGACAAACCTACAATTCTCCACAATCTTGGCCTTTCACCATTTACAAAACTTTTTACCCAACTCAACCCCTAGCACTAATGTGGCTGGAATTTCCTCTGTCGCAATATTTTAGAACAACGCTTCGCCCCCTCCTTTTCTTCATGCAACGACGGCAGCCGTTTCATTGTCTTGCAAGAAGGATCTGCACCCTCTTTATACTTCAGGGAAGGAATCATGACCTGTTATTATTCGGAAATATTCCCAGTTCACCTTCCAAAATTTTACATGCCCAATCGGGCCTATTACCCTGAAATTTTACCCACCCGTTCCCAATTTTACAAGCCTCGGACTTCGGGCTTGTGCAATCTTTCGAAGACTGCTGGTTAATTGTAAAGAATTTTTAAGAAAACACAAAATGTACAAATTGAGACATCCATTACAATTATACCAGTGAGCCAGAGTGAGTTGTCTTGGGATTGAATATTGCATGTTTCAACTTTGTTGTCACCAGGAGTATTTGTTTGGTTAAGGACAGCTCTAGTGTCATTTATTGTGTTATGGCTATAAATACAGATATGAACAATGTTTGATGCCAAATTTAATCAATATAATTCAGTTCACTTATATGTTCATACTAGTATGTACCTGCAGCTCCAACCCTTAGGACTATCAGTCTTTTCATTATTGTTAGAAAATGATATAGAATTCACATTTAAAGATATTTTTTCTTTAACACACATACTTTTTTGATCATATTCTTTCAACCCATTATACCCCTTCTAACAAACACTTGTTTTCTGACAACTCCAGTGCATGTACCAAATACTTGATTCAAGCAGGTTTTTCTTAAATCTCTTTTTAACATGAAGTAATTCATCTGTGCAGTACACAAATTGAAAGTATATACCGGTAGTAATGTCTTCATGTATTAAAATAGGTGCATGATGAAACTCATTGCATAAAATTGTTACTTGTCTTGTAGGCTCACAGAGTGGTGTTGGTAGCAGCATGCCCTATGTTGCAATCAATGGAAAATGCAGCTGTTGGGTCCCATTTAGAGGTTCGTCTAGCCTCTGACATCAAACAAGAATCCATCAACACATTCCTACAATATTTATATGAAGGTTTCATGCTTTTAACAGAAGAAAATTGTAAAGATGTAGAGAAAATAGGTCGTCTTCTTCAAGTCGATAGTGTTATCAAATGTTGTGCTGACTTCTTCAAATGCTTAAGTTCAAAAACAGGTTTGGTTGACTTAAATGAACAATACAGATACACAAACTATCAAGATGTAGAATTCAAACATGTGCGTTCATCACATATTCAAAAAACTTTACAAGAAAAGTCATTGAAGAGAGGTATTGATGTTGTTCGACCAGCAAGTCCAAGTAGCAAAAGGCATCGTTATCACAATGCGGATGATACATTCAGTATGTCACAAAGTTATAATGTAACAGATCCTTGGGAGAGAGTGCCCAGAGCAGGTGCTCCATCACATAGACAAAGCTCTTCACAACCGGGAGTAATAGACGTAGTAGAAGACAGCTTGGAACTTGTGCAGACTGACCCACCAGGTTCAACCAATTCAGCCACTAATAGACAAGCAAACAATAAGAGTGTTTCCATTTCAGTGTCAAGTCAACTTAACAGAGATTCAAATGTACAGGTGGTCAATGTCCCTGATGCTAACAAAAAGCAAAATGACCAAAGCAATAAACAATCTCAGCAACATAACAATCAAAATCAGAGTGTGGCTAGCCCTCTTACTGCTCTTTGTGAAATGTCTAGTCCAAATAATGATTCTCCATTACATAGGGCTCCAGATATAACTGCAGGTACATTAAAAAAGCAGATGCCCTCTCCGATGCATAGTCATTCTGCCATTACACATAGTATGCCATCTCCTCATTCAATAGATTCTTCGTTTCCCTCCCCACAGTCATATGATACTTCACAACAATCCTCACACCAGTCTCGCCCAGTGCCTGTAGCAAAGCCCTTTGCAGCAGGGAGTGCATCCCAGACTGGACCATTGTTTTCCATGATGGCAACTTCTTCATCAATGCCTTCACCATCTAGTCTTAGACGCTCTGAGTCACAAAGCAGCACTGGTTCTAAAGATACAGATCGTCCAGCTGTTGACACCGGGCAGACTACTGGGTATAATTTTATTTATCTAACATAATACCTCGTTTAGTATCATATACATACTATAAATCTAGATGTATTTTAGTTTCCATTGTTTGTTCAATACATTAGGCTTCTTCTAATTCATTTTCTGAACATATAGATATTTTTTGTTCAAACTCTGGGTTTGCTTTGGTTTTGCTTCTAGATAGATGAGAAATTATTGAACATATGTGAAAGTTTCTCAAATGGATGAAAAAAATTGAATTTCACAGTTACTGATAGCACACCTCGACAAAGTTGAAAGGAGTTTATGTTATACCCGGCATCTACGTCTGGTTAAGTAGGTTGGGGTAACTCAGTATTGGAGAAAGTATAGGTGCTACAGTTACCAAACTTGTACCTCAGACTTATCTTGGAATACTGACTTAAGCACATGCATTGTACATTGTATGATGCATCTGACATACACTTTCAGTTTGAGTGACTCAGTAAAAAACATGTAGTTTGCCAATTTGGGTAATTCAGTATAGAAGAAAGTATAGGTGCTACACTTACCACTTGTATCATAGGTTGATCTTTGGATGCTGACCTACATTTTCTTCTTGAGTGACTTGGTTCAAGATTATGATGTTCTATAGAACTTTCTACTATTGTTTTTATACCCCCATAATCAAAGATTCGGGGGCATCAGTGTTTGGCCGGTCTGTTTGTATGTGGCAAAAATCTTTAACATTCCACAGTACACAGCTTTCATATTTTACATGCATATTCCTTGTGCTAAGATCTTTCTGTCGGCACCAAAATTTTGACCTTTTGACTTTGTCCTTGAAATTTAACCTAGAATTAGGATAGTAGCTTATACTGACAAATCTGCCCCCAGGGACATTCTTATTTAGCAAATACAGCTTGTTTATTTTTGTTTGACTAATACTGTATCGGCAATTTTTTATTACACTATGTTTAAGTTGATACAATGGTTTGAAAAAGGATTTTACAATGTATGTCATACACATGTGGTGCTTGATCTGCCTTCTGAAGTCATAAACTTGAGTATTACTGTTTTCTTTCAGAGGAAAGTCCTTTTAATATGAGGCTTTGATTAGATTATGGCATTACTTGTAGTGAATGTTTATCGTAAATAAATACAGGACTTGTCCAATATTCAAAATGAGTACAGTGCTTGCCACTTTCATTTTATTGAATTGATATGGTTATACCCCTTGCCAGTACCTCCTATCAATACATATAATTAATTGCATGAAGTATAACGCTCAACTTTTGAGTACACTTCATACTGGAAGAAGAAGGTATGACCAGTACCAGGTCTGAAATTTCTCAAAAGCAACCATCTTAAAATCCTTGTTATTTTACTGCTACTGAATGATCAGCCCTATTTATTTATATAGTAAGTTGTTTGGGTGATAGGGTATATTGCTGCTCTTGATGTATTTTCGACTAGGGGCATTGTGGGTCAAAATGTGCATTGCGATATATTGCGATGCTCAAACAAGTTCATGTATTGCAATAAATTGCGATATTCATATGATGACAAAATTCCTCCTTAATGTCATTTTACTATCATTGAATCTTTAATTCAACTTCAACAAAAGAAAGCAAGAAATGCTAAGACAATAACAGGCAACATTTTCAAGTCAGTTGACCCCCTTTCCATACCCATAAAACAACGCATTCCATATTTAGCTTTTTATTACGAACTATTGTTCATTCACCTTCTAGCAAGTAAACAAAATGAAAGTATGATAAAGTATGAATATAAGAAATATCAATCTCAAACTGGTTTTAAAAAAAATACCGGGGTATGTATTGTGAAGCGGAAAATTGCAATATACTGGTTTGGCAATAAAAGCCCTCACCCCTATTTTTGATTATATGTTATGGTCTGTTCTAAATGAAAGTTGGACTACTCAGTTATTTCAATAATCTTGTTGCTGGTAGTGATGTTGCATATTGAGAAAGATAATTCTAGATTATATGAGAAATTAACTGTTTTGGAAAATGACTGAATGTTGGACTGAACAGATGTATTTAGATTTGGGGGGGGGGGGGGAAGGTGATAAATTTTATTGTAAACATGAGCATAAACATCTCTTTAGAAACAATATTTTGAAATTTTTGAAATTAAACAAGTTAACAACTTATATAAATTTTTCTCGTTGGCACGGCTCTTAGCCTAAGGGTGTCGTTTATATGGGAGGAAACCGGAGTACCCAGAGAAAACCCACAAAGCCAGGTTATTGACAGCCTCAACACCTCACGTACCACACCAGGAATCGAACCATGGTCACATTGGTGAGAAGCGAGCATGCAACTGACTGCACTACCTGGCTCTCTAGAAACAATATTTTAGGACCACCTTGCCAAAAACTTGTCTTTTAGTTTATGTGACCAGTAGAATTTCAAGTCCATAGAAATCTGATTGTAATTTTTTAAAGTTTAATGCTAGGATGGGACTTTTGTCACCTATTGTCTGTACTATACTTCATGATTCTGAAATAAAAACAACATTCATTTCATTGTTAAGCTTTACTAGCATTTGAATGAGGTTTTGTTTCAAATTCCAGGTCAGTAGCATCTCCAAGTGAAAGCAAAGTAAATGAGGAAAACATTGCAGATTTGAATATAGTGAAAATAGAGTCTGATGATTCTAACACAGGTGGTCTAGACATGTATGTAGATACAAACGAGGATGGAATCGTGAAACTTACTCGTAATACAGACGATGACTTAGATGATACAAGTGCAACTGACCAAAGTTATGACTGGACAAGGGAGAGAATGGAAGGGGGCTTGGAGGGCAATCAGACCTGGTTTGCTGGACAAACTCAAGGTAGGAGTCATTATTAATTTTATGTTGTAGAAACTGAAACTGTCTTTGACTTACTGATTCATGTCTTTTTCCAAAAACTTACTTTATTTAATCTATGGATGTGCTATTTCTAAAATGTACTGTGAAGCTCTGTCCAAAAAATATCCTGGTAAAGGTGTGTCAAAGAGCAATATTACTGATCAGCGTTAGTGGGTAGTGACTTTTTTCAGTCATGTCTTACTATGCTAACAGTAACAAATTTGAATACATATTAAAGTCATAAAGGGCAATGTTAATAGATTCCTAAATGTCTCCTGTGAATGGATTGCAAAAGATTTTTGATGATTGCGTAGCACATTCGTATGTTAGCAGCAAGATCATTTCCATTTAGTAAGCCATCACCTGAAAATGGCAGGGGCATACAGTGTTGCAATTTGTTGTCCTATTCTCATATTAGGCCATAAAAAATATAGTCCTAATAGTCCTGTTTCCTGCCTCCAGACCAACCCTGACATTTACCAGTATGGTTCATATTGATTAATTGTCGTCAAATTTATGGCCTTTGGACATTTTAAGGAATTTCCAGTTTGCCGTCCTTTTCACTGTAATGAGTAGATCATTTGAAGTGAAATGTGATGTATTGTAGTAATATGAGTACATGTAAATGCAGGTCTTGTGGTGTTTTAGTGGTTCTTACTGGGTTTTTTTTTTTTTTATTTGTTTGGTTTTTTTTTTTATTTTTTAAATGTAGTTGACAAAATTTGTTTATTAATCCCCCACAGGTAAAACCAGAGGGGACTATAGGTTTCCACACCTGTCTGTCTGCCCATCTGTCTGAAACACTTTGGGTTTTCCAGACTTTTTACAACCATTGAAGTATCGAAGTCATTGACTTGAAATTTTATGTGGCTTTGTATCAGTGAGTTACAGATCAGGTTTGAGTTTGGTCATGATTAACTTGTTTTTTGGAAGAGTTCCGGCCCTTGGACTTAGTCATTTTCAAGGACTTCACCATTATGGAAACAAATTGGGGACATGTATGGTTTCAACTAAAATCAATATGATTGTTTTTCCAAGATGAAACAGGAGTAAATTGTGCATATTTGCTTTCATTCCATTCCTATTTTTTTAAAAAAAAAAATATCTTTACAATACAAACTGGCTTATCGTAGGGCAAATTTAATTAAACAGAAGGCATTTTATGGCTAGTATTCCTAAGCAAGTGAAAGACAGTTTCATACATTCAAAGATTTTAGTTTAAAGTGAATTCTGGCGTTAATTTCAGATTAACGTTCATCATTTCATGTCTAGTATTATGATCCCAATTTTTAGAATTTCCCAAGAAAATAAAAACAACTGAAGATTATATACCTTGCAAAAGAGAGACTAGATTTTGTTCTGTATGGTAGAAGCACTCTATTTACCCTACAGAATATCATCACATACCTATAACATGACATCAATGTAACAAAAAATTGACAACAGTCCCATTGGGGAATATCCTATTCAAAATTTCATAAATTGCATTTTTTTTTTTTAGAAAACCTCATTGATGTATATATTTCCAAAAAGGTCTGTTTGAGATAGTCATTATAGAATTTGTTTAAATAAAATCGGACATGAAACTAGAAAGTAACAAAAAGTACTTTGAAAACCAAAATTTGTAATTTTGTGTGATTTATTTTTTTAGCTTTTAATTTGAATATTATAGTTGTGTTTCATATGAAGTGACATTCAATGATGTACTTAAAGTGGAGATGGAAAGAAAATGCCGAAAGATTTTGAAATAAAGAAGCTGAAATTTTCAGATAAATTTGTCGGCACATCAAAGGCTTGTGAATATTGCCGAATATGCGTAAATCATTAGCATATCATTATTTGCCGCTGTTTGTTGGCAGACACCGTCATTTTTAGCGGCTGTTTGTTGGCAAACACCGTCATTTCGACCGGAAGTAGGGACTTAGAGTGCATCTACCTTAATCATTTGTAGTTCTTAAGAACTTCTAGGTAATAATAGATGTAGAAAAGGCTTATGATACTAAAATCTTTGAATGAACCAAAACAGCATTAAATAGTGTTGTATAGGCATTCTTAATAAATTGAGTTGTTTTGGTTGGCTGAGAAATAAGAAATCTAGACCAGACTTGAGATTTCAATCTTCACGGCTTAAATATGGGATAATGTCATGGAGGACATAATTCTGATGTAAAATGTATCAAACCATCAGTATATTATCTGATAATACTAGTATATGTTATTGTGTGTATGTATATATATATATATATATATATATATATATATATATATATATATATATATATATGTCACCGTTATAGTTTAGTTCAGAGGGTCTGGTGTCTTATCATGAAGAAACTTAAGCCTAAATGTAAAATTTGAGACCTATAATAGCATGTGCCATAACTCTTAAGAACTAGTAGAAAGTTTTTCTGTGAATAGTATGCCTGATAATCTCTTCACAGAGAAACTTTTGACTACTTCGTATATTTACAACACATATTATTAAAGGTCTCAATTTTACACTTTGTGAATAAGACTACTATTGTTTCTATACTACAGAAGCCTGCAGTGTGTTTTTATGATGAGTCTTGTGTAAGGGATGTGGTGGTATTGGATGGTGAAAGTTGTCTCCAAGTGGAATTTGTTAAAAGGCTTATTTCATTCAAGAAAAGGCAACTCATGTTATCAAAGAGTCCTATACAAACACTGCTGATATATACAATGTATGCTGTTTAGTTAATATGCAGTAGTGTGTTATGCTTAATTTAACACATTGTTTGGATACAATTTGTATCATTATTAGATATGATATACATGTCTTCATTAGGCCAAATAAAAATATATGTATGTTTCAGCTTTCACTCTTGAAAAAAATAGGATTTTTTTTTTTTTTTATTTTTTTTTTTTTTTTGTGTTTTGTCTATATCAGTAGCCTGTTTCACTGACAATCATTAGTGAACCCAGCATGCCCATTAATATTGTTGAAATTGTAGTCGTACGATGATAATGCGGTGTTTGGGTTTTTATTAAGAACCTCATAAAAACTTATAAGGTCAGCAGTAAAATAGAGGGTCGGTCGGGAAAGTGGAAACACACATATATTTCTTATTTTGGCCTTATCAATTTTTGAAATGAACTGCTGGTGCCTTCCGCAGGCTCATTACAAAGGGTTATCATACATCAAGAATATTTTACGTTGTTCCATCCACAGAAGTACATTGTAGATAAGTCCATAGATAGAGGATGAGTCTGTTTTCAAGCTAAAAGAAATGTATCCTCTTCAGAAATATTCAAGCCACATGCTTGATTGTATTTACATGTATATTCCATGGTTTAAGCCTGGTGAAATGTTATGTTGTATTTCATTATCACAGATCACCTACGGAAATACAAAATATTGATACAATCTGTCAACAGAACATTAAGTCTGAACAGGAATGTCATTATAATACTTATAGTAATGCTTTAGTGTGATGTGGGTTTGATTTAATCTGACAGTGCAGTAAAATTGCCATAAATGATAAGAGTGCAGAGTTTGTGAATTGCTCTCAGCTAAAGTCCTGTCTTATGAGAAATAGTAGCATTTCCTGTATGTGCGGCTTTAATCTTGAAAAAAAAAAAGATTTTGATGAATAACAACTCAACATGTTAATTGAGATATGTAGTAAATACCTTATTACTTTACGTAATGAGGCCTGCAAGACTGAGTGGTAAAATATTGTCACACTCTACTTATCTCCGAGTACATGCAGTACTGTAGATTCTCAGCTTTATAATGACATGAAATTTTGAAGTTGATTCCCAGTGTGGGTAATCAGGAAGATCTGCCATAAGTTGTGTCCATAAGTTGTGTATCTCCATAGAATGGTACTCTCTTTTTTGCAGCATGATAGAATTCTAAAATTTCAAGCTTAAGTGGCGACATTAAATGTGCTGCACTAGTCATTAAGTGCTTTACACAAGTTACGATTGTTTTCATGTAGGGTCAGTGAGAAGTTTTGTCTTCAGATGCATACAGCCATATAAATTATGTTAACATAAGCAGGGTACATTTAGCTGACAATGCTGTCAATATTACAGAGGGCGAAACTACACAGGAATATTGCTTTGTGAAATCCCGACGTGGGAGGCCCGGGAAGGGTAAATTGGTATTCAATGGGTACAAATATAACTGTAACAAAACACGCGAAGGTCGGTCATATTGGATTTGTGAGATTCCAGGATGTAAAGGAAAGTGCGTTCAAATGCCACATTGCATCCGAGAGTCGGCACCACATTGTCATCCCCCCCAGCAAAAGTTTACAGCATGAAAAAAACATGTAATGATGTAAGTAATAAATAATCCGTTAATTCAGAAATTTGATAATTTGTTTTGGTTTGGTTCAATCAGATTGAAACCAGATCTCATATTCTGCTTTTCCGTTTATCTTATTACAATGTTGCTGTTGGACAAATGGTTAAGCGAAATAAAGATCTTGTTTTAATGAGATTGAGGCTTGGTTGTACAGAGTTTACACTTTACATTGTCATACATGCCCCTTAATCACCCTATTACTGTGAAAAGATTTTAGTATATAAAATCACGGCAAAGACAAAAATCTTATATTTTCAGCAATAATCAGTTCATGAATTTCACTGTATTCGATTTAACAGAAATTAAGGTAGTAAGTGTTTAATTTTAAAGTGCAATAATCGTGACAGTGGATTTGAAGTAAAGGTGAAATACTTCGCTGCTGTAGTACATGTTCCCCAGGACAGTCCTGGTTTTGAACAGTATCATTACATTTTATCTTTATGTCTGAAGAAATAAATTAAGACATTGCATTTAGTTTATAAGTCTTATCTTAACTGATATGCAAAAGAAGTCATACATTTTTCAGTAATAGAACTGCATGTGTAATTGCTTGAATTCCTAGAATATCATGAGCATGTGGATTTTAAAGGGGGGGGGGGGTTTCCACTTCTTTGGGAATGTAATCCCTTTAGGGTTTGGAATTCAGAAGAATGCCTGTTAGAGAGTAATTTTCGAGAAAAACTTATATGTCAGTTGTGGTTTAATGTGATATTTGATGTTTCCAATACCTGGTTGAAAGATCTACAGTGTATATTAGCAACATAGTTTGAGTTTACATTCTTGACATTTTCATTCAATATAGATAATTAATTAAAACTGGCTATTTTAGGGGTTGGGGATAAAGGTTTGTAGTAGTCCGGAAAAAAGCCAAAACACAATTTTATTTCTTTTTTAGACCTCAAGATCTATTTTATCAATGCCTAAATTGTTATAAATCCAAAATGCACCATAACTCAAACTTCATATAGGTTTTGAACCCTAACAAATCCTTCCCCCTTGCAAGAATGATAACATAGCTCGTATTAGGGGAGATTTTGGAGGAAGAATGTTTAAAGTCAGGGGAAAAAAGCCCGCCTTAAATCCATGTATGGTAAAGTGCTAAGATTGTAAGATAAAAAGCAGTTGTCAATAAGGAATATCCTATATAGAAGACAAAGTGGACCTTTAGTTGAACCAGTGAAGGGATCGGGTGTCATGGAGTAGGCATCCCCTGCTGACTGGTAACACCTGCTGTAATTCCATAAGATTATTTGAGCTAGTATAGCTTATAGGCATGAGGTGGTAACAGTGATACCAGAGTCACAATCAGTAAAAAGTCATAAGTAAAAATGTGTGATATTGTATTATCACAGTACAGACAATTTAACAAGGACTACTGTCAGTTAATGAAGTCATCTTGTCGGACAATGCTTTCTGATAAGTACAAAGTCTTTATGGCAACCATAAAATTTGCAGAATTTAGACATTTAACATGGTTTTTAGTATCTTCGTTATGTGAACTTGCCTAGGTATATGAAAGAAGTGTAGTCCAAGAAATCTTTAGCTTATCGGATCAGTCGAAACCTATAGACACCATAGGCAGGTGATAAAGGAATATTACTACACGTCTTGTGTATGTACTTTATTGTTTTGTTGACCTACAGAGCCCAAAAAAGAAAAAATGTGCAGTTCATTGAAGAGGTTTACAAAGATTTCTTGCTTCAGAGATTGATAGAATGAGTAAAATGTGAGAGTTAAACAGTGTATTTTTGTAGAATTGATCAAGTTTGAAGTTCAGCCTCATTCACTTCTATTTGTTAGTTGTCTAATTTACCTGTTTATGCGTCTTCTTAATTTGGAAATCAACCAGAATACCTGTACATTGTTGACGATGACAGATCGATGTAGTCATGGTATTGTGTCAGTTAATATTGTATTGTTGTTTGTTGAATTGTGTGTTGGATAATAATCAGGAATGTTCTTAAATCTTTTCTCTTCTGTGAAACTTGTAAACCTAGATTTAGAAAGTCAAATTATATGGCAAAAATTTAAAAATTTTTTAAGATCCCAACTTCTTTGATATGTATCTTCTGAAGTGAACAGTAGCTGAGCATAAAGTGATGTGAATTTCTGTAATCATGATGTAAGTGTACATTGATTGCAGAGTATTCATTAACGAACAAAATTATCTTGCTATCTTATTTTAAAGGCAGTAGATGATAAAAAATGGCCTTGGTTGACCCACTGTCTTGTTGCTGTTTCAGGTCACTGGACAGAAGGTCAACATCTACAAGGTCAAGTGGGAAACAGCTCCAATGGCAACATAAGTTTGGGTTATAATGCCAGTAACCCTCTTATAACTAAAAATCTTCGAAAAGATGAAGAAGAAGAAATATTGATACTGAGTAAAAATTGTGTTTCAAGGCAAAACTTTGCATGGAAGTTGACAAAATTTTATTTTTCAAATGAGGAACTTAAAGATAGAAATTGTTATGGAAGAAAGGGTAAAAAAGCACTGAATGAGAATAAGCTGGAATTAATCTACCATCAAGTGTTCCGTTACTTTCCGGTACAGTCCTCTAGACAGGCCGAAAATGCATGGAGACAATGTACCACGTCTATAGACCAAGGACTTAGAAATATTATACGTAAACAAAATCAGGCCAAGTTACATTCACTTCCAAGGGATCCTGTTAAAATTGAGTCCTTAGATTGATTTTAATCGACTAGTTGGAAAAAAAGTCCTTCATAAAAGTATTCTGTGTAACCCAAGGGAAATGTCATGTGTCAGTAGCGTTTGTCTTTACAATATTTGAAGTTATAAAATCTGTGTTGAAAAATGCTTCATAGCATTGACTCCACCCTCTGACAAAAGATAAAATGGAGTATGTGAGTGTGGTATAAGAATAAAAAGACATAATTAGAAAAATTAGTTCTTTTTTTAAATAAAATACATGTTTACATTGTGTATCGTGTAATTGTTTTTAAATCTTAGTGTGCTGTAACTTTTAAGTACATTTTGAATCAAAAATATATATAATAATTCTTCATAGACATATATGTAAACATGTTATATGTCACAAATCACACGTATTATTAGAATTCAATTAGAATAATGCTTGTAACTTAAAGATTAAATGAATTTTGTCTACTGTTGTACTCTATGTTGTTAACATGCCTTTGCACCATTGGACTCATTACTGTATTAGAGAACAGTAGGTCATGTGATAGATTTAGATTCAAGATGCGAGGGGTCTCCTGCATAGTTTTTGCTGTTTTCTTGAAGTAGAATTGATTGAAAACGACTTTCCTGTCCAGAGTTTCAATAAACCATTTGGTATCCACAAGGCAGTTTGGTCTTGTAGTTTCACACAGGTTTTCTAATAGCCTGCATAGTTGTGGGAAAGGGGTTTCTACTGTGATTGGCCATCTTTTGTTTCTGAATTCTCTATCCGTCCTTCAATGTAGAAGGTATAATTCATATCAACAGAATCCCGTGTGCTGGTCTACTTTTGACATTTAGAATATCCTACCGAATTCTGATGGTCCGTTGCATTGGTAAATATTGAGTACATGTACCACCAAGTGAGAGAATCTTGTAATTATCAACATCCTGCCATTTCAGTTACTTGATTCATGACACACTCAAACACTACCACTGACCAATAGTAATAGTAGGCATAGTTGACTTGACTCTTTGGAAAAAATGAAAGGTGGTGAAATCTATGATTTCTTGTGTATTTTGTAGGGCATGGGGCTAGGCAAAGTATACCTCGGGTCGACAAACAAGATGGTCCTTTCTTCCCACGGATTCGGGAAATAAGATCAACTGATGATCTTCACACTGACATGCTTTTTTCTGTCAACCAATTTCAAAAAGGGACCATGCATCCTCTGGAGTTTGCTTTTAGATGTGAACATTGCAACAAGGGGTTCAACTCCCGTCTAGGACTGTGTAATCACTTGAAGCTTGAACATGGTTCTAAGGATAAGTGCTTTAGTTGCAGCTTGTGCTCAAAAGTCTTCCCGACAAAAACAGGGTTATCATACCATATGCGGAGACATTCTGATGACCGACCCTTTGTGTGCAATATATGTAATAAGGGTTATAAACATAAAGCCAATCTAAAATTACACATGGAAACCCATGCCAATGAGCAAC
This sequence comes from Pteria penguin, assembly GCA_035048485.1. NCBI lineage: Eukaryota > Metazoa > Mollusca > Bivalvia > Pterioida > Pteriidae > Pteria > Pteria penguin. Next base: position 13,651,324 of record CM068591.1, on the reverse strand, counting down.
AGTCGTGATGTTTCATATCAGCAAATACTTTGTTGTCTGTTTGCTTTATGAATTGTTTTTAGCTCACCTGAGCCAAAGGCTCAAGTGAGCTATTGTGATCAATCACCGTCCGTCCATCGTCTGTCGTCTACAAGTCCCCTACAAGTGTTGTTGTTTTTCGTCCGGATCATCAACAGGTGGCGCCACCACAGGCAAAAGTAGGTCAAAGAGGGTACCCTCCTTTGACAAACTTCTTCTTCAGACCGGGGGCATACAGAGACAAACCGAATGCATAGGAATGATCTAGAGGGATGTGTGAAGAAGTGTTGTTATTTTTGGTTCCGTTCCGAAATCAAATTTTTGACGTTTTTTTGTACTTGGTAGTTTTAATGCAGAAAAGAGGTATTTTTTTCTTTTAGTAAACATTGATGCATTAATTTGGTTTAATTTGATCATTTTGATGGTAAGAAATACTACTGCGAAAAAAAATTTTCAATATTTTATGTTTTGGATTTTTTATGAATTTTTTAAGACTTTCAAGAAAAAGGGGGGTGGGATAATTGGTGTAAACATTTCACAGTTTGAACTTTTTCTTCGGAACCACTTGCTGGAATTCAATGAAACTTGGCATGCATCAAATACTCAAGGTCCCCGACAAATGTGGTCATCTTTGTCAGGATCCATGAACAGGTGGCACCACCACAGACAAAAGTAGGTCACAGAGGGTACCCTCCTTTGACAAACTTCTTATTCAGATCGGGTGCATACAGCGACAAACCGACTGCATAGGAATGATTTAGAGGCATATGGGAAGAAGTGTTGATACTTTTTGTTCCATTCCGAAATCAAATTTTTGACCTTTTTATCATTTTTATTTTGGACTTTGTTATTTTAATGCATTAAAGAGTTATTATTTTCTTTTAGTAAACATTGATGCATTCATTTGGTTTCATTTAATCATTTCTATGGTAAGGAATGCTGGTGCGAAGGAATTTTTTTCAATATCTCGATTTTTGAATTTTTTATGAATTTTTTAAGACTTCCAAGAAAAGGAGGGGGGGGGGGACAATTTTTCATATCTTCAACTTGATCTACAGAACAACTTTAAGGATTGTGATAAAACTGGGTAGGATGCAAGTACTCATAGTCCTTTTCAAGGTTTTGTTTTTTGTGCGGATCATCCAAATTGGTTAACAGATAATGCCACCATGTCTAAAAGTAGGTCTCACAATGGTACATATACCACTTGGTAATTGAAATATGGAGAGTAGCGGTTCAAATCCAGCTGTGGTCAAAAAAATTTTTTTTTTTCTTTTACACATCTAGATAAGTTTTTAGATGTTTCTCAACACTCAACATATGAAATTAGGAATTTTACGTTTAAGACTTCCAAAAAAAAAGCGGGGGGGGGGGGGTGTTTTGGCCATTTTTCACATTTTCAACTTTTTCTACAAAACTGTTTGAAGGATTTTAATAAATCTTGGTAGAAATAAGTCACTTATGATCCTCTTCAAATTCTGTTGTTTTCGTCCAGACCTCTTTACAGGTGGCGCCACCATAGTCAAGAGTAGGTCACAAAAGAGTTCCCTCGTTTAACAATATTCTTTTTCATACGGGCTGTATACAGAGACAAACAGAATGCATAGAAATGATCTAGAGGGATGAGTGAAGATGTATTGTCATTTTGGTTACCTTTCAAAATCAAATTTTAGAATTTTTTTCGACATTTCTTTGGACTTGGTGATTCAATGCAGAAAAAAGTGTCATATTTCCTAGTTAATTGATAATGATGATTTCTTATGGACTATTGTGATCATAATTATGGTAAGGATTGTTACTTTGAAAGAATTTTGTCAATATCTCAATTTTTGGATTTTCTATGAATTTTTTAAGACTTCCAAATGAGGGTGTATAGGAACGATTCAATCACATTTTTCACTTCTGCTGTTATACCACATGAAAGATTTTAATGAAACATGGAATACATGAAGTACTAAAAGTCCTCTATCAATTTGGTAAATTTCATCCAAATTGGTTAACAGATAATGCCACCATGTCTAAAAAGCAGTTCTCACAATAGTACATATACCACTTGGTAATTGAAATATGGAGAGTAGCGGTTCAAATCCAGCTGTGGTCAAAATTTTTTTTTCATTTCTTTACACATCTAAATAAGTTTTTAGATGTTTCTTAACACTCAACATATGAAATTAGGCAATTTTAAGTTAGATCTGGACAATATTTGAAACAATTGTTGTTCATGACCCACACTTGAAATCAGTCAACAAAAGGCCCCACCTAAAGAAAATGACTAACTTGTTTCCCTGAATGACTTCTTGCAGAGACAAAGGAAATGCTTAATATCAAAATCACCTGAATGGATGTGCAAAAAAGTGTTGCTTTTTATTCTAGCCTGAAATAAAATTTGACATATTTTCAACATCTGTGTTGACTTAGTCACATTAATGCAAAAATAAATGAATTCTTCCTTCATGCATGACTGATAATCTAGGTACTCAGGTGAGCAATATAGGCCCACTTGGGCCTCTTGTTTACTTTTTTAGCTCACCTGAGCTAAAGGCTCAAGTGAGCTATAGTCATAGTGCGCCATCCTTCATTGCCCATCCGTCGTTAACTTTTTCACATTTTTGACTCCTTCTCTGGAACTGCATTGCAGATTTGGATCAAACTTTGTATATATGATGTACTCATTCTCCTGCTACGATTGTGTTCGAGATCCAGTTCCCTTAGTGGTGGATCCAGGGCGAGGCCAAAAGTGCCCAAAATAGTACCCCTCTTCAAAAATCTTCTCCAGAACCAGTGCACAAATGGGGAAACTAATTGCATTTCAACAATCTATAAAGATGGGTTATCAAAAATTGAGTTCGGGGTTAAGATCCGTCAAATAGAAATTTACGCTTTTTTTTACGTGTTTCTGGACTAAGTAATTTCAATACAGAAAAGTGTCATGTTTTTCAGTTAATAGATATTGATGATTTCTTAATGTCTATTTTGATCATAATTATGGTAAGGCATATTATTGTAAAAGAATTTTGTCAATATCTCAATTTTTGGATTTTTTAAAAAAATTTTAAGACTTCCAAAAAAATGGGGGGGGGGGGGGGGCATTTTTCACATTTTCAACTTTTTCTGCAAAACTGTTGGAAGCATTTTAATAAATCTTGGTAGAAATAAATCACTTGTAATCCCCTTCAAAATCTGTTGTTTTCGTCCAGTCCTCTTTACAGGTGGCACCACCCTAGTCAAAAGTGGGTCACTAAAGAGTACCCTCCTTTGACAATATTCTTCTTCATACTGTCTGTATACAGAGACAAACAGAATGCATAAAAAGGATCTAGAGTGATGAGTGAAGAAGCTTTGTCATTTTGGTTCCCTTCCAAAATCAAATTTTAGAATTTTTTTTTTTTTTGACATTTGTTTGGACTTTGTGAATTCAATGCAGAAAAGTGTCATATTTCCTAGTTGATTGATAATGATGATTTCTCATGGACTGCTGTGATTAAAATTATTGTAAGGAATGTGACTTTGAAAGGATTTTGTCAATATATCAATTTTTGGATTTTCTATGAATTGTTTAAGACTTCCAAATGAGGGTGTATAGGGACAATTCTTAGCATTTTCAACTTCTGCTGTTATACCACATGAAAGATTTTAATGAAACATGGTATCTATGAAGTACTATAGATCTTCTATCAACTTTGTACATTTCATCCAAATTGGTCATCAGATGGTGCCACCATGTCTAAACAGTAGGTCTTACAATGGTACATATACCACAATTGTTGTTCATGATCCAGACCATCTTCATAAACCAAGGCTACGATTCGCTTCTCTAAAGAGAAGCGAAGCGTAGCCGAGAAACGAATCGTAGCCTTGGTTTACGAAGATGGATCCCGGCTTGAAATCAGTTAGCAAAAGGCCCCACCTAAAGAAAATTATTAACTTGTTGCACTGAATCACATCTTGCAGAGACAAAGCAAATGCTTAATATCAAAATCACCTGAATGGATGTGCAAAAAAGTGTTGTTTTTATTCTGGTTGAAATAAAATTTCACATTTTCAACATTTGTGTTGACTAGGTCACAGTAATGCAAAATACCATAAATGAATTCTTCCTTCCTGCATGACTGATCTTCTAGGTTCTCTGGTGAGCGATATAGGCTCACTTGGGCCTCTTGTTCGTTGGAGCTTATGTAAGAGTCACGTCATATTATACAGTTTATTAAGATATATATGTGCATGAATTCCATCTTTTACCTCAGATAAGCAATAAACAGAGTAGATCTGATTGACATCATTTGTAGATACAATTTATTTATAACACCACATGGCCAGTGTTAATTGTTGTTCCTCCAGATAAATCAAGTATGAAATAAAGTTACCTGAACATAACTCATTTATTTTACTATTTTGGGGGCGGTAGGGTTCAGTGATAGCGCACTGGATCTCTAATCTAACAACCAGAGTTAGATTCCGACCGGCGAATTTAGGTTTTTCGCAAGGGATACATTTACTGTCTCCGTATTTTATTTATTGTTATTATTGGGGAAAGGGGGGATAGTGTAAACCGAAGCTTCACGTCACAGTATGCGTTGGCACGTTTGGATATGTTTGCATAGGTGAAATATGCGACATACAGGGTCACTTTTCCGACATGTCTGTCTGGAAGGAGTAAAAAAAAAATCGAGAACAGTCAACACTTGTACCTCCGAGAGCTCTTGTTGAGAATGGTCTAACTTCTGATTACCAGAGACCTGTGAATCTCCAGCATGATATAGTGTTGTGTGTGTTACAGTGACTGGCTTCTTTCCTACATATCGTGTCTTTCATTGTGACCGGTATGTAAGAGATTTCGTGATTCTATGAATGCTTACAATGTACGGACGTCGCACATTTCGATACTACACATGTTTTGGCCGGTATTACTAATCACACGGGAAACGCCTACTCCTCAGGGCTTTGTCTCGCCTGGTGATATCCAGGGTCCATGTCAACCAACTGCGGTGCATTGTTGCTATTGACAGTGTAACTTACGTTACTTTCTCATTTTACATTAATTATGAATATCATTTTACCCTTGACGTTGTATTCATATTTACTAGTCTGCTTCACACACTGTATTTAACTTTTAAGCGAGTATAATAGCCGTCTTCGTAACCGTTTCCTGGGGTTACCGGTAATAATTTGACAAAAAAAAAACGCAGTCAGAATCATTATGGCACTTGCAAGACCATATAACCACTTTTCTCTTTTATATCGTTGTAAACAAAGGAAATAAGATTTCCAATAAGTCTTTTATATTTTGTAGGGCTTCGTTTACAACGATTAGACCAGAATAAGCATCCCTCGACCTTTGGGGCTACTCAATGTGCAACGGATCGCATGTCCCAATTTCAGCATGAAAGAATTGTACTTGATGAAAATTCGACAGACTTACATCCAAGTCTGAACGCCCAAACATCCGAATATCTTTACCGCTGTGGTATTTGTAATAAAGGGTTTAATTCGCGTCTAGGATTTGAAAATCATAATAAAATTTATCATGGCTCGAAAGAGCAGTGTTTCAGCTGTGCAGTGTGCCAGAAAGCTTTTCCTACAAGAAACACTCTGAATATTCACATGAAAGTACATTCCGACATTAGACCTTTTGTGTGCGAGATTTGTAAAAGAGCATATAAACACAAAAAGGATTTGAAAGTACATAGAGAATCACATTATCGCGATTCTCTATAATTTCATTTTGATAGTTGAAGTGTTATGTCGTAAGAGATGTGGTCTTTTGTACCATTATATACTATCGAAAATCTACTCGTTCATTGCTGTTAGTGTTAAGGTACTGTACACTCTTGTGACAACAAGAAACATCAGAGAGGAATAAATTCATACGTCTCTGGACTGTATACCATCACTCCTGTATGTCAGGAACATGTGTATATGCATGGTACTGTAAGATATCTCTTGTCGTGTTACCTCTTGAAGTAGAAAACTCTCATCAGTGGTTCTGATTGGTGAATACATGTTTTTGAAAACACGAAGAGTTGACAATGTACTGTAAAATGTCGACAAAGTGTTGAAAATATCAGTGAGAGTCCTAAACCTTTCAAATAAATACTCACCCAATCATGCCTTTTAAGTCCCATCTAGTATTGTCTGAAAAACTAACACATTAACTTGGTCATTTTTTCAACGGCATTTGTTGAAATCTTTGTCGTGTTGAGTCCTGAGATTAATATTTGAACAGTTTCATCGGTCTGATTATCCCTGGGACATCATGGGCATCCATTTGCTGATAGACCATCGCCTTAATCGTACGCAGCCATCTATAAGGATGCACATGTAATGGAGTCTTCATACCGATATTTCCATAGTAATTTTGTTCTCTATGAAATACGAAACTCGAAAATGAAATGCGTAATTAGCATCCAATTTCATTTTAATGTGAATAAGAAATGCAAAGTCTGCCAGAAAATCGTAATATATGAAGATATAATGCTATGAATTAATGAATATATAATTCTTTTCTTAAATTGTGATTGTTTATCAAAATGTAGACACTTCTTTTTGATCTTCAAATCATCAATACAGACCCAATAAAAGTTTAAACGAATACAGACCTAAAGATATTTTGAATGTAAGTTTTATTTAAAAAAGAAAAATACATATACGAGGAATCGTGGAATGTTCCCCTTTTATGACATGTTTAACTTTGTATATTTATTTATAGAAGGCAATACGCATAAGGATAAAGTGACCATGGTGTCAAATTTAGACTACATGTTAAAATTTATATATTTAACGTTGTACAGAATGGAATTTCAGGGTAATAAAAATGTTATACCGATACATTCCATGTTTTTAATCAGTGAACATTTTTGTATTCTACACATTGCCAAAGTTGATGTTAAAGGTAAAAGTATGCATTTGTGAAGCTTTTAGACACTTCCTCCCTTCTGCAGGTAGGTCCACAGGGCGGTGCTTGCCTTTACCTGTATTATGTAATGTTCTTACTCTTTTGCTATTGTATATTACCTGGCAACTTGACACGTAATTTTAAGGCAAAACCGAATTCTCAGAATACAACAAAATCAACCAAACTTGCGATCTCTTTATTATTTGTGATCTTCGTGATTATAAATCAATGTCAGTGTCTGTTAAAGGAACGATAATCATTCTTTGCTGTCAAAATCTAAACTATTGGCAGTCTATCTCCGTTCATGTCACATCCGGTTCGTTTGAATTATCATGTTTGAAGTTTTGAATGGCTCAATGCATGTCATTTGAATGGATTCTGCCACAGCTTCCCAAAACATACAGAAACTTCATTTTGTATATTTCAGAGATGTCAAAGTCGATTGAGATGTGGGCTTCTCCTTCCTCACAAAGGTATACCAGCTTAGAAATCACCATCCAAGGTGTTGTGCACGCTCTCGTGCCAGTGGCTGGTTCAACGAATAAAGCATGCGTTGTGTGTAAATCCGATGGGTTACGAACTGCTACGGGACTTCCCACCAAATCGTATTATAGATGCGGAACGTGCGATGCTGCATTATGTAGACCTCAAGTGAGGAATTGTTTCTCCAGGTTTCATAGTCAGTCTGTAATAGACCCAAGTGTTTTGAACGGCCAAGGAAAGGACTATGAAATGAAACCTACCCAAAATAAAAAAGGGTATTTCCAGGTTACATAACCTAAGACCTATGCTAGTGTTATAAAAGAACAAGCAGATTTAACGAAGTGAAACTTATAGTACTATAGTATAAGGGGCCATATCAATTTCCTTACCCATTTGTGTGAAGCAATCGGCACAGCTATCGACGAGTGCAAATTGAGAGTTGATAAGGGGCAACTATGAACGACAGTCATTTATGCTTTCTGAAATCATATTTGTTGTGAAGTGTTGAAACTTGCATGAAGTATATATATTGAAAGAAGATGAAAAGGAATTGTTTTGGAATTGTGTCTCCAGTATACCATTTTGATTGTTGTGCACACAATAGTCAGTCAAGGAATCGGCATTCATGCATGGTGATTATTGTTCAAAATTATGGGAGACGACGAGACAAACGAGTTTTAATGAGCCCAACTCACGAAAAGCTTAGAAATGCATGTATTTTATATGCCCATAGAAGGGCTTGACTGACCGTGTATATCTCTGTATTGAACTTTCATTTTCGTTTTCATTTCAAGAATTTACATGTTGTATTGCGCATTTTATATGTTTTATAGTCTTTTAAGTTACCTGAGTATGAGATATTTTGTTTTCGATATGGTTCACAATATCACGTTGTAAACTTTATTCATTTTTCTCGTTTTAAGAAAATGTAACAAGTGACAGAAAGTGATTAATATTCGTCATTGTTAAATATTCCTTTGTTGTAATTGGGGAATTGTAAATAAAATTGAAAGTCTGAAAAAAATTCCACAAATAAATGTTATCCAAGGCACAGGATCAATTAAAATATAAGAGACTTGCAATTACAGTGAATCATTGCTAAAACCGATTAATTTTCAGTAGTATGCAGTGTATACGTGATTTTTGTGCAAGAATTATTAGACGTGCTGATGAAAAAAAAAGCACACACACACAACGCAACAAAAACCAATAGGTAGCTATTTATTTAAGCGAAGAATTCCTAGACGAAGCTCAAGCACTAGGTATTTATGTAACCTCGGGACTCAAAGAGTGGCACCACCAGCATAGAAAATGGTCGGTAGTGGAATAGTAGGTAATTAAAAGGCGATTTACTGATATAGTCATCATATGATACGGGTATGGATTTTAAAAATCGTATTGTGAATTTGTGATGTTAAAGTTTTTGCTTCGATTGTTATTAAATTCTCAAGGACTTAAACCTCGTGGTTCGATAAGTAATGTCATCACAAATTCGATTCTTAATCGATGATTCATTGCTTGATATAGCTAATTTTTCAACCATCAGTGATAGAGACTTCATATTTGGTGTTCTTATTGGAGTTCTGAAATCTGGCTAGTACTTGGATCAATTTGAAGCGGCTGCCAAACATTTTATACGCCCATATATGACGGATGTATTATGGTATACAAATGTCCGTTCGTTTGTCGTCCACATGTCGCTCTGCACCTGGAGAATGCTTGCTGGGAATTACTTAGACTTTTAACACCGTTGTTTATTGTGATAGCTTCACGATCTGTATACTGTTTGGTCAAATATTTCCATATGGAGTTCTAGTACTGTCAGTTATTTGCCAGTTTTTTAAAGTATCGCGTTGTAAAGCAGAATATCTTAACATATTTACACAAATTCCTACTTCACGAGATGCAATATACGTTTATGGCGCAGCTCTTCGTTTGTGAGAGTGGCATTAATGCGGTTGGTCCTTAGGAGTCGTGTTTACTGTATGTCCGTCCGTCCTCTCATAAGTGCTTTGCGTTTACTTGTGATAACTCGGAAAATTGCCAACCTACAGGTTTTGTATTTTACATTTCTGGGTCAACAAGGTTATACAGTGAAAACCACTCAACACTGTCAGTTATCTAGTTAGACTTATACATAATTTAACTCAACTTAGCCAACACCTTTTTTTCATAAAACGAGACTTCAGACAAGCTGCACAAAATGAAAAATCAAATGCTACAGTGTTTTTAAAGGATATGGTGTTGTTTTTGGCTTGATTCTAAATTGAAATTCTGATATTTGATAATTTTTTCATGTACCAATGGTGCTTGAATTCATCATGCAATCTAATGCAATAACAAAACGCACTATGCACTTTTGGCGAAGCATAAATTCATGGTGGTTTCAGCTACCCATTCAGGAGATGCTTACATTTCACTTTCGGTCTGCTTTTGAAGGAGTCCTGCTATGGTGTGTTGTTTTGAATGCCACTTTGAAATCACAAAGGCCACTACGTCATTATTACTTTAATATCTTTGTGATAAATAGTATCTATATCTCAGCATATTCCAAGAATTTAGAACAAATATATTTTCAGTAACACAGAATACCGAAAGGAGTGTTATTTGTAGAAAAACCTGGACTCGCCCGCTAAGTAGAATACGACTATATTTGATGAAATGTATTCATAACATCTGTTCTGATGGTATTATTCATTTTTATACGCCGGCATTAAAAATGTGGGCGTATTATGCTATACCGATGTCGTCTGTCCGTCCGTCCATCCATCTTTGTCCGGGCTTCCTCTCCGTAACTAAAGGGGGATCAAAACTTTTGATGGTGAAATATGAAAGGGTGTGGCTTGTAGTTGCGCATGTGGGTTTCAAAGTTGGGATTAGGCCCCTGGGGTGGGGGAAAATGGGCGGCGTCGGAAAAGCTTGTCCGGTCCTCTTCTCCTTAAGTAAAGGGGGAACAAAACTTTTGATGTTGTCATATGAAAGGATGTGACTTGTAGTTGTGCATGTAGGTTTCAAAGTTGGGGTCAGGCCCCTGGGGTGGGGAAAATGGGCGGGGTCGGAAAAGCTTGTCCGGGCTTCTCTTTAACTAAAGGGGGAATAAAACTTTTGATGGTATCATATGAAAGGATGTGGCTTTTAGTTGTGCATGTGGGTTTCAAAGTTGGGGTAGGGGAAAATGGGCAGGGTCGGAAAGGTTTTCCGGGCTTCTACTCCTTATCTAAAGGGGGAACAAAACTTTTGATGGTGTCATATGAAAGGATGTGGCTTGTAGACCACATTAAAGCATGATGCGGGCGTATCACGCACCCGTTAGCGGTGCCCTATTTTTACATAATATCAGAATTTAATGTAAAGTATATATTGCACCTTAAACTGATATTACTTTAATTTAAATAACTATTATCTCATCTTTGTGTTGATGAAAATTCGTGTATTTCTTTCACTCATTCTTCATTTCTTTCTTTTTCTATCTTTCTTTCTGTCATTCATTCTTTTCTTTCTATTCTTTGAATGATTTACTTAACAAGCTGTCACAGAGTACATCTTTAGATTAATCTTAACCCTGACAAACCGAGTAAATTTGATTGTGAGATAATAGATTACGAAAACTGTCAAATATAACTCTGGCAATGTAAAAGTGGTCCAATATTTCATAATGTTTTGTGAATTCTACCTTGATTAGAAATGGCCTTTACTTACCATAGCTAAAAATAAGTCAAATACCTTACAGAGGCTTAACATTTCCATTATCTTCGGTAACTACAATAGCCAAAGAGAACTCAAGTACATTACAAGTGCTTAGCTTTTCCATTATCAGTGGTAATTACAGTGTCTAAAGAGAACTCAAATGCCATACAAAGGCTTTACGTTTCCCTTTTCTGTGGTAATTACAATGGCTAAAGAGAAGTCAAATATCCTTACAAAGGCTTAACTTTTCCCTTATCTGTGGTAATTATATTTTCAGCCTTCACCCCTGGGAGTAGCGATGTGTATTTTATGGCAGAAGGTTTTCCGTCCACCGTCCACGGTAGAGAATCACATTATGAGCAGACTCCTTCCATGTTAGGCTTCCAATTTAAAGATAGCTCTAAACCTCATCGTATAACCGATGGAGCTCTGCAGAAAACGTGTATAGTATGCAAGAATCACGACAGGCGGATTGTAACAAAATCTATGGGAAAAGGAAGAATTAATAGAACATACTTTTCTTGTGAGGCTTGTGGTGTAGGTCTGTGCTGGACTCCAGAACGAAAGTGTTTCGTAGAATTTCATGAGTGGCTAGTGCATAATAAGTATAGGAATTTACAATGGGAAATGCCATCCGTAGACATGATGTCCAAGAAGAAGGGAAGGAAAAGTAGTTACGATTATTGACCCCTTTAACGATGTCTGCATAAGACAAATAAGTGATTTTATCTCAGTTGTCACAATATTCTTCGAAGTTTCAATGTGTTTGTATACAGTTTGCATGATATTTGTAAATAACAAACGTGACTTATATAATAAAATATGTCTCGGTTTACTCTATCTTTGATGCCCGAGTTGTATTTCGTCATTAATATTACCCGTTGTTAATATCTTTGCAATATGAATGTACTAGAATACTTTCAATAACTTGGATTATCGTATTACAAGCAGTTTGATTTTGTGTTTTTATTAAACACAAAGATCATCTAGATATAAGCTTAATTGTGACAAGATGCAAATGCGTGGTGTTTTAGTTTGAGAGGATGGGGGTTTTTAGATCAACGATAGAGGTCACAGCATCTTAAGTAGCTCAAAAATGATAAAACATACAATACATAAGATTCAAACCAATTTAGATATTCTTTATTTATGAAGAGAGGAGCATGTCATAGCTACAGCTTCTGGATTTTGAATAACAAGTGAATAAATTTAGTTTCGTAATGACAGAACAAGTTGGAACTAAAATGTTGATATCAATTAATCATGGAGAGATTAAGGCTAAAACAACTGAATGTGGAATAGTCAACGACCGAAAATTCAAAATTAGTACTACAAATATGAAATTATCTCTGTGGGGGTTTGTTTTACACGCACAGGTTATTGCGATCAACTTCGAGTTCACTCATGGTTGATGTATCTTGAAGACGTCGTGTCCCTTATCGATGCATATGTACTACAGTTTCTTTCTAATTCGTCACCACTCAACCGAAAGAAAAATAATTAAAACTTATTTTGCTGCAATGTGATAGCCTTGAAAATTCGCCTAATGCAAGCACATGGATTTACGCAAAAACAATAATTGACTGGGAAATGAGCAAATAAAAACCGTGCAATAAAAATTTCATTAAAGTAATAGAGTCAATTAAGGCGCAAAGCTGAGCGTCGATTGAAAATTCCTTAATTTCTCTGCTGTCAAATACCACACGGACACTACGAAGTCCGCACACTGAACTCGCCATGACCTCCACGTCATGCATATTTCCGCTCAAACAGCATTAATTATTACATTCTGTACCGTGATACATACCTAGGATTTGGATTTATTAGCATTATCTATTTCGAATGGCGTTTGAATTTGTACGGTTGCCTTAATTTTGTGTCGTCTGCAAAGCATAGCGGCACATAGGGATCACTTCGTACGGCGTCCGTCTGTCGGGTAGTCACATTTTCACATTATTTTGTATATCTTTCTTTTTTGATATGGTATGTTGACAAAACTTGCAAGGATTAGCAACTTCTTAGTTGGCACCAAAATGTTTTACCTCATGACCTTGACCTTGGAGTTTGGCCTTCATTTCAATAAATTTAACCTTGAATGGCAAGTGATAGGGCTTTGATATTTCACATGTGTATTTCTTATGACAAGCTTTTTTGTTGACACCAGAATTTTTGACGTTTTAATCTTGACCTTGGAGTTTGACCTACGTTTTGAAAAAATGAACACTGGCCATAATCTTCAAGTGACAAATGATAGGGCTTTCATATTTCACATGTGTATTCCTTATAATAATACCTATCTGTCGACACAAATAATTTTTAACTTATGACCTTGACCTTGGCGTTTGACCTACTTTTTTTTTATTTAACCTTGGCCATAATTCTTGAATGGCAAGTGATAAGGCTTTGATACTTCATATGTATATTCCTTATGACAAGGACTTGCGACCTTAAAAACTCAAAGGTTGACCCACTTTTAGTATTGTTCAATAATCACACTTTTTTACAATAACGCTTTACATTTTTATCTTTTAGTCCATACTGATGCTTTAATTATTGTGACGGTATTTATGTCAAACGTTTTGTTTTTAAGTCTATGCTTGTGATTTCAATATCCATTTCAAATGAAACCAAGGTCGATGACATTGTTACCTTTACCGTGACCTCTTTGCCAAGAATGGCTGTTTTGGACTGTGTAGCGGTATTGCAACAAGCGACACATGTGTTAACTTGAACGCCCATTCAAGTTTCGAGCATGCTGTGACTTGTTTTGGGCCGGCACGAGCCGGCCCATTTACTGATTTAACTTTGGAGAAAACACTGTGACTTACTGCTGCCCCGTAAAGTACTATGATTCACTGCGGTATTACTTTGTTTACTAGATCTATATCATCTTGGTCACTAAAGGTCATTAAAACGCTTGACAAGTACGTTACGTTCATATCCTTTGTACATATTATCGTGAAATTTTTTTTCCCTGTTATTATAAGAGCAGAAAAAAATCATCGTTGCGGCGCTATTTATAGATATGTATATACGGCGATGCTGTGCTCAATATTTAGTTTATTTTTAGAAAGCCGGCGTGGCCTAGTGGTATCGCGTCGGACTCCTGATCGGGAGGCCGGGGTTCGAGTCCCGCTCTGGCCATGCCGGTGTTCTGTCTTTCGGATGAGACAGTAAAAACCGAGGCCCCGTGTCGTGGTATGCATGGCACGTTAAAGATCCCTCACTGCTTCGGGTGGGTCCGTTGCAAAGGTCAAAATTTGTATGCCCCGCATCAGGCAGATGCCGTCACCATATACGTGAAATATTCGTGGTGTGACGTAAAACAAAAATCAATCAATCAATCAATCAATTTATTTTTAGAAACCTTGCTGTACGCGATAGTAAAGAAGGGATTACCGGAGAGGTTCAGTTTACCGAAAAGATCGTAAAATCTACCGAAAAGAAAATTACAGAATAAAAATTTACCAGTATTTCCTCTGATTATAATTATAAGTGATCACTGAAGAAATTGTATTCTAAGACGTATATGTAAACTTATACTAAACAATGATACATAAAATGAAGCATACAAAATATGTTTTAAGTCAAGTTATACCGATTTAAGCCTTTTAAGTCATTGATTCAAATTTTAATTCCATGTCATCATCTATAATTTCATACATTTGTTTGAAACAAGAGGGTCTTAGGTTGTACGATTAACCTCCAAAAATAAGAGACGAGATGGGCATAACTTCATGCATAAAAACAAATTTTCTACGATATCTTTAAAGGTTAATTGTACAACAAAATGATTAAATAAAGACAATAGGTCATGTTTGAAATTATTATCACTAATTATGTAGATATGAAGTTTGCATTAAAGTTTTCATAGAAATTAGTAAGAAATTGCAAGAAAATCAAAAGTAATTCAAAATAATACAAACTGTTCTGATACTACTACTTAAAACCTTTTTGTTCAAAATTCCAAAAGTATAATAGGTAAAAAATATCCCCATGAATTTTTAAACTTAAACTGTAACATTTAAATTCAAATTTTTATTCTTTGGTTTGATTTCACAAGTAGGAAATATAACAACAACGTTCACTATTTAGAAATGTCGGATCAACCGTGGGTCAATGCAAGCGACACTAAAATACAAAAATTATGGTCAGATTTTCGAGGCGATCTGCCCCTTCCTCAGGACAAAACAATATTTAAAAAACTACATGAATAGAAATATGAGAAAAGAAAGCTATATACAAAGCACTAGTCTAATTATGCGGTGATATTGGGCGTCAGCTACATTTTGCTTGTTTGTAGTTCGCTGCCCAATTTGACCATAATTTTTTTATTTTAGTGTCGTTTGTCGCTTTCTTGTGCTTACATATATATATATATATATATATATATATATATATATATATATATATATATATATATATATATATATATATATATATATATAATATATTTCATTTCCAAAGTCTTATTTCAAAATTAAAAGTTAAATCGTAGCATAGATTTATTAATTTGATATAACAATTATGATAGTCCTGTTGTATTGATTAATCTTAGTGTGATTTGATTTGTACTATAAACATTAACAGTAACACCATTTGTACTTGACAAGATTATCCAAATATTATTTGTTTTTAAATTTTTGGATTAATTACAAATTTGTTTTCAATATTAGTTTGAATTATATTTGAACTCAGCATAATTTGTTTACATTGACTTGCAGTCAAGTTTTGTAAGTTTGATAACATTATGATATTTATTTATTTCAATGAATGACCAAAAATCTTACATGCTCGTCAAATGTTTAGTTTTTTCTATTGTTATGTAAGTGTTTTCCTTTCTAATCATATTCAAGTATCAGTAAGAAATTTAGAATACAGAAATGAACTTTCAACATACTTGGTGTGTTACACTTGCCCTAGCTAACACATAGTGATTTTCATCAATACATTATGTTTATTTCAATCAAAGTGTTATAAATACTTGGCATGAAATGGCTGAACACATAGCATTAACCTTTACTGTCATTTTGTCTGTCTGTGATATCTAGACATGTATAATGTGCCATGACTTTCCTGCCTGCACAACTAGACAGAAGATGCTTACTCCTCCCTTAAAACTGCTTTCATATCTAGATTTCATCGAAATTGCATCTTCATTGCACTTTTCAGACCCTTTTTATGTCACCTGCGAAACAAAACATTTGAATCAATTTGTCCGATGTCTGTCCATCCGTCTGTCAGTCACGCTTTCACATTATTGGTCATAATTTAGTATTAAACATCTATACTTCAAATCAAACTTGCAGGATTGATTTATTACGATGAGAGCCGAAGGTCAAACTGAGACTGTCAAGGTCATATTCAAAGTCAAGTTTATGGGTAAACATATGGCAAGCGACATCGTGTTTGGGAGGAATGACTTTTTTTAATTTTTCAAAACAATTATACATGTCGCCAAATTACACACTAAGTACTAAGGGTCATGTGCTAAGTATTGACTTGCTAATAGTTTTAAAGTAGTTTCTTGACGATACTTTAGGATGCTATTTTTCAATATGAAGGGGCATTATCCTTTCAAATATTATTCAATCATAACCAACAAATATCACAATTTAACTTTTTTCAAACTACAGTATTACTTCTAGGAACATTTCATAATCAAACTTGTACTGAGCTTATTACATAAAGTCAAAAAAGAAAACGGTGTTTAAACAACTGTACACTATAGGTAGGTCGAAACCTATAGTAATGGAAATATAAGTCAGTGAACAATTTGGTTACGGCCCGAAACTTTGACGCTTGCGTCAATAGATTTTCTTGTTATATACATGTACAAGTTTTGCTTCAGCAATGTATTCAAAATATTGTTTTCACTTTTTAAGATGCTTGAAAATCAGTGCAATATAGTTCTCTTGGTCTGATGCCCGTCTGTCTGTGTGATGTCCATCTGTCTACCTGTTGTAAATCAGTCACACATCAATGTAAATGTTAAAATGATTGATGACGAGTAGGAATGTGGCAACATACCTCAATTAAAAGACCATAATACGCGATACAGAAATAGATCAAAGGTTATGCCAAGGATGCGACTTCATCAATTAAAGGAGCCCTGTCCGATTGATGTCGGGGAAAAGTATTTAAAAATGTAAACGGAAATCGATTGTTAGTATATTCATATTATCTAAGATGTGTAAAAAGTATCGTTACCAAAGTCGAAGAACGAGATATGTCCGTTATATATTTGCAACATAACCACACCAACTCTTTGAATATTGATGAGGACGGTCAGAAGAAATCACGTGACAATGAAACTCGAACTTTTTTTTTTTTTTTTTTTTTATCAAAGGGATGAGTATTGCGGGTCAAAATGTGAATTGCGATATATTGCTATACTCAAACAAATATTGCAATAAATTGCGATATTCATATCATGACAAAATTCTACTTTGATGTCATTTCACTCTGTGAATCTTTTATTCAACTTCAATAAAAGAAAACAGGAATGCTAAGACAATAACAGGCAACTTTTTCAAGTCAGTTGACCCCCTTTCCATACCCTTAAAACAACACATTTATTCCATATTTGGCCTTTTTATTACGAACAAACTCTTGTTCACTCGCAATCTAGCAAGTAAACAAGACTAAAGTATGAATATATGAAATATCGATCTCGAACCGGTTTAAAAAAATACCGGGGTGCATATCGGGAAGCAGAAAATTACAATGAGAAAATGTATCGGTTCATCTCTTACTGTTATATATTGTCTAATGATTATATATATTTTGCAATAGGTCAGAATTGATGGGAGTTATCTCCCGTTGGCTGCGATCTTGTGTGTCACACTGCATTTTCATGGATAATTTATCCGAAGTTGATGAATTTCTAAAACGATTTCAAAAAGTAAACTTGTTGATTTCTTTCAAATTCTCTAAAGTTATTTATATTAAGATATTGTTTCAGTATTGTTAATGTGAAATTACGAATGCATGTTTCAAATGAGCTGACTGAAAATGGTAAGAATATGAAGGAAAAACTATGGTTTGACACACAAGATTGTCGACAACAGGAAGTAACTTCAACGGATTCTGGCCTATTGAAAACTATCAATTGCGTCTGTGAAGCTTCCTACAGTGCAAGATATTGTGCTCAAAAGTTTCGTGTTATTTGTGTGGCTGGCATTATGTGACAATGCGTCTACAGTAGACGTTTGTTCCTGCAGAGCAATTGATCTCACCGTGGGTTTGGAGGTGTCTATAAACATTTGCGACAACTTAGCATAATCTGACGTATTTTACATTACAATTTCGAACTCGTAAATTGCCCAAAGACTTTGATTTCAGTGTTATGACAACCTTATCCTGATTGCATTGCACCGCTTATTTTGATATTCTATTTGTCACCCTGATTGAATTTCGAGTAACGAGTAACTCCTCGTTTTTAACGTATATGACTTTCAAATATTCTGAAGATTTAAGATTGGTTAACCACAGGTTAAGCCTACAGATCAGTATTGCATAAATGTAATGACATTTATGTAAAGACATTTATTCGACAAGATGTAGGTTACATCAGAATGACAAATTGCATACAGCCTCCTCCTTTAGAAAATGACACTGTTTGCAACTTGTTGTGATACATTGCGAAAATCTTAATAAATATAATAGAATATATACACGTAATGATTTAATCCGTCATATGCGCATTTCGACAATGTGTTTCTATAGTGATGCTTAAGGCCGAAACGGGGAAATTCCAATATTTGAGGAGCGAACTAATACTAAACTTACCTTTAAAAAAAGGACCCAAAGAACCAATCTAGGGACAGAGCAATGTATGGATGTATGGAGGAAGATACTTCTTAGATTCAAAATTATTTAAAGTTTTTGTCAGTGAATTTGAAGTATAGATATGAACTTGAAGAAGTGCATAATACGAAATTGTAGAATCACACTATTTTGTTTGAATTAATTTAACGTACACCCTATTAATATGAAAACTATGTACGGAATTAAACTTATGGATTTGGAACATGATTACTACGGGCTTAACACGGCTGGTGTGGCCATTTGACAGGAGAAGCTTGTTGCTCTTCGGCTGCTTATCCTCGAGGTCCATGTTGCCCATTATTCTTATTTTTAGAATGTACAGGTGATATCCGTCACTCTTCATGCTTTGGTACCTCATAATTAACTTATGTAATTTATTCAAGTTTTCGATTATGATGAACCTTTTACTCAAGTGAAACTGCCTTTATAAACCTGCTACCTCCATATCTTTCAGAGAAAGATAAGTACATCCTGACGACCGTTAAAGATGGTACTGTCGTGCACTCTCTAGAAAGGATCCATCACAACAACAGGACGTGCGCTTATTGCGGTCTCATACGTAACAAAACTAGCTCAGGTTTTGCCAGAAAATCGTACTTTAAATGTGGCGTGTGTGATGTGCCGCTATGTGTAAAAGGAGACTGTTTCTTCCTCTATCATGAACTTGTGAAAAAGCATGGGGGAAGACCCGTGACCAGAAAGACGTATTATGACATGATGAGGAAAAACACAAACCCCAGCGAAGATGACATTCCTTTTATAGTTGCAAAATTTAATTGAAAAATTGGAGTTCAGAAGAATGTTGTCACAGTGAGGCTATATTTCTTAGCAAAGTTAATTTTATGTGCTTTATTTTCTTGGATGGAACAGTGATTGTGCTATTATAATCTGGTTGGTCTTTGATGTTAAAGCGAAATGCTTTTGAATTTATGTCAATCATGCGTATTTGTAACTTTTTTTTCTTTCTTGATTTGCATTTCTTACTGCCACATTATGTACATAGAGTATTCCTGGATTCATTTGAAGTTACAAATTGGTTATTGCATTGTATGGATCTGTAAAGATTTTAATAAGTAATAGATGTAGTGAGTAGTCTATATTATTTCATGAATTCATATTATGACTCGGGTAATTGTCATTGTTTTTGGTCCGTTAAACCCTAATAATTTGATCATTTTCAACTTCTACTCGAAAACTATTCAAATTTAATGTAAAGGGTGTGTGGGGTAAGGAAAATTTGCCTTGTGAATGGCGCTATTTTGGCACCAACAGGGTCCTATGAGGCGGGACAAAACTGTTTAAAATTTGATATGCTTATAAATTCAATTTCTCCTCTACTACAATACCTATTGAGAAACTAGATTCATTTTAAGGAAGAGCAGTAGCCTTGTCAAAATAGTGAAATTAATGATTCCCAGGGCAAGAGGCAAAAACTGCAACAGAGAGATAACATAGGGCGGTGCAAAAATGATTCCCAGGGCAAGAGGCAAAAACTGCAACAGAGAGATAACATAGGGCGGTGCAAAAATTTAAAAGAGTGATAATGTATGTGTTTTGCGAGGAGAGACTATATGTATGCGTAACGCTGTCTACCAATATTGTGAAATTCGTTACATCAAAAGCAGGGGTTCAGCTTCTAGTGTTAGGCCGAAATGGCCATATAATGATCATTTATTAAATATTAGAAAATCTTCTCTACTTAAAGCTTTCTGAAGTATAAACTCCAAAGAGTACAACTGGATGTGCAACATTTAAAGTCCAGACAAAGCACTACAAATTCGGTTTCAGTAAGAACGATCGTGATTTCCAAATGGGATGGGACCAGGTGTTTAAAAGGAATATGCGACTACTGGCAGCATGCAACACCTGTCGCATTGGTTGGTTGGGTGATTGGTGTTTTACGTCGCTTTCAACAATATTTCAGCTATATAGCGACATGGAAGCAGGAGGCTACCAACCTCTTAAACATATTGGCGCAACCCGGGAATCGAACCCGGATCGTCAGCGCCGCAAGCCAAGCGCATAACCACTACACCAAGCCTGCCCCTTTACACCTGTCGCAAATCTTTTTTAGAAACCTATCATGTTCGACGGTAAGATCGGCAATAGGATGTCACTGTCAACGCTCGAGCTCTAGGGTACCATTTACTATTCTATTATAATAAGAAGAGAATTCTTTGGTATAGCTTATATATATAATTCAGATCTAGCCGTATAATTCACTCTATTACATCTAATTAGATGAAGTTTATTTTACACTAGATAAATCCTAAATGAACAGAAGAATTGGTAGTGACCCACTTGGTGTCCAAGGTGTAATAATGAATGTCATTCAATTTATTTTAGCCGATGTGGCTCAGTAGATAGGGTGCTCAGCTCATGATCAAGAGGCCCTTGGTTTGATTCCCTCCCTTGGTACTAGATTAGACAGTGTAAACCGAGGTAATGATAGGCGTTGTAGTGGCACGTGAAGGATCCTCGCTGCTTCGGGTAGGTCTGTTGCAAAGATGTAAATTTTCATACAATGCTTCGAGCAGCTGCCATCATTGTATACATTGAACAACACTTAAATGACGTAATGATTGCTTCTAATTTGACAATTAGCATACTCGGGTGGCAGATGCGTTTACTAGTGTCTACATAAACATTACATTGAGGGTTTGCTCATACATTGAAGGTTTGACTTGAGTATTACTGTACCCATTTTCCTATTAACGTGTAGCTGTTTCTTTACCATGCCGATCTAGATTCGTTCCTTGTATGCGGTGTCTGTGTTGTGGACATTCAGTTCAGGTATGAGTAGCCAAAGAGGAAATGTCTACTCCTTCCGGTCACGTGGTCCAGTTCTGGTGCCAAGGGAGATTGAAAATCTACTCTACTGATGTTGCGAGGGCCACATTGGCAAAGCCACAGCTACTTCTGTATTCTATATATTTTATTTAGTTGAAATTGGAATCTTCAAAATACCTACTTATGCTAGCCGCCATCTAACATAGAATACAAGTAATTGATTGTCTCCTTACTTCACCGAAAAACAAACATACTTTCGTAGTGCCAGTCTGCAACATGCTTACCTTAGAGAGAATTGCGATGATTTAAACATTTTTGTATTATTATTTTTTTTTATTGATAAAATCGTTTGCCATATTGCTCCTCGCTTGGTGTCTTTTTGAAAAGAATTACTAGATACCTTTTAAATTATTCTTGAATTTTCTGATCACTCGCGGTGGTGGATCCAGGATTTTCGAAAAGGGGGTGCAAATATTAGACAAAATATTCAGCCGTTTTGGGTGTCAAATCTGAAGTTTTACTCATACTTGTGGCAAAGAAGGGAGGGGCGAGTATGGCCCCCGCTAAATCAGCCTCTGACTTGCATATTGGATTAAAAATCCCATATCTTCACAATCCCAGAAAAAAGGTCCCAAACCATTATAGTTTCACTTTTCGTTTGTCACGGTCGGTATTCTCAGGATCTATTTCTTTCTTCTTTTTTTTTCTTTCTTCTCTCTTTCTTCCCCCTTTCTTTTTGTTTTGTTTTTTGGGATTTTTCCATGTACTGTTAGATTTCGATATTCTTGTGTTTTATGATGAACATAAGAAATCATTTTGAATGCAATATAAACACAATACACAAATTCACAATTACATTATGTTTTCAGGATATCAGTATCCCTTTCCTATTAATCCTCCTGGCATATGGAATCGTCACACCATTGAGGGTCATGATGTGATTTGGATGAGAAAGAAAAGTAGATCATGTGCTTATTGTGCAATAGTAAGAAACACAACAACATGTGGTAAAGTAAAAAAGTCGTACTACAAATGCGAAACCTGTGACGTTTACTTGTGTAAACAAGAAACTAGTGATTGTTATTACAAGTTCCATATGGGAAATTTCCGGCAACCGAAATCAGAAAAGACAATGTGTACAAGTACACAGAGAATGCCATTCCGACGGTGATAAAGCAGGTTTTGATCTTGTGTAGGTACTAGCGTTACCATGAATTTAGCGTCTTTTGTTTCACTTCTTTATGTTTCCTGCGCATCATAGCGACACTCACATACTGCAGTTTGTCGTGTTCCATACTGTTACGTAATAGTTTTGCTGACGGCACGATATACTTTAATTTGTTCGTGTAGTTCATTTTGTTATACAGTGGCTACAGACCTTTGAGTTTTGTCAATAATTTTTTTTCTTCATAATTTCATGACACTGTTAATGGGTATGATGTTTTTGATTTACATTATCTGTGATTTGTCATTGTGTATATAGATTTCGAAAATAAACCTTTTTAGTCTTCTAGATAATAGATTACCGAGCGTGACATGGACAATAAATACAGACTAAGACACACGTTGTTTTGTAATTCTGTTGTTCAGAATGCATTGGTTTCGGGAGAGTTGCGAGCACACCTTACATGAATATAACGTGGCAGATAGGGATACGAAATCAGTCATGATGAGTGTGGAATAAGACAATAAGAGAACATTTTTGTGTAACTCAGTATGCACAAAAAGTCAGGTCAGGAGCTACAGCTATTGCTTTGTATATTACAGTATATAATATGCAGTATTGTAACGTAAACATTACATACATCAATTCATGAATGTCATGTTATTGTTATTGCCCCCCGCTTTTCGCGAAAGCGTTGGAACATTAAATCTCATTCTTCGTCTGTCCGTCCGTCTGTCACAAAAACATTAACCTTGGCCATAGCTTTTTAACCGTAAGACATAGGGCCTTCATATTGGGCATGTGTGTCCCTAATTGCAATACCTTTCCGTTGTCCAACTGTCACAAAATCTTTAACCTTGGTCATGGCTTTTTAACCGTAAGACATAGAGCCTTCATATTTGGCATATGTGTCCCTAATTGCAATACCTTTCCGTTGGTACCAAAATGTTTTATTATGTAACCTTGACCGTGCCCTTTGACCTACTTCATTGTAACTTTTTAACCGTACGACGCAGGGCCTTCATATTTGGCATGTGTGTCTATAGACATGCACAGCCATGACATGTCACAGATCACTGCACCCTTACTGATAGAACCCCCAAAGCGGGGACCACAATTCTCAGAATTTGCTTGTCATAATGAAATTTTAATACAAACATAATGATATTTGCCCATAAATTTGATATCATATTGATTACTTCAAGAGCGTATATACCAATATAGACAAGTCAAATCTACTTCATTGATTATTTTTGTCCATAGAAACTGATTATCATATTTTACAAAATAAAAATGGTTGATTAATTGATTATTGTCTTACGTCGCTCCACGATTATTTCACATGTATGGTGTCGGCATCTGCCTGATGCATCGCATAAAAATTTTTATTTTGCGACGTACCCACCCGAAACAGTGAGGGATCTTTCACGTGCCACGCTTACGGTGACCTGGGGACCTCGGATTTTACTGTCTTATCCGAAAGACAGAACACCGGTGTGCCCACGACGGGAATTGAACCCGGGACCTTTTGGTCACAAGCCGAGCACCTCATCCATAGGCCACCCCAGCTTCAATATAAACTTGTAAAGATCTTAATAATTATTAGGCGAAAATGTTTTGCAAATAAAGTACAACATCGTGAAGAAAATTGCACCAGTAGTGCGTATATGATAGCGGTGTAATGACAAAATTTACAAGAAAAAGATCGATGCCACATAGCTCTTCACACAGATCTCTGATCAAAGTGTAACTATAGTACAATAAGTGTCGCCATTGTCTATAATCATACAATATGGAATCTCGTTATCCAGAGTGTTGAACGATTTTATGGTTTAATAAATATTCTGGCCACTTTAAACAGCGAAATTGACATCTTTCATTTTTGGTATTTATATGACTCAACTACATTGGTCGTAGTGCTAGCAAGCAAGGAATGCATTCTGTTCCTGGGCATCCAATATCTCTCTCTCTCTCTCTCTCTCTCTCTCTCTCTCTCTGATGTTTTACGAAAGCTATTAAGTAAATGTTCTTGAATCTGTTATAACCTTGCTGGTTTTTGTATGCTTTTTGGTTTCATGAGTTTTTATCCATCATCGTATCACTTACTAGACAATATGAAATAAGGTTGTCTATATAATATCGATATCGTTCAGATTACATTATAAGGTGACCACATTAATCATAACCTTTTAAAACACTAGAAAAAACTACCAATGACTGTTTTTTTAGGGGGGGGGATATAGTCGGTGTCATGTCTGTTCATCTGTCCGTCCGATGTCATGTCTTAAACCGCTAATTAGAAGTTTATCGTTGTTCACGCAAATGTTCAATGGGACGAGAACTTTAGGACAAAGATTATCCCAGGTCATTTCTGCAAAGTCTGTCATTTAGAACTTATCAGTTAAATATATGTATTGGGAAAGAACTTGTATCTTTCAAACCATTCATCAGAATTGTATCATAACGTTAAGAAGTGTTCCTTGAGACAGGGGCTATTGGACAAATGCCACTCAAAGTCATTTCTGAAAGGTCAAGGTCACTAAGCGCAAATCGCTAAAATATTGGGAAAGCTGTCATACCAGTTAAACATTTATAAGCATTCTATCATATTTCCCACAAATATTTCTTAGAACAGGGACTTTTGAACGAAGGTCACTCAAGATCATTTGTGCAAGGTCACTCAGCACATATCCCTATGATATTAGGAAAGGTCTTTATCCAAAATATGTCATTGACTGTTAATCAGAATTTTGTTATATTTCACACAAATGTTCCTTGGAACAGAGGTTTATTGGACCAGGGATTTTTGGACAATACTCACCCAAGGTCATATTTTAAATACTAGGAAAACCTTGATTTAAGGAATTGCCAATATTTCATGATAATTTGATTGTATGCAGTTTGGGGAGAATTCATCAGTTTTACTGATATTCTTGATTTTTTAACAAACGTGGAATTGCAGGGGGAAAATGAATTATTTCTTTGTCTATTATGTAATTGATGCACCGTTTACAATTGGAAAAAAGACCAAATTTACATGATTGAAAGATGACAATCGCGTACATACGCCAATAATGTCAAAGAATCAGTCGAGATTTGCGAAGTAGGGTAATTTCATCCATTTCATGGAAAAATGTACAGATATTTTTGTATCTTAAAGTCCCTTCATGTTTTCAACTGTGCTCTGTCAAACAAGTAATATGTAACTTCAGTTAATTACATTTTCTGCGTTTCTGTTTTGCTTCTTATACTACAAGTGTGAACGTTATATTGAAATGGTCTTCTGCTTGTCTATATATTTTCCCCATTCTTTTATTAGTATGTTATTCTTATTTTCATTTTGACATACAGACATTTATTCTCTTCGTAATACCGATTATTTTTGTCTCTATTAGGCTTCAATACGCCGATGTACCCAATGATGGTTTCCGGACAGAGATTTGTGAGTAATCCAAAATTTTGCAAGGAAAATGGTTGGCATTGTCTGATTCGAAATGAGGAGAACAAATATAAATTATGCGGTTTGTGTCAATCAAATAAAGCGAAAACGAAGTCAGGATGGCGCGTGTACACACATTTTAAGTGTGAGATATGCGACGTACCTTTGTGCACTGGAACTAGAAAAACAAGAAATTGTTTTGAAGATTTTCATAGAGAAAGAGGGATTACAAAGTGGATCAATCAAGAATGCTTCAAGTGAAAAGAGTTCGTGAGGATTTTAATACTATCTACATTGAAAGATAATTATGAAAGAAAGTTGGAATGATTATAATGGAATATATGTTGGGGAACGAGGATTGTCATTTCACTGCAAGGGCATAAATAAAAAGGATATGATTTAAAGGGGGAAATGCATTCGTATTAAATGTGGTGCATGAAGTTTCTTTGTATTTTGAGTAGTTTTAGATATTGTTTTAACCTACTTTTGATTTATATATAAAAGTTTAACTAAAATTTTAACATTGAATGGTACTAGATCTCCACCTTCAAAGTATGTGTATATAAGTGTATGGGTGTTTATCTCCCTTGCTTTGTATAGTGTATAAAACTGCTGCCTTTTGTGTAAATAAAAGTTTTATACAAGTAAATTGATGATAGTTGTGTTTCACTGTGCATAATTCTGAACGCAAGTCATATGATTTTAGTAGTATGACCTTTTTCAACCGAATTTTATCCGACTGACATGCATTATGCGTTGTTTTGATACACAATTTACATAAGGTCATAAGAGCGTATTCAAATGCATAAGCAGAAACGTAATATTTATTGCATGTGCAACAAACTACGCAGAAAGCACAATCATCGGTAACCTGTGATAAAACAGTTCAAACCGGAGACCCATGTAACCGCTGACACAAATAAGATCTGTTACTGTTTCTAGCGGATGTTTCTGGCAGATGACGTCACTATGTTAATGAAATAATGTTGGCTCAGCATTAAACAAGAAGTGAACACAAAGAAGTTCCTTGAGGTTGATCAAATCTTAAAAAAAAACAAACAAACAAAAAATAAACAAAGAACGTGTATGGTTCCACATCAACACGAATTCGAACCCGAGTTTAAAAACTGAGGTGAAATTAGATACCTGGGAGGAATGAGCGTCTCCTGCTGGCATAAAACAAATCATTTGACGTCAGATAACGTGCCTCGGATTTTTCTGTCAAGAGAAAAAAAAAACATATGACGATATATCTAAATAACTATGATATCGATGACATTTTAGAACCAGGGATGAGATCAAATGTTGCACTGGCCTCACCCGGTGTATAGTCCATCAGTACTGATTTATACGATAACAATTGGTCCTCAGCAGTGTAAACCCAAATCCCAAATCTTTTACACTACAAGAAACGCTTTGAAGACACTGTTTTATGCACCCGAAGACTTTCGAGGAAGGATATAATCGCTGTCGTGTCTGTTCATCCGTCCGTCCGAGCCCATATCTTCTATTTCTTTCATCAGAATTCGATCATACTTCAATAAAATATTATATAGGTTGAGGGCGTTGGGACAATGGTCACACAACGTCATTTCTGAAAGGTCAAGGTCACTATGAGTTTAAGTACCATGAAGTACTTCTATCTCCTATACTTTTCATCAGAATTTTATCATACTTCACCAAAATGTTATTTATGTTAAGGGCTTTGGGACAAAGGTCACTCAAAATCATATCGGAAAGGTCAAGGTCATTTATTAACTATAAATTAACATACCATAATGCATTTGTATCTCATACATCTTTCATCAGAATTTGATTATACTTCACCAAAAATACTATTTAGGTTAAGGGCTTTCGGACAAAGATCACTCAAGGTCATTTCTGAAAGGTGAAGGTCACGATAATAAGTTTTATGACTAATCAAGGTCAAATTTACTCATTTTAGTAATTCATCAAGATACTGTAATTACTTGTTGTTCTACAGTTGACTCAGTTGGATATCCGTATGATACATTGAGATTTGAAATCGTCATCAATTAATACCATGATTTCCTATATACTGAGTCATTCATTTCCTTCATTATTGCTGTGCTTCTTAGAGCATCCATCAGCTTTACTGATTTTTTGTATATGAACTGAGTCATCAATTTCCTGCATTTTAGCTGCCGTTCGGGGAGCATCCATCAGTTTTACTGATACTCTTCTATAAGTTAGTATCGACTGCTATCAAAACATAAAAATGCAAACAGTACCTATTTTCTTCGAAACTTGGAATATGAAGTCGGCCCTCCATTATGTATGTAACCAAATTTGCTTTAATAAAATTAAATACGATTTGTTAAACCCATAACTAATAGATACATGTACATTGTGCAGACAGGTATACTTTTGCATATGTAACTGCTTTTATTCATATTTCAGTCATGTTAAAATAGTATCGTGCAAGAATTTTAGTATACCCAGACGTAATGTAATGTATCAATATTTCCGTAGTTTACCAAAGTGCTATACTTTTATAGCATCATATTCCTTCATTTTGCTGAAGCGTAATTAATTCTTACAAGGCTACTTATACTCTCAATTTCTTGTAATGGGCTAACCTATTCTTATAGATATAAAACTGATATCCGTTAACATCTTTTCCCCTTGGCAAGTAAAATTAGTATTTGGACATATTTCTGGCCCTTGCATCTCTATATATTGCATATCCTGTATCACATGACTAAGACGAACTGACGTCAGAATTGTTTTGATACGTGCTTATATTGGTATGATATTTGATTGTCAAATACAGGGATTTTATGCCCCCGAATCAATAGGTCGGATGCTTATTGTTTTTTGACTTGTGTGTATGTTTGTTTGTTTGTTTGTTTGTTGTCAACGTTTAGGTCTAAACCGACAACTGAAAATGTCAAATAGCAGGTACCTACCAACGGTTAGGGGAACATTATTGTGTTGTATACATATGATGTATATTGCATAATATATGTATATAATTGTTGAGAATTACATCGTTCAGTTTGTAATACATTCATTCTTTGTTTTTATGCCTCCGGATTGATATATCGGGGGCATATTGTTTTTGCCCTGCCTTGTCCGTTTGTTTATCTGTCTATTGTCAACTTAAACCTTCGCCATAACTTTAAAACTTTGAGATAGAGACTCCACTAATGGACCTCGTGACCTTTGACCTACATTTAAAAATTTGCCTTATTTGAACGGGAGCATTCTTGTTTCACAAACCTACCTTGTTTAAAATTTTTATTTTTATTCTAAACCCAGTTAATGAATGCGTGATTTGGATGTTTGTGATGTTTAACCAGCTTCGATAATACTGCCGCCATGATTGACACTTCTCATGTGTATATACATATATATTTTTTTATCGTGTGTACGTATTGGCATTCGCGGTTGTGTATAGACAGACAGGAGACGCTTACACCTCCCAAGCAGCTGGCCTTGTCTTTGATATCCAAGGTTCCATTAATGTGTACCATGGTACTGTTTTGAGTGCCCCAGTGACACATGACCATTTACACAGACATGTAAAGTCGTATTTTACGTCTCTATTCTAACTAACCTGAATGGGCTCATGACTTGATTGATCAGATCCGACAATTACTATATATAAATGTATTAGATCGAGGATAAACGTGGTAAGGCCTCATATGTTATTCAATTAAATCATGATTTTGACTAGAATACACCATTCTGTTGCCCTGAAGTATCTGTGAGGTACATTAACCGGTTTTCTTTTTAAAACTTAACATTATTTGTTTTGACAATAGCACACTAAGAAAAGTTTGCACATCTAAGGATGCTGCCATTTTGTCGTCCTTTCACGTCAAGAAGTAAGAATAAAACCGATGTCGAAATGATAAAGGGGACTATAGCCCGTGCAATATTAAGGGGACGATAGCAACTCCCGGCCAATAATTAGGGGACTATAGCAACTCCCTGTACAATATTAAGGGGACTATAGCAACTCCCCAGGCAATGATATACCTCTGTAGAAAGTGTTCCAAAACTTTGAGTATATGCCATCTTCACTGTAGTAAAGATTTATATCATATACGTGTATAAATCAAAACTTGGTAAAATCAGGGACTTGCATATCTAAGATACATGTATACAAGGACCCAGGTAAAATATCACAGATAACGATGATAAATGTTTACAAATGTTCAAACGAAAATACATCAAAAATAAATGGACTATGCTAAGAAGCACGGAGCACGTTAAATAGTATTCATGGTCAGCATTCCAATAAAATTGATATAAAGCAAGTAGGACCACATGCATTTTTATTTCAACTGAGTTTTAATTTAGTAAAATGCAATCATCAAAACGATGTTCTCGCAACACTAGTCTTTGTTAGTCACTAGCAACGAGATAGCAATAACAAAAAGAAGTATATTGCTTTATCCTTATTGATGATAGATAAGTACAGAAGTATGTGGTGCTTTCACTGTAGCTTTTATAACAATGTACCTTTCTGGAGATTGAATGGACCACTGAAACAGATGCCTCAATGTATCCTGGAGACACAAACGATTCTTATGTGAACGTAATTACCGATACGATGTAACAGAAATACCTATACCTACGATACTCATTATCTAGGTTGGTATTTTAAAAAGACAATTAATAAGACATCATAATAGATAAAAGATATATCGCATATATGCTTAATAGATTTTAAGGAATTGACAACCAAGTTGCAGTTAAAGCTTAAAACAGCTTTAAAATATTTTTCAGTAGAAATTAATTTAGACTTCATTTCATGTATTATGTAATATTTTAGACATGTTCGATCCTAAGCTGCTCATTATACTAGAAATCAATTTTTGGAAATGCGCCTATGTAAAGTTACCTTATGAATGACTAGTATAATGTAGGAAACACGATTTTTACTCTGGATGCTGAAATAGTATAAAAATGTTTAATAATTGTTAAGTTCAAGTTTTTGCATTTCAGGTCATGAATTTTTACCTTTATCTTACGATCAGCGCAACATAGCCATGGACACGGAAGGGGCTAAGCACGTATTAGTGCCTATGGGAAAACTTAAGCTTTGTGTGTACTGTCAAGAGAAACGTATAAAGACGAAGTCCGGCTGGTACAGATACTGTGCCCATGCTTGTGCCAAGTGTGCAGTACCCCTTTGTAAAAGAAATCGAAGTTGTTTCGTGAATTATCACATTGAAAGGGATATCGCTATAGACGAAAATGTGTAAATATGTGACGGCGGAAAGTACAATACAGGGAAATAGGAATCTACGAAAAGAATCATAAAATGAATTTATTGTCATTTAGATACCTGAAAGGAGATCAGAACCCAAATCAGATAACATGTTGCATTATATTCATTATTTTAAGAACCCTAGAGAAATAAGTGCACAAATAAAATGATTTATTTTTCATGAACTACATTTTCGGTCGCGGTTTGTCACAAAGTATAATTGCACATACAGTGTTCTTTTTAGATGAAAAATGTGAAAATCCTGCTTACAAAGATAAATTTCTTACTACTATTGGTAATGTCGACTACACATTAAACGATACGAGGAAATGGCATTGTATGTACTTCAATTTGTGTCACCACTCGTGTTTAAAAAATTAAAATGGTGAAACTAGCAACAGAGTCAATGACAATGCTTTTTTTATGGACTACTAATCATACGGTAGTTATGATGAATGTTTGACAGTACATAGAAGACTGTCTCCAATTTTGATGTAGATATCTCTAGATTTAGATCATATCCAATGATAGAGAATACTGGCATGTTTACGTTTGTATATCTGTTGTAAGTAAAACGTATCACCAATGTGTTTTCTTTGATAATAAAAAGTAAAAATACCATAGAATGCTCATTCAGTATTTTCCCTTTGTAATTATGTTGTTAGTGAGTTGTAAGTAGCAAAGCCAATCAGCAGTTGTAGGTACGGAAAAGTAATGTAAATACAAACTAGAAAGAATATAGGTCATGATGATAAGGTCAAGGGTTTATTGGATTGCTATCACGGGACACTCTGTTTTTGTTCTTAAGCTTATGCAAGTTTAATTTCCGAATTGCGTGAATTGGGTCGTTTGGCTTTGAAGATTTGAAAGTGAGTGGAACTGTTATAAAATGGAAATGTATTGACTAAATCCATAATGGAGAAAATTCAATTGCATCGTAACTGAAATTGCATATCTATAAACCATTACTTTCTATAATGGTTTGGATGTTGGGCAGTACAAGATAATCTTTTATTCAGATGAAGGAATGACACGCTAATGTGAATATAAAAAGTATTTTATATTCGTATTGCGATTATGGAGGAATGATCTGCAATTGGTAATGGGCTCACTTTACATAACCCTGTGATGGAGGTGATTCAATGTTCTTTATGAATTTATAATAGGAATTGTGGTCTGTATCGACAATACATCCATTCTTAATGGATAAATAGCGAAGATGAATGAAAGCAGACGAATGTATTTACTAGCGTACTAGAAAGAGGATGTTAGAGATGGGCAACAGATATTGCACTCGTAGTTTGAAGTTATGTCTTGTGATAAAGATGCATTGTACTCTGTACTCAGGAGCCTTGGTATATTTGGTAGTTGATGGTGGACCAGAGGTGCCCGACGCGATGAGACCTGAAACACAGAGTTGGTTGACGCGTGAATTTCAAGAATACTTCAGATTTGCAAATGTATCTTGACATATCCGTTTCAAAAAGTGTGGGTCCTAATGCATCATTTTGTTTATAATATTTCCACACTTTTTTGTACATTACTTAGATTTGGACTTCCGAGGATTTTCTCCCCAACACATTGATGTGGTTTATATTATAAGTTTTGTCTCTTAAGTCTCTTTAGACATTTTACCATAATGTGTTCATGAATGATATTAATATATTTATTCTATTGCCACCTCTCTCGAAATCTGATCCCAGAAACATCATGCAAATACACTATAGCGAATTTACACTATCGTTGATAACTTGATATGGTGTCCAGAACAGTGGAAATGATAAATGTTTGTAAAATAAACTAATCAAATGACAATAGGAATTGTAGCAAACCATTGTAAAACAGTGATGTATATATGGGATTGAACTAGTACGTCGACTACGATGCTTATTGCGGATAAGCCAAACCATCTTTCCTCATTTTGCAGCATTTCCCCCCAATCAGTGGACCTGTCTGTCACTCTTTATGTATGCACATTTTGCAGCATTTCCCCCCAATCAGTGGACCTGTCTGTCACTCTTTATATATGCACATTTTACTTCACTTTTCTACATTTTGCAGCATTTCCCCCCAATCAGTGGACCTGTCTGCCACTCTTTATGTATGCACATTTTACAGCATTTCCCCCCAATCAGTGGACCTGTCTGTCACTCTTTATGTATGCACATTTTACAGCATTTCCCCCCAATCAGTGGACCTGTTTGTCACTCTTTATGCATGCACATTTTGCAGCATTTCCCCCCAATCAGTGGACCTGTCTGTCACTCTTTATGTATGCACATTTTACTTCACTTTTCTACATTTTGCAGCATTTCCCCCCAATCAGTGGACCTGTCTGTCACTCTTTATGTATGCACATTTTACAGCATTTCCCCCCAATCAGTGGACCTGTCTGTCACTCTTTATGTATGCACATTTTACTTCACTTTTCCATCGTGAACTCTTTATCAATATAGCACATAAGTATTATAAACGATTTTTTCCTGTAGATGATATAGAAGATGACGACGTCGATGACCTTATCATTGTAAGCCATGAGCCAGCGATATCTAGCGGGAGCAGAGGATATCTGTCCAATACCATTATGAGAACTAAACGAGATATCAAAATTTTGAAAGGTCAGTTATGTATTTCGTAGGCATTATTTCTTTTTATACATGCCACAATTTTACTAGATGTCATATTATTGAATGAAGTCCGTAATAAAAGATATCAGTATTTTAAATGTCTTTTTTACATTCAGAAGTAAAGATATAAAAGCTTAGACATTGGAGCTAACAGTCGTTAGCATTGGTTATTGACTCTAGTTTGTAGCTAGCGTCAGCTTAAATGCTAAGCATTTTTCAGAAACGCGAATGCTATTTAGACCAACGATAATTGCCAGTTTTATCATGATAAGCGGCCATGAATCAAGCTCCTTCTGGACTGGGAAACAGACAGTTACAATGTAACATCTCCAAGCTCAAAGTTCAGCACACTAAGGTTGTGCGGATAAAGTTCTCAAGGACAAATTGTTAAAATCCAATGACATTGAATGAGAGTATACCTGGAGCCAGTTGTTCGAAACTTAAACCACTGGTTTAGCTAACCAGTGGTTAAAGTTTCGAACAACTGGCCCCAGCTGTACTCTGTGGAGTAACGTCATGCAATGTTAAGTTACT
Source organism: Pteria penguin (assembly GCA_035048485.1). Classification (NCBI taxonomy): domain Eukaryota; kingdom Metazoa; phylum Mollusca; class Bivalvia; order Pterioida; family Pteriidae; genus Pteria; species Pteria penguin. Next base: position 13,616,617 of record CM068591.1, on the reverse strand, counting down.
GAACCATGCTCACTGGCCGTAAAATCGTGTGCATAATTTAATCTATATAACGATATGGATATTCATATAAATTCTGAACGTCTGCTCTAGTATCTACATTAACATACTAATTACAAAATGTCTTGTCACTATTTCAGAATGGTTACAGAAACATGACGAACCTTGGAATATAGAAGATATGTCAGCAGAACAGCTAAACTCAGCACTGGAGAAGTTTTACACGAGGGCAACAACAAGGGCAGGGTCTCAGTACAACCGCAACACCTTGCTGGTCATGAGGGCTAGCATGAACCGGTACTTCATGTCGCTCCCAGAGGACAAAAAGAAAGACCTCATTAAGCAACCCGAATTCATGACCTCTAATGGTATCATCAGCAAGAGAGAGAAAATTGTCACTGCGTCTTATAAACGCGTCATTGCAATGGAGGATTTAACGAAACTAGTCAAGTCGGGTGTAATTTCAACCAACACACCGACCTCTTTAATGAGAAAAGTATGGCTGGACCTTATGATTCATTTTGGTTTGAAGGGAAGGGAGGCAATTCGGAACTTGAGGAAAGACTCATTTTTGTTAAACATCGACGAACATGGCATGAAATACTATTGTTTGAACTCAAAAGAAATGGCTACAGTGCGGGATTACTCGGAGATGAGCGATTGGTTCTGGGAATGTAGAATGTATGAAGAACCTGACTCCCCTTTCTGTCCAGTGAACAGCTTGTCTTTGTATTTATCGAAACTTAGCCAGAGTCATCCCAGCTTATTCCAGCGCCCCATTGACAACTGTTTTATAACACAGGGCGTCTGTTATAGCGGTCCATGTGGAAGCACTTTCTTAATCAAAATGATGGGTGAAATTTCTTATGAGGCCAAACTTTCTACGAGCTACTCGGCAACATGTATCAAGTATACTGTTCAGCAGATGATGAGTTGCAGACCGATTGATCCAAATACTAAGATCGCATTTTATCGCCTGATGAAAGGGGGAATGAGTCAAGAGCCCATGCGACCCCTTTCTACAGAGGCACTCCGAGACTGCAGTCGATATATGCATGCATTCTTTTACAATTTGCATTAAGGATAATTACTTGAAAAAAGAGTGATTACCTAAACTAAATTGACAAAATAAAAAAAGATGATAATTCTTTTAATTTGTTGATAAATTTGAGTACATTTCATGTTTCATAAGAGTAAAAAAAATAATAAATTAAAGAGTTCTCATGTGCATACATTTCTTAGTTATTTTACTCTATTTTCCATAGTGATTTTCCTCATTTCGTACGTAGGCATTATTGATCTTGTCATTGAATGAGGTGTTATGGCAGGATCTATCCTATTTTGAATTTAGATTTTCAGTCGGATGGATGGAATGAATGAGTCATTGAGAGTTATTTATCATGATATGTATCTCCATGACAACGGGCTCTGACCTGCTGCGTCAGCTATCAGTCCTTCACCTTATCAAATAGCATGACACAGGCCCCAACTTCCGCGTCACCTATCAGACCTTCATCTTATTTTTATATGGCACGAATTCAATCTTATTAAAACGCGACTTGTATTTCGCTCCTCTACGATACTCTCCCTTGTACATGGAGAGTAGCGTAGAGGAACGAAGTACAAGTCGCGTTTCAATAAGAGTGGCACGAATTCTGACTCATGTCAGCTATCAGACCTTCAACTTATTCAATCACATGACACGGATTCTGACTTGTCGTGTCAGCTATCAGTCCTGCGCCTTATCTAATATCATGACCACGGGCTCTGACTTTAATTAAAATTAAATTTCTGTATAAAACTCTAAATTACTTTACAAAGCTGGTTACATATGCTACAAATCAGTATACAGGCTGTGACTTTAAGTCTTCTCATTTCAGAGATAAGGCAGATGAAATTTAACCATTGGTTAGCTTAATTAGTGGTTAAAGTTTCGAACAACTGCCCCCAGATCTTTACCTTATCTAATGACATGGCACGGGTTCTGACTTGTCGTGTCAGCTATCAGACCTGTGCTTTATCTCGAGACACAGGCCCTGACTTGTTGCGTTAGTTATGATACCTTCACCTTATTGAATGACATGGCATGGTCTCTGATGTACAGCATCAGCTATCAGACCTTCACATTATCTAATGACATGACACTGAATCTGACTTGCTGAGTTAGTTATGGTACCTTCACCTTATTTAATGACATGGCATGGTCTCTGCATCAGTCATCAGACCTTCACCTTTTATCTAAATACATGACACGGACTCTGACTTGTCGCAACAGCTATCAGGCCTTCACTTTATCTAATGACATGACACGGGCTCTGACTTGCGCGTCAGCTATCAGATCTTCACCTTATCTATTGACATGATACTGACTGATATGCTGCGTCAGCTGTCAGACCTTCGCCTATCTAATGACATAACACGGGTTCTGACCTGCTTGTCAGCTGCCAAGCCCTCACCTTATCTATTGATATGACACGTGTTCTGACTTGCTTGTCACGACCTCTGACTTTCCGCCTTAGCTCTCAGGCCTTCACTTTATCTAATGACATGACACGACTTCCGACTTGCCGCGTCAGCTTTCAGGCTTTCACTTTATCCAATGGCATGACACGACCTCTGAAATGCTGCGTTAGTTATCAGACTTTCACCTTATCTATCGACAGTGCACGGACTCTAGATTGCGCTTCGGCTGTCAGATTTCCACCTATCTAATGACATGACACCGGCTCTGATTTGCCCCGTCAGCTATCAGACCTTGACATTATCTAATGACTTGGTACGGACTCTGACTTGCTGCGTCAGCTATCAGATCCTTACCTTATCTAATGACATGGAACGGGTTCTGACTTGTGTCAGCTATCAGATCCTTACCTTATCTAATGACTTGGCAAGGACTCTGACTTGCTGCGTCAGCTATCAGATCCTTACCTCATCTTATGACATGGAACGGGTTCTGATTTGTGTCAGCTATCAGACCTGTGCCCTACCTAGACATGACACAGACTCTGACTTGCTGCGTTAGTTATAATATCTTCACCTTATTGAATGACATGACATGTTCACTGATGTGCTGCATCAGCTATCAGACCTCACCTTTTATCTAAATACATGACATGGACTCTGTCTTGTTGCAACAGCTATCAGGCCTTCACTTTATCTAACGACATGGCATGGGCTCTGACTTGCGTGTCAGCTTTCAGACCTTCGCCTATCTAATGACATAACACGGGTTAGACTTGATTGTCAGCTATCAAGCCTTCACCTTATCTATTGACATGACACGACCTCTGACTTGCCACGTTAGCTCTCAAGCCTTCACTTTATCTATTGACATGACACGACCTCTGACTTGCCGCGTCAGCTCTCAGACCTTCACTTTATCTAATGACATGACACGACCTCTGAAATGCTGTTATCAGACTTTCACCTTATCTATTGACATTGATCAGATTCTGAATTGCGCGTCGGCTGTCAGACCTCCACCTATCTTAAGGCATGACATGGCTATGATTTGTCCCGTCAGCTATCAGACCTTCGCCTTATGTAATGACTTGACACGGACTCTGGCCTTCCTCGTTAGCCGTCAGACCTTCGCCTTATGTAATGACTTGGCACGGACTCTGGCCTCCTTCGTCAGCCGTCAGACCTTCACCTTATATAATGCCTTGGCACGGACTCTGGACTCCCTCGTCAGCCGTCTGACCTTCACCTTATCTAATGACTTGGTACGGACTCTGGCCTGCCGCATCAGCTATCAGACCTTCGCCTTATGTAATGACTTGCACGAACTCTGGCCTCCCTCGTCAGCCGTCAGACCTTCACCTTATCTAATGACTTGGCACGGACTCTGGCCTGCCGCGTCAGCTATCAGACATTCGCCTTATCTAATGACTTGACACGGACTCTGGCCTCCCTCGTCAGACCTTCACCTTATCTAATGACTTGGCACAGACTCTTGCCTCCCTCGTCAGCCGTCAGACCTTCACCTCATCTATTGACGTGGCACGGGCTACAGTGGCGGATCCAGGATTTCCGAAAAGGGGGCCCCAATGGGTATAAGCCAAACTTCTCAGCCATTTTTGGTGCAAAATCTGGATTTTTACAAGTAAATATGTGACCAAAAGGGGTGGGGGCGGGCCGCCACTGGGCTATGACCTCCCATGTCGGCTGTCAGACCTCCACCGTATCTTATACCGTATCTTATAACATCAAATAATGATAAGAATTGTAAATTAAATACAGAAATATGTTATATTACTGCATATTAGTTAACGACTCGGATTACCGCAGATTATTAATCTTTCATAATTTCTCCTTTTTAACAGATAACTAATCACCTGTTATCGTGGTCCCTTGTGTTTTAAAGTGGCATGACATTTATCATTGGAGAATGAAGAAGTTGTGCACCGGAATGTGTCATTCTGTTTGAAGTGCAACATTTTTGTAATCAGCCTACCAACTGTATCGGGCAGATGCCGTCAACATATGAATAAAGTTATCTTGGCGTGACGTTAAACAATAAATATAAATAAATAACACAAATTCTGCTGTACATCCATGGCAAAATTCATCTATGACTTGATTCTTTTGTTCAGTAAATTACATGTGGTAAAAGGAAAAGGTTTTTCCTACCACTTTGTAATCATTTTGAGAAACATTATTGAAAAAATAAAATACGAATACAAAAAGGATTAATAGTCATGTGTTGATATGAAAGGGAGGAGGCGTTTGAAATTGAAAAATATATACAATGATTTATGAAAAAAATTAGATTTTGTTTTGTTTTGTTTTTTTGTTTTGTTTTTTTTGTTTTGTTTTTTTTGGGGGGGGGGGGGGCGTTGAGAAAAGTTTAACCCCCCCCCCCCTCAAATCCTTGAAAAAGTCCTAGATCCGCGCATGACAGCAGAAGGAATACAATTGAAACGACGTGCAGTGAACTGATGGGATCAACATATCTCTTATCTTTAAAGATGGAGTCTATTTTTCTAGATGTAAAAGTTTATCATGAAATCTGCTGTTCTGTCTGTTTTGTCGGGTAACTGCAGTGAACGAATTTGCTTTTTGAACTTCACGAATTCGATTACTGATCATTTATGTATTTGTCCCATTGACACAACGATTGATAAATTATAATAACACGTTTGTCTCTCTTCTAGTGCACACTGCCCATGGTAGATCCACTGCCTAGCGACGCTTGAACGAAATCGCTAAAACAGAAAATGATCATGGTATTCAATCTGCAATACAGGAATTAAGTGATATTCATTGCGATGTGTATAAATAAAGCATTTTCACGATAAATAGACCTTATATAAAAAGATATACATGTGTAGTTGTTTGATGTAAGAACAGACTGAATATTTCCGTCTCTGTTTGCTACCGTTTATATCGCTGAAACAGAAACGAAATCCCTTTAGGCTCATCTCGTGTCGACCGCAGTCAATTTGCAATTTTTATTCAACTTACACAATTGTATTTCATACATATCTACCTACTTCAAGTCACGTTAACACCAAAAGTTTTTTTTCATCATTTTCCCTGCTATAAATATCAAATCGTCCAAATTGAAAGTGATACCTGTATGATTCATACTGTAAATGTTTAAAGATGCCTGTATGCTTCATTCTATAAATGTTTAAACATGCCTGTATGATTCATACTGTAAATGTTTAACTTAAACATGCCTGTATGTTTTATACTGTAAATGTTTAAACATGCTTATATGATTTATACTGTAAATGTTTAGACATGCCTGTATGAGTTCTATACTGTACATGTTTAGACATGCCTATTTTGTTTGCTTAATCTTTCATTGTGTGTTTTCGTGTTGACTTTTCTGATACAGCTGAGGCTGATGTCTTTTCACCTTTCCTCTTCTAGATGAAGCCCATTTGTAATCCCCCTTTAATGACTATTATACAAGGTTTGACTGTTTTTATATATAAATGATATTTTATGTGAAATATAATTTTTGGTATATAAAATGTTTACCTTTTAGGACGCCTTCTTTCTACCCATTTATCGTGCTGTAGAGGTTTGGGTTGAAAATTTTCAATGAAAAGATTGGTTTTTGTAAATCGATATTTGGTTTTCACTTGCTGAATCATATCAATACAGGTTTGGCAGCATTGTCTCCAATGGCAACAAAATAATTTATATTCCTCTATAGTATAGAGAACCCGGACGGATTCGCAAGTCCGGTAAGATATTTTCTTGTCTGTAACACCCTTACAATCCCTTTCTATCTCCGATATTGTTCTGTTTTCTTTACACACATGTTGACCACCTAATAGAAAATAAACATATGAATAATTACCATCATTTTATTGTACAAAACTATGCACCAATCTTCTCAAAGATTCAAAAGAGACATGAAAATTCTAATATACTTATGAGTTTAAGTACAAATGTAATTAATAATTAACAGGTACTTTATTCTTTTTAGCTCACCTGAGCCTTAGACTCAAGTGAACTATTGTGATCACATTTCATCGGACGTCCGTTCATTCGTCTGTTCGTCTTTCCGCACTGCGTAAACATTTATGCTAATTCTTCAAAACGACTGAATTAGGTAGGGATAAATACTCAAGGTCCACTACAAGTATTGGTTATTTTTCAATCAAACCCGTCAAGGATGGATTCAGTGTTGAGCGACTTTGGTTCCAAATGGGACCTTCCTTTGAGAAAGATCTGCAGAGTTACAAACCAGATACATCAAAGTGTGGGTATTTTATAAAATTTTAGAGAAAAATGAATGTTATTGTAAAACATTAAATTGCAAAATAATTGAAAGAGGGTTATTTCTTTTATTCTTATTTTTAAAACAAAGAGGGCAGAGTTTAAAGTGCTAAAAGTCATTTTAACTTCTTGTTTCTTTTCTTTTGATATTCAAAAACAAGATCAGATAATTTTGACATTACATAATTCTTTGAAATCTACATCAGCTACAAAAAAAAATTACTATATTGTTAGCTTATATTCACCGATTTTATTGTTATCCTCGCACTTCACCTTAAAGTTGTTTGTAAATAATAATAATAAGAAGACGACAACAGACTGAAGGGGAGATTCCGACGCTTAGAAACAACCCCAATACGTCTTTCTCACCGACCGCAAAAAAAAAACGGTAATAATACCCACTTCTTGTTTAAAGGTAAGATTTTGTTTCCACATTCCTTTAGCTGATATTTGGAATGTTTTGTGACGATGTTGCGTCATACGTAAATCATACGAAAAGGTTGTAGTAAATAAATACCTGTATAAAGTCAATAAAATTTCCTGACAGTATAGCATGCATATATTATAATAGGGTCATTTACTGACTGGAAATAGCGGGATACTCCTGACTGAAGACAACCTCGGTCAACACATGTACATTTCCACAAATCTTCGTGATGCGGCGATACTTCTTAGTTTATTAATCATTTATATAAAAAAAATATTTATAAATAAGATGTTTATGTATATCTATATATGCAATATGTCAGTGTTAGTCTGTTCTTTTGTAAACCACCCGTCTACCATTTTATTACAAACAGCTAGCAGATTGTCAGCTTAGTTCGCCGATTGCTTCGATTTATTTATGATTATTGAATGGTAGCAATATATTTTCTAGTAACTGTAGTAGTGAGGAACCAACAGAGGTGATTGTGTGTGCACAGTTTGATTGTTTATAGTGGTATGACGTACCAAGATTATTTCTCTCGCATGATGGCGGCAACAGTCTGGTGAATGACGTCATCATTCTACCACTGTACTGGGCCAAACAGAGAGGGTTTATTACGTGCCAACGTATATCATGACATAGAGCCCGGGGGTCAGGTATTGTATATCATGACATGAGTCCCTAGAACAGGTAATATATATCATGACAGAGTCTGGAGGTCAGGTAATGTATATAGTGACATAGAGTCCGGGGGTCAGGTAATGTATATCGTGACATAGATCCCGGGGGTCAGGTAATGTATATCATGACATAGAGCCCGGGTGTCAGGTAATGTATATCATGACATAGAGCCCGGGGTTCAGGTAATGTATATCGTGACATAGAGCCCGGGGGTCAGGTAATGTGTATCGTGACATAGAGCCCGGGAGTCGGGTAATGTATATCATGACACAGAGTCCGGAGGTCAGGTAATATATATCGTGACATAGAGCCCGGGGGTCAGGTAACGTATATCATGGCACAGAGTCCGGAGGTCAGGTAATGAATACCGTGACAGAGTCCGGAGGTCAGGTAATGTATATCATGACAGAGTCCGGAGGTCAGGTAATGTATATCATGACACAGAGTCCGGAGGACAGGTAATGTATATCATGGCACAGAGTCCGGAGGTCAGATAACGTATATCATGACACAGAATCCGGAGGTAAGGTAATGTATATCGTAACAAAGAGTCCGGAGGTCAGGTAATGTATATCATGACAGAGAGTCCGGAGGTCAGGTAATGTTTATCGTGATACGGAGTCCGGAGGACAGGTAATGTATATCTTGACATAGAATCCGGATGACAGGCAATGCATATCATGAGAGAGTCCGGAGGACAGGTTATGTATATCGTGACATAGAGCGGGGGGGGGGGGAGGTTCAGGTAATGTATCGTTACATAGAGTCCGGAGTACATGTATTGTATATCGTGACAGAGAGTCCGGAGGTCAGGTAATGTAAATCGTGACACCGAGTCCGGAGGTCAGGTAATGTATATCATTACACAGAGTCCGGGAGTCTGGTAATGTATATCATGACATAGAGCCCGGGTGTCAGGTAATGTATATCGTGACATAGAGTCCGGAGGACAGGTAATGTATATCATGATACAAAGTCCGGAGGACAGGTAATGTATATCGTGACATAGAGTCCGGAGGACAGGTAATGTATATCATGACATAGAGTCCGGAGGACAGGTAATGTATATCGTGACATAGAGCCCGGGTGTCAGGTAATGTATATCATGACATAGAGCCCGGGTGTTAGGTAATGTATATCATGACATAGAATCCGGAGGTCAGGTAATGTATATCGTGACATAGAGTCCGGAGTACATGTAATGTATATCGTGACATAGAGTCCGGAGGACAGGTAATGTGTATCGTGACATAGAGTCCGGAGGACAGGTAATGTATATCGTGACATAGAGTCCGGAGGACAGGTAATGTATATCGTGACATAGAGTCCGCAGGACAGGTAATGTGTATCGTGACATAGAGTCCGGAGGACAGGTAATGTATATCGTGACATAGAGTCCGGAGGACAGGTAATGTATATCATGACATAGAGCCCGGGGGCCGGGTAATGTATATCGCAACACATAGTCCGTGGGTCAGGTAATGTATATCGTAACACATAGTCCGGGGATCAGGTAATGTATATCATGACACTGAGTCCGGAGTATAGGTAATGTATATCATGACACTGAGTCCGGAGTATAGGTAATGTATATCATGACACTGAGTCCGGAGTATAGGTAATGTAAGGCAGATGATTTATCACCATAGAAACAATGTCTAGAACAGTTGGGTTCGGATTCCAGATGTTGATTGGAAATCAAGTGTCATACCAACAAACTGCTCGCGATGTATAAAGTGGATAAACAAACTGTCCGTCATGTATTAAGTGGATAAACAAACTGCCCGTCATGTATAAAGAAGATAAACAAACTGCCCGTCATGTTAAAGCAGATAAACAAACTGCCCGTCATGTATAAAGTGGATAAACAAACTGCGCGGCATGTATAAAGTGGATAAACAAACTGTTAGTCATGTATAAAGTCAATAAACAAACTGCTCGTCATGTATAAAATGGATAAACAAACTGCCCGTCATGTATAAAGTAGATAAACAAACTGCCCGTCATGTATAAAGTGGATAAACAAACTGCCCGTCATGTATAAAGTGGATAAACAAACTGCCCGTCATGTATAAAGAAGATAAACAAACTGCCCGTCATGTTAAAGCAGATAAACAAACTGCCCGTCATGTATAAAGTGGATAAACAAACTGTGCGGCATGTATAAAGTGGATAAACAAACTGTTCGTCATGTATAAAGTGGATAAACAAGCTGCCCGTCATGTATAAAGTGGATAAACAAACTGCCCGTCATGTATAAAGTGGATAAACAAACTGCCCGTCATGTATAAAGAAGATAAACAAACTGCCCGTCATGTTAAAGCAGATAAACAAACTGCCCGTCATGTATAAAGTGGATAAACAAACTGTGCGGCATGTATAAAGTGGATAAACAAACTGTTCGTCATGTATAAAGTCAATAAACAAACTGCTCGTCATGTATAAAGTGGATAAACAAACTGCCCGTCATGTATAAAGTAGATAAACAAACTGCCCGTCATGTTAAAGCAGATAAACAAACTGCCCGTCATGTATAAAGTGGATAAACAAACTGTTCGTCATGTATAAAGAAGATAAACAAACTGCCCGTCATGTATAAAGTGGATAAACAAGCTGCCCGTCATGTACAAAGTGGATACACAAGCTGCTCGTCATGTATTAATTAAGTGAAAATGTCGTAGCACTTGAGGTGAAAAGTATCTCTAATTTAAAAACGTTCAATTAAGTCGACGATCACAGTCGCTATGTGTATACCATTCTGAATGAGCTCACAGTTTGTTTCCAGTAATATTTACTTACCATGAACAAAATGCAGCAAAACAAGCGAAACTGTAAGTCCCAGTAAGTGAATATTTGCCATTATTCTAACCATGAGGTAACCGTACAGGTGCAAGTATGAAGGTGTTGTAGAACTATGTGAATTCCTGACCTACAAACCACTGTTTATCATTTGTTTTACGGTAAAAAGATGAGTTATTGTGATGGATTATTCATATTAAGTAAACTATGAACAGATGTGTTGAAAATGAAAGTGACTTTGAGCTTTGAACCTGTGTTCAATGATCGAAGAGCGAATGAACATCTTATGTCCAGTATGAGGGGTAGACGGAGATGTCATTATACTCCTGGGTTCGGCGCCATAAACTGAGAATATACTTAAGTCAAAAATTTCATTTTAATTTATTCCATTATCAAACGTTCAAATAAATTTTGCCAGAATGGTTTAATTCAGTTTTATCAGTAGAATAAAACTAAATAAAATCCAAACCCCAGTTATTAATTCATTAATGAACAGAAGAATATGAATTTTTGACTTAAGTATATTCTTAGTTTATGGCGCCGGACCCTGTTTATATAAAGTGTGTGACTGTAACACTTTATAGTGTGTGACTGTAAAACTTCATAATGTGTAACACTATATATAATGTGGCTGTAACTATTGATAAATGTAGTGTTTGACTGTAATACTTTATAATGTGTGACTGTAACACTTAATAAAATGTGACTGTAACACTTTATAGAATGTAAATGTAACAATTTGTAGATTTTGACTAATACTTTTGTGTGACCGTAACACGTTATAGTGTGTGACTGTAACACGTAATAGTGTGTGACTGTAACTCTTTATAGAATGTTACTGTAATACTTTATAGTGTGTGACTGTAACACGTTATAGTGTGTGATTGTAACACGTTATAGTGTGTGACTGTAACTCTTTATAGAATGTTACTGTAATACTTTATAGTGTGTGACTGTAACACGTTATAGTGTGTGATTGTAACACGTTATAGTGTGTGACTGTAACTCTTTATAGAATGTTACTGTAATACTTTATAGTGTTTGACTGTAATACTTTATATTTATGACTGTACCACTTTTTAGTGTGTGACTGTACCACTTTTTAGTGTGTGACAGCAACACTTTCTGTGTAGTCGGAAACTTTTTTTTTATAAATTAAAGTTAACTTCTTAATATCATAGTGTTGAAAGAGACACAAAACAATTTCCTTTTCCTTTCCACTTTGTTCATTACGCAGAAACTATTAAGAATAATTTAAGATAGGTCAACAGTAAAATATATATCTTTCGCACGGTCACCAGAAACTCGGATGATTAACTATTCAAGAGGTCAAGAATAAGTCGAACATGGTGAACAACTACGTCAGCGATGGACAATAGAGTCCATACTATTTACTGGTGTATTCAGCAGAAACATAGACTGCGTTCTGTTGTCTACGTCTTTCGTGTCCAGACAGTTCGATATATAGTGTATATATACTAGACATCTTCATCTAAAGCAATGTTATGTTTTTATTGTTTATATTCGTGATTTCTGTCGCATCAGGTTAATGAGGTTTGACATTGATTGCTACGCAAATCGTTATGAGAAAAAAGAGAAATTTTGTATCATATTCGACTACATACATTAAATATACATGTATACAAAAAGGTGAATTCCAGTGCAAAGAAAATCAACATTTACAAATTAAAGAAAAAAGCATTTCATTACAACATTTTTGCATTCTCAAGATCTTTTCTCTGAAAAGGCTTATAATGGCGAAACACGAATAAGATGTAATAAAACCGAAACCTCACCGAGAATTCCGTAAATGTCACATAGTATCCATGTTTATCTACACTAGTGAGCGTCTACTATCTGTTTAGAACGCATTACTACATCCATCGCAATTGTAAAATCTTGTGATTTTTTTTTTATATTTCATATGCAGGGTTCGAAATTAGCAGTTGTCTGGTCGTCAAAAACAACCTAAAATCGTTTTGGGCAACCTAAAATTTCAGTAAACATAATGGAGGTCGTCCAAATTTTCTTTATATTTGCCAATTTGACGACCCAAAAGTTTTACAAATTTGGAGCCTTGCACATGTGAGTATGTGTTGTATTTATGTTTTTACAACATCTTACAACTATGGGTGTTTTCCTAACCTTTTTTCCTAAATAACAAACTGTATTTGTGAATAACGAATGTCCATGGCGGCAACTTTGTCAGTATAAGCTGTTATCGATCAAAATTTTGATACCGACGGAAAGGTTTTGTCACAAGGAATACACATATGAAATATGAATTTCCTATCACTTACCATTCAAAAGATATGCCCATTTATATCCATTGTTAGTTTCGGAAATGTAAGTCAAAGGTCAAGGTCACGAGGTCAAGATATTAAATCGACGAAAAGGTCTTGTTACAAGGGATATGCCTGTGAAAGATGAAAGTCTTATCTCTTGCAGATGAAAAGTTATGTAGAATGTTAATGTGTTTGTCACAGAAAAACGGACAATCGTACAGACAAACTGGCCAAAAAGTAGATGCCCCCAAATCTTTGTTCCGGGGGCATAAGTAGCTCGAGATGAAGATTATTAGTTACCGAAATAGAGAAGTATTAACAATATGTGTTCTATTAGGATGGATCACTATGCTCAGTTTGACGTATTAAATCAAAAATCTATAACATAGTTTTCAAAACATTTAGACTTGAAGTTCTTTTTCAGTTTAGGTTTCACAAATGACTGTACATGTGCTTTATGTGAAATTCGTTATTTTGCATATTTTTGAGATCTCTTTCTGACAATGTGAATCCCTTAACGATAGCCTACCTACGACCTTCAGCTACACCTCTCGACTTTTCATGTAAGTCAGGAGATGCTGACTCTTCGGACACCTCGTTTCATATCAAGGTTTTCAAGGGTCCATGAGTGTCTACCATGGTACCTTTAGACAAAAATAAATCTAAATCGATTTCACAAAAGTGCAAATCCATGTAATAAACGCGTATTGATTTTTAGATATACAAATAAGAGGTTCCTGAACAGCATTCTGTTTGAGAGATATCCAATGCATGCAGACACGTTTTACCCATAATTAAACTGTGTTTAATACATTTTGTTAAAGTACATTAAACACCAAAAACTCCATCTTAATTTATATATAATTCACTAAGCAACTCAGCGAGGGCCTATTTGGCGTTGATTACCACAAGTAAATATCATCTGCCATGCAATCTTCGAAAGAACAATCTGCAAGGTCATAAAAATTTCGTACAGGTGTGCATGAAGCTTTGTTCTGATTGGTTGGTTTTCCCGATTGCTTATTTGAAAGATGTTGGATATAAAGTTGATATATCGCCACATCAATGTTGTATGAAATCTGCAAAATTAGTCTAGTCCAGATTTCGGAACGTTTGTAATTCCAAAAAGTTGTGGACGTCATCAAATACAGAGCGTCTAAATGATTGATACTTTCAGATCGTTGTTATTACACAGTATGCCAATGAAATAAATCAGTTTGACCTGGCCTTTACACTTGCTTAAAATCTTGACTTTTAGAATATAGGAAAAACTTTTGATACCAAACAAGAAACCAGAAACACTAAAAAGAAATTAATTAACAAAACCCAAAAAGTCAAATATTAACCATATTGTTTGAAAATTCATAAAATATCATGCATTGGTTCGTTGCTACATAAATTAGAAGTGACATAAAGTAATGAACACATTTCCCCCACTATTTTCAGTAAATTTTATGGTGGAACTGCAAGAACACTACTCAAAGGTTCACTAGCTACACTCGGCTACATCTTTACCCAGTAGTTTGAAATCGTGGTCTTGCTACACTTAGCCAACCGGTACCCAATTATATGACATCGGGGTCTAGGTCACTTGCTACACTCAGCCACGCCGATGCCCCATCGTATGATATCGTGGTTTAGGTCACTTGCTACACTCAGCCACACCGGTACCCAATCATATGACATCACGGTCTACGTCACTTGCTACACTCAACCACACCGGTACCCAATCATATGATGTCGTGGTCTGGGTCACTTGCTGCTAAGTCACACCGGTACCCAATCATATGATTTCGTGGTCTAAATCACTTGCTACACTCAGCCACACCGGTACCCAATTTTATGACATCGGGGTCTAGGTCACTTGCTACACTCAGCCACGCCGGTGCCCCATCGTATGATATCGTGGTCTAGGTCACTTGCTACACTCAGCCACACCGGTATACAATCATATGACATCACGGTCTACGTCACTTGCTACACTCAGCCACACCGGTATACAATCATATGACATCACGGTCTACGTCACTTGCTACACTCAGCCACACCGGTACCCCATCATATGATGACGTAGTCTACGTCACTTGCTACACTCAGTCACACCGATATACAATCACATGGCATCGTGGTTTAAATCACTTGCTACACTCAGCCACACTGGTACCCAATTTTATGACATCGAGGTCTAGGTCAATTGCTACACTCAGCCACGACGGTGCCCCTTCGTATGATAACGTGGTCTACATCACTTGCTACACTCAGCCACACCGGTACCCCATCATATGACATCACGGTCTACGTCACTTGCTACACTCAGCCACACCGGTACACAACAGCTCCTTCAAGGTCATTACTGGGGCTCACTACACCTCACTCAGTCTCACAACAGCTCAATCAAGCTCATTACTGGGACTCACTCAGGCTCACAACAGCTTAGTCAAGTTCATTACTTCGGCTCACTACATCTCAGTATGGCTCACAACAGCTCAGTCAGGCCCATTACTGGGGCACACTACAGCTCACTCAGGCCTACAACAGTCAGGCTCATTATTGGGGCTCACTACAGCTCACTCATGTTCACAACAGCTCAGTCAGGCTCATTATTGGGGCTCACTACAGCTCACTCAGGCTCACAACCGCTCATTCAAGCTCATTATTGGGGCTCAATACAACTCACTCTGGCTTGCAACAGCTCACTCAAGCTCACAACAGCTCCGTCAAGCTCATTACTGAGGTTCATTACAGCTCACTCAGGCTCACAACAGCTCATTCAAGCTCATTACTGTGACTCTCTACAGCTCATTCAGGCTCACAGCAGTTCAATCAAGCTTAATGCATGTTTTCACTACAGCTCAGTCAGGTTCACAACAGCTTAGTCCAGCTCATTACTGGGCTCAGTGCAGCTCACCCAGGCTCACAACAGCTCAGTCAAGTATTAATTTGGCTTACTACAGCTCACTAAGGCTCACAACAGCTCAATCAAGCTCATTACTGTGACTCTCTACAGCTCATTCAGGCTCACAACAGTTCAATCAAGCTTATTGCATGGTCTCACTACAGCTCAGTCAGGTTCACAACAGCTTAGTCCAGCTTATTACGTAGGCTCACTATAGGTCACGCAGGCTCACAACAGCTCAATCAAGGTCACTACTAGGGCTCACTACAGCTCACTCAGGCACACAACTTCTTACTCAAGCTCATTACTTGGGTTCACTACAATTCACTCAGGCCTACAACAGCTCAGTCAAGATGAATATTGGGGCTCAATACAGCTCAGTCAAGCTCATCACTGTAACTCATAACAGCTCTGTTTGGCTCACAACAGGATAGTCAGACTCATTACTGTGACTCGCTACAACTCATTCAGGCCCACAACAGCTCAGTCAATCTCATTAATGCGACTCACTACAGCTTACTCAGGCCCACATCAGCTCATTCAAGCTCATTACTCTGTCTCACTACAGCTCACTCAGGCCCACAACAGCTTAGTCAAGCTCATTATTGTGACTCACTACAGCTCACTCATGCTCACAACAGCTTAGTCAAGCTCATTACTTGGACTCACTATAGCTCACTCAGGCCCACAACAGCTCATTCAAGCTCATTACTTGGGCTCACTCAGTCCCACAACAACTCTTTCAAGCGTACCGGTATTACTGGGGATCACTATATCTCACAACAGCTCAGTCAAGCTCATTTCTGTGACTCACCTCAGCTCACTCAGGCTCACAACAGCTCTGTCAAGCTCATTAGTAAAATTCACACTCATTACTACAGTTCAGTCAGGCTCACTACTAACTTTTTGGGCTCATCAAGGTCTGTCAGGCTCACTACGGCTTACTCAGGTTCATTATTAAGGCCCAGTCTCTGTTCTCTACTGACTACGTAAGATATTTGATTGGTTACAGGATTACGATTTAGGATTGGTTGCTTCTTTGGTGAATTTTTCTTTTTACAGTCATTTAAATTTTCGCGGAATTACCCATGACTTTCGTATATTATATATAGACATACACTATTGCAATATGTTCGTCACAAATTGTTTATTATTATGCGCTTTTTTACAATTATTATTATTATTTATTTATTTTTGATTTTGACTGAAAAAAGAAAAAGAAACACTAAGAAAAAACTCCCGAGGTCTAGATGACTCACAGACTAGGTGCTTTTTTGCAACTTATGCTGAAAAGTGGGAACACAAATATACCTGTGCCCCGACTCCCCTCCCCACACTTTTGACGAGTTCTATTACATGATTTATCAAAATCAGAATATCGATAAAGCATTTTCTCTTTCTGTACTTATAGATACCTTTCTGTTTTAGTTCATTTTAATTTTCAATATCAAAAAAAAAAAAAAAAAAAAAAATAAAAAAAATAATAAATAAATAAATAAATAATAATAATAATAATAATAATAATAATAATAAAATAATAATAATAAAAAAAACCACCGAATAATTCCACTTAATTTTGTACATTACAATGATACCATCCAAATAACTTTTTCATACCAGTGAATTAAATTCTTGACATGCATAATACTGTATTTAAATTGATACTACTGCAATACTATATTATGAATTCCCAACAGTGCTTTCACCATATTATAAACTTTGTGTATTACGGAAGAATAATTTTCTTCTTTAATGCTTTTTCTACCTAATGATATTTCATATAACAATGCAAAAAAGTTTTAGTTTGAAGTGATTGACGTATCCTTGTAAAATTTTAATAAAAGGGAGCGGTATTACGTACGTATATCTTCTGAAACATAAACACAGAAAAATCAGGAAACAGATGAAGTAAACAAGAGTAGATATACAATCTATGATATGAATTATTGAAGTCAGGAGGTATGCTACCCGTCATCGGTATTTTAATGGCAATTACGACAAGTCTACAAATTATATTACTTTCTTTGACGGGATAAATTGTAAAGTTGTAGGCGTAGAATTAATGAAATCGAGATAGCTAGCTTAATGGACAGGCACATATCCAGAAAATTTGTTGAGAAAGGAGAGGAGGAGGGGCTTCTAAACCAAATGAAATTTTCGAAGGTGTCTCTAATTATGCAAAAACAGTTTTGTCGAATCTCAAGTTAGCTCCATATGCCCAGAACACCTCACTGGATCCGCCTGTGATGGAAGGTTTTGTCCCGCATTCCTTTGTAATTAGTGACTTATTTAAAAAAAAGTCCCTTGCACTGAGAAACCTATTACACAACATTCGTTCGTAGTTATAATTTCAAATTGTAAGCAGTCCCTTACAACGAAGAACACATTATCCAACGTTACCTAATAGTTAGTCACATATTGTAAGCAGTCCCTTACACAGAGGAACGCATTACCAATCATTCCCTTATAGTTAGAAACATATTATAAGCAGTTCCTTACACTATGTAATATGCATGAGGCAGATGCCGTAACCATATACAATGATATACGTGAAATAATCGGGAAGTAGCGTAAAACAATAATCAATCGATCAGTCTTTCTATAAAATGTCGTGCTTGTTGTAACTTTGGGGTTCCGGGAATGATCAGTGAAATCATTTCCCAAAGGAAACTCCATTAATAAAATGATCACGCAGAAAATGTCAGACCTGATAATTATCATTTCAAGGGAGTGTATGTGGGCTTTATTAATTTATTTAATGTTCATAGTATTAGACGAAAACATGACATGCTTATTTGAGATTTTGTTGTATGTAATACTGTACCAAATGTATGGGTTAGAGCAATCGTGGCAGGTGTGACTAGCAATAAGAAGACCCGCTTACTCCTGATTTGACGATGGATGGTTGTACAGTCAACTATTTTTACCCAGGCACTCGATATGCTGGTATATTTACCTTCCAGCAAAATATTTGTCGTTAAGAAACGTACAGGATATTAAATGTTTCTATACAGCAGCATCCTCGTCTTTCTACACCGATAATAGATATCGTCAAGAAATGATTTTTATTCTTTCTTATTAATTAATTTATTTTCTTTATTACTACAGTATACTGGAGAATACAAAAGGCTCCCATTATTGCCGAATGCTTATGAATTATATAATAACTTGACGTTTATAACGATTTTAGTAATCTTTTGTTATCAGCAGGTTTGAATTAACTGTGTCGGTGTCCTTAAATTACCGGGACCGGGATTATGTTTTTATGCGGATACTTCTAATTTAATAAAAACGTAGATAATTCGTTTTAAATTTCTTTACATATTTTTTTTCAATCGTTTAGACTTGAACTGATGTAGACACTTAAATTGTACGCCATAAACGACATGCAAAAGTGCGCGTGTAAAACGAAAGACAGATTGCCGAAATTTTCTGTATGTTTATGGATGAAACATCTATGAAGTAAAATGGTATAATCATCAATACTGATTTCGGTGATCGGTTACCACGGAAATAAAAAAAATATCAGACGACTAATTCCATTATCGATTATACCGAAAGTACAAAACTCATGCGACGATCTCCGCGATCCGTTATACCAGAAGTACAAAAATCATACGATGATTTTCGTGATCGGTCATACCGGAAGTACAAAAATTCCACGACGATTTCCGCTAGCGGTTATACCGGAAGAACAAAATCAAATGACAATTTCCGCGATCAGTACTAGTATACTTTTAAGTAGATTTCCGTGATCGGTTATACCTGAAGTTCAAAAATCACAGGACGATCAGTGACACCGGTAATGTGCGCTAAATTGTCCGGTTTTAATCTCCAAGAAAATCCCCTACGCTAAGCAAATGTGCACTAATTTTTCTGGTTTTAATTTCCAAGAAAAGCAATTGCATTATGTAAATGTGCGTTAATTTTTCTGGGTCCAGCGCCATAAACTGAGAATATACTTAAGTCAAAAATTTCATTTTAATTCATTCCATTATCAAATGTTCAAATAAATTATAATGCAGAATGGTTACATTCTATTTATCAGTAGAATAAAACTAAATAAAATCAAAATCCCAGTTATTAATTCATTGATGAACAGAAGAATATGAATTTTTGACTTAAGTATATTCTCAGTTTATGGCGCCGGACCCTGGTTTTACAGCAACATCCTGGACATGTTTAGTGAATTGCAAATTGTGAATGTCACAGAAACAATAGTACCAGTACCCTTTCTTTTTACATTATTGTCACACTTATTTTCTTGAAAGATTGTAGAGTTTGAATTCGGTGTGAAAGGACACTGGTTTAAGTGTTGTGTGCTAATACTTTATAAACAGTGTTGTACGACTTTCATTTCATGCATGCAGTGCTGAAATATATGTATGTGTACATGTATATATACCACTGGATTAATTTGTGTATGTGTGTGTAGATGTGTGTGCGTGTGTGTTTAGGTGTGTGTGTGTGTGTATGTGTGTGTGTGTAGGTGTAGGTATAAATATGTCTCTGGGTTCACAGTCCAAGATTTAGCTTTCCATGAAGAACGTGATTCAGTTACAGATCGATATATGAAATAAATTATGCAGACGGAAACTGTACAATTTTGTTATAGTTTGTAATAAACCTGTGTCGAGATCCTCTTCCTCAAATAAAGTATTCATTTGGGATTTTTAATGACATCAACATGAATTGTTCAGAAGTAAATTTCTCACAGTAGTTATTCAAGAGCAAACCCAAACGAGTTCCTAGGTACCTCTTAGCACGTCATGCAGTATGCAAATAAAAGCTGAACGAACATCCAACAAAAACGTCACTGTTTACGAAAGGGAACCTTATTATTCCCCAGTTTACATATTGGGTGGCTGTGACACTTTCTATAATGTTAGTCAGCATTTATATTGGGTGACTGTGACACTTTATGGTGTTAATCAGCATTCATATTGGGTGACTGTGACAACTTCTGTTGTGTTAGTCCACATTCATATTGGGTGGCTGTGACACTTTCATTAATGTTAGTCAACATTTATTTTGGGTGACTGTGGCACTTTCTATAGTGTTAGTCAACATCTATATTGGGTGACTGTGACACTTTCTATAGTGTTAGTCAACATCTATATTGGGTGACTGTGGCACTTTCTATAGTGTTAGTCCACATTCATATTGGATGACTGTGACACTTTCTATAGTGTTAGTCTACATTCATATTGGATGACTGTGACACTGTCTATAGTGTTAGTCCACATTCATATTGGATAACTGTGGCACTTTCTATAGTGTTAGTCCACATTCATATTGGATGACTGTGGCACTTTCTATAGTGTTAGTCAACATCTATATTGGGTGACTGTGACACTTTCTATAGTGTTAGTCCACATTCATATTGGATAACTGTGGCACTTTCTATAGTGTTAGTCCACATTCATATTGGATGACTGTGGCACTTTCTATAGTGTTAGTCCACATTCATATTGGATGACTGTGACACTTTCTATAGTGTTAGTCCACATTCATATTGGATGACTGTGGCACTTTCTATAGTGTTAGTCCACATTCATATTAGATGTCTGTGACACTTTCTATAGTGTTAGTCAACATTTATATTGGGTGACTGTGACACTTTCTATAGTGTTAGTCAGCATTTATATATATTGACTGTGGCACATACTATAATATCAGTCCACATTCATTCCTGGTAACGATGACACTATAATGCTAGTTAACATTTAACATATTAATTGACTGTGACACTTTCTATAATATATTTTTGTGTTGTCTGTGTGCTTTTATGCAACATCAATATGAATTGTTCTGAAGTGACTTTCTCACTGTATGGCATGACGTCGGCATGACGTTGTGTGTGACGTCAAAGAACTTACGCAGAGAGTAAAACTATGGCCTCGCGATAACTCTCACGTTAGGACTAGCCACTTGCTTGGTTAAATGACCACTATTGTGTCTTGAGAAGCTAGCTGAAAAAGCATTATGAGAGGAAATGTGCATTTTCTATCATTAATCATTTCACCGATTAACACTGTTTTACCTCCAAAACTCTACATATTGTAGGAATTTTTTCTTGTATCGAGGAAATATAAAGTCGTAATGTAATGTAATGGGAGGTACCGTCCGTTAGATGGCGCTTGTGTACTATCAGTTAGTAACATCGATTGGAGTTAGCAACCTTATGACGTCACAATAACGTACCATTGTTCTTTACGTATTTTTTGCGGGAATATGTTTTATTTCCTCCCTAAATATTAGGACCGCAGTTAATGGCGGTATCTCCTATTATCAGTATTGATATACAGTTCGAAAACTGTAAAATTTTATTTTGTCATCGAATGAGCTTCACAGTCCGCTATAATCCGTTAGGCGGCGCTTGTGTACTAGGAGTTGACGTTGAACGATAGCAACCTTATGACGTCATAAGAACGTTTCATTGTTCTTTACGTCATTTTTGTGGAAAAACGTTTTATTTCCTCTCTTAACATTAGGACCGCAGTTAATGGTGGCGAATCCTATTCAGAATCAATAGCGTGAAAATATTCTGCTATTCCTTGCAAGCGACATAAAAAGCATGAAAAAAAAAAATTTAGAAGGCCCATATGTACTAAACTTATAAACCCTACGAGTACTCGTAAGTCAATCGTAGCGTAAATTAACGAGCGACGTCATATGTACGAAATGACGTAGACGAACTCGTAATTCATTCTTATTTAAAGTAATGGCGGCTTTAATGTACTCGTATCGTATTGCGTGCGAAAGAGCAAGAAGACGGGAACGCATTTTCAAAGATCGGCATAATCTACTTGAATTTTATAATAATGATGAATTATTAGCGCGATATCGTTTCCCGGGGATTAGTTTGATGGCTATTGTAGACTATATAGAAGACCTAATATACGCCATTTCTAAATATGAAAATATAACGTGAGTTGTGTTTCATCTTCTATTCTTTCAAGTCACGGGAGAGTTTTATAAATATGATAATATTATTTAATTTTACATGTAACACGCATTTTGATTGGTTTAAAATTAATGGTTTATCTCTTCTCAATCTCTCATACGGAGGGCGCTACGCTACTCTCCGTTTTCAACCTCTGTTATCGGCTAGGAGCTGTTTTACAAGATTCTTGTAAAATTGCGAAAAATCTCATTTAATGGTATAATAGATTTTAAGAAGAAAGGCATTTAAATTTGGTACACCATGTAAGTCATTGCTACGATGCAGTTTTCCGTCCATTTTGAGGGGTGGGTGGGTGGGGGTTATACCTCCATTTATCGAAAAAAGTAGATTAATTCCTTAAATCATTTGCCTGAGCACTGCACAGAAATAAAGACATATAGGACAGACGCACTCATGTCTGCTGTCTGCACTGACATTGTATGAGTCGGTTACGTTCGCAAGAGTCTGCATTACTATTTTGAACTTTTTTTGTACACACTAATTGAAAAATTTATCATCGATTTTTCTCTATCATAACAAATATTCATACCAATGTTCACAGTTGATGAACGACAGACAACAGAATGTGATATATGACAAAACCCACTCTAGCCTTTGGCTCAGGGTAGCAAACAAGAGGCCCAAATGGGCCTACAGTGCTCATCTAAGACATCAAAAACTTTGCACATGATCATATTAAACAACAATGCTTGTTGGTGGCCACAAGTCTTTAATTTCTTTAAAACTTTTAAACATCTAAAATTGTACAGAACCATCTTTTCTTAATACCTACCAAGTTTCCTAAAAAAAATAGCGATGAAAATGTGAGAAATCAACATGTTCCCTCTTCCTTTTGCAGTCTTAAATAATTGAATTAATTCTTTTGACAAAAGCATCCCTTTAATAAAATTAAGTGTATGTAGCAATTCTGAAAAAGAAATTTATCAATGGAGGTTACCATCTAAGACTTACTTATGGCTACGATGGCGCTACCCGTTGACAGATCTGGAAGAGAAATGTCAGACAAACTTGGTAGAGAGATAAAGTACTTCATACATACCAAGTTTCAACAAAATTCTTCATGCAGTTCTGAACAAAAAGTTAAAAATGTATTGATGTATCTACTAGAGTTTTACATATCTTGTTATAAGTTACATTGAACATGGGTTGGACGTTTAATAACACAATCATGCAATTATCTGTAATTTCCCTTTGTTTGTTGATTTATTACATGCACATTATAGGTAAGTCAGACTTTCTCTGGAATTTTATTTCGATTTTAGAGGTGGCATTAAACACAAGTGCACATTATGCATGGGTAAGGGAGCAACCATTTGATTTTTATGGGGGGGGGGGGGGCGGAAGACTTTGCAAAAAAAAAAGTCCGGCTCAAATTTTAGGGAAAAAAATAATAATAAATAAATGATAATAATCCGGCTCTGAAATTGGGCAAAAAAAATTATTCAGGCCGGTGAAAGTCTTCCTGCCACTCCCCATAAAAAATCAAATGGTTGCTCCCTAATTACGGTATACAAATATACAGCAAATTTTTACAATCATTCCTGAAATGTAATTATATATGATTACTACTCAGATAAACTTAAAATATGATCATTGTTGCATTTTGACTGATTGAGTCCTACAATCTCTTAAACATTCAATTTTTCATTTTCAATAACATTGCTCTCTTTCATCACTTTAAGTTTTTCTTCTTCGACCACCAGTCTTCTTTTCTTAATTTCTAATTTCTCTTTTTCCAATCCAAGTTTCTCACTTTCTACCAGTAATATATCTTTCTCTGTTTCCTGATGTTCTCTTTTATTTTTAATTCCTGAAAAAGAAATTTCAAGAAATGCATTCTGAATGTTAAATATTTTTCAGTCAAATTTTGTAGTGCCAGAATGCAGTTGTGTTTAATTCATCATGATATACTGCCAAATTTCATTAATCACTGCAAATCATTCTTAACTCTTAATTAAAACAAGCACATCGAGTACTGCTGAGGCAATACATGTCCACCACAGGTTTACATTTATTTACTAAGTTAATGTTGGTCTTGACAAATAAGCAACCTTCATCTTTCAAAACTGACAATCAGTGACACTGAGTGTCTGAAAATACACATCTATAATTAAAACATGTAAATAGTTAATTCTAGATGTGTTGGATGGATAATGATCACAAAGTCATTAGGCAATGCACATATGGCACCAGATACCTAGCGCTACCTACGACTGCGTAGATGAACGGACCGCCAAGTTTTATTTCGCGTGAAATTTTTCGGTCTGGCGTCTCCTGTGTATTTAAAAATGTTGGTAAAATATTTTATTCGGGAAAGATTAACCATTTCATGAAATTTTACCCTATTCGGCTGTTTTTATATAACGAAACTAAAATAAAAGCCATGATTTTGACATTTAAAATTAACAGAGGGTGCAGGACGCCTTAACTACGATTAAGAAACAAATTTCAACGCATCAGCCATTTTACTTAGCTACTAACATATAAGCGTAGTGTGCAGGAAAAGCAAGGTCTACAAAGCTACTCACGAGGCTAGCCGTGTCGATTCTGGAGCTAGTTTTACAACAGAGTCTTTGATAAATAGTAAAATTTGGAACCCTGGGTCCGGCGCTAGAAACTGAGAAAATACTTAAGTCCTAATTTCATGTTCTTCTGTTCAACAATGAAATAATAACTGGAATTTGGATTTTATTGAGTTTTATTCTATCGATAAATAGAATTCAACCATTCTACATGAAAAATTATGATCCTTTGGTCCTTGACAGAGTTTGAGAAGCTATATTGAATTCCATGGTGGACGCAACCCTGATCCATGACCATACTGAGATCCATGGTGGACGACGCAACCCTGATCCATGACCATAGTGAGATCCGTGGTGGACGACGCAATCTTGATCCATGACCTTAGTGAGATCCATGGTGGACGACGCAACCTTGATCCATGACCTTAGTGAGATCCATGGTGGACGACGCAACCCTGATCCATGACAAAGTTTGAGAGGTTTTAGTGAGATCCATGGTGGACGACGCAACCTTGATTCATGACAGAACTTGAGAGGCTATAGTGAGATACATGGTGGACGCAGCCTTGATCCTTGACAGAGTTGAGAGGCTATATGGTGAGATCCGTGGTGGACGACGCAACCCTGATCCATGACAAAGTTTGAGAGGCTTTAGTGAGATCCATGGTGGACGACGCAACCTTGATCCATGACAGAACTTGAGAGGCTATAGTGAGATACATGGTGGACGCAGCCTTGATCCTTGACAGAGTTGAGAGACTATATGGTGAGATCCGTGGTGGACGACGCAACCCTGATCCATGACAAAGTGTGAGAGCTTTAGTGAGATCCATGGTGGACGACGCAACCCTGATCAATGACAAAGTTTAAGAGGCTATAGTGAGATCCATGGTGGACGACGCAACCTTGATCCATGACAGAACTTGAGAGGCTATAGTGAGATCCATGGTGGACGCAGCCTTGATCCTTGACAGAGTTGAGAGGCTATAGTGAGATCCATGGTGGACGCAACCCTGATCCATGACAAAACTTGAGAGGCTATAGTGTGATCCATGGTGGACGGAACCCTGGTCCATGACAGAGTGGAGAGACTGTAGTGTGATCCATGGTGGACGCAACCCTGATCCATGACAGAACTTGAGAGGCTATAGTGTGATCCATGGTGGACGCAGCCTTGATCCATGACAGAGTGGAGAGACTGTAGTGTGATCCATGGTGGACGCAGCCCTGGTCCATGACAGAGTGGAGAGACTGTAGTGTGATCCATAGTGGACGAAACCCTGGTCCATGACAGAGTGGAGAGACTGTAGTGTGATCCATGGTGGACGCAACCCTGATC
Organism: Pteria penguin; assembly: GCA_035048485.1. NCBI lineage: Eukaryota > Metazoa > Mollusca > Bivalvia > Pterioida > Pteriidae > Pteria > Pteria penguin. The sequence goes on along the minus strand of CM068591.1, from coordinate 13,589,966 downwards.
CATGAAAGAGTGGAGAGACTGTAGTGTGATCCATGGTGGACGACGCAACCCTGATCCATAACAGAGTGGAGAGACTGTAGCGTGATCCATGGTGGACGCAACCCTGATCCATGACAGAGTGGAGAGACTGTACTGTGATCCATGGTGGACGAAACCCTGATCCTTGACAGTGTGGAGAGACTGTACTGTGATCCATGGTGGAGGAAACCCTGATCCTTGACAGAGTGGAGAGACTGTAGTGTGATCCATGGTGGACGCAACCCTGATCCATGACAGAGTGGAGAGACTGTAGTGTGATCAATGGTGGACAACGGAACCCTGATCCTTGACAGAGTGGAGAGACTGTAGTGTGATCCATGGTGGACGAAACCCTGATCCTTGACAGAGTGGAGAGGCTGTAGTGTGATCCATGGTGGACGCGACCCTGATCCATGACAGTGTGGAGAGACTGTAGTGTGAGCCATCGTGGACGAAACCCTGATCCATGACAGAGTGGAGAGACTGTAGTGTGATCCATGGTGGACGCAGTCCTGATCCATGACAGAGTAGAGAGGCTGTAGTGTGATCCATGGTGGACGACGCAACCCTGATCCATGACAGAGTGGAGAGGCTGTAGTGTGATCCATGGTGGACGACAGAACCCTGATCCTTGACAGAGTGGAGAGACTGTAGTGTGATCCATGGTGGACGGAACCCTGATCCATGACAGAGTGGAGAGACTGTAGCGTGATGCATGGTGGACGCAACCCTGATCCTTGACAGAGTGGAGAAGCTGTAGTGTGATCCATGGTGGACGACGCAACCCTGATCCATGACAGAGTGGAGTGACTGTAGTGTGATCCATGGTGGACGGAGCCTTGATCCATGACAGAGTGGAGAGACTGTAGTGTGATCCATGGTGGACGCAACCCTGATCCAGGACAGAGTGGAGAGACTGTAGCGTGATCCATGGTGGACGCAACCCTGATCCTTGACAGAGTGGAGAGACTATAGTGTGATCCATGGTGGACGCAACCCTGGTCCATGACAGAGTGGAGAGACTGTAGTGTGATCCATGGTGGACGCAACCTTGATCCATGACAGAGTGGAGAGGCTGTACTGTGATCCATAGTGGACGCAGCCCTGATCCATAACAGAGTGGAGAGATTGTAGTGTGATCCATGGTGGACGCAGCCCTGATCCTTGACAGAGTGGAGAGACTGTAGTGTGATCCATGGTGGACGCAGCCCTGATCCTTGACAGAGTGGAGAGGCTGTAGTGTGATCCATGGTGGACGCAGCCCTGATCCATGACAGAGTGGAGAGACTGTAGTGTGATCCATGGTGGACGCAACCCTGATCCTTGACAGAGTGGAGAGACTGTAGTGTGATCCATGGTGGGCGCAACCCTGATCCTTGACAGAGTGGAGAGACTGTAGTGTGATCTATGGTGGGCGCAACCGTGATCCTTGACAGAGTGGAGAGACTGTAGTGTGATCCATGATGGACAAAACCCTGATCCTTAACAGAGTGGAGAGACTGTAGTGTGATCCATGGTGGACGCAACCGTGATCCTTGACAGAGTGGAGAGACTGTAGTGTGATCCATGATGGACGAAACGCTGAACCTTAACAGAGTGGAGAGACTGTAGTGTGATCCATGGTGGACGCAGCCCTGATCTATGACAGAGTGGAGAGGCTGTACTGTGATCCATGGTGGACGCAGCCCTGATCCATGACAGCGTAGAGAGACTGTAGTGTGATCCATGGTGGACGCAACCCTGATCCATGACAGAGTGGAGAGGCTGTACTGTGATCCATGGTGGACGCAACCCTGATCCATGACAGAGTGGAGAGACTGTAGCGTTATCCATGGTGGACGCAGCCCTGATCTATGACAGAGTGGAGAGACTGTAGTGTGATCCATGGTGGACGACGCAACCCTGATCCATGACAGAGTGGAGTGACTGTAGTGTGATCCATGGTGGACGGAGCCTTGATCCATGACAGAGTGGAGAGGCTGTACTGTGATCCATGGTGGACGCAACCCTGATCCATGACAGAGTGGAGAGACTGTAGCGTTATCCATGGTGGACGCAGCCCTGATCTATGACAGAGTGGAGAGACTGTAGTGTGATCCATGGTGGACGACGCAACCCTGATCCATGACAGAGTGGAGTGACTGTAGTGTGATCCATGGTGGACGGAGCCTTGATCCATGACAGAGTGGAGAGACTGTAGTGTGATCCATGGTGGACGCAACCCTGATCCAGGACAGAGTGGAGAGACTGTAGCGTGATCCATGGTGGACGCAACCCTGATCCTTGACAGAGTGGAGAGACTATAGTGTGATCCATGGTGGACAACGGAACCCTGATCCTTGACAGAGTGGAGAGACTGTAGTGTGATCCATGGTGGACGCAACCCTGATCCTTGACAGAGTGGAGAGGCTGTAGTGTGATCCATGGTGGACGCAACCCTGATCCATGAAAGAGTGGAGAGACTGTAGTGTGATCCATGGTGGACGAAACCCTGATCCATGACAGAGTGGAGAGACTGTAGTGTGATCCATGGTGGACGCAGTCCTGATCCATGACAGAGTAGAGAGGCTGTAGTGTGATCCATGGTGGACGACGCAACCCTGATCCATGACAGAGTGGAGAGACTGTAGTGTGATCCCTGGTGGACAACGGAACCCTGATCCATGACAGAGTGGAGAGACTGTACTGTGATCCATGGTGGACGAAACCCTGATCCTTGACAGAGTGGAGAGACTGTAGTGTGATCCATGGTGGACACAACCCTGATCCATGACAGAGTGGAGAGACTGTAGTGTGATCCATGGTGGACGCAACCCTGATCCATGACAAGGTGGAGAGACTGTAGCATGATCCATGGTGGACGCAACCCTGATCCATGACAGTGTGGAGAGACTGTACTGTGATCCATGGTGGACGAAACCCTAATCCTTGACAGAGTGGAGAGACTGTAGTGTGATCCATGGTGGACGCAACCCTGATCCATGACAGAGTGGAGAGACTTTAGTGTGATCCATGGTGGACAACGGAACCCTGATCCTTGACAGAGTGGAGAGACTGTAGTGTGATCCATGGTGGACGAAACCCTGATCCTTGACATAGTGGAGAGGCTGTAGTGTGATCCATGGTGGACGCGACCCTGATCCATGACAGTGTGGAGAGACTGTAGTGTGATCCATCGTGGACGAAACCCTGATCCATGACAGAGTGGAGAGACTGTAGTGTGATCCATGGTGGACGCAGTCCTGATCCATGACAGAGTAGAGAGGCTGTAGTGTGATCCATGGTGGACGACGCAACCCTGATCCATGACAGAGTGGAGAGGCTGTAGTGTGATCCATGGTGGACGACAGAACCCTGATCCTTGACAGAGTGGAGAGACTGTAGTGTGATCCATGGTGGACGGAACCCTGATCCATGACAGAGTGGAGAGACTGTAGCGTGATGCATGGTGGACGCAACCCTGATCCTTGACAGAGTGGAGAAGCTGTAGTGTGATCCATGGTGGACGACGCAACCCTGATCCATGACAGAGTGGAGTGACTGTAGTGTGATCCATGGTGGACGGAGCCTTGATTCATGACAGAGTGGAGAGACTGTAGCGTTATCCATGGTGGACGCAGCCCTGATCTATGACAGAGTGGAGAGACTGTAGTGTGATCCATGGTGGACGACGCAACCCTGATCCATGACAGAGTGGAGTGACTGTAGTGTGATCCATGGTGGACGGAGCCTTGATCCATGACAGAGTGGAGAGACTGTAGTGTGATCCATGGTGGACGCAACCCTGATCCAGGACAGAGTGGAGAGACTGTAGCGTGATCCATGGTGGACGCAACCCTGATCCTTGACAGAGTGGAGAGACTATAGTGTGATCCATGGTGGACGCAACCCTGGTCCATGACAGAGTGGAGAGACTGTAGTGTGATCTATGGTGGACGCAACCTTGATCCATGACAGAGTAGAGAGGCTGTACTGTGATCCATAGTGGACGCAGCCCTGATCCATGACAGAGTGGAGAGACTGTAGTGTGATCCATGGTGGACGCAGCCCTGATCCTTGACAGAGTTGAGAGACTGTAGTGTGATCCATGGTGGACGCAGCCCTGATCCATGACAGAGTGGAGAGGCTGTAGTGTGATCCATGGTGGACGCAGCCCTGATCCATGACAGAGTGGAGAGACTGTAGTGTGATCCATGGTGGACGCAACCCTGATCCTTGACAGAGTGGAGAGACTGTAGTGTGATCCATGGTGGGCGCAACCCTGATCCTTGACAGAGTGGAGAGACTGTAGTGTGATCTATGGTGGGCGCAACCGTGATCCTTGACAGAATGGAGAGACTGTAGTGTGATCCATGATGGACGAAACCCTGATCCTTAACAGAGTGGAGAGACTGTAGTGTGATCCATGGTGGACGCAACCGTGATCCTTGACAGAGTGGAGAGACTGTAGTGTGATCCATGATGGACGAAACGCTCAACCTTAACAGAGAGGAGAGACTGTAGTGTGATCCATGGTGGACGCAGCCCTGATCTATGACAGAGTGGAGAGGCTGTACTGTGATCCATAGTGTACGCAGCCCTGATCCATGACAGCGTGGAGAGGCTGTAGTGTGATCCATGGTGGACGCAGCCCTGATCCATGACAGAGTGGAGAGACTGTAGTGTGATCCATGGTGGACGCAACCCTGATCCTTGACAGAGTGGAGAGACTGTAGTGTGATCCATGGTGGGCGCAACCCTGATCCTTGACAGAGTGGAGAGACTGTAGTGTGATCTATGGTGGGCGCAACCGTGATCCTTGACAGAATGGAGAGACTGTAGTGTGATCCATGATGGACGAAACCCTGATCCTTAACAGAGTGGAGAGACTGTAGTGTGATCCATGGTGGACGCAACCGTGATCCTTGACAGAGTGGAGAGACTGTAGTGTGATCCATGATGGACGAAACGCTGAACCTTAACAGAGAGGAGAGACTGTAGTGTGATCCATGGTGGACGCAGCCCTGATCTATGACAGAGTGGAGAGGCTGTACTGTGATCCATAGTGTACGCAGCCCTGATCCATGACAGCGTGGAGAGACTGTAGTGTGATCCATGGTGGACGCAGCCCTGATCCTTGACAGAGTGGAGAGACTGTAGTGTGGTCCATGGTGGACGCATCCCTGATCCATGACAGAGTGGAGAGGCTGTTGCGTCCACCATGGATCATGCTACAGTCTCTCCACTCTGTCATGGATCAGGACTGCGTCCACCATGGATCACACTACAGTCTCTCCACTCTGTCATGGATGAGGGTTTCGTCCACCATGGATCACACTACAGTCTCTCCACTCTGTCATGGATCAGGGTTGCGTCCACCATGGATCACACTACAGCCTCTCCACTCTGTCATGGATCAGGGTTGCGTCGTCCACCATGGATCACACTACAGCCTCTCCACTCTGTCAAGGATCAGGGTTGCGTCCACCATGGATCACACTACAGTCTCTCCACTTTGTCATGGATCAGGTTTGCGTCCACCATGGATCACACTACAGTCTTTCCACTCTGTCATGGACCAGGGTTGCGTCCACTATGGATCACACTACAGTCTCTCCACTCTGTCATGGACCAGGGCTGCGTGTGTTTAAATATAAACTTTTAATGTTGATCTTTTTTCAGTTTTGATTCAGATTTGATCCAATTGGTAACCCCCTTCCACCCCTCCTGAAAATTTCTCCTTACACTCGCATACATTTTTAAAGTAGACATCAAACATGGCACATGTCCGCCATAACATTTATATTTATTATATGAGTACTTCAATTTTGAAAGTATTGACATTCAAGTTAAACTAGCCAATTATCTATCTACCTCTGACCCGGACTATTTTTAGGCGACAGCCTACGTCATGTCCGGCCTAGATGTTACGAACTACCTGTACAAACGAAAACACTTACTATCAAAATCTACTTTATTGTGTGTTTAAATATAAACTTTTAATGTTGATCTTTTTTCAGTTGCCTACTTTAATGATTCCAAATTTGGAAAAATGAACGAGCCGTGGGCACATCGGTGTTCTGTGTGTTGAGGCACCGAAGGTTCCATGTAACGTTAGGCAAGATACGTAAAGATCTCTGTAACGTTAGGCAAGATGCGTTAAGATCTCCCATTACTTCGGGTGAGTCAGTTACAAAAGGTATAAATTTCTATGCAGTCCATCATACAGATGCCGTTATCATATATACGCAAAATAATCAATAAATGAATCGCTCAGTCAACCCTTTAGCTAACATTTTGTGACAATATTATGCTGATAATGCATTAAACAAAAATAATAATTGATTGTAACTAATTGAATATTATAAAATGTTTACTCTGCGCGCAGACCTGAAGTGGGATTATTTGACGATATTCAGTCAACGAGCTGTAGGGAAATTTTAATCATGTAATGGATGTATAAGCAAACACTTACAATGAATTCAACATTGTTAACATTGTTAACAGGGTTGCGTCCACCATGGATCACACTACAGTCTCTCCACTCTGTCATGGATCAGGGTTGCGTCCACCATGGATCACACTGCAGTCTCTCCACTCTGTCATGGACCAGGGTTGCGTCCACCATGGATCACGCTACAGTTTCTCCACTCTGTCAAGGATCAGGGTTGCGAGAGTGGAGAGACTGTAGTGTAATCCATGGTGGACACAACCCTGATCTATGACAGTGTGGAGAGACTGTACTGTGATCTATGGTGGACGAAACCCTGATCCTTGACAGAGTGGAGAGACTGTAGTGTGATCCATGGTGGACGACGGAACCCTGATCCTTGACAGAGTGGAGAGACTGTAGTGTGATCCTTGGTGGACGCAACCCTGATCCATGACAGAGTGGAGAGGCTGTAGTGTGATCCATGGTGGACGCAACCCTGATCCATGACAGAGTGGAGAGACTGTAGTGTGATCCATGGTGGACGACGGAACCCTGATCCTTGACAGAGTGGAGAGACTGTAGTGTGATCCATGGTGGACGCAACCCTGATCCATGACAGAGTGGAGAGACTGTAGTGTGATCCATGGTGGACGACGGAACCCTGATCCTTGACAGAGTGGAGAGACTGTAGTGTGATCCATGGTGGACGCAACCCTGATCCATGACAGAGTGGAGAGGCTGTAGTGTGATCCATGGTGGACGCAACCCTGATCCATGAAAGAGTGGAGAGACTGTAGTGTGATCCATCGTGGACGAAACCCTGATCCATGACAGAGTGGAGAGACTGTAGTGTGATCCATGGTGGACGCAGTCCTGATCCATGACAGAGTAGAGAGGCTGTAGTGTTATCCATGGTGGACGACGCAACCCTGATCCATGACAGAGTGGAGAGGCTGTAGTGTGATCCATGGTGGACGACAGAACCCTGATCCTTGACAGAGTGGAGAGACTGTAGTGTGATCCATGGTGGACGGAACCCTGATCCATGACAGAGTGGAGAGACTGTAGCGTGATGCATGGTGGACGCAACCCTGATCCTTGACAGAGTGGAGAGGCTGTAGTGTGATCCATGGTGGACGACGCAACCCTGATCCATGACAGAGTGGAGTGACTGTAGTGTGATCCATGGTGGACGGAGCCCTGATCCATGACAGAGTGGAGAGACTGTAGTGTGATCCATGGTGGACGCAACCCTGTTAAAAATGTTAACAATGTTGAATTCATTGTAAGTGTTTGCTTATAAAGTGAATCGATTTATATAATTTGGTAGACACTGATAATTTCAAATGAGAAATATTCTAAACTTTTATTTTCTCATTGTCAAATTTATCCTCGGAAGCATTGACCTTGCTTTTCACTGTTTAATTCTTAAGACAGGATACCAGTGTGCACATGGCGGGACTGAAACCCAGGACCTTATGATCACGAGTCGAGCACCTCGTCCCGGGAGCTATCCCGGTCTCGTCCTCATCACTGCACAATGCAACAAAACATACATAATAAACGTCCATTACATGATTAAAATTTCCCTACAGCTCGTTGACTGAATATCGTCAAATAATCCCACTTCAGGTCTGCGCGCAGAGTAAACATTTTATAATATTCAATTAGTTACAATCAATTATTATTTTTGTTTAATGCATTATCAGCATAATATTGTCACAAAATGTTAGCTAAAGGGTTGACTGAGCGATTCATTTATTGATTATTTTGCGTATATATGATAACGGCATCTGTATGATGGACTGCATAGAAATTTATACCTTTTGTAACTGACTCACCCGAAGTAATGGGAGATCTTAACGCATCTTGCCTAACGTTACAGAGATCTTTACGTATCTTGCCTAACGTTACATGGAACCTTCGGTGCCTCAACACACAGAACACCGATGTGCCCACGGCTCGTTCATTTTTCCAAATTTGGAATCATTAAAGTAGGCAACTGAAAAAAGATCAACATTAAAAGTTTATATTTAAACACACAATAAAGTAGATTTTGATAGTAAGTGTTTTCGTTTGTACAGGTAGTTCGTAACATCTAGGCCGGACATGACGTAGGCTGTCGCCTAAAAATAGTCCGGGTCAGAGGTAGATAGATAATTGGCTAGTTTAACTTGAATGTCAATACTTTCAAAATTGAAGTACTCATATAATAAATATAAATGTTATGGCGGACATGTGCCATGTTTGATGTCTACTTTAAAAATGTATGCGAGTGTAAGGAGAAATTTTCAGGAGGGGTGGAAGGGGGTTACCAATTGGATCAAATCTAGTCTAGTACCATGTACACTATTGATTGTAGCGGGGTAGACGATAAATCCCTTTGACTTGGTCCGTTTTCGAGATCAAAGTCAAGGTGCAATTTACCAATAAGGCAATTCCTCACTATACATGTAAGAGTTATGTAAATCTCCTCACATAACAAACTGCTATCAGGGGCGTAGCTAGAAATATTCAATGTGCACGCAAAGAAAGCTTCTCACGAGGCGCGCGCAGCTCTGAGAGGTGGATGTGATCACCCTCTCTTGCAAGTGGGGGTTCGAGGGTCTCCCCCGAGAAAATTTTGTAAAATTCAACGCAAAGTCGTGCTTTCTGGACTACATCTTTATAAAATTGAAACTATTTTTGTCATAAGAAATAACGTTTAATATTGAAGAATATATGTCGAACATAATAAAAGCTGAACTTGAATCTACCTCTTAACATTAAAGTCTTTTTGATTTTGAGAAAGTTGAAGATTAATGTTTTCACAAATTGATTTGCACTTACGAGTTGTCATATGATAAGGATGTCTTTGAGTCATATTTTTAAAAAAAATTGTCCCTATGATGTGCACGCCATGGCGTGCTGGCGTATAGGCAGCTACGCCCCTGGCTATTTACCACTCCATGGTGGTGACCAAGTTTCATATCTTAAGCAATTTCACCACCCATCAATATATTTACTCTTCAATAAAATGTTAAGTTATTGAATTATTTTACACTTAATGTCACAGGACTCTGTATAGTGTTGTCTTTTTTAGACTCCAATATCAAGAGATCTGGATTTATCCATGCCTTGATTTGCCAACACATGTATTTTATTGAATGTCTTGTTGTATTGTAAGATGAAGTATTTGAATCCATCTTCATATACTGTTGATTTCGTCATGTGACTCATGTAGAAAAGATCTAATAGATTTCCATGTCTGTAAGTGGAATTCATATTTCATTCTACAATCTCGGATGTTACACTTGATACGAATGTTTAATATTGACAGGTTATGAAATATTAACAACTGAAACTTACTGCCTTCCATTATCAATTGAAACCAATAAATTTAAGCGACCCAGTTGGGCCATAGGTGTGGCATATATCATAAGGAAACATGTCAAAATTCAAAATGCCAGATGTGGTTTCCATCCTTCGAAAAATAAAAGAAAAGAAATAAGAGAGTGGGTAGATCTTGTGATCGAAGAAAATAGTGCAATGAACATCATATATATCCGTCCAAATTAGTGTAAAGGCGTGCTGTTTTTAAGTTTTAAGAAAACATGACCAAACAAAATAAATTTCTCCCCTCCCCCCCCCCCACTCCTATCGTTTCAGCATTGCAATTTGCTAGGAAACTGAGGTAATTCTTGTTTAATTTCTCAAAATGTGAATGAAATTTTCATATATAAATATTAATGGATTGATTTTGGTTTAGGACAATAAGGTTTATTTTGTTGTGTGGTGTTTTGTTATCATTCGAAGCAAGTAGATATGTTACGTGTTGTATCAGATAAGAATTATAGAAAACATTAAAATGTTCAAAAATGTCCCATCACAAAAGTGGCAATTCCACTCACTGGCGAAATCTTTTTAGGATAAGGCCACATCTAGTTTTTATCTGTTTTACGTCTTTTCAAATTTGAAAAAAATATACTACCAACTAACAAGGAAAAAAATCAAACGAGCATTCAGAATAATATAACAATATAATATACACTAAAAGAACTTGATTTATTTGCATAAAAGCCTTGAAATTCAAACATGATCTGGTAGAAAACTAACAAGTTCTGTTTTTGTAACACTTTAAGTCTGAGAAATACATCAACAGATTTAATGAGATCATTTGCATTGTGTGAGAATGATACGTAAACCTCACGGATAGCTTGTTATCTCCCTGACTCCTGCCGACCTTGCCTAGGGGTAGCTTGTTATCTCCCTGACTCCTGCCGACCTTGCCTAGGGGTAGCTTGTTATCTCCCTGACTCTAGCCGACCTTGCCTAGGGGTAGCTTGTTATCTCCCCGACTCCTGCCGACCTTGCCTAGGGGTAGCTTGTTATCTCCCTGACTCTAGCCGACCTTGCCTAGGGGTAGCTTGTTATCTTCTCGACTCCTGCCGACCTTGCCCAGGGGTAGCTTGTTATCTCCCTGACTCTAGCCGACCTTGCCTAGGGGTAGCTTGTTATCTCCCTGACTCTAGCCGACCTTGCCTAGGGGTAGCTTGTTATCTCCCTGACTCTAGCCGACCTTGCCTAGGGGTAGCTTGTTATCTCCCTGACTCTAGCCGACCTTGCCTAGGGGTAGCTTGTTATCTTCTCGACTCCTGCCGACCTTGCCTAGGGGTAGCTTGTTATCTCCCCGACTCCTGCCGACCTTGCCTAGGGGTAGCTTGTTATCTCCCCGACTCTAGCCGACCTTGCCCAGGGGTAGCTTGTTATCTCCCTGACTCTAGCCGACCTTGCCTAGGGGTAGCTTGTTATCTCCCTGACTCTAGCCGACCTTGCCTAGGGGTAGCTTGTTATCTCCCTGACTCTAGCCGACCTTGCCTAGGGGTAGCTTGTTATCTCCCTGACTCTAGCCGACCTTGCCTAGGGGTAGCTTGTTATCTCCCTGACTCTAGCCGACCTTGCCTAGGGGTAGCTTGTTATCTCCCTGACTCTAGCCGACCTTGCCTAGGGGTAGCTTGTTATCTCCCCGACTCCTGCCGACCTTGCCTAGGGGTAGCTTGTTATCTTCTCGACTCCTGCCGACCTTGCCTAGGGGTAGCTTGTTATCTCCCTGACTCTAGCCGACCTTGCCTAGGGGTAGCTTGTTATCTTCTCGACTCCTGCCGACCTTGCCCAGGGGTAGCTTGTTATCTCCCTGACTCTAGCCGACCTTGCCTAGGGGTAGCTTGTTATCTCCCTGACTCTAGCCGACCTTGCCTAGGGGTAGCTTGTTATCTCCCTGACTCTAGCCGACCTTGCCCAGGGGTAGCTTGTTATCTCCCTGACTCCTGCCGACCTTGCCTAGGGGTAGCTTGTTATCTTCTCGACTCCTGCCGACCTTGCCCAGGGGTAGCTTGTTATCTCCCCGACTCCTGCCGACCTTGCCCAGGGGTAGCTTGTTATCTCCCCGACTCCTGCCGACCTTGCCCAGGGGTAGCTTGTTATCTCCCTGACTCTAGCCGACCTTGCCTAGGGGTAGCTTGTTATCTCCCTGACTCTAGCCGACCTTGCCCAGGGGTAGCTTGTTATCTCCCTGACTCCTGCCGACCTTGCCCAGGGGTAGCTTGTTATCTCCCTGACTCTAGCCGACCTTGCCTAGGGGTAGCTTGTTATCTTCTCGACTCCTGCCGACCTTGCCCAGGGGTAGCTTGTTATCTCCCTGACTCTAGCCGACCTTGCCTAGGGGTAGCTTGTTATCTCCCTGACTCTAGCCGACCTTGCCTAGGGGTAGCTTGTTATCTCCCTGACTCTAGCCGACCTTGCCCAGGGGTAGCTTGTTATCTCCCTGACTCTAGCCGACCTTGCCTAGGGGTAGCTTGTTATCTCCCTGACTCTAGCCGACCTTGCCTAGGGGTAGCTTGTTATCTTCTCGACTCCTGCCGACCTTGCCCAGGGGTAGCTTGTTATCTCCCTGACTCTAGCCGACCTTGCCTAGGGGTAGCTTGTTATCTTCTCGACTCCTGCCGACCTTGCCCAGGGGTAGCTTGTTATCTCCCTGACTCTAGCCGACCTTGCCTAGGGGTAGCTTGTTATCTCCCTGACTCTAGCCGACCTTGCCTAGGGGTAGCTTGTTATCTCCCTGACTCTAGCCGACCTTGCCTAGGGGTAGCTTGTTATCTCCCTGACTCTAGCCGACCTTGCCTAGGGGTAGCTTGTTATCTTCTCGACTCCTGCCGACCTTGCCCAGGGGTAGCTTGTTATCTCCCTGACTCCTGCCGACCTTGCCTAGGGGTAGCTTGTTATCTCCCTGACTCTAGCCGACCTTGCCTAGGGGTAGCTTGTTATCTCCCTGACTCTAGCCGACCTTGCCCAGGGGTAGCTTGTTATCTCCCTGACTCTAGCCGACCTTGCCCAGGGGTAGCTTGTTATCTTCTCGACTCCTGCCGACCTTGCCCAGGGGTAGCTTGTTATCTCCCTGACTCTAGCCGACCTTGCCTAGGGGTAGCTTGTTATCTCCCTGACTCTAGCCGACCTTGCCCAGGGGTAGCTTGTTATCTCCCTGACTCTAGCCGACCTTGCCCAGGGGTAGCTTGTTATCTCCCTGACTCTAGCCGACCTTGCCTAGGGGTAGCTTGTTATCTTCTCGACTCCTGCCGACCTTGCCTAGGGGTAGCTTGTTATCTCCCTGACTCTAGCCGACCTTGCCCAGGGGTAGCTTGTTATCTCCCTGACTCCTGCCGACCTTGCCCAGGGGTAGCTTGTTATCTCCCTGACTCTAGCCGACCTTGCCTAGGGGTAGCTTGTTATCTTCTCGACTCCTGCCGACCTTGCCCAGGGGTAGCTTGTTATCTCCCTGACTCTAGCCGACCTTGCCTAGGGGTAGCTTGTTATCTCCCTGACTCTAGCCGACCTTGCCTAGGGGTAGCTTGTTATCTCCCTGACTCTAGCCGACCTTGCCCAGGGGTAGCTTGTTATCTCCCTGACTCTAGCCGACCTTGCCTAGGGGTAGCTTGTTATCTCCCTGACTCTAGCCGACCTTGCCTAGGGGTAGCTTGTTATCTTCTCGACTCCTGCCGACCTTGCCCAGGGGTAGTTTGTTATCTCCCTGACTCTAGCCGACCTTGCCTAGGGGTAGCTTGTTATCTTCTCGACTCCTGCCGACCTTGCCCAGGGGTAGCTTGTTATCTCCCTGACTCTAGCCGACCTTGCCTAGGGGTAGCTTGTTATCTCCCTGACTCTAGCCGACCTTGCCTAGGGGTAGCTTGTTATCTCCCTGACTCTAGCCGACCTTGCCTAGGGGTAGCTTGTTATCTCCCTGACTCTAGCCGACCTTGCCTAGGGGTAGCTTGTTATCTTCTCGACTCCTGCCGACCTTGCCCAGGGGTAGCTTGTTATCTCCCTGACTCCTGCCGACCTTGCCTAGGGGTAGCTTGTTATCTCCCTGACTCTAGCCGACCTTGCCTAGGGGTAGCTTGTTATCTCCCTGACTCCTGCCGACCTTGCCCAGGGGTAGCTTGTTATCTTCTCGACTCCTGCCGACCTTGCCCAGGGGTAGCTTGTTATCTCCCTGACTCTAGCCGACCTTGCCTAGGGGTAGCTTGTTATCTCCCTGACTCTAGCCGACCTTGCCCAGGGGTAGCTTGTTATCTTCTCGACTCCTGCCGACCTTGCCCAGGGGTAGCTTGTTATCTCCCTGACTCTAGCCGACCTTGCCTAGGGGTAGCTTGTTATCTCCCTGACTCTAGCCGACCTTGCCCAGGGGTAGCTTGTTATCTCCCTGACTCTAGCCGACCTTGCCCAGGGGTAGCTTGTTATCTCCCTGACTCTAGCCGACCTTGCCCAGGGGTAGCTTGTTATCTCCCCGACTCCTGCCGACCTTGCCCAGGGGTAGCTTGTTATCTCCCCGACTCCTGCCGACCTTGCCCAGGGGTAGCTTGTTATCTCCCCGACTTCTGCCAACCTTGCAGTTGTTTGTAGGAAATGCCTTTTTGAAGATATGTGTATGATTGAATATAATATTAAAAGAAAGGTTTTTAAAATGTATCCGATCTTAGGCGAATAGATTTATTTCAATTTACATTACAACATTACGAACTTTCAAAAGAACGAAACTACAATTAGAAAAACAAATTTTCATTCTTGTTTCTTTTGTTTGATTTGATGTTTCAAAGATGAAAAAGCCTGCATGAATGCTGACGCAAAACAGAGAAAAACAAAGATATAGCCTTAATCTTTCAGCCGTAAAATCAGGGGTAGTCAAACCCCGAGGATCTCCTGGATTGTTTATCATTACCGTCCCTTGACGTAGTATGTTACTTGAATGAGACGGAGTGTAAAGTGTTCAGTGCCTTACATGGACTCAATAAACCGGAATACGATAAATCAGGCGTGGTGGGGAATGATGATCTCTAATTGGTTTTTACCTTAACATCAGTTAATTGTCATAAAAGACGGATCATACGTAAAGGAAAACATGTAGAAAGTCAGAAAGATATGGTAATCACTTATGCTGAGGGGTATAGATAACATAATCCCATAAGCTATGTGGGAAGTATATACAAATGATATACGTATATACGGTTAAAGCATTTCAAAAAAAAAGGGGGGGTGGGCAAACCTTGATTTTTACTCCGTTTCTTGACCTGATAAAGATCGGTTCATGATCCGCCAAAAAAAAAAAAAAAAAAAAAAAAAAAAAAAAAAAAAAAAAAAACCAAAGTGAACTTTTGTCATAGTCGCCTCTGTCGTCGTCCGTTTTCACTTTTGTCATAGTCGCCTCCGTCGTCGTCCGCTAACTTTTCACACGTTTTCAACTTCTTGAACAACTGAAGGGATTTACATGGAACTTGGAAGGGTTGAAGTTTTTGGGGTTTTTTTCTGGGTTTTTTTTGTTTTTGTTTGTTTTTTTTTTATCTATATGTTTATCTTTATTTTATTGATGATTTTTTTCTCCGTTCATTGGCTTATTATAATAATTAATAATATTTATTTATTCAATTCAGTGATTATTTATTTATTTATTTATTTATTTATTTATTTATTTATTTATTTATTATTTTTTTTTATTGGAATTTTCACACATATATAGAACATGTATAAACAACACAAATCACAACGATACAATCACAGTCACATAGACAACTTGCACTCACACTTGCATTCATATCAATTAATTACAATATTCGTATGCAAAAGAGGTTATAATTTTTTAAATATTAATTATACATTATAGCAGTAAACTGTTTCCACTTTTTCTCAAAATCTTCAAATCTTAAATTCTTTTTCATAATGTACAAGTCTGTTTTCATATAATGTTGAATGTATTTCTTTGTCTCAGTAATAGTCGGTAAGTGATTAATGAGTTTTTGCTTGTATAAATATCGTTTTACTAAACAAACTATTAAGTTTAATGGCCTATTGTTCTTTCCGAGTTTTCCAAAAAGTACATCCACATCGTTTAGATCAATATAAGTATCAAGAGTGTTATTTATCCAAAGAAATACATTCAACCATATTTGGGCACTTATTCTACAAGTATAGAAAATATGATTTATACTTTCAGGATATTCATTACAAAAGGTACATAAATTTGTGTTTGACAAACCAATTTTGTTTAGTAGTAACCTAGTGCCAATTATTCTATGAATCATACGAAAATGGAACCATCTTAAAGCAATATCATTCGTAAAAGACCTAACACAATCATTTTGTTTTTTCCACCATTCAGACCCTGGGTTAAAGTTCAACTCCTCCTCCCACTTAGCTTCACTTTTTGGTCTTTCATACTTACAATATATAAACTTATCATAAAAAACTCTAGCACCTTTAACATTTCTCAGCAATGCATTAGCAAAATATGGTCTATATGGTTGATTTTCAACAAAAAAGTCATATTCTATCAAATCAATATTTTGTATAATAATAGAGGCAAACCCATAATAAAGTGTAAATGGAGGTCTAAAACTGAACTTATCACAAAACATTTCATATGTCAAAACCCTTCCAACGCTATCCAAGAAATCATATACATATATAATACCTTTTTTAAACCAGTTTTCATAAAATATTGGCTTACCATTAATTTCAAAATCACAACTATACCATATATTCTTAAATATGTAATGTTCATCCTTTTCAATAATATTTCGGTAATGATGAAAAGTTAAAAAGACATCTTGCCAGAAAGGATTAGTTATTTTCCCTGCTAATGTTTTGTAATATTGTCCACCAAAGTGTAAATGATATCTGAAAGATTCAGGCAATGTATCCACTAATAGTTTTTTCCATGACACATTTTCATTACTTGACAAAATTCTTCGCATCCATGTGGTTTTTAATCCTTTAATAAATGATGGTAAACAAATCATTCTTAGCCCCCCATAGGAAAAATCCTGAATAATTGTTTTTCTGGCAATCCTGTCTCTTTTACCTTTCCAAATGAAATTAAACAAGAGGCCCAAGTGGGCCTATATCGCTCACCTGAGTACCTAGATGATCAGTCATGCATGAAGGAAGAATTCATTTATTTTTGCATTAATGTGACTAAGTCAACACAGATGTGGAAAATATGTCAAATTTTATTTCAGGCTAGAATAAAAAACAACACTTTTTTGCACATCCATGCAGGTGATTTTGATATTAAGCATTTCCTTTGTCTCTGCAAGAAGTCATTCAGGGCAACAAGTTAGTCATTTTCTTTAGGTGGGGCCTTTTGTTGACTGATTTCAAGTCTGGGTCATGAACAACAATTGTTTCAAATATTGTCCAGATCTAACTTAAAATTGCCTAATTTCATATGTTGAGTGTTGAGAAACATCTAAAAACTTATTTAGATGTGTAAAGAAATGAAAAACAAAATTTCTCCATATTTCAATTACCAAGTGGTATATGTACCATTGTGAGAACTGCTTTTTAGACATGGTGGCATTATCTGTTAACCAATTTGGATGAAATTTACCAAATTGATAGAGGACCTTTAGTACTTCATGTATTCCATGTTTCATTAAAATCTTTTATGTGGTATAACAGCAGACGTGAAAAATGTGATTGAATTGTTCCTACACACCCTCATTTGGAAGTCTTAAAAAATTCATAGAAAATCCAAAAATTGAGATATTGACAAAATTCTTTCAAAGTAACAATCCTTACCATAATTATGATCACAATAGTCCATAAGAAATCATCATTATCAATTAACTAGGAAATATGACACTTTTTTTTCTGCATTGAATCACCAAGTCCAAAGAAATGTCGAAAAAAAATTCTAAAATTTGATTTTGGAAGGGAACCAAAATGACAATACGTCTTCACTCATCCCTCTAGATCATTTCTATACATTCTGTTTGTCTCTGTATACAGCCCGTATGAAAAAGAATATTGTTAAAGGAGGGAACTCTTTTGTGACCTACTTTTGACTATGGTGGCGCCACCTGTAACGAGGTCTGGACGAAAACAACAGAATTTGAAGAGGATCATAAGTGACTTATTTCTACCAAGAATTATTAAAATCCTTCAAACAGTTTTGTAGAAAAAGTTGAAAATGTGAAAAATGGCCAATCTCCCCCCCTTTTTTTTTTTGGAAGTCTTAAACGTAAAATTCCTAATTTCATATGTTGAGTGTTGAGAAACATCTAAAAACTTATTTAGATGTGTAAAAAAAAAAAAATAATTTTTTGACCACAGCTGGATTTGAACCGCTACTCTCCATATTTCAATTACCAAGTGGTATATGTACCATTGTGAGACCTACTTTTTAGACATGGTGGCATTATCTGTTAACCAATTTGGATGAAATTTACCAGATTGATAGAGGACTTTTAGTACTTCATGTATTCCATGTTTCATTAAAATCTTTCAAGTGGTTTTGTAGAAAAAGTTGAAAATGTGAAAAATGGCCAAACACCCCCCCCCCCCTTTTTTTGGAAGACTTAAAAAATTCATAAAAAATCCAAAAATTGAGATAATGACAAAATTCTTTCACAATAATATTCCTTACCACAATTATGATCAAAATAGTCATTAAGAAATCATCAATATCAATTAACTGAAAAACATGACACTTTTCTTCATTGAAATGACTAAGTCCAGAAACACGTCAAAAAAGCATAAATTTCTATTTGACGGATCTTAACCCCGAACACAATTTTTAAAAACCCATCTTTATAGATTGTTGAAATGCAATTAGTTTCCCCATTTATGTACTGGTTCTGGAGAAGAAGATGCTTGAAGAGGGGTACCCTTTTGGGCACTTTTGGTCCCGCCCTGGATCCACCCCTGAGGGAATCTGGATCCCGAACACAATTATAGTAGGGGACCTTGAGTACATCATTTACACAAAGTTTGATCCAAATCTGCAATGTAGTTCAAAACAGTTTTGTAGAAAAAGTTGAAAATGTGAAAAATGGCCCCCCCCCCCCTTTTTTTTTTTGGAAGTCTTAAACGTAAAATTCCTTATTTCATATGTTGAATGTTAAGAAACATCTAAATACTTATTTAGATGTGTAAAAAAAAAAAAATTTTTTTTACCACAGCTGGATTTGATCCGCTACTCTACGTTTTTCAATTACCAAGTATTATATGTACCATTGTGAGACCTACTTTTTAGACATGGTGGCATTATCTGTTTACCAATTTGGATGAAATTTACCAAATTGATAGAGGACTTTTAGTACTTCATGTATTCCATGTTTCATTAAAATCTTTCATGTGGTTTTGTAGAAAAAGTTGAAAATGTGAAAAATGGCCAACCCCCCCTTCTTTTTGGAAGCCTTAAAAAATTCATAAAAAATCAAAAAATTGAGATAATGACAAAATTCTTTCACAATAATATTCCTTACCACAATTATGATCAAAATAGTCATTAAGAAATCATCAATATCGATTAACTGAAAAACATGACACTTTTCTTCATTGAAATGACTAAGTCCAGAAACACGTCAAAAAAGCGTAAATTTCTATTTGACGGATCTTAACCCCGAACACAATTTTTAATAACCCATCTTTATAGATTGTTGAAATGCAATTAGTTTCCCCATTTATGTACTGGTTCTGGAGAAGAAGATGTTTGAAGAGGGTACCCTTTTGGGCACTTTTGGTCCCGCCCTGGATCCACCCCTAAGGGAATCTGGATCCCGAACACAATTTTAGTAGGGGACCTTGAGTACATCATTTACACAAAGTTTGATCCAAATCTGCAATGTAGTTCCAGAGAAGAAGTCGAAAATGTGAAAAAGTTAACGACGGACGACGACGACGACGACGACGGACGGCGCACTATGACTATAGCTCACTTGAGCCTTTGGCTCAGGTGAGCTAAAAATAATTTTTCCACCTCCTTTATCCAATTTTCAGATGGATTCGGTAATGCTATAAATAAATGTGTCAATTTTGGTAATAAAATAGATTTAACAACAGTAATTTTACCAGCTGTACTTATATAACGTCTATTCCAGGACTGAATCAGTTTCTTAATCTCATTAAGTTTACTCTCAAAATTTAAGTTAATCACATTTTCTAGGTCAACTGAAAACTTAATTCCTAAAAAAGCGAATGGTTCTTGAGTCCAGGTCAGATTATATTCGTTACAACAATTTACAATTGTTTCTTTAAGAGTTCCTATTTTTATATTATATTTTTATTTATTTATTATTATTAATTTACGCATTTTAAAACTTGAGCAGGACGGGCACTAGATCTTTGTATGTGATCATTATCCATTTTCCAATTTCCTTATATTCATAAAGTATTATTTTTTAAATAATACAAGCATTTGCCGATAAAATTTAAATAACAATGCGATATGCTGAAACTAAACAAGGGTTTCGTCGTTTATTATTTATTTAACTTTAAGCGTGAAAACATGTTGAAATGAAAATGTTCATGAACTGAATATTGAAACTACTAGACTATCATTAAATAATAATCGGATACCTTTTTTGTCAAGCTGTTTGTCTAATGTACCTTTTATCACGTCAGTATGGTCAAGCTGGTTGTCTGATGTACACTTTTATCACGTCAGTATTGTCAAGCTGTTTGTCTGATGTACACTTTTGTCCCGTCAGTATTGTCAAGCTGGTTGTCTGATGGACACTTTTGTCACGTCAGTATGGTCAAGCTGTTTGTCTGATGTACACTTTTGTCACGTCAGTATTGTCAAGATGTTTGTCTGATGTACCTTTTATCACGTCAGTATTGTCAAGCTGTTTGTCTCATGTACACTTTTGTCACGTCAGTATTGTCAAGCTGTTTGTCTGATGTACACTTTTGTCACGTCAGTATTGTCAAGCTGTTTGTCTGATTTACCTTTTATCACGTCAGTATTGTCAAGCTGTTTGTCTGATGTACACTTTTGTCACGTCAGTATGGTTAAGCTGTTTGTCTGGTGTACACTTTTGTCACGTCAGTATTGTCAAGCTGTTTGTCTGATGTACCTTTTATCACGAGAGTATTGTCAAGCTGTTTGTCTGATGTACACTTTTGTCCCGTCAGTATTGTCAAGCTGTTTGTCTGATGTACCTTTTATCACGTCAGTATTGTCAAGCTGTTTGTCTGATGTACACTTTTGTCACGTCAGTATTGTCAAGCTGTTTGTCTGATGTACACTTTTGTCACGTCAGAATTGTCAAGCTGTTTGTCTGATGTACACTTTTGTCACGTCAGTATTGTCAAGCTGTTTGTCTGATGTACACTTTTGTCACGTCAGTATTGTCAAGCTGTTTGTCTGATGTACACTTTTGTCACGTCAATATTGTCAAGCTGTTTGTCTGATGTACACTTTTGTCACGTCAATATTGTCAAGCTGTTTGTCTGATGTACACTTTTGTCACGTCAGTATTGTCAAGCTGTTTGTCTGATGTACCTTTTATCACGTCAATATTGTCAAGCTGTTTGTCTGATGTACACTTTTGTCCCGTCAGTATTATTACGTCAGTATTGTCAAGCTGTTTCTCTGATGTACACTTTTGTCACGTCAGTATGGTCAAGTTGTTTGTCTCATGTACACTTTTGTCACGTCAGTATGGTCAAGCTGGTTGTCTGATGTACACTTTTGTCACGTTAGTATTGTCAAGCTGTTTGTCTGATGTACACTTTTGTCCCGTCAGTATTATCGAGCTGTTTGTCTGATGTACCTTTTATCACGTCAGTATTGTCAAGCTGTTTGTCTGATGTACACTTTTGTCCCGTCAGTATTGTCAAGCTGTTTGTCTGATGTACCTTTTATCACGTCAGTATTGTCAAGCTGTTTGCCCGGGGGTAGCTTGTTATCTCCCCGACTCCTGCCGACCTTGCCCAGGGGTAGCTTGTTATCTCCCCGACTCCTGCCGACCTTGCCCAGGGGTAGCTTGTTATCTCCCCGACTTCTGCCAACCTTGCAGTAGTTTGTAGGAAATGCCTTTTTGAAGATATGTGTATGATTGAATATAACATTAAAAGAAAGGTTTTTAAAATGTATCCGATCTTAGGCGAATAGATTTATTTCAATTTACATTACAACATTACGAACTTTCAAAAGAACGAAACTACAATTAGAAAAACAAATTTTCATTCTTGTTTCTTTTGTTTGATTTGATGTTTCAAAGATGAAAAAGCCTGCATGAATGCTGACGCAAAACAGAGAAAAACAAAGATATAGCCTTAATCTTTCAGCCGTAAAATCAGGGGTAGTCAAACCCCGAGGATCTCCTGGATTGTTTATCATTACCGTCCCTTGACGTAGTATGTTACTTGAATGAGACGGAGTGTAAAGTGTTCAGTGCCTTACATGGACTCAATAAACCGGAATACGATAAATCAGGCGTGGTGGGGAATGATGATCTCTAATTGGTTTTTACCCTAACATCAGTGAATTGTCATAAAAGACGGATCATACGTAAAGGAAAACATGTAGAAAGTCAGAAAGATATGGTAATCACTTATGCTGAGGGGTATAGATAACATAATCCCATAAGCTATGTGGGAAGTATATACAAATGATATACGTATATACGGTTAAAGCATTTCAAAAAAAGGGGGGGGGGGCAAACCTTGATTTTTACTCCGTTTCTTGACCTGATAAAGATCGGTTCATGATCCGCCAAAAAAAAAAAAAACAAAAAAAAAAAAAAAAAAAAACCCAAAGTGAACTTTTGTCATAGTCGCCTCCGTCGTCGTCCGATTCACTTTTGTCATAGTCGCCTCCGTCGTCGTCCGCTAACTTTTCACACGTTTTCAACTTCTTGAACAACTGAAGGGATTTACATGGAACTTGGAAGGGTTGAAGTTTTTGGGGTTTTTTTCTGTTTTTTTTTTTTTTTGTTTTTGTTTTTTTTTTTTTTTATCTATATGTTTATCTTTATTTTATTGATGATTTTTTTCTCCGTTCATTGGCTTATTATAATAATTAATAATATTTATTTATTCAATTCAGTGATTATTTATTTATTTATTTATTTATTTATTATTTTTTTTTTATTGGAATTTTCACATATATATAGAACATGTATAAACAACACAAATCACAACGATACAATCACAGTCACATAGACAACTTGCACTCACACTTGCATTCATATCAATTAATTACAATATTCGTATGCAAAAGAGGTTATAATTTTTTAAATATTATTTATACATTATAGCAGTAAACTGTTTCCACTTTTTCTCAAAATCTTCAAATCTTAAATTCTTTTTCATAATGTACAAGTCTGTTTTCATATAATGTTGAATGTATTTCTTTGTCTCAGTAATAGTCGGCAAGTGATTAATGAGTTTTTGCTTGTATAAATATCGTTTTACTAAACAAACTATTAAGTTTAATGGCCTATTGTTCTTTCCGAGTTTTCCAAAAAGTACATCCACATCGTTTAGATCAATATAAGTATCAAGAGTGTTATCTATCCAAAGAAATACATTCGACCATATTTGGGCACTTATTCTACAAGTATAGAAAATATGATTTATACTTTCAGGATATTCATTACAAAAGGTACATAAATTTGTGTTTGACAAACCAATTTTGTTTAGTAGTAACCTAGTGCCAATTATTCTATGAATCATACGAAAATGGAACCATCTTAAAGCAATATCATTCGTAAAAGACCTAACACAATCATTTTGTTTTTTTCCACCATTCAGACCCTGGGTTAAAGTTCAACTCCTCCTCCCACTTAGCTTCACTTTTTGGTCTTTCATACTTACAATATATAAACTTATCATAAAAAACTCTAGCACCTTTAACATTTCTCAGCAATGCATTAGCAAAATATGGTCTATATGGTTGATTTTCAACAAAAAAGTCATATTCTATCAAATCAATATTTTGTATAATAATAGAGGCAAACCCATAATAAAGTGTAAATGGAGGTCTAAAACTGAACTTATCACAAAACATTTCATATGTCAAAACCCTTCCAACGCTATCCAAGAATTCATATACATATATAATACCTTTTTTAAACCAGTTTTCATAAAATATTGGCTTACCATTAATTTTAAAATCACAACTATACCATATATTCTTAAATATGTAATGTTCATCCTTTTCAATAATATTTCGGTAATGATGAAAAGTTAAAAAGACATCTTGCCAGAAAGGATTAGTTATTTTCCCTGCTAATGTTTTGTAATATTGTCCACCAAAGTGTAAATGATATCTGAAAGATTCAGGCAATGTATCCACTAATAGTTTTTTCCATGACACATTTTCATTACTTGACAAAATTTTTCGCATCCATGTGGTTTTTAATCCTTTAATAAATGATGGTAAGCAAATCATTCTTAGCCCCCCATAGGAAAAATCCTGAATAATTGTTTTTCTGGCAATCCTGTCTCTTTTACCTTTCCAAATGAAATTAAAAAATTTTTCCACCTCCTTTATCTAATTTTCAGATGGATTCGTTAATGCTATAAATAAATGTGTCAATTTTGGTAATAAAATAGATTTAACAACAGTAATTTTACCAGCTGTACTTATATAACGTCTATTCCAGGACTGAATCAGTTTCTTAATCTCATTAAGTTTACTCTCAAAATTTAAGTTAATCACATTTTCTAGGTCAACTGAAAACTTAATTCCTAAAAAAGCGAATGGTTCTTGAGTCCAGGTCAGATTATATTCATTACAATAATTTACAATTGTTTCTTTAAGAGTTCCTATTTTTATATTATATTTTTATTTATTTATTATTATTAATTTACGCATTTTAAAACTTGAGCAGGACGGGCACTAGATCTTTGTATGTGATCATTATCCATTTTCCAATTTCCTTATATTCATAAAGTATTAATTTTTAAATAATACATGTATTTGCCGATAAAATTGAAATAACAATGCGATATGCTGAAACTAAACAAGGGTTTCGTCGTTTATTATTTATTTAACTTTAAGCGTGAAAACATGTTGAAATGAAAATATTCATGAACTGAATATTGAAACTACTAGACTATCATTAAATAATAATCGGATACCTTTTTTGTCAAGCTGTTTGTCTAATGTACCTTTGATCACGTCAGTATGGTCAAGCTGTTTGTCTGATGTACACTTTTGTCACGTCAGTATGGTCAAGCTGTTTGTCTGATGTACACTTTTGTCACGTCAGTATTGTCAAGATGTTTGTCTGATGTACCTTTTATCACGTCAGTATTGTCAAGCTGTTTGTCTGATGTACACTTTTGTCACGTCAGTATTGTCAAGCTGTTTGTCTGATGTACACTTTTGTCACGTCAGTATTGTCAAGCTGTTTGTCTGATTTACCTTTTATCACGTCAGTATTGTCAAGCTGTTTGTCTGATGTACACTTTTGTCACGTCAGTATGGTTTAGCTGTTTGTCTGGTGTACACTTTTGTCACGTCAGTATTGTCAAGCTGTTTGTCTGATGTACCTTTTATCACGTCAGTATTGTCAAGCTGTTTGTCTGATGTACACTTTTGTCCCGTCAGTATTGTCAAGCTGTTTGTCTGATGTACCTTTTATCACGTCAGTATTGTCAAGCTGTTTGTCTGATGTACACTTTTGTCACGTCAGTATTGTCAAGCTGTTTGTCTGATGTACACTTTTGTCACCTCAGTATTGTCAAGCTGTTTGTCTGATGTACACTTTTGTCACGTCAGTATTGTCAAGCTGTTTGTCTGATGTACACTTTTGTCACCTCAGTATTGTCAAGCTGTTTGTCTGATGTACACTTTTGTCACGTCAATATTGTCAAGCTGTTTGTCTGATGTACACTTTTGTCACGTCAGTATTGTCAAGCTGTTTGTCTGATGTACCTTTTATCACGTCAATATTGTCAAGTTGTTTGTCTGATGTACACTTTTGTCACGTCAGTATTGTCAAGCTGTTTGTCTCATGTACACTTTTGTCACGTCAGTATGGTCAACCTGGTTGTCTGATGTACACTTTTGTCACGTCAGTATTGTCAAGCTGTTTGTCTGATGTACCTTTTATCACGTCAATATTGTCAAGCTGTTTGTCTGATGTACACTTTTGTCACGTCAGTATTGTCAAGCTGTTTGTCTGATGTACCTTTTATTACGTCAGTATTGTCAAGCTGTTTCTCTGATGTACACTTTTGTCACGTCAGTATTGTCAAGCTGTTTGTCTCATGTACACTTTTGTCACGTCAGTATGGTCAAGCTGGTTGTCTGATGTACACTTTTGTCACGTCAGTATTGTCAAGCTGTTTGTCTGATGTACACTTTTGTCCCGTCAGTATTATCGAGCTGTTTGTCTGATGTACCTTTTATCACGTCAGTATTGTCAAGCTGTTTGTCTGATGTACCTTTTATCACGTCAGTATTGTCAAGCTGTTTGTCTGATGTACACTTTTGTCCCGTCAGTATTGTCAAGCTGTTTGTCTGATGTACCATTTATCACGTCAGTATTGTCAAGCT
Source organism: Pteria penguin (assembly GCA_035048485.1). Taxonomy (NCBI): domain Eukaryota; kingdom Metazoa; phylum Mollusca; class Bivalvia; order Pterioida; family Pteriidae; genus Pteria; species Pteria penguin. The sequence continues at coordinate 13,563,711 of CM068591.1, read as the reverse complement.
GTTTGTCTCATGTACACTTTTGTCCAGTCAGTATGGTAAAGCTGTTTGTCTGATGTATCTTTTATCACGTCAGTATTGTCAAGCTGTTTGTCTGATGTACATTTTTGTCCCGTCAGTATTGTCAAGCTGTTTGTCTGATGTACACTTTTGTCACGTCAGTAATGTCAAGCTGTTTGTCTGATGTACACTTTTGTCACGTCAGTATTGTCAAGCTGTTTGTCTGATGTACACTTTTGTCACGTTAGTTTTGTCAAGCTGGTTGTCTGATGTACACTTTTATCACGTCAGTATTGTCAAGCTGTTTGTCTGATGTACACTTTTGTCACGTCAGTATGGTCAAGCTGTTTGTCTGATGTACACTTTTGTCACGTCAGTATGGTTAAGCTGTTTGTCTGATGTAAACTTTTGTCCCTTCAGTATGGTCAAGCTGTTTGTCTGATGTACACTTTTGTCACGTCAGTATTGTCAAGCTGTTTGTCTGATGTACACTTTTATCCCGCCAGTATTATCGATCTGTTTGCCTGATGTACACTTTTGTCACGTCAGTATTGTCAAGCTGTTTGTCTGATGTACACGTTTGTCACGTCAGTATTGTCAAGCTGTTTGTCTGATATACATTTTTGTCACGTCAGTATTGTAAAGCTGTTTGTCTGGTGTACACTTTTATCACTTCAGTATTAACTGACATCAACTCAATTCATGAAATATACATGTATGTGTTGTCAATCTAAATACATATCCATAATACATGATAAATATCATGTATATACAAATACAGAAATAATACTTATAATGATGAGAGAGAGAGAGAGAGAGAGAGAGAGAGACGTACGTACATCATATAATAACACTGAAGCAATGAAGCGAAAAAAATAAAATGAACAGAAACATAACAAACATGTAAATATTTCAAACGCGTAAAATTTGAATTGAAATTTAGGAATCATGAATATAATTCCCTGAGGAATATAGCTCTTTTACATTGTAAATAGTAAGTTACTCTATTAATTCAAAAACTGATGCGCTATTTTAAAAGTATTTTTATCTCCTTCTTACTGATAAATGATACCCAGGCACTTCAGATTAAAATGAATGTCATCTTCAAAGTAATGAAATAGGACTTCATAAAATATTTACTAACAGCTTTTGGAGTATTTTTGTCCTTCTTTTTTCAACATGTAAATTATGGGAAGATAATATAAGGGAAGATAACATAATGTTCGTATTTTTGTAATATAGATCGAGTTGATGTCTACTAATTCAAAATGTGCACTATCGTCACATGACTTGTTTTACTGCAAAGTTCTTTCGAATCCACAACATTCCGTTATCAGGACGGACGCTCTACGAGGGTAGCCACATATCAGACAAACCCAGCCACTGCCACACTATTTCCTCGAGATTTCTGACCCGATGGAAACGCCCCAAGTACGTACACACTTTCCACAACCTTGGATTATTATGGCAAGCAAATATTTGTAATTGTGTTTGTAAGCGATAAAACTTTGATGAATGCACCACTACAATACTTGAAACGATATCAGATTCAAAATTTGAGGGGGGAAAGGCGGTAAAAATAAGAAAATATGTATGAAAAATGTTCGTGCAGTAGATCTATATCACAAAACGTGGATGAAAAACGATAATGCGGAGCTGTATTCATTATGAAGTGTTAGAAATATCGAATAACTATAGCAGAATGAAATTAATCCAGATTTTGGTTTCTTTTTTAAGATTTAATTACATCAAAAGTACATCAATGTTATCTTCAAAAACAAGTTTTTGGAAAAGATGAAAGTTCTCCTGTAAAATTGTACAAGTAAACAATGCTTTAAAGTTCATTTATACTAATAGATACGATAGAATTAGAATGCAAATAATATAAGATTATAGTTTTTTTTCCATTATGGCCATGCACAACTACAGACTAGTATTACTTTTAACTGCCGGGGTTCTGATGTAAAAATAAATCACTTCCCATTTATTATTCCACCAAATGTACTTTCTAGTTCCAGAATGCATTGTTTAAATCGCTGTTGAAAGTTGCATGTTTAATACACCCAATTCATAACACCAGTTTCATAGCTTTCAATCAAAGCGATTATATCGATCCTGAAATGTATTGATCCCAACAGCTGAACATAAGAGAATCATGGATAGAGCAGTGTAGACTATGCAGTGCAAGGCATGGATGGAATTATGTAGAAATGTTTTTTCGATATAGTTGCAATACATACTCGGACAACTAAGCTTTAAGGTAAGAATCTTTTGATGTGATAAAAAAATATTCATAGCTTTCTCTTTCTTTCTTTCTTTCTTTCTTTCTTTTTTTTTTTTCTTTTTTTTTCCTTACAAAACCAGTAAAGATCACGGATATCAGTTAAGTTTCTACAGCATAGGATGAACGTTCGTGATTTTATTAACAGAGGACATTCCCGTCACGACCCGACTGTTTACCACTGTATAACGTCGAACTTCTTGTTCAATGTTTAAGAAATGTTTAATAAAAACAAACAAACAAAAACAAATAAAAAAAAATTAATAAATAAAGAATAACGAAACAATTCTAAAAATGAAATAAATAAACAAAAACACAAACACACACCAAAAAAATAAAAAATAAAATAAATCAACAAACAAAACGAAAAACAGAAAATCCCCCAAAACAAAACAAAACCACCTAAAACACAACACCCCCCCCCCCCCCCACTAAATATGATTAACAACATATTGATATCTTGTGATTCGCTCATACTACTCCAGTCTGTAAAATTGTTGATCATTACTGACGAACCAACTACAAAGTTTTCTAAAACAATCAGAATATGAAAATTTCTCACGAAGAACATTTCTTGTGTGACAATTCTAGCTATGGTAACTGTAATAAAGGGGAAAATACCGTGTTAAGACAGTGTGGAATATTAAAGGCCAGACTGGGATTCTAATCTAAACCCTTCTGTCTACAGTCCAGATGCCCTATCAATAAATTTATTTGAGCAGATATCCCAATCTGCCTCATTAGTCAGTATTGTTGATAAAAGAATGCTCGTATAGTATCTTCCAGAAGATACCTTATCTTCAGATTATCAGCGGGTGAATGGAGTCAATCTCAGTACTGTTTACCACACTGTGTTATCAATTATACAATATCTACTACTGGCTACTAATAGTCCATCACTCACGTGTTTATTATTGCCGTTAATTATGAATGTCACTTACCTCACGGTGAGTACAGTTCATTTGAGGGTTACTGCATTACCCTGGCTCTCTCCTAAATATCAAGCAAAAGTTGACGTAGCTCACTGAGTAGCATGCTCGTCTCGTGACCAGGTGGTCCCGGGCACGAATCCGGCTTGTAGCTCTTTGGTGCCGTATTTGTCAGATGAGAAGGTAAAACTGTGACGTTATATGTCACGTGTGACGTCATATGGCGGTAGGTAGACAGTAAAGCCTAGTGTCCCATGTGACGTTATATGTCAATATGTAGACGGTAAAGTACTATATAAGTGTGATAGTATATATCGGTATGTAGACGGTAAAACATGATGTCCCGTGTGATGTTATATGGCGGTATGTAGACGGTAAAACCTGATGTCCCGTGTGATGCTGTATGTCGGTATGTAGACGGTAAAACCTGATGTCCCGTGTGATGCTGTATGTCGGTATGTAGACGGTAAAACCTGATGTCCCGTGTGATGTTATATATAGGTATGTAGACGGTAAAATCTGATGTCCCGTGTGATGCTGTATGTCGGTATGTAGACGGTAAAACCTGATGTCCCGTGTGATGTTATATGGCGGTATGTAGACGGTAAAACCTGATGTCCCGTCTGATGTTATATGTCGGTATGTAGACGGTAAAACCTGATGTCCCTTGTGATGTTATATGGCGGTATGTAGACGGTAAAACCTGATGTCCCGTGCGATGTTATATCTCGGTATGTAGACGGTAAAACCTGATGTCCCGTATGATGCTGTATGTCGGTATGTAGACGGTAAAACCTGATGTCCCGTGTGATGTTATATGTCGATATGTAGACGGTAAAACCTGATGTCGTGTGTGATGTTCTATATCGGTATGTAGACGGTAAAACCTGATGTCCCGTGTGATGTTATATCTCGGTATGTAGACGGTAAAACCTGATGTCCCTTGTGATGTTATATGTCGATATGTAGACGGTAAAACCTGATGTCGTGTGTGATGTTATATATCGGTACGTAGACGGTAAAACCTGATGTCCCGTGTGATGTTATATCTCGGTATGTAGACGGTAAAACCAGATGTCCCTTGTGATGTTATATGGCGGTATGTAGACGGTAAAACCTGATGTCACGTGTGATGTTATATGGCGGTATGTAGACGGTAAAACCTGATGTCCCGTGTGATTTTATATGGCGGTATGTAGACGGTAAAACCTGATGTCCCGTGTGATGTTATATGGCGGTATGTAGACGGTAAAACCTGATGTCCCGTGTGATTTTATATGGCGGTATGTAGACGGTAAAACCTGATGTCCATTGTGATGTTATATGGCGGTATGTAGACGGTAAAACCTGATGTCCCTTGTGATGTTTTATGGCGGTATGTAGACGGTAAAATCTGATGCCCCGTGTAATGTTATATGTCGGTATGTAGACGGTAAAACCTGATGTCCCGTCTGATGCTATATGGCGGTATGTAGACGGTAAAACCTGATGTCCCGTGTGATGTTATATGGCGGTATGTAGACGGTAAAACCTAATGTCCCGTGTGATGTTATATGTCGGTATGTAGACGGTAAAACCTGATGTCCCGTGTGATGTTATATGGCGGTATGTAGACGGTAAAACCTGATGTCCCGTGCGATGTTATATCTCGGTATGTAGACGGTAAAACCTGATGTCCCGTATGATGTTATATGGCGGTATGTAGACGGTAAAACCTGATGTCCCGTGTGATGTTATATGTCGGCATGTAGACGGTAAAACCTGATGTCTCGTCTGATGCTATATGGCGGTATGTAGACGGTAAAACCTGATGTCCCGTGTGATGTTATATGGCGGTATGTAGACGGTAAAACCTGATGTCCCGTCTGATGCTATATGGCGGGATGTAGACGGTAAAACCTGATGTCCCGTGTGATGTTATATGGCGGTATGTAGACGGTAAAACCTGATGTCCCGTGTGATTTTATATGGCGGTATGTAGACGATAAAACCTGATGTCCCGTGTGATGTTATATGGCGGTATGTAGACGGTAAAACCTGATGTCCCGTGTGATTTTATATGGCGGTATGTAGACGGTAAAACCTGATGTCCCTTGTGATGTTATATGGCGGTATGTAGACGGTAAAACCTGATGTCCCTTGTGATGTTTTATGGCGGTATGTAGACGGTAAAATCTGATGCCCCGTGTGATGTTATATGTCGGTATGTAGACGGTAAAACCTGATGTCCCGTCTGATGCTATATGGCGGTATGTAGACGGTAAAACCTGATGTCCCGTGTGATGTTATATGGCGGTATGTAGACGGTAAAACCTAATGTCCCGTGTGATGTTATATGTCGGTATGTAGACGGTAAAACCTGATGCCCCGTGTGATGTTATATGGCGGTATGTAGACGGTAAAACCTGATGTCCCGTGCGATGTTATATCTCGGTATGTAGACGGTAAAACCTGATGTCCCGTATGATGTTATATGGCGGTATGTAGACGGTAAAACCTGATGTCCCGTGTGATGTTATATGTCGGCATGTAGACGGTAAAACCTGATGTCTCGTCTGATGCTATATGGCGGTATGTAGACGGTAAAACCTGATGTCCCGTGTGATGTTATATGGCGGTATGTAGACGGTAAAACCTGATGTCCCGTCTGATGCTATATGGTGGTATGTAGACGGTAAAACCTGATGTCCCGTGTGATGTTATATGGCGGTATGTAGACGGTAAAACCTGATGTCCCTTGTGATGTTATATGGCGGTATGTAGACGGTAAAACCTGATGTCCCGTGTGATGCTGTATGTCGGTATGTAGACGGTAAAACCTGATGTCCCGTGTGATGTTATATGTCGGTATGTAGACGGTAAAACCTGATGTCCCTTGTGATGTTGTATGGCGGTATGTAGACGGTAAAACCTGATGTCCCTTGTGATGTTATATGGCGGTATGTAGACGGTAAAACCTGATGCCCCGTGTGATGTTATATGTCGGTATGTAGACGGTAAAACGTGATGTCCCGTCTGGTGCTATATGTCGGTATGTAGACGGTAAAACCTGAAGTCCCGTGTGATGTTATATGGCGGTATGTAGACGGTAAAACCTGATGTCCCGTGTGATGTTATATGGCGGTATGTAGACGGTAAAACCTGATGTCCCGTGTGATGTTATATGGCGGTATGTAGACGGTAAAACCTGATGTCCCTTGTGATGTTATATGGCGGTATGTAGACGGTAAAACCTGATGTCCCGTGTGATGCTATATGGCGGTATGTAGACGGTAAAACCTGATGTCCCTTGTGATGTTATATGGCGGTATGTAGACGGTAAAACCTGATGTCCCGTGTGATTTTATATGGCGGTATGTAGACGGTAAAATCTGATGTCCCGTGTGATGTTATATGGCGGTATGTAGACGGTAAAACCTGATGTCTCGTCTGATGTTATATGGCGGTATATAGACGGTAAAACCTGATGTCGTGTGTGATGTTATATGGCGGTATGTAGACGGTAAAACCTGATGTCCCGTGTGATGTCATATCTCGGTATGTAGACGGTAAAACCTGATGTCCCTTGTGATGTTATATGGCGGTATGTAGACGGTAAAACCTGATGCCCCGTGTGATGTTATATCTCGGTATGTAGACGGTAAAACCTGATGTCCCTTGTGATGTTATATGGCGGTATGTAGACGGTAAAACCTGATGTCCCGTGTGATGTTATATGGCGGTATGTAGACGGTAAAACCTGTTGTCCCGTGTGATGTTATATGTCGGTATGTAGACGGTAAAACCTGATGCCCCGTGTGATGTTATATGTCGGTATGTAGACGGTAAAATCTGATGTCCCGTGTGATTTTATATGGCGGTATGTAGACGGTAAAACCTGATGTCCCGTCTGATGTTATATGGCGGTATGTAGACGGTGAAACCTGATGTCGTGTGTGATGTTATATATCGGTATGTAGACGATAAAACCTGATGTCCCGTGTGATGTTATATCTCGGTATGTAGACGGTAAAACCTGATGTCCCTTGTGATGTTATATGGCGGTATGTAGACGGTAAAACCTGATGTCCCGTGTGATGTTATATGTCGGTATGTAGACGGTAAAACCTGATGCCCCGTGTGATGTTTTATGGCGGTATGTAGACGGTAAAACCGTGTGGCGTTATTTGGCGGTATGTAGACAGTAAAACCCGATGTCTCGTGTTACTATATATGTCGGTATGTAGACGGTAAAATACGATACCCCATGTGACGTTATATGTCGGTATATAGACAGTAAAATCTGATGTGTTGTTTGACGTTACATATCGGTATGTAGAATATTCTGTCTCAAGAAATCTATAACTGTTATTTTATTACGTTTTTCTTCACAGATAACTAAAAGCAAAGTAGAAATGCAAATCGTTTTTATACGGAAAAGAAAGTAAAGTAACTTGAAAAGACAGTTATTTTAATTGAGAATATTTTGGATGAGTTTCACATGACCATTGAAAACTTGCAACAAATTAGAGTTCTGCGAATAGTATTGATAAACTTAAAGGAGGCAATTTGAATTTTGAAGGAGCATATTTCTCTCTCTTCGAGAATTTATGATTCTCTTACTGCAGAAGATACAATTACATTCAGCTCTGTATATGCGGTGAATACTGGCGAGGTGTAAGAATCACAGCCATACAACATCCTCGGAGGCATAAAACATAAGTCAGAACACAAGATGACACAACAAACAACTACGTGATTGCCTTTATAAACATTTAAAAGGGATCCCGAGCTGTACACGTGGAGAATCTGCCACGACAACACGACAGAATGTTCAGGTCTGAGGAAATGAAGTTCAGCAGCCACTAAAGAACTCCCTCCTGGTATTGTGCTTAAACCTTCAGTCAGTACCCTTATACCGGTGTCCTGCCTGCTTGCCTGCATCCCGGTATGACGATGTTCCTTCCTGGTATTGTGCTCAAACCTTCAGTCAGTTCCCTTATACCGGTGTCCTGTCTGCTTGTCTGCATCCCGGTATGACGGTGTTCTTTCCCACATTAATTGTAAGATATAAAGCTTAGGTTGCATTCGGAATAGCATCAAATGTTCAAGATGTTGGTCATAAAGTCAAATGACTTTATGTAAATAGTAATTACTTGTTTTTGAAATTCATCTAAAAAGATCAGGTAAGACTATATATACAAGAGGTGTTATAACGTAGTCCACGGGGAATACTGTTATCATTACTCCAATATGAGTACTTCTTGCTCTGGTAAATGGTCGGCGATCGTTACCATTACTCAGATATAAGTACTTCTTGCTCTAGTAAATGGTCGGCGATCGTTTTCATTACTCAGATACAAGTACTTTTGCTCTAGTAAATGGTCGGCGATCGTTACCATTATTCCGATACAAATACTTTTTGCTCTGGTAAATGGTCGGCGATCGTTACCATTACTCAGATATAAGTACTTCTTGCTCTAGTAAATGGTCGGCGATCGTTTTCATTACTCGGATATAAGTACTTCTTGCTCTAGTAAATGGTCGGCGATCGTTATCATTACTCAGATATAAGTACTTCTTGCTCTAGTAAATGGTCGGCGATCGTTTTTATTACTCCGATACAAGTACGTTTTGCTCTGGTAAATGGTCGGCGATCGTTACCATTACTCAGATATAAGTACTTCTTGCTCTAGTAAATGGTCGGCGATCGTGTTCATTACTCGGATATAAGTACTTCTTGCTCTAGTAAATGGTCGGCGATCGTTTTCAATACTCAGATATAAGTACTCTTTGGTCTGGTCAATTGTCGGCGATCGTTACCATTACTCCAATACAAGTACTTTTTGCTCTGGTAAATGGTCGGCGATCGTTACCATTACTCGGATATAAGTACTTCTTGCTCTAGTAAATGGTCGGCGATCGTTATCATTACTCGGATATAAGTACTTCTTGCTCTAGTAAATGGTCGGCGATCGTTTTCATTACTCAGATACAAGTACTTTTTGCTCTAGTAAATGGTCGGCGATCGTTACCATTACTCCAGTACAAGTACTTTTTGCTCTGGTAAATGGTCGGCGATTGTTACCATTACTCGGATATAAGTACTTCTTGCTCTAGTAAATGGTCGGCGATCGTTTTCATTACTCAGATATAAGTACTCTTTGCTCTGATAAATGGTCGGCGATCGTTATCATTACTCGGATATAAGTACTTCTTGCTCTAGTAAATGGTCGGCGGTCGTTTTCATTACTCAGATATAAGTTCTTTTTGCTCTGGTAAATGGTCGGCGATCGTTATCATTACTCAGATACTAGTACTTTTTGCTCTAGTAAATGGTCGGCGATCGTTTTCATTACTCCGATACAAGTACTTTTTGCTCTGGTAAATGGTCGGCGATCGTTATCATTACTCAGAGATAAGTACTTCTTGCTCTAGTAAATGGTCGGCGATCGTTTTCATTACTCGGATATAAGTACTTCTTGCTCTAGTAAATGGTCGGCGATCGTTTTCATTACTCAGATATAAGTACTCTTTGCTCTGATAAATGGTCGGCGATCGTTATCATTACTCGGATATAAGTACTTCTTGCTCTAGTAAATGGTCGGCGATCGTTTTCATTACTCAGATACAAGTACGTTTGCTCTAGTAAATGGTCGGCGATCGTTACCATTATTCCGATACAAATACTTTTTGCTCTGGTAAATGGTCGGCGATCGTTACCATTACTCAGATATAAGTACTTCTTGCTCTAGTAAATGGTCGGCGATCGTTTTCATTACTCGGATATAAGTACTTCTTGCTCTAGTAAATGGTCGGCGATCGTTATCATTACTCAGATATAAGTACTTCTTGCTCTAGTAAATGGTCGGCGATCGTTTTTATTACTCCGATACAAGTACGTTTTGCTCTGGTAAATGGTCGGCGATCGTTACCATTACTCAGATATAAGTACTTCTTGCTCTAGTAAATGGTCGGCGATCGTTTTCATTACTCGGATATAAGTACTTCTTGCTCTAGTAAATGGTCGGCGATCGTTATCATTACTCAGATATAAGTACTTCTTGCTCTAGTAAATGGTCGGCGATCGTTTTTATTACTCCGATACAAGTACGTTTTGCTCTGGTAAATGGTCGGCGATCGTTACCATTACTCAGATATAAGTACTTCTTGCTCTAGTAAATGGTCGGCGATCGTGTTCATTACTCAGATATAAGTACTTCTTGCTCTAGTAAATGGTCGGCGATCGTTTTCAATACTCAGATATAAGTACTCTTTGGTCTGGTCAATTGTCGGCGATCGTTACCATTACTCCAATACAAGTACTTTTTGCTCTGGTAAATGGTCGGCGATCGTTACCATTACTCGGATATAAGTACTTCTTGCTCTAGTAAATGGTCGGCGATCGTTATCATTACTCGGATATAAGTACTTCTTGCTCTAGTAAATGGTCGGCGATCGTTTTCATTACTCAGATACAAGTACTTTTTGCTCTAGTAAATGGTCGGCGATCGTTACCATTACTCCAGTACAAGTACTTTTTGCTCTGGTAAATGGTCGGCGATCGTTACCATTACTCGGATATAAGTACTTCTTGCTCTAGTAAATGGTCGGCGATCGTTTTCATTACTCAGATATAAGTACTCTTTGCTCTGATAAATGGTCGGCGATCGTTATCATTACTCGGATATAAGTACTTCTTGCTCTAGTAAATGGTCGGCGGTCGTTTTCATTACTCAGATATAAGTATTTTTTTGTGTGGTAAATGGTCGGCGATCGTTATCATTACTCAGATACAAATACTTTTTGCTCTAGTAAATGGTCGGCGATCGTTTTCATTACTCCGATACAAGTACTTTTTGCTCTGGTAAATGGTCGGCGATCGTTATCATTACTCAGAGATAAGTACTTCTTGCTCTAGTAAATGGTCGGCGATCGTTTTCATTACTCGGATATAAGTACTTCTTGCTCTAGTAAATGGTCGGCGATCGTTTTCATTACTCAGATATAAGTACTCTTTGCTCTGATAAATGGTCGGCGATCGTTATCATTACTCGGATATAAGTACTTCTTGCTCTAGTAAATGGTCGGCGGTCGTTTTCATTACTCAGATATAAGTTCTTTTTGCTCTGGTAAATGGTCGGCGATCGTTATCATTACTCAGATAAAAGTACTTTTTGCTCTAGTAAATGGTCGGCGATCGTTTTCATTACTCCGATACAAGTACTTTTTGCTCTGGTAAATGGTCGGCGATCGTTATCATTACTCAGAGATAAGTACTTCTTGCTCTAGTAAATGGTCGGCGATCGTTTTCATTACTCGGATATAAGTACTTCTTGCTCTAGTAAATGGTCGGCGATCGTTTTCATTACTCAGATATAAGTACTCTTTGCTCTGATAAATGGTCGGCGATCGTTATCATTACTCGGATATAAGTACTTCTTGCTCTAGTAAATGGTCGGCGATCGTTTTCATTACTCAGATACAAGTACGTTTGCTCTAGTAAATGGTCGGCGATCGTTACCATTATTCCGATACAAATACTTTTTGCTCTGGTAAATGGTCGGCGATCGTTACCATTACTCAGATATAAGTACTTCTTGCTCTAGTAAATGGTCGGCGATCGTTTTCATTACTCGGATATAAGTACTTCTTGCTCTAGTAAATGGTCGGCGATCGTTATCATTACTCAGATATAAGTACTTCTTGCTCTAGTAAATGGTCGGCGATCGTTTTTATTACTCCGATACAAGTACGTTTTGCTCTGGTAAATGGTCGGCGATCGTTACCATTACTCAGATATAAGTACTTCTTGCTCTAGTAAATGGTCGGCGATCGTTTTCATTACTCGGATATAAGTACTTCTTGCTCTAGTAAATGGTCGGCGATCGTTATCATTACTCAGATATAAGTACTTCTTGCTCTAGTAAATGGTCGGCGATCGTTTTTATTACTCCGATACAAGTACGTTTTGCTCTGGTAAATGGTCGGCGATCGTTACCATTACTCAGATATAAGTACTTCTTGCTCTAGTAAATGGTCGGCGATCGTGTTCATTACTCAGATATAAGTACTTCTTGCTCTAGTAAATGGTCGGCGATCGTTTTCAATACTCAGATATAAGTACTCTTTGGTCTGGTCAATTGTCGGCGATCGTTACCATTACTCCAATACAAGTACTTTTTGCTCTGGTAAATGGTCGGCGATCGTTACCATTACTCGGATATAAGTACTTCTTGCTCTAGTAAATGGTCGGCGATCGTTATCATTACTCGGATATAAGTACTTCTTGCTCTAGTAAATGGTCGGCGATCGTTTTCATTACTCAGATACAAGTACTTTTTGCTCTAGTAAATGGTCGGCGATCGTTACCATTACTCCAGTACAAGTACTTTTTGCTCTGGTAAATGGTCGGCGATCGTTACCATTACTCGGATATAAGTACTTCTTGCTCTAGTAAATGGTCGGCGATCGTTTTCATTACTCAGATATAAGTACTCTTTGCTCTGATAAATGGTCGGCGATCGTTATCATTACTCGGATATAAGTACTTCTTGCTCTAGTAAATGGTCGGCGGTCGTTTTCATTACTCAGATATAAGTATTTTTTGCTCTGGTAAATGGTCGGCGATCGTTATCATTACTCAGATACAAATACTTTTTGCTCTAGTAAATGGTCGGCGATCGTTTTCATTACTCCGATACAAGTACTTTTTGCTCTGGTAAATGGTCGGCGATCGTTATCATTACTCAGAGATAAGTACTTCTTGCTCTAGTAAATGGTCGGCGATCGTTTTCATTACTCGGATATAAGTACTTCTTGCTCTAGTAAATGGTCGGCGATCGTTTTCATTACTCAGATATAAGTACTCTTTGCTCTGATAAATGGTCGGCGATCGTTATCATTACTCGGATATAAGTACTTCTTGCTCTAGTAAATGGTCGGCGATCGTTATCATTACTCGGAGTACTTCTTGCTCTGGTAAATGGTCGGCGATCGTTACCATTACTCCAATATGAGTACTTCTTGCTCTGGTAAATGGTCGGCGATCGTTATCGTTACTCGGATATAAGTACTTCTTGCTCTGGTAAATCAAGGCGATCGTTAAATTTATCAAGACATATCTAATGAGTAAATATCGATATTAAGCGAGAATTTGGAAGTATATGTGATATAAAGCATTTGTAGTTTCACTCGGTCCCTAGATATTCTACATTAAGTTCATCTGATAGTAGAATTGATAAATGCACAATATTGATTCGCTTTCACAATACAACTTGGTCCAGTACAATTTTGCACCCTGTTTTCGTTGTTCTGTTAACGCCTGTCGAGAGGTGCAGGATATAAGTGTAGTGGTGAAGCGATTGGCGTGCGGTCCAGACGATCATTGTTCGATTCCCGGATTAAGCCACTATGTTAAAGAGGTCATTTATTTCTTGCTTTCATGACGCGACATGATTAAAAGTTTAATGAAACCGACATAATATACAAATCTACGAACTAATTTAAAATATCACGCTTGTGGGCCGATATAAAACTTCATCAAATATCGGATGCCGCGATACGAATTTTTAAATCCTTTCAGCTTTTAACATTTTCGTACAAAAACCATTCTTTTGGGTGTTTTTTTTTTTTTTTTTTTTTTTTTTTTTTTTTATTTTATTTTATTTTTTTATTTTTTGTTGACATTTTTGTAATTTATTGTATGAAGGTAATTAATGTATTTTGTAAATCTGCATAAAATGAACACTTTCTATTTTATTATACAATTGTCGCGTCAAAGACGTATCAGATAACTCTGTAACAGCACACTATATAGACCGTGCCGTAACCTCAGGCATCACGATAAATGTAGATTGGACAGTCAGAAGACGGCAGATTGATCGTTTTATGATAGAATATACTTGCAGCGTTTTAACTGAGAGTTCTGCTCTAACCTCTTATTTCTAGGGAAATAAGAATGTCCAACGAAGAACTTTGTTGTGAGTGCCTGAATTACAAAGAACCAGTTACTGTTGTATATAACACTAACCCTGTATTCTAATTCATTTTTTTTTTGTTTGACAATTCTGATTGGTCCACACATTAGCGTTCAGACATGTATAACCACGATATACCGTCCTCAAATACATTGCTACACTGTACGTACTCTTTGTCCACATTGCCTCTGACTCCAACTACCAAAAATACTGTCTGTAACAACTTCGTTCAGTGCTCTTAGCGTCTTAAGTCTCGTATCACAGACGATTTGCAAGTTCTACTATTCACGTGCACAATTATTACAATCAAGTTAAACCAACAAAACTGACGTACCACTGTGCAACATGCTTTCCAGCATGTCCTTTCATCTCGCCGCACCGAAGCAAAACTGCCTGTTCAGCTGTTTACGATGTGATGTCAAATCACTCATGTATGAATCAATTTGTGAATAATATTTTAAATACACAAAATACACAAATCGTCGTATAAAAGACACACTATCGTATAAAAACAAACTGTCGAATGCAATACTATTTGTCGTATAAAACAAAAACTCTGGTATGCAGCACAGGCCACCGTATAGAACAAAAACTGCCGTATGCAGCATACACCGTCGAATAAAGGAAAACCTGCCGTATGCAACACAAACCGTCGTATAAGACAAAAACTATTGTATGCAGCACATACCGGCATATAAAACAAATACTGCCGTATTAATCAAAGCTGTCGTATGCAGCACAAACCGCCCTATAAAACAAAATATGTCGTATGCAGCACATACTGTCGTATAAAACAAAATCTGTCGTATGCAGCACACACTGTCGTATAAAACAAAATCTGTTGTATGCAGCACAAGCCGCCGTATAAAACAAAATATGTCGTATGCAGCACATACTGTCGTATAAAACAAAATATATCGTATGCAGCACATACTGCCGTATGCAGTACATACCGTCATATAAAACAAAATCTGTTGTATGCAACACAAACCTTCGTATAAAATAAAAAACTGTCGTATGCAGAACAAACCGTCGTATAAAATAAAAAAAAAAAAACCCTGTCGTATGTACCACAAACCGTCATATAAAAACGCAAACTTTTGTATAATATAAAGACCATCATATAAAACACAAGCGGCCTTATAAAACAAACTGTAGTATAAAACAGTAGATCCGGAAGTAGAAAACGATATCCCAGTCTATGTATCATAATGTGAATACCCTTGTTCTTGTTTTTGTATTAATAAAATGGATTCTGGCATGCGGATAAGACAGACTGAATTCTTGTGTATCACATTATCATTCTGTTCATCATCTTGATGTGATGTAATGCAAATATGCATACAGAGAAAACCTTTTGGTACTATTGTACAGAATGCATACCTGGAAAACAGGAAAACTTCACTATTTAGCTATTACCTAATAAGTTATTTTAAGAACGGTATCATCTTTCTCAACCACCTGTTTACTTGTACAGATATTCGACACGATGTTGTAATGCATGGGTAATCCCTTATTTCCTTGACATTACCCTGCTAAGGATTTACGTTATCTGCACATCGTATGCATATATGGACATCAACACGACGCCTTATGCATGTTTGTGAATCTTAAATATAAAAATTGCTGTTTATATCTACTCCAGCTATAACCAGTACGACATCATGCGGTGTAAGTGGTACTTACTCATAAAAATAGCGGTAATATGCAGCCTGCTACCTGTGTGTATATTTGTCGGTAAGTACAAAAATAAATTATCAATTTAAATTCAAATATATGATTTAGAAATCGATCTCGTCTCTGTAATGAAACACATGTTGCAAGGGGCTTACATATTACAGAACCATATATTTTAAAAATTTGATCAACAGATACTTCGATTTACTTCAACTAACCGACTGAGCTACCCGAGCTCTATGGCCATAATATGCAATGCTAGCTGAGTGAAATGTTCTTGCATATCATTTTAGTTCAAATTATTGAATTTGGAGTTCACAGCTTCTGAAAGGATACTCAGACAAAGATGCAATCGTGGTTTTGTCATGTATCAGGGTTTTGTCATGTATCAGGTTTTGTCATGTATCAGGGTTTTGTATCAGGGTTTTGTCATGTATCAGGGTTTTGTCATCTATCAGGGTTTTGTCATCTATCTCACTTGAAGAGAAATCCCCAATATACAAAATGTTTGCAAGTAGATTTAAGAAAATAAATACAGGTTAAGTCACAGACATGCGTTGTATGTGTCTGGTTTCGTCTTTCGTATTTGTTTTGTTTTGTTTTAGGTTATTTTTTTACCTTCCGACCTGAGTTTATTTTCAAAAGAAAAACAAGATCCGGAATCTAATTAATTAAAAATAAAATGCCAAAATAAATAAATAAATAAAAATAAATGAGTAAATATAGATCTTCGTAATACTAGCCCATTACATGACAACCAATTCCTGTAAGATGCTTCTTGATATACAGTAAAAGCTTATCAATTTTTTACGACTGTCCTTCTGTTTGTTATATTGGACACTGTTTTGAAATACTGAATGTATGTCATTTTGATTGCAATATTTTCGACGTAAGTGGGAAGATGGGGTCCATAGACCGGTTAACTTCATCTGTTGACTTTGTCAACTGGTCATGCTAGATCCATAACTGCAATGTAATAGCAAATTTTGTAATGTCTTTTAGTGTGTGTGTGTGTGTGTGTGTGTGTGTGTGTGTATGTGTGTGTGTGTAGGTGTGTGTGTGTGTTTGGCTCTATTTCATTATCATTTTAATAATTTTTGCTTTTACTGTTTCTTGTTTTTTTTTTCTTGAATAGTATCTGTTACATGATGGACTAAGAGGTTTTATTTATCCAGATTCATATTTTAAAATTAATGAGATGAAATATATTATTTTCTTAAATAATAAGATATATACATCATTTTCTTGGACTGAATTAAATATTGTTCTTTTTAACAGTACAAAGCTTCATTCATCTTGAGTATATATCAAGGATTCGTCTTCTGGAACGAAGTATGAAGGTAAATTATGCTGTACTTATTTAAACATTGTAAATACATTCTCATTTTTACAACTTGAGATCTGACTCAATCAGTTGTCTAAATCCACCAAAGGTCAATAAGGCCTAAAAAATTGTGTGTTTCCGCTCACCCGACCGTCCCTAATTTTGAGCCGCCGACCCTAAACTTTTTTTTTGGCCGTCAAGATCCGTTTTTCACAGGTCAATATATTTCCATTCTCTGATGTCAGCGTACATCCTAGCGGTCGAAATTGAAAAATGTAACCACCAACAAGGACGGGATTTCTTAAGAACATTCTCGTCGACAGTTGGAATAACTAAAGTATTTGAGACATTCATGGGGTGCCGAGGTAGATAAAACATCAAACTTTGGGGCATCCATTGGCAGATTTGACATGGATGAGACATTGACAGTCGGCAATTTGTTGATAGTGGCAAAATCGTCAGTAAACAAAACACTGAAATTTACATGCACTCAATCCCAAAAAAACATTTGTTAACATTGACCTCGGAGAAGTCTGCAACCAAGCAACGCAAAAGGCAACCGATGCTTATCCATGCTTTCGCTCATATGGCAAAACCGAAAAGTCAAAGCAGTGACTTTAAAGTGACTCCAATTTGCTTCCCTCCGAAATACGTACGATGTACACATTTTCTTGTGTCGCATGTGAAGCAAAGCGGCACATAGGGATCACTTTGTCCGGCGTCTATCCGGTAGTCACACTATCAGATTGTAGTCACACTTTCACATTAATGCTTCGCAGGCGACACGCATGTTCTCTGAACACTCCAGTTTGCTTTCTTTGTAGGACCTAGTGTCCTTGATGCATGATGCTTTGACATTGTTCTTAGATTGCAAAGGTTGTGAAATCTTAGCATATTAACTATATACAATACATGGTACAATATGAATAGTTATAAATATGTCTTGAGTTTATATACAGTAGCAATATCATAGTTCTTAGTACTTTTTCTGTCAGTTTTATATGGTATGAGGATGCACACGTTTTATTTGCTTGTTGATTTCTAGTGTCCTGGATGTACTTTGTTGGATTACAAATCTGAGTATTTTGGCTATATACATGGTACAGTATGAACTGCCAATGTCTTGAGTTTATATTGAGTAGCAAAATATTACAGTTCTTAGCACTTATTCTGTCGGATTTAAAAGTCAGTTTGCTTGTTGATTTCTAGTGCCCTTGGTGTTACCTTGTTGGATTGCAAATCTTGGTATTTTGGCTATACATGGTACATTTGTACGATATAAACTGCCAATGTCTTCAGTTTATATAGAGAAGCAATATCATAGTTCTTGGCTTTTATTCTGTCAAAATTACCGGCAAATTTCAGATGTACACATTTTATTTGCTTGCTTAATTTCTAGTTTCCTTGATGTTCATAGTTGTTTGATTGAAAATCTTAGTATTGTGGCTATATACATGTAGGGTATGAATGAGCAATGTCTGTCAGTCTGTGCATCTATAGATCTGTCAAAATTTCTGTTTTCATAATTAAAGTTTAGTGTTTAAAAGTTCATTTAAATATCAGCAATGGTGTTTTAAAAGGGTTGGGTAGTTTCATGCAGTACTGGGTAGGTGTTACCTACTTTGCATGGTTGAGTGATTTATTTATTTTGCTGTCTGGGCTACCTACCCTATTTTTTTCTGACCCGGTGAGCGGAAACACACATTTTTTTAGGCCTAAGAAAGTGGGAAAACAAGAAGAAAAAGAGAAAATATTTACCGTAAAATCTGCAGGAAAAATGACAGCGATCTTGAGAAGAGCAGACGAGGGCCATAATTTATTGATCGCTGTCATTTTTCCTGCAGATTTTACCGTATATCTTCTGACTCGATTACTTTCTTAATGGTATGTCCCGAGAGAACACGAACGATGCATTGCTAGGAGATTTGCTGCGGACTCGGGTTAAAGGACATTGCGGCTTTATTTATAGCACGATGTATCCATTAACCGTCCGTTTGGAGGCAAAGTGAAAAAATCGTGCCAAAAAAGATGGATTATATGGATAAACAGTAACAAATTGTATATATACAAAAAGAAGAGAATCTCACCGATCGATCTGTACCAGGTTTTTGTCAAAGCGTGCAAAATTAGCGGAGATATCGAGGTTTGATGTTGGTCACCCCTGTGATACGAGTCTTCTCTTTTACCTATTGACGTATTACTAGTCTGTTATGGATTAGGTCTTGGGAATTTCTCTAGTCTATTATGGATTAGGTCTTGGGAATTTCTCAATGTAAGGTCACCCCTGTGATTGGAGTTCTCGTACATGGACGGGGTGGAACTCTTCAACGCGGAGATATAAAAAAAATGACTCCCGCCTCTGTCCTTAATTCGCGTACAGTTATGGCCGCTATATTTAGTCTTAGTCTAAAAGTTAAGGCTGCCTCATAGCAAGTGTAAATATTAGGCTAAAATTTAGGCCTATGACTAACTTACGCCCTTTGATGAAACGCAAGTTAGTTCAAAAATTTGGCTTAGCCCGAGTTACACCCGACTAAGCTTACGACTAGGGTTAGGTCCTTTGATGAAACGGGGTCCTGGGCACACCGGTGTTGTGTTTTTCGAATGAGACAGTAAAAATCGAGGTTCCGTATCACGGTAGGTGTGGCTCGAAAAAGATTCCTCACTACTTCGGGAGGGTCTGTCGCAAAAGTAGAAATTTCCATGCAATGCATCAGGCAGATGCCGTCACCATATACGTGAAACAAGCGTGGAGTGACGTAAAACAATAATCAATCAATCAATCAATCAATATTATCATTATTTAATTTAATTTCTTTTTAAGTATATAGAGTACGAATTTACGACTGGTATGATGACCAACAGCTCTGTATCTACTACTGTTAGGATGGCCAATAGCAATGAATCTACAACAGCTGTACATCAACAACAAAACGAGACAAGACAAGACATTGTGTCTATTCCTCCTCTTATTGTATACGGGATAGACAAATATATTCATCTAGCAAAAAAGGAATCTATAAAATATGGCAAACACAGAACCGAGAAAGGTTTGGCTTTTAAAGTACATTTACAATTATGTAAATTGGGTAAATATATTAAAACTGCTTTGAAATTAGACAAATTTATGTATAACAACACTTCTCTCAAACTGACCTTATTGTATTTATTTATTATATTATTCATTATAATATTCATATAATGTATTTTGTCAATAAGCTGTATTTGCTTTTGACAAATAAACAAACAAACAATGTGTATGTAATTATGATTTATTGGTTAATCTACTCGTGTATCAGGAATGCTCACAACCTATTACTAACCAGCATGCTCCGGACTATTATTTTAGTATTCCCTTGTAATATAATGTGAATTCCTCCATGACAAATCCTCGAATCGTCGAAATTAATTACATTACTTGTGTTTACATGTTGTTTAGTTCAGATAATTTTTTACGAATATCTAATGAAAACTTTTGTTTTAAAGTTTGTAGAAAAATGTGTATTTTTCTTCTTTCAGCCTACATGGCAATCGGCATACCCACGGTCAGCAGGGAATGGGGAAAAGGATACTATCTGTTTGACACGTTATACTCTTTGATCAACAATATAAACAAAACAGATCTTAAACTCATCGTCATTGTAGTATACGTCACAGATTTCAATCAGACTTGGAACGAAGAAATAGCAAGAAAATTAGAAATCAGATTTAAATCACTGTGTGAAGATGGAGTATTACAAATAGTAAAACAGCAAAATCATATGTATCCTAATTTTTCGAATTTCGGGGGAACATTTGGAGACTCACGAGAGAGAACAATTTGGAGATCAAAACAAAACATAGATTTTGCTTTTCTTATGATGTACAGTGCACAATTAGGGACGTATTATATGCAGTTAGAAGATGATGTCATCAGTGCTGAAAATTATTTTGAGGATATCAAGAGTTTTGTGGAACAGCAAACCTCGGCATGGGCATGTATTGAGGTCTCAAATCTAGGATTTATAGGCAAAATTTTCAAATCAATCCATCTGCCAAAATTTGCTTCGTTTTTTCTGACTTTTTATGATATTTTACCGTGTGATCTCCTGATCGGTAGGGTGTATAATTTGCTGGGTCAAAAGAAACCAATTCATTCCAGGAGCAGTCTATTCCAACATAATGGCATGGTATCGTCGTTAAAAAACAAAATTATGCCCGTCATTGATACAAAGTTTAAACATTTTGGAAAATCTCGTTTATCCATATCGTATATGCCTGTCGGAGACAATCCACCGGCTTTTATAACAACAGATTTAATGACAATGAATGAGAAAATACAACCGTCGCATCCATATTCAAAGCAGGTGAAAATTGTCAAGACAACCCCTGGTAAAACGGGCAATTTCTTCCAAATTTCATATAAAGACCCACTTCCAGTAAAAAGGATAATTGTAGCTACAGGAAGTGAAAATACCAAAAAGTACAGTTTACAGCAAGGTGAATTATATATTTCAGAAAACGGGACAGATTCGTCAAAGTGTTTACAGCGTAGAAGAGTTGGGAGATTTGTAGATGGAGAATTTGATTCATTCTTGCAGGGAGTCAAATTACCTCCAAAAGTTAGCTGTATATACATATATTCTAAGAAATCACACTTTAATAATTGCATTATACGTCAAATTTCCATAATGTTGCAAAAATGAATAAATAATGATATAAAACAGTCATGGAAATGCTTACATTCTAAGATTTCTTTGAGGTATTTTATAAGCTCGGGCACAGTATATTCTACCGTGCACCTTCCTCTACAGATTTTTGTATGGATACTATATTGCTTGGTAGTGTCCGCTTAGTGATATTCTAAAATGATCCCATCAAAACACTCATTTGGACTATGTATAAATTGAGTTTCCTCGGCAGTTTGTATACCTACATACTTCATTTTATCTTAGTCATACAGAAGAAAGCATAAAGACATCTGACTCAGCCATATGACAAAAGTCATCACAGACAAAAAAGCAAACAGTAAAGACATAGAAAGACTTTACAAATAACATCAGTTTTAATGTAGTTGAGGCATCGACTTGGGACGGTCAAATGAAATACAGCTAGTTACTCAATTGATGTGGCTACCCGGTTTTCGGGCCCACCTTCCCACTGTCTACAACGACAGAACAATTAAAGGACATTTACAGTGTCAAAAGCTATCTTTCGTATCAGCAATCATAATAAGCATTGAGTTCATGATTGTAGAACAACTTTCGTAATTTTGTTATATATGTCATGAGTTGAGAATGTTTTACATAGACTTATACTGGAAAAATCCCTTAAAATTTTACTCCGAGGAACCACTAGTCGAATTAATTTTAATAACGGAGGTATGCCATTTGTAAGTAATGATAAGCTTTGATGGACAATCCCTTCAGGGGGCAGTTGTTCGAATCTTTAACCAATGGTTAAGCTAACCGGTGGTTAAAGTTTGAGAGAGAATTAATTTAATTTATTAGATTTCTGTATAAAAATCAAAATTACTATTCAAAGCTTGTTTCATATGCTACAAATCAGTACACAGACTTTGACATAAAGTCTTCTCATTTCAAAGATATAGTCAGATGAAATTTAACCATTCGTTAGCTTAACCAGTGGTTAAAGTTTCGACCGAATGACCTCAGGACTAATGGAAATCTTTTGATGAAACGTGTTAAAATGAAGTATTAAAGGTGTCATACAAGAATTGCTGTTTTTGGTAAGATCAATAAAGGGCTGGATCCCAGATTGGTGCAACAAATGCCAAAAGGGTATTGTTTTTACAATATTCAATCGGCTGCATACCGAATGACCAGAGTGATCAAGAAGTGCTGTTGGTTTGGTTCCATTCCAAAGTCAAATTGTTAACTCTTGAGCAAAGTATCAAGTAAGTATTGCCTGTCGTTCGTAGTCTATTCGTCGTCTGTTAACTGCTTAATGTGCCTGACTGAATATTGTATATATGATCTTTGGGGAGTGAATGCAATTTTGTTCAAATGGTGGATATTGTTTATGTTAAGACCTATTTGAATGTTTTGTCCCATCACTGACTAAAGTTTTATTCTAAATTTTCTCAGTTTTAATTAGAATATTTATTCTTCAATTTTGTTAAGAAATCGAAGTCGAAATAGTACTCAGTAACATTGTTATAAATACCTAGTGTAATGATATGACGTTTGCAAATCATTATTACCAATTTAACTTTGTTTTCCACTTCATTCAAAAGAGTACCCCCTAAAAGTTATTTTCTGTGTGGAAAGTTATTTCCAAAGACAAAAAGTGTTACTTAATTGCTACTTAATGTAAGGGCATGTATGGCGAGTGTGGCTAGCCATTCAGGAGACGCTTACTCATCCTGGGCACCTGGTTTCACCTCTAAATTTCAGGGATCCGTGTTCAAGTTCAAGTTTTATTTTTTGCCATGAGGTACATCAGATGAATTGATTATTGTTTTATGTCACGTATACGGTGACGGCATCTTCCTGATGCATTGTATACAAATTTAGACCTTTGCAACGGACCCACCCGAAGCAATGAGGATCTTTTACGTGCCATGCCTAATGTGACACGGGGCCTCGGATTTTACTGCCTCATCCGAAAGACAGAAAACAGTGCGCCCAGGGCGGGAATCGAACTCGGGACCTCTTGATCACGAACCGAGCACCTTCTCCACAAGGTCACATCGGCTTCACATCAGATGAACATAAAACACACAAATAAATATATAATAAATGTCAACGATTCAAACAATAGCTGGAGAGTGAGAGCGAGCATATACTATTACTTCAGAATATTATAAGAAAACAATTTATGACATATGACACATCAGGCAAACATAAGTACATAGGACGTATAACATATAATGAATATCAATTCAACCAATAGATGGAGAGTGAGCATATAATTTGCCGAATATTATTTCTCTTTTTAAATACTTATAAAAATACTTAATAACTGTAGTTATATCCAAACACTGGGCCTATCGTAATAATATCTTTTAAGTATGGAATTCTAAACTAATGATATAGGGGGGCATTTTAATATACATGTAACATGAAACTCATCTTCTCTATCATTTAAGTTGCACAGTGTACATATCCTATTATTTATATGTTCGTTTTATATCTTCTAGTGTCAATATTTAAGGGAGCATGGTCCGATTGAAGTCGAGATAAGTATATAAAAAAAGAAGTAAACGGATTTCTTAAACGGAAATCGATTGTTAGTATATTATCTTAGATGTGTAAAATGTATCGTTGCCAAAGTCGATGTCGTTAACAAGAGATGTCCGTTTTAAATTTGCAACATAACCACGCCAACTCTTTGAATATTGATGAGAATGATAAGAGGAAATCACGTGACAATGAAACCCGAGCTTTACCCCATTCCAACATTTGTTCCACTTTCCTTTTTATTGGCCTCGAAGTCTTTGTATAGTTTTTTTCTATCGCACTTTAGCTTTTTCCCGTGCTCGTATTCCTCCATGTGAAGCATAGTTGTTGTTTTCTACAATGAATATCCGCGCATGGGCATGATTATGGGCGGAGCATCGCCTTATTTGGAGAATTGAAACCAACCGAATTCAATCCGACTCAATTACCTTTATTCTACGAAAACATTTAGGTATTTTAGTTTTAATTTTTGCAATTAACACACAGTTTATCATTTCTGCAATAAAGGAAAAATATGATATTGTTGTGATTTATCCTTTTCATGCTTTAATTTTCCGGTCTCGGACCAGGTTCCTTTAAATTGTGGGCAGAAATCCTATAGCAAATTTTTTATATTGATGTTTAGTTGGCTTACTAAGTTAAAACTGTAAACAAAACTTAGCTACCAGGTGTCGATACAAATTTCCACGGACACTCTCATTAATGTATGCTAAAAGGTTTTGCTTATACAGATCCAATTTAAAACATGCCCAAGTTCTAATCTTTCTAGTCCATCTCTAATTCCAGATATTACGTGAATGTCCGCTGTGGTACATTGTTGTTAGTGTCATACCGTAGTTACCGGTACTTGACACCAGTTACTTTAGTCATTTGCATTAATTCAATATTTTGCAAATTAGATTATGCAACTGTCTCAATAATATGGATCTGTTTAGAAATACGTACGAGACAAGAACAATTTGCTTACAATTAACAATATATCGTTTGAACCTTTATCCAGATGTTCAGAGATTTTTCCTTTATTAAAATTTCAAGAATCTTAGACAGTATATAAAATGGACAGGATTAAATTGAAAAAGGAATTTATTTAGCAGGAAATGTCGAATCAACTGCATCAAAATTCATAGAATGAAGAGTTCAAACAAGGTAAAGATACCATTTTTCACTCCATGTGGAAATATAATCGTTGGTAATCAGGAAACCATTTTACAATTGAATAGTACAAGGCTTAAATCCATTCTTTTATTATGGAAAGATTTATCAAATTATGCAAAATCGCAATACAGTAACAAAAATGTGCCCTGCAAAATATTTCTTGTCGAGAAATCTCACCTTGGTGTTTACGAATGTGTAATCTTTGCCTGTTTGATATCGTTTAAATTAAAAAGCATTTATTTTCTTATCTTTTTGTGCGCAGGTCCTTGGTGATTTGTGTCATACAGCTTTGTTTGTATAATTTTCAAAATATGTCACCATACATGAATGTAACTGTATTCACATTCAAGGGGCAAGTCAAATCGTATTATATTGCTACACCAAATGTACTGCAAGTAATAACAAACTGGCATATGTTTTAAATCTCACACCAAAATTTGTCTTCATATGATGACATAATATACAAACTAAGACAGGTTGCAAATTACCGGTCGCCACTCGCTAATGCTACCAGATATCGTATATGGACTACCAGAATTCGAAAATGGGTCGCCCACTGGGAAACTAGCAGCCGAAGCGCGGGTATTTTTCAAGTCTGACTCAACTTTGAACAAGTCCTGCGGAAACTTTAACAAGTGATGATGATGATGATAATATTGCCATCAGAAAAAAATCCAGTATGTGGCGATACAGTAAACCTAGTAAACCTAGAAAACAAAAAGCAAAGATGACAGACATATTTTTGGGAATACGATAGGAAACGGGAGCAATTCAGTATTCCACGTAAAAGGCAGATCATCCGTGGTTAGAAGACGGAATGACGTGCACCAAGACCAAGAACACGCCAAAACCTTTTGTAATGTGTGTTTGAATTTATGTGTTTTATATGTTTTTATAGTATATTTATAGTTTTATGTAGACTTGTCCTTAAGCATTGGGCAGTTGGGAATCTATGACAGGCCTTGTCTAAACCTCTTCATATGCAATTCGATCCTGATCCTCGTCCTTTCTGACTGTTAGTAGGAAATCCTACAGATCAGCGACCTTAGATCGCTTTCAGACAGACAGACCATTGTTGCAATATGCTGATGTTATTTTATATACTTTTAACATTTAAATTTTTTCCATAAAACTATTTCTATGTATTTTCATGACCTCTCAACTTAGAAGGCTTCCGTTTCTTGTTCTCAATATGGAGAATTGATGACATGAATCGTTGATGACACTGTTGTTGAGGTGAGGAGAAATGTGAGTCCGTATATCGGTAAATCACACATCAATTTACCGTCCTATATTTTTTTGTATTTTGTGGTGTGTTTTGTGTGCTTATTCTTCTTTGCTATGCACATAATTGACGACTTCTCATATACAAATAATTCTTATCCCCTTTCTTTCATATCAGTTTACATAACAATTTCAAGGACTTCACGCTATTTCCGGTCTTATCTACGTCGATTCTAATATGTTAGCCTCTAACCGCGTAATTTCTGCCGAAATTTGAATATGTTATCAACATCAAGATCAAAAATGAATTAATTTATGCCGTGACTGAATACTTTCAATGGTAACAACGGTGGTGTCCAAGGTGAACACTTCTCCCCCCATTTATTTTCTATGTATTCTATTGATGTTGATATTGAAATCTATTGATGCAATGATGATACTGTAATATTTTGGTTGGCTGTTTTAATACAAAGAGTGTATTTTTGTAAATTAAAGGTAATTTTAACGAAAAAGACATTTTTTCCACGGCACACAATCAATAAAATATTTTCTTTAAATTGGAAAAAGTAGAAATTTTACTGACTTTGCCGTTGCATTATAAAGGAATAGAAACTTCTGCAAGAAATGGTATTGATAGGACAAATGGAATCGTATTTTATAACGATGGTCCAGTCAAGATGAATGATTGATTGTTTTTAGCCACCCCATGATAATTTCACGTATATCGATGGCATCTGTCTGTTGCACCGCATAGAACTTTATACCTTGCAACGGACCCACCCAAAGCAGTATTAAAGGGATCTTTTACATTCAGTCAGGCATATCGTGTAACGGGATCTCGGTTTCTCACTTTATCGTCCAAAAACAGGACATCCGTTACGTCCGTGGAGGGAGTCTAACCAGGGACCTCTCGATCACAAGCCAAGCACACTATCCACTGAGCTACACCGGATCGTCAAATGTTAATCAACACAGCGAGCACAAGTGTTTTCCTGACAGATTGGAAGGTTTATCAATTCAAACTTTAAGCATGTGAATCCGAGAGAGATTTTCAGCCTTTATTCTATGATTCAATAATAAATTGTTCTGGTTTATGACAAGACACGAATATGCCATTGTATCTCGGTAGAACTCTACTTACAAATCATCGATACGATCCTTTAACAAAAGTGTGGATCCAAATTTTCGATACAGTTGTTATCAACAATATTGAATGAATTGTGAGAGTACGCTATAATTTTTGCGAATTATTATTAAATCTCAAAAGTAACATTATAGTGCCATCAAGATAGAACATACATGTATTTAAGTTTTTAGTTGTGTAAATGTAGAAAAAAAATCAAATGTGACTGATCTTCCCTCTGATTGCCAGAATTACGTCATTGCCAGATTTGTCACATTGTATCATAAATATAGTATGAATCATGGCAGTGCCATTGGAAGGACGTCGTTATCGTTATACTCCAAAACATGAAGGGCCAATATTTGATAACCAAAATATATTCAACTTACTGTTTTAAATTTCATTCTGGTTTAAACAATCATAATAATATAAAATACTTCTATTCATTATAGATAGTTGTCACTGAGTGTAAATTTATTGGAGTTACCTCCAGAAGTCAGCCATATTTGGGGTCAAACGAGAATTGTATTTATAGTATTACCGATTTTAAGACCAATTCGGGAGGGTTTTTATACTTTTGCACGAAAATCAACAGTTTTGAGATTAATCATATCTTAACATTTATTGGTTTGTAAGCAATATACATTTTCAGAGATGATTTTAAAGAAATTCAGTCTGTATTTTTGTTGATTAAAGCACAAAACTGCACACTTCGACCAACAAAATGACTGACAACGGGAGATATTTTCTGTTAATTTTCACTCAGTAAAAACTATATTTGATATTTAACATACAGTATGATATCTTAACCTTAATTTATCTATTACACATGGCTGGCAGTCTGCTAGCACTGAAACATGACATGATCAGTTAATAATATTTAGTCTATCTTTGGGCCTTCATCACATTCGTACAAAACTTTATTCTATTTCACTGAGAAAATTACACGAGTTGTACGTATCGTCCAGACACCGTATATTTACTGATATAAGCTCTGCAGAGTATAGACTAGATGGCATTATTATGGACATATCGACCGCTAGACTTTTTCGTCCCGTCAAGTCAGATATTTCTATGGAAAAATCTAATCGCCCTTTCATCAAAATTAAATTTGCAAATAAAGGCATTGATTATTTAAATTTCGGCCAAATTTTAAATCATAAGTCTGTTTTAGAGAAAATACCTCCATATTTCAAAAACAAAGATCCGCCATGTATTTCCTATAGCTACACGCCATCAGTTGCATCCAAAATTTATAATTACAAAGGGTTTCTACAGTGTCTTGATCTTAGCAACTCTGCATGCCATTCTCAACCGTGTGCATGTTCCTCATCTAATTTCGTATATTCTCCTTGTGGCCATGTCATTACTGGTGATCTCGATATAGTTAAAAACACTAAATTAAGAGAACTTTTACTTAAAGGTCCAAAATACAGAGAACCCAGATCATTCACATGGAGCCAAAATTTTGAGAATATTATGAACTGCTGCGAGGAATATACCACACGATGGGCAAAAAGAGAGGAAGTACAAGTCGACACTCTTTCGGAATGGATAAAATCTATTGCAGTATTGCTGAGATCAAAAATTAAAAAATTACAAGGTTCTGTAAACACCAGATTCGAATCTATTTTTAAAGATCCTGATGTTGTCAGAGAACTTACCTTCCTCCAAGAACATTATATCATTACACCAGCAGATAAAGCATCTAATAATTATACATTTACTTGTAAGAAATATTACTTTGACAGCCTAGTGGAAGAATTAGGATTAAATTCAGCTCCAGGAAATCCTACTTATACTCTCACGAACTTTTCGGTTTCGGAAGTACTCGAGAATCATAAATCTGTCCTCAATACGTTTGGTATTGACTCAAATAAATTGAATTTAGAACTTCCATATTTGTACTGTATTCCAAAAATGCACAAAACTCCGTACAAACAACGCTTTATCGCTGGTTCCTCGAAGTGTTCCACAAAATCTGTATCGATGCTACTCACAAAAATATTATCAGAAATTAAATCTGGCCTTCATAGATATTGCGAAACAGTATATTCCAGAAGTGGAATTAATCAAATGTGGGTCCTTAAAAATTCAAAAGAGTTGTTAGAACATCTAAAATCAAAAAGTTTTACTAAAATTCACTCCATCAAGTCTTTTGACTTTTCGACTCTGTACACAACGATCCCTCATCAGAAATTAAAAGACAGATTAGCGGAAATTATTCAAAATGCATTTACTAGTAAAAACGGAAGCCGCAAATTCAAATATATAGTAATAGGCCACGATAAAACTTACTTTGTTAGGGAAAATTCTGATTCCAAAAACAAATACACTGAAACAGCTGTCATCCAGATGTTGAACTTTCTTATCGATAACATTTTTGTGGTGTTTGGAGGTAAGGTTTTTCAACAAATTGTCGGCATTCCAATGGGCACTAACTGTGCTCCGCTTCTGGCTGACATATTCCTTTATTCATACGAAGCTGAGTTCATTCAGTCTTTGCTTTCGCAAGGAAAAAAACAATTGGCTCTTGGCTTCAATTTTACTTACAGATATATAGATGACTTGCTTTCAATTAATAATCCTTCATTCGCGGATTACCTTAGCATCATCTATCCAAGTGAACTGGAGGTCAAAGAAACCACAGAAACTAGTAATTCTACTTCGTATTTAGATATTATGTTGTCTTTCGACATTAATGGTCAATTAAACACCTCACTCTATGACAAACGTGATGATTTCAATTTCGCTATCACAAACTTTCCTTTCATAAGTAGCAACATTCCATCATCGCCCGCATACGGCGTATTCATATCTCAGTTAATACGTTATTCCAGAGCATGTTCAAATTACAATGACTTTGTTCTGAGGGCTAGGCGACTTTCAGTTAAGCTGCTCAACCAGGGTTATATATGTGCTAGACTAGCATCGTCACTGAGGAAGTTCTACGGTCGTTACGAGACTCTTATTACTCCATATGATATCTCGTTATCCAGACTTTTAAATGATATTCTGGACTGAGACCGATTCCGATCACTTTACACAGATTTGACACCTTCTATACTAGAAGGTTACCTACTTCGACTTCTCCATATATAGATACATATGGAATTCACACGATTTGACTCTTTCTACGGGGTATATGTGACGGGTGTTGCTAGCAAGCAGGAGATGCTCACTCTCCCTGGGCACCTGATCTCACTCCATCACAGGGGTTCACATATGCTCTTCAAGTAGACATATTTTGTTATTTTCCATTTGTTTTTCATTTTCACTGATTTTGTATGTCCTATGGTTTCATGATTTTTGGACTTGTGGTTTGGATTTATCCATCATCTTTACATTCTAAGAAAAAGTATTAAATTGATTGGTAAATGCCAATAATGGATAATTACATATCAAATTGATTTATTTATTTATTAAGGGATAACATGCTTGTGTTTTCAAATTTGAATACACAAGCATGTTATTCCCATTCAAATGCAAATTGTCTACACTGCATTTTAGAAGTCTACAGATATGGAGAATTCAGACAGCTGATTGTGCCCATTTACTTAAATGTGTATTATGCACATGCACTACAAAATACTCGGTATTTTGCAGGAAACGCCTTACATTTATATTAGAAATGTATGATTGAATTGAAACAATATCATTAATCATCAATATGTTGCTTTCAATAACATTTGTGTCGTCTTCACGGGAGCGTCTTAATCTATCTTCACGAAAACTATCTAGCCTACCTGGGATAAAATCTCATCGTCCCTGTGTACTGTATACATATTAGAACTATCCACTTGTCTAATACTTCCTGTACACTCAATCCATCTAAAAATTTCGGTATAGTGAAAATATCTTGGTGGATCCACTAGACCCCGATTCCGGCGTGTTCTTGAGTTCTGCCATATATTGTTTACATTAACAAGCATCCGTAATACAAATTAATAATTGTGGAATGTAGTAAAGTATTTATATACCTGAAATTTGCTTTCATCATCCAATGGAATTTTTCGTATTACTTATATGTGTGCTTTAGAATACATTTTTTATCGTAGAGCATTTATGACACAGTTCAATTACATTTAATTTCAAGTTTATCTTTTTTCTTTATGTACTTTACGAGTATATATTACAATCATTCTCATTCTTATATGATTTCTATTGATGAAATTTTTGAGAAAAACGAAATTTTCCGGATTTTCACGTAAATTCGTATCTGGGGGCATTTGTTCAGAATTGTATTTTGAAAAAACTACTGACAAGAAATTCATGGGCATGTACATGACTCATGCTGAAGTCTGTCAGCTACCGTAAACGCAAAGAAATATGGGGTTCGTCAAAATTGCAGTGAAAATAATGCCCGAGATATGACGCGCAGATCGCATAAATCCGTGACGTGCGTTAGCGTTGCGTAAGAGTTACGTCCTTTGACGTCTTACGCAATATGTAAGACAGTGTATTTTCTGCGGTCAAATCTTGTGGGAAACGTACAAGTGCATATCCATATAGATATGCAGCTAATACAGGTTAAGTATATTTGTGTGATTTTGTTGAAATCCAGATCCAGTGCGTACACGAAAAAGGATATCATTATACGTTACAACATTGTCTTTGTAAGGAAATGTACATTTTATATAAATATACAGTTATGTATTTTAAAACCTGATAAAAAAAATTCAAGCAACAAAGTACTCGGTGGTGTATGGTAAGCGGTCTGAACAGTGGATCGGTGTTCGAGTCTCGGTGTGCCATTATCATCTGTAGATACGCCTCCAATTGCAAGTTGTTAGAGCGCTCTGACGTCATGGTGCCTGCGCCGAAGTATAAGCACAGCAGACCATACGCTTTTTATGGGAGCCCGGCGGCAGTCATAATTTGGAAACTAAACGATCATATTCATTCACTTTATACATGTAACTTAAATATCACTGATTGACATCAAAACAGAATAGAATATACTTTTTTTGAAAGTTATCGATTTCTGAATGTAATACGGAGCATTCGGGAGGGAGTTTAAAAAACACGAAAAATCAACATCCCTACCACTTTTATTATTCCGCCTCATGGAGGCAGAATTATAAACAATTCACACATCATTTTTTCTTACTTTCTCCAATTCAGTTTTGGGGTTCAAACTTACGACCTCAGGATGACCCCTTGCGTCTTAGCATAGACTGCAACCAATGGTCTCTACCACTGCGCCACAAAGACGGGCCATGTGACGGTGAAAGTGACCGCTATAATACATTGCTTTGCATTTTCACTTAATGGTTTTGCAATAATCAATTTTTATACATTTGTACTTCCTGTTTTGAGTGATTTAATCGTAAAACAGATTGACTGAGAAACATGCATTTCTCCTGTGGTAGCTTCGATAATATTAAGGTGTAATTACAAAACAAAATAGTCAAGTTCAGACAGGACTGAAGGACACACAGACAGGACAGAAGGACACACAGACGCCCAATAAATCGAACCTCGTAAGCGCCGTCCACAAATTGCTGTTTGGGAGTTGATATTAAAAATTGGCTGCGTTTTCTTCTTTGATTCCTGGTAGTGGATTTTTCCGGTATTAAATTTGTTCAGCATCCCGCACTCGCATAGGATATACAGCATAGATGTTAGACCACTCCTGATCTCGTGTACGGTTCTAGTGAACGTCAACTTCTAAAATTCAGCGATCGCACCCTTTGGTCAGTCGTTTGATAATTTCTGTGGGCTCTGTTATTCGCCGTTTGCCTTCAATCCATGGCAGTTTAAAATCATTAAATTTGTTTGGATATGACATGTCTCCGTTTCGTGTTTGACTTGCTAGGTAAATGTTTCGTTCAGCGTGTAACAGCCTTTGTTTTTGTTTGGACGTAAAGAAGCTTCCTATGTAATGCGACGCCATTTTGAATCTATCGACGTTGACTTATCGCGGGAAACGGCATACAAACGCGTAGCTCTTGATAAGCACAGAATCATCTTGATAAAGGTCATTGACCGGAACGTACAATAGAGAGCTTCAATCAACAGATGAAAAATATAGGGTTCATTTCTTAAGGCATTTTGTGATTGACGTCAATACAACTTGCTCTGTAACTCTGATTTATATACCTCGCACAGTTGCCATTAGTTACATAGCGTTTGAAAAAAAAATTACATGTGTAATTTTTTATCTTTCAGCTAACAATGAAAACAACTTCAGGAGGCATAAATATGTTTGAAGCATCAATTTCATCATGTATTGTTATTGATTTGTTTTACCTGAGCAGGTACAAACAAAGGAGTTACTAAACAGACAATACAGGTTTATATCAACTTGATGATGTTATATCTATAATACAAAAAATCACTAAAAATAAAATCAATACATATACCTAGAAGGTTGTGATAAGGCAACAAATTAAGAAAGCGATAAACGATTCCTTGTATCAAATTCAAGTGCCTAATATATATGTAATATATGCAATTGTTCAACAAAAGATGGAATCAATAAATCAGGGATATATTTTATGTGTATGAAATGGAAAAATATTCAGTATATAAAAGAAATATTATTGTAAATGAACTGAAGAACTAATCAATTACTGGTACCGTTAGTTTAATGATTAAATGCATATTATTAACGAAGCATTACAGAAATTTGCCGTATTATACAATTGTCCATTTGTGTCCTTCTTGACGTTATATATATACAGCTTATTCTGGAAGGTAATTCTACGCCTTGTAAATAACTGTCAAATTCTCCTTCCACGAAAGACCCAATTTTGTTAACCTTAGAACAATCAAGAGGATTCTTCGAGGATTCTGCAATATATACCTCTCCATACAATAAAATTCCTTTCTTTGTTTTCTCGTCTCCTGTAGATACAATTATTCGTTTTATTGAAAGTGGTATCTTGTATGTAATTTGATAATAATGATCTCTTCGTGCATTGGTTGTCTTGAAAGCCTGACCCTTTTTTCTGTAAACATTTTCTGGTCGAACGGATCTGTTTATTGGCGCCATGTTTGTTTTTATATATGCAGGTGGATTGTCTCCTTCCGGTATTTGTGCAATGTCGAGTTCAGATTCTCCAAAATATTTAAAGTTTGGATCCACTACAGGCATCATTTTATTTTTTAATGAGGACACCTTACCAATATGTTGGAACAAGCTAGATGGAGAATGAATTGGCCTTTTTTGACCAAGTAAGGTGTATACATATCCAATTAAAAGATCACATGGTAAAATATTATAAAAAGTTAAAAAGAATGAGGCAAATTTTGGAAGATCAGATGATTTAAAAACTTTGCCTATGAAACCTAGACTTGCTACCTCAATACACGCCCATTTCATGCTCTGATGCTGTATGGCATACTTAATATCTTTCATATAATGTTTGGAACTTATCACGTCATCCTCTAATTGCATGTAATACGTAGAAATCTCTGAACAGTACATCATCAGAAACGCAAAATCTATATTTTGCTTTGACCTCCAAATAGTTCTTTCTTTTGAGTCGCCCCTTGTTCTATTCAACTTGGAGAATTCTGGATAGATACCGTTTTGTTGTTTCACAATTTGCAACGTTCCATCCTCACATAATGACATATACTTCTTTTTTATCTTTTGTGCATTTTCTTCGTTCCAAGTCTGATTGAAATCTGTGACGTATACCACAATGACGATGAGTTTAAGATCTGTTTTGTCTATATTGTTGATCAAAGAGTCTATGGTTTCAAACAGATAGTATCCTTTTCCCCATTCCCTGCTGACCGTGGGTATGCCGATAGTCATGTAGGCTGGAATACAATGATGTGATTGACAACAGATGTATATGTATTATATACGACACATATGTCATGAAAAGTAAGTAACTAATGCTATGAACCATTTCACTAGGGACTGACGTTTTAATTGGCAAAATCAGAACTTTTCCCGCAAAATGACGTCAGAGACAATAAATTTTTTATTATGATGTCAAAAATGTTAGATCCACATGATACGCCATCATTTGCCAACCAGAATGTCAGTACCGCAGTAATAGTGAAAGGGTCTACCGTGGTGTGGTACTCGTATCAATGTATTATAATCATCATTGACACCTGTAAAATATAGCTGAAAACTTTCAAAAGACTACATTTTATAGTAAATGATATTAATTACATTGTATATATATTGCAAGACATAGGCGTATCTAGAAATTTTTAAAGGGGTGGGGTGTGCAGTCTCCCATCACTAATGTTTTGCACTATTCGGTCTGGAAAGGTTGCAACCCCCTCTCTAAATCCGCCAATGTGAGATATGATGTGGTTGTATAAAAATACATATGTACTCCCATCAAAATCTTATAAATATTTACACATTAATTTTCAAACGAATTTATTTAATTTTGCACGTGATAAAACACATGTAGCCCCATCATGGCATACATGTATAATAGCGATCTGGAATCACCTCTTCTTTTGCCCATAAACGATCATGTAA
Organism: Pteria penguin; assembly: GCA_035048485.1. Lineage (NCBI taxonomy): Eukaryota > Metazoa > Mollusca > Bivalvia > Pterioida > Pteriidae > Pteria > Pteria penguin. The sequence continues at coordinate 13,527,404 of CM068591.1, read as the reverse complement.
AAAGAAAGCAGCTAACAAGAATAAGTTGTTCCTAACAATTATCGACCATATTATCATCTACAATGACGAGGACGTAATGGAGATGACACAATAACGAGGACACAATAGACACAAAAACGAGTATACAATGACGATAACAAAGTGACGAGGACACAATGACCAGGACATAGTGACTAGGACATACTGACCAGGACTTGTTTACGAGGACACAATGACCAGGACATAATTACCAGGACACAATGACCAGGACATAATGACTAAGACACACTGACCAGGACTTAATAACGAGGACCAGGACATAATGACTAGGACACATTAACCAGGACATAATAACTAGGACACAATGAACAGGACATAATAACCAGGACATAATGACGAGGACTTAATTAAGAGGACACAATGACCCGGGCGTAATGGAGATGACACAATGACCAAGACATAATGACCAGGACATGACAAGGACATAATGACGATGACGCAATGACCTGGACATAGTAACCAGGACATCATGACGAGGAAATAGTGACCAGGACATAATTACCAGGACACAATGTACAGGACATAATAACCAGGACATAATGACGAGGACTTAATTAAGAGGACACAATGACCAGGACGTAATGGAGATGATTGATTGATTGATTTTTGTTTAACGTCACACCACGAATATTTCACGTATTTGGTGAAGGCATCTGCCTGATGCAGGGCATACAAATTTTGACTTTTGCAACGGACCCACCCGAAGCAGTGAGGGATCTTTAACGTGCCATGCATACCACGACACGGGGCCTCGGTTTTTACTATCTCATCCGAAAGACAGGACACCGGCATGACCAGAGCGGGAATTGAACCCCGGCCTCCCGATCAGGAGTCCAGCGCGATACCACTAGGCCACGCCGGCTAATGGAGATGGCACAATGACCAAGACATAATGACCACGACATGACAAGGACATAATGATGAGGACACAATGACCTTGACATAGTAACCAGGACATCATGACGAGGACTTAATCACGAGGACACAATGACCAGGACACAATGACGAGAACATAATGACGAGGACTTAATTAATAGGACACAATGATCAGGACGTAATGGAGAAGACACAATGACCCAGACATAATGACAAAGATATAATGACGAGGACACCATTACCAGGACATAGTAATGAGGACATAATGATCAAGACAAAATGACCAGGACACAATGACGAGGACACGATGACCATGATGAGGACAAAATGACCAGGACACAGTGATCATGGCATAATGACCAGGACATAATGACGAGAACACAATGACCAGGACACAATGACCAGGACACAATGACCAGGACATAATGAAGAGGACACAATGACGAGGACATAGTGACGAGGACATAATGACCAGGACACAATGACCAGGACATAACGACGAGGACTTACTTAAGAAGACACAATGACCGGGACGTAATGGAGAAGACCCAATGACCAAGACATAAAGACTAGGACATAATGAAGCGGACATAATGACCAGGACACAATGACAAAGACATAATGACGAGGACACAATGACGAGGACATAGTGACGAGGACACAATGACGAAAACTTAATTACGAGGGCACAATGACGAGGACATAATGACAAGTACACAATGACAAGACATAAAAGTCATAATAACAAGGACGTACACAATGACCAGGACACAATGACGAGGACATGATAACGAGGACACAATCACAATGACGAGGATATAATGAAAAGGACACAATGACGAAAACCTGTCATGCAGATATTGTACGATGCAACTGCTAGATTAGACTATCAAATATTACAGAATTCAATGGAGAAAACCTGAGAGACATTACACGTCGGGGTTTGGGTTGACACTCGTGTTAGAGATTGTTGAAGGAATAATTAGTACTAAATCACGATGATATGAAATGGATAATTACAGTAGTTCAAAAATTACAATTATTAATTGTTTTTACAATTTTGTAAATGGGGATGCAAAGAAAGTCAATATTATAATTTTCGGCCTTAGGATCGAGCCAAAACAATCAGGACCAGTCGGGCCACACAAAACAGATCTAGAGACCCGTATATTTTATTTATGTTTGCCTTATGTGGGAATGTCCCATTTCTGCTGTGGAGACCCTGCTAATAAATACACGGTTAATGAAATCACTAATGTGTACGATTTCCCATGCATGTTTTGCACAATAAACCATGAACACCTCCGAATGTCAAAGGTATCTGCAAAGTGGGTCTTCAGATACTTTTATGTACCATTCAAGCAAGTCGGGGGCTTTTGTTGTATTTATACTGACAACCCTTTATAGGTTAAAATATATTGAACTTTGTAACTTCATGCATAACATAAAGTCTATTTGTAATAAAAGTGTCAAGGATGAAGATAATTCAGAAAAAAAATAATAAATAGGTACAATGAATAGGTATAGAGATCGTTTAATGCAATCAAGTGAAAACTACAAGGTTAATTATCTCTTATGTTTACATACTGACTTCTTTACCTTTATCTGCAAGTCAGTAGGGAAAATGCACTACATTTTTTCCCATGTTTGCAGTCGCTGTCACGTGATCAAACACATGTCGCCCCATCATGGCATACATGTATAATAGCAATCTGGGGTCACCTTTTCTTTTGCCCATAAATTACGACAAATAATGCAATTCTTTAGATCCAAACAAAACCACAAAAAAATGAAATTTAATCACTTGTGTTTTTAGAAAATTGGAGTTGAATAGAGAACTAACTACTTCTCAATTTCTAAATGACAGCTGAGCGGTTGTGTAACTGTTGTTTAATCCCCCCCCCCTTTTGGAATTAAGATTTCGATATTTAAAACGGGTATCCACAGGGCTGAAAAATATATTTACATATAAATATAAGAATTGTTTTTCATTTTTATTGAGGCATTAGGGTATGCTAGCAGTCGGTCTTGAAATTCATGCTGCACAGAATTTTTTCCAAGACCGACTGCAAGCATACTCCAGTGCCTCCCCAAAAAAAAAAAAAACAATCCTTAAGTATATGCTGACGACAAGTCTTTATGAAGATACGAGGAAAAAGTAATGGTTACGAGAAAACTAGAGTAGGTACGTATACGATGTGCATTTAAGATAAATGCACTTCTGTACGGTTTTGTATCTAAAAGACATTTATGTAATAGATTGGCAAATATAGTCTTTAAAGGAACCACACATTCAGATAACCTCAACATACTCCATTCCAGTGGAATAATGATGAGGTGTAAAATAGCAATTTGATGAATATTAAACACGAGACTGGTAGTTAGAAAAGGAGATATATATTTCTCTGTGTAAAGTCAGCTATCAGAATTTTCTGTGTAATTTGTGTAAAAAGAATACTTTATGGATAAAAACGATTTTCGGCCCTTCGACCCTATTTATTATGACCTACTATCTTAAACAGACATTTTTACATACCTTTAGATGGATTTTGGGTAGTTAGTGATGTGTACACAGTGTTTCTAACATCATAGCTTTGTTAATTACAATATGATTCGTCAACAAATAGATATTGTAACATCAATCAAACTATATGCAAACTGGGAATTATTCCGAATTAGAATCTAGTGGTGCAGAAAATGCATCAAGATGAAAGTACAACATTACCATTAGACTCGGATGCTGTAGAACTGGGGCTGAGATAAAAGTACAAAGATTTTAGATTAATTAAATCGTGGGCAATGACTCATGCAAGTTGTATCAAAACATTGCATGAAAACTGAGTGTAAACGATCATCGATTTGCATTTAATTCGGTATATAACGAGGTGATAAAATCAGTTGCAAGCTGGTTTCAATTAAGTGTGTCATATCAATTATTCAAGAAATCCCTTTACATTTTGAGAAGCCCCACCACATGTTCAGAATTGCATGTATAATTGACGTGTGGTTTGTATGCACCTGGCGCATCTTGTCCGTTTGTCTGTAGCAAAAGAAATAAAAAAGACCTTTCTGTTGGTACCAAAATACTAAAATGTTGACCTTGTGATCTTGACATTGAAGTGTGACTTAATTTTAAGATAACAATTTAAACTGACAAAGTTGCCGCTGAGGGTATTCATATTTCACAAATACACTTTTTCAGATTCAGATTTCAGATTAAATGGTGGTCGATTTGTTCCGGTATGCTTTTTCGCCTAACGTTGCCTTTCTTTCTGAATTGTCATAAAAATGTTATTTGGTAGGATTTTGTCATCTGTACATTACAAAAATTTTACAAAGATTAGAACATCAAATGAAGTGTTCTATTGTACAAAGGCACTACTGTCCGCGCCACTCACTTTGTAAACCGAAAAATCTGGATTTTTACTTATTTATCTTTAAAATAGTTTTATAAAATTAATATCAATAGACAGATCTTGTTTAGTCGTAACTTTTGGTGTATGTTATATGTATCTACGAAGAAGCATTCGTATTTTATAGGGAAAAATCATTTTAGATAGGGCGTTTTCTATGTTAATTTTGACGTGACGTCGCCGATGTTTAACATTGAGTCTATGGGAAACTTTGCGACGTCACGTCAAAATTTAAGATGGAAATCGCCTTATCTAAAATTGATTTTTTTTCTATAAAATATGAACGCTTCTTCATACAAACATATAGCATACACCAAAAGTTACGACTAAACAAGATCTATCGAATGGTTTTGCCTTTTTGAAATTATTCTGAAGATGAATAACTGAAAATCCAGATTTTCCAGTTTCCAGAGTGAGTGGCGCGGACAGTAGTTCTACCCGGCAGACAAGACAGACAGACAGACAGAAAGACGGACGGTGGGCAAATGGTTTCTGTATGTTGTGTTGCATGATGCGTTGCTTTCTATGTTGTGTTGCATGATGCGTTGCTTTGTATGCGACAAAGCGACACAATAAATAGTGTTTAATATTAAAAAAAAAAACAACAAAAACAAAAATTAAATAAAAACAACACAAAAAAAGAAGAAGAGATTGTAACAAGAGGTCTAAATATATTAAACGGTGAAGTGGTGGGATGGTACAAATCAGCCACCGTACTAAGCATGTATCCCCCCCCCCCAAAAAAAAAAAATTGAACTGTATAGAACTACAAAATGAAACCTTTATCGAATCTATGTTTTCCGTATTTTAACGACTCGTTTCTTGCCGATTGTATTTGTTTCTCTGTTCCATCTGTCAATAAAGGTGGAATGATCACACTCTCACGATGTGGTACTTTTTGCAATAGCCATGGTTTTTCATCTTCTATTGTAATATTTACAGGAAGATCGTCTGCTTTGTGGCGCGATGGTGTTATTATGATGTCATCTGTATTTGGTGAGGCAATGAAAATCTCTTCTCTCGTGATCTAGGAATAAAATGTACACATTTAAAGCGGTTTTCATAACTGAAATTTCATACAGTTGTATTATTATGTATAGTGCAACACTGTCTGTGTAAATGTATTTTAACACGTATCACTATCTAAAGTATAGCAACGCGTATCCTGGCCTAAAATTATCGTATCGTGTATCACTGTCTAAAAGTATCGTATCGCGTATCACTGTCTAAAAGTATCGTATCGCGTATTACTGTCTAAAAGTATCGTATCGCGTATTACTGTCTAAAAGTATCGTATCGCGTATTACTGTCTAAAAGTATCGTATCGCGTATCACTGTCTAAAAGTATCGTATCGTGTATCACTGTCTAAAAGTATCGTATCGCGTATCACTGTCTAAAAGTATCGTATCGTGTATCACTGTCTAAAAGTATCGTATCGTGTATCACTGTCTAAAAGTATTGTATCGTGTATCACTGTCTAAAAGTATCGTATCGCGTATTACTGTCTAAAAGTATCGTATCGTGTATCACTGTCTAAAAGTATCGTATCGTGTATCACTGTCTAAAAGTATCGTATCGTGTATCACTGTCTAAAAGTATCGTATCGCGTATCACTGTCTAAAAGTATTGTATCATGTACCGCTGTCTGTGTAAGAGTATCGTATGGTGTACCACTGTATATGTAGGAGTATAGTATGGTGTACCACTGTATATGTAGGAGTATCGTATGGTGTACCACTGTCTATGTAGGAGTATCGTATGGTGTACCACTGTATATGTAGGAGTATCGTATGGTGTACCACTGTCTGTGTAGGAGTATCGTATGGTGTACCACTGTCTGTGTAGGAGTATCGTATGGTGTACCACTGTATATGTAGGAGTATCGTATGGTGTACCACTGTCTATGTAGGAGTATCGTATGGTGTACCACTGTCTATGTAGGAGTATCGTATGGTGTACCACTGTCTATGTAGGAGTATAGTATGGTGTACCACTGTCTATGTAAGAGTATCGTATGGTGTACCACTGTCTGTGTAGGAGTATCGTATGGTGTACCACTGTCTATGTAGGAGTATCGTATGGTGTACCACTGTCTATGTAGGAGTATCGTATGGTGTACCACTGTCTGTGTAGGAGTATCGTATGGTGTACCACTGTCTGTGTAGGAGTATTGTATGGTGTACCACTGTCTATGTAGGAGTATCGTATGGTGTACCACTGTCTGTGTAGGAGTATCGTATGGTGTACCACTGTCTGTGTAGGAGTATCGTATGGTGTACCACTGTCTGTGTAGGAGTATCGTATGGTGTACGACTGTCTATGTAGGAGTATCGTATGGTGTACCACTGTCTGTGTAGGAGTATCGTATGGTGTACCACTGTCTGTGTAGGAGTATCGTATGGTGTACCACTGTCTGTGTAGGAGTATCGTATGGTGTACGACTGTCTATGTAGGAGTATCGTATGGTGTACCACTGTCTATGTAGGAGTATCGTATGGTATACCACTGTCTGTGTAGGAGTATCGTATCGTGTACCACTGTCTGTGTAGGAGTATCGTATGGTGTACCACTGTCTGTTTAGGAGTATCGTATGGTGTACCAGTGTCTATGTAGGAGTATCGTATGGTGTACCACTGTCTGTTTAGGAGTATCGTATCGTGTACCACTGTCTATGTAAGAGTATCGTATGGTGTACCACTGTCTGTTTAGGAGTATCGTATGGTGTACCAGTGTCTATGTAGGAGTATCGTATGGTGTACCACTGTCTATGTAGGAGTATCGTATGGTGTACCACTGTCTGTGTAGGAGTATCGTATGGTGTACCACTGTCTGTGTAGGAGTATCGTATGGTATACCACTGTCTATGTAACAGTATCGTATGGTGTACGACTGTCTATGTAGGAGTATCGTATGGTGTACGACTGTCTATGTAGGAGTATCGTATGGTGTACCACTGTCTGTGTAGGAGTATCGTATGGTGTACCACTGTCTGTGTAGGAGTATCGTATGGTGTACCACTGTCTATGTAGGAGTATCGTATGGTGTACCACTGTCTGTGTAGGAGTATCGTATGGTGTACCACTGTCTGTGTAAGAGTATCGTATGGTGTACCACTGTCTGTGTTAGAGTATCGTATCGTGTACTACTGTCTGTGTAGGAGTATCGTATGGTGTACGACTGTCTGTGTAGGAGTATAGTATAGTGTACCGCTGTCTGTGTAAGAGTATCGTATGGTGTACCACTGTCTGTGTTAGAGTATCGTATCGTGTACTACTGTCTGTGTAGGAGTATCGTATGGTGTACGACTGTCTGTGTAGGAGTATAGTATAGTGTACCGCTGTCTGTGTAAGAGTATCGTATGGTGTACCACTGTCTGTGTTAGAGTATCGTATCGTGTACTACTGTCTGTGTAAGAGTATCGTATCGTGTACCACTATCTATGTAAGAGTATCGTATCGTTACCACTGTTTGTGTAGGGATATCGTATGGTGTACCACTGTCTATGTAAGAGTATGGTATCGTGTACAAATGTCTATGTAATAGTATCGTATGGTAAACCACTGCCTGTGTTAGAGTATTGTATCGTGTATCATTGTCTCTGTTAAAGTCTCGTATCATCGTGTATCGCGGTCTGTGTAAGAGTATCGTATCATGTACCACTGTCTGTGTAAGAGTATCGTATCGTGTATCACTGTCTGTGTAAGAGTATCGTATCGTGTAGTACTGTCTGTGTAAGAGTATCGTATCGTGTACAACTGTCTGTTTTAAAAAAAGCATCGTATCGTTAGTACAGTCTATGTAAAGAGTATCGTATGGTGTACCACTGTCTATGTAGGAGTATCGTATGGTGTACCACTGTCTGTGTAGGAGTATCGTATCATGTACCACTGTCTGTGTAAGAGTATCGTATCGTGTATCACTGTCTGTGTAAGAGTATCGTATCGTGTAGTACTGTCTGTGTAAGAGTATCGTATCGTGTACAACTGTCTGTTTTAAAAAAAAAGCATCGTATCGTTAGTACAGTCTATGTAAAGAGTATTGTATGGTGTACCACTGTCTATGTAGGAGTATCGTATGGTGTACCACTGTCTGTGTAGGAGTATCGTATGGTATACCACTGTCTATGTAGGAGTATCGTATGGTGTACCACTGTCTGTGTAGGAGTATCGTATGGTGTACCACTGTCTGTGTAAGAGTATCGTATGGTGTACCACTGTCTGTGTTAGAGTATCGTATCGTGTACTACTGTCTGTGTAGGAGTATCGTATGGTGTACGACTGTCTGTGTAGGAGTATAGTATAGTGTACCGCTGTCTGTGTAAGAGTATCGTATGGTGTACCACTGTCTGTGTTAGAGTATCGTATCGTGTACTACTGTCTGTGTAAGAGTATCGTATCGTGTACCACTATCTATGTAAGAGTATCGTATCGTTACCACTGTTTGTGTAGGGATATCGTATGGTGTACCACTGTCTATGTAAGAGTATGGTATCGTGTACAAATGTCTATGTAATAGTATCGTATGGTAAACCACTGCCTGTGTTAGAGTATTGTATCGTGTATCATTGTCTCTGTTAAAGTCTCGTATCATCGTGTATCGCGGTCTGTGTAAGAGTATCGTATCATGTACCACTGTCTGTGTAAGAGTATCGTATCGTGTATCACTGTCTGTGTAAGAGTATCGTATGGTGTACCACTGTCTGTGTTAGAGTATCGTATCGTGTACTACTGTCTGTGTAAGAGTATCGTATCGTGTACCACTATCTATGTAAGAGTATCGTATCGTTACCACTGTTTGTGTAGGGATATCGTATGGTGTACCACTGTCTATGTAAGAGTATGGTATCGTGTACAAATGTCTATGTAATAGTATCGTATGGTAAACCACTGCCTGTGTTAGAGTATTGTATCGTGTATCATTGTCTCTGTTAAAGTCTCGTATCATCGTGTATCGCGGTCTGTGTAAGAGTATCGTATCATGTACCACTGTCTGTGTAAGAGTATCGTATCGTGTATCACTGTCTGTGTAAGAGTATCGTATCGTGTAGTACTGTCTGTGTAAGAGTATCGTATCGTGTACAACTGTCTGTTTTAAAAAAAGCATCGTATCGTTAGTACAGTCTATGTAAAGAGTATCGTATGGTGTACCACTGTCTATGTAGGAGTATCGTATGGTGTACCACTGTCTGTGTAGGAGTATCGTATCATGTACCACTGTCTGTGTAAGAGTATCGTATCGTGTATCACTGTCTGTGTAAGAGTATCGTATCGTGTAGTACTGTCTGTGTAAGAGTATCGTATCGTGTACAACTGTCTGTTTTAAAAAAAAAAGCATCGTATCGTTAGTACAGTCTATGTAAAGAGTATTGTATGGTGTACCACTGTCTATGTAGGAGTATCGTATGGTGTACCACTGTCTGTGTAGGAGTATCGTATGGTATACCACTGTCTATGTAGGAGTATCGTATGGTGTACCACTGTCTCTGTAGGAGTATTGTATGGTGTACCACTGTCTGTGTAGGAGTATCGTATGGTGTACCACTGTCTATGTAGGAGTATCGTATGGTGTACCACTGTCTATGTAGGAGTATCGTATGGTGTACCACTGTCTGTGTAGGAGTATCGTATGGTGTACCACTGTCTATGTAGGAGTATCGTATGGTGTACCACTGTCTGTGTAGGAGTATTGTATGGTGTACCACTGTCTGTGTAGGAGTATCGTATGGTGTACCACTGTCTGTTTAGGAGTATCGTATGGTGTACCACTGTCTGTGTAGGAGTATCGTATGGTGTACCACTGTCTGTGTAGGAGTATCGTATGGTGTACCACTGTCTGTGTAGGAGTATCGTATGGTGTACCACTGTCTATGTAGGATTATCGTATGGTGTACCACTGTCTATGTAGGAGTATCGTATGGTGTACCACTGTCTATGTAGGAATATCGTATGGTGTAACACTTTCTATGTAAGAGTATCATATCGTGTACCACTGTCTGTGTAGGAGTATCGTATGGTATACCACTGTCTGTGTAGGAGTATTGTATGGTGTACCACTGTCTATGTAGGAGTATCGTATGGTGTACCACTGTCTATGTAAAGAGTATCGTATGGTGTACCACTGTCTATGTAGGAGTATCGTATGGTATACCACTGTCTATGTAGGAGTATAGTATGGTGTACCACTGTCTATGTAAGAGTATCGTATGGTGTACCACTGTCTGTTTAGGAGTATCGTATGGTGTACCACTGTCTGTGTAGGAGTATCGTATGGTGTACCACTGTCTGTTTAGGAGTATCGTATGGTGTACCACTGTCTGTGTAGGAGTATTGTATGGTGTACCACTGTCTGTGTCGGAGTATCGTATGGTGTACCACTGTCTGTTTAGGAGTATCGTATGGTGTACCACTGTCTGTTTAGGAGTATCGTATGGTGTACCACTGTCTGTGTAGGAGTATCGTATGGTGTACCACTGTCTGTTTAGGAGTATCGTATGGTGTACCACTGTCTGTTTAGGAGTATCGTATGGTGTACCACTGTCTGTTTAGGAGTATCGTATGGTGTACCACTGTCTATGTAGGAGTATCGTATGGTATACCACTGTCTCTGTAGGAGTATCGTATGGTATACCACTGTCTCTGTAGGAGTATCGTATGGTGTACCACTGTCTATGTAGGAATATCGTATGGTGTACCACTGTCTGTGTAGGAGTATCGTATGGTGTACCACTGTCTGTGTAGGAGTATCGTATGGTGTACCACTGTCTGTGTAGGAGTATCGTATGGTGTACCACTGTCTGTGTAGGAGTATCGTATGGTGTACCACTGTCTGTGTAGGAGTATCGTATGGTGTACCACTGTCTATGTAGGAGTATCGTATGGTGTACTAATGTCTGTGTAGGAGTATCGTATGGTGTACCACTGTCTATGTAGGTGTATCGTATGGTGTCCCACTGTCTATGTAGGAGTATCGTATGGTGTACCACTGTCTATGTAGGAGTATCGTATGGTGTACCACTGTCTGTGTAGGAGTATCGTATGGTGTACCACTGTCTATGTAGGAGTATCGTATGGTGTACCACTGTCTATGTAGGAGTATCGTATGGTGTACCACTGTCTGTGTAGGAGTATCGTATGGTGTACCACTGTCTGTGTAGGAGTATCGTATGGTGTACCACTGTCTATGTAGGTGTATTGTATGGTGTCCCACTGTCTATGTAGGAGTATCGTATGGTGTACCACTGTCTGTGTAGGAGTATCGTATGGTGTACCAATGTCTGTGTAGGAGTATCGTATGGTATACCACTGTCTATGTAATAGTATCGCGTAATGGTATACCAGTACTGTCTCTGTAAAAGTATCGAATCATGTATTACTCTCTGTGTAAGAGTATCGTACAGTGTACTTCCTTCTATCTGTGTAAGAATATCGTATCGTGTTCCACCTTTTGTGTAAGGGTGTCGTATATTTGTGTACCACTGTCTGTGAAAGAGTATCGTATTGTGTACCAGTGTGTAACCCTGTCTATGCAAATCATATTGTTTCGTGTCTGTGTATACGGTAATGTGTGGCGTACCACATTCTGTGTAACAGTATAATGGTGTGTGTGCGACGTCGTGTTGTATTCCTTTTGTATGTATATAGCATCATTTGTGCGCACCATTCTGTATGTTACAGATCCCGCGGCTGTTTTGATGTATAATATTGATAACTTACCTTCATATTTCTTTCAGGTCTATGAAGCGCATACTTCTGTCGTAGAAAAATAAAGCCATGCACTGCAGAGTGAAAAATAAATCATATGGTTATGAGAAACCAATTGTTCGTTTTTCTATGTATTAATAGCTATTCGGGTTTTGGGGTATATAACAGTCATGTATATGCATACATAATTTTGTTATGTATTATGGAGAAAATGTTCAAAACTGTATTCATTATATACCAGGATTAATAAATTATATAAATTTTTAAGTTATTGTTTTGAGACATCCTTGAAGGACGTAGCATGCAATATCGACGTATTCTTTACATTTTATAGAAAACAATTAACTCTGGATTCTGCGTATTCAAAATGTCAAGGTTTTATGATTCATTCCCTCGCAGAAACCAAATTATGTGATATTTAAATGGTTCCAAAGAAGCCAATACAACCAATCAGTAAACAGTTCTTAATAAACAACGTGATTTTATAAATAAGTTTTGTATTTGAAAAGCTTTGAAAACCATTTTCCACCCTTTTCTGTTATGTATTTTTATATAATACGGAATATCGCAACTACATTAACGTCAACATACACGCGCACTTTGTGATTGTTTTGACGTCATATAATTATGACGTAAGTTGCCCACATAAAAGTACCCACATCGAGAACAATAGATTTGGAAGGTGACTAAATGCAAATCATGATGGATTTTAGTAGTTGCGATACTCAGTATTGTCTCCTAGGTTGTATAAGTGAGGTTAACATTTATACCTCCACACTGTGAGACGTGGATTCTGCGCCCGAGGTTATAAATTTTTTTAGAACGTTCTCTGAACTCAAACTCTGATATCATGCTCAAATAAAAGATCACCTAGTAGAAAAATTGAGATTATAAATCTTCTTATACTTTCAACATGTGCTCAGAGTTGAGCATATTTTCAAATAGTTTAAGACTGGTAAATCATAATATTTTCAAATAGTTTAAGACTGGTACATCATACCTTACTTAAACCCATGCTCATAACATTTATAAGCTTTACAAATCGCAAACTCTAGCGATCTCTACTGAACACGTTCTCAGAGTTTGAGCAAGGACTTTGAGTTGAGCACAGTAAACGTTTTATAACCTTGAGGCCTGATGTATGAGTTTGAGAGTGTAAGTTGCTGGATCCGCCATAGTATATAATCCTGATCTTGACATGATTCTACTTACTGATAGACGTGAATGTAACGATCATACAACCCATGGCTACAGACATCACAATCGGACGCCATTTAAATCGCATGACAACTCCCTGGTAATGTCTGAAAAAAAAGAAAATCCTCATCAGTCTTTGCCTTCAAACTCGGAATGCCCAAGTGCCTCGCCGCACTCCCGGGCTTCGGAGTCCAGCGAAATTTATCCAGTTCTACAGCTTGCACTGTAAACTGGGGGGGGGGGGGGGGGGGGGGGGGGGGGGGGGGGGGGGGGGGAGCTGGCTCTGAATCCACGGCTTGCAATGGACAGCGTGGTACCAGTGTTCAATTAGAATGGAGCTCGAGGTTTAAGCCTCACTAGACTATGACTATGATCGGCTTACGTCCAAGACATGACGTCAGTTTAGGTCGGACAAGTCGGACATTTGATTAAGGCGTCACAGACAAAACTATCGTAATGTCCTATAACATATTTAAAATATTCTGATATTTAAATGTAGTCATTATGCATATTTAAATATCAAAATTTTAAATCCACTAAACGTCACTTTCTTGTTGAAAAAAAAACTGGATCGGTGTATTGTTCCTGTGATATGTCTGGCACTTTAAAGATACATGGCGTCCTATGTGTTCGACATAGATAAACATCAAGACGTAATTGAAAAGTTCCTGACATGGAAAGTTCTTCTTTTGGAACTTCTAGTGATGTACACACATTAAATGATTGGTTTTATAACAATTTTGTTTATGTCACAATCTATGACAGCGATAAATGTTTAGTAAAAAGAAAGAAAGCGCATAGATCAGCGTTCTCCACTGATGCTGGACAAGTGCATAGCCAGACCTTCCTGTTACAAAGCTCGAACCCATTATCATTATAGTAAGCAAAGATTTCAGATCAAAGCAACACTGAAGTGAGACAAGAAGCACCTAGGAGACTGATTCGGAAAATCTAATTTCTCTTACATCAAAACAGGTTACATAAATGTCCTACACACAGCATACAACATTATCCTCTTACATAGGAGGGGAAGAAATGAATGGGAATGGACCAGAAACATCAGAAATCTCTAAATGTCAATACTAGATTGATATATATGTTGGTAACTTTTCAATTGTTCTTCACTGAGTATCCATACTAACTATATATCAATATAATGTAAATTACTGTGCCCTGTCAAGCTTGATCAGTCAACGCACTAGGTCAGATCCCCCACTAGGTCAAACAATGTCAATGCATTAAGTCAAATTTTGCACTGGGTCCGATCCTGCACTAGATCAGACCTCGCACTAGGTCACACCTCGCACTATGTCAGATTTCGCACTAGGTCAGACAATGCACTAAGTCAAACTTTGCACTAGATAAGATCCCGCACTAGGTCAGATCCTGCACTAGATCAGGCAATGCACTTGATCGGATCATGCACTAGACCTCTCTCGACTATATTTTATCGAAATCACTACAACAAGATCAAGTATAATACAATACAATAATACAATAACATAGGCCCGCCGTTGATTAGTCCGTGGTCTGTCTTTTGGAGAAGACAATACCGAGGTCATGGCAGACGTCCGTGGTTTTTCAGACAGTAAGCGGTTAAGAGAAAAAGAGAAACTTCCCTCCTCTTTCTGTTAATCTAGTATATAAATTAGTGTATTAATTAATGTCCAAGACGACTATCACCTTCCATCAAGTCCCCCTAAAACTAAAATTAGCAAATTTACGTAAAGCTTACTATGTTTCTGGTTAAATGTGGATAGTATATTTTACTATTTACTACATTGGAAACATTAAAGAAGGATAGAAGTCATTACATTGATTTACGCCAACACTTAGGTTGGCGAAGAGTTTCAGCTATATTTACGCTAAACGTAGTTACGCCATTTGATGAAATACAAAATAGTTAGAAATTTAGTCTAGTCGGGTATTTACGCCAAACTAAGGCCTACGCCAGGAGTTACGACGTTTGACATTGGCGTAGCTAGGCGAAAATTAAGTGGATGCTTCTCTGGATACAGGGGATCTGGGGCCGCAATGTGCCCCCCCCCCCATAGCAGGTCCAGGGAGTGTTCTCGCGGAAGCCTAAGGAACGAAGCGCCTGGAAACTTCGCAAATTGCAATTTTAGTGTTTTTAAACCATGGCCTGGTGAAGAATTTGGGTGGAAAATATTTAGCCTCATTTTGCAGTCACACTTGTGCATATTGTCGGTTTTAATACATTTATATTGCAAGATTCAGTGAGGTTGAGCTAAGCAAAATTGCAGACTAAGCTCAACTTGTTTAAAACACGGGTCTATTTTGCATAGGGGAAATATACTTTAAATTGAATTGTGTTGAGTCAAAAACATTGATTCATCCTGTATTGCTGATCGGATAGCGGACTCTTTCTCTCACTCTCTCTCTCTCTCTCTCTCTCTCTCTCTCTCTCTCTCTCTTTATTTTCTTGATTTTTTTCCTGGAAAAAATGTGGATGCTTTAGCATACAAGCATACATGGAAGCTACGCCACTGTTTGATGAAACGGGCGCCTGATCACTACTTCAAATCAGTTCTTTGCAAAGGTCTGAATTTCTGTACAATGCATTAGGCAGATGCAGTTAAAATACAAGTGAAGTAAATTTGGTGTGACGAAAAATAATAAACAAACAAAAATAATGTATGGATTCTTTACACCGCTGTTATTACTTTGTGTAGACGTTCAAAGGAAGATTGGAAATGTTGCATGAAATATCTGTGTAAAGCATTTCAACATATCAGAGATCGATGCTAAGGACTATGAGAGGTCGGTTGAAGAATACTGAGAAATAGATAAAAGGCGCTTTTCTTCTTCGAAATGAAAGAGATGAAAATAAATCATTTATAGTGATATAATACTTAATGAAAAAGGAGCGCCATTTTTCGTAAACTGCATAATACGCAGGAAAGACACATCGATTTTTACCAGAATTACTAGCTAATCGTCAGATTCGCTCAAACTGCTAATAAATTGGATGCTTGGCTAGTGAAGATGAAAGAAGTTCATGTAAATTTATTACTGATACAGGTAGTTATACTCGACCTATAAAGCAGACCAGGTGTGGCGTCATTAAAGTTTTCAGGCTGTTTATAATGAAAGTACGAAAGCCGATTAGACTAACTTACTAAGAAAATTTTTTATATATTTTCTCGTTATTTCAAGATAATTAACTCGTTATTTCGAGATCTTTTCTCGTTATTTCGAGATCTTTTCTCGTTATTACGAGATAATTAACTCGTTATTACGAGATAATTATCTCGTTATTTCGATATCTTTTCTCGTTATTTCGAGATAATTAACTCGTTATTTCGAGATCTCGAGAAATAAGGAGAAAAGATCTCGAAATAACGAGATAATTATCTCGAAATTACGAGAAAAGATCTCGAAATAACGAGTTAATTATCTCGTAATAACGAGAAAAGATCTCGAATTAACGAGTTAATAACGAGATAATGTATAAAAATTTTTCTTAGTGAGTCAAATTGGCTTTCGTATGAAAGTACTGGATAGTAAGTCATAATTTGAATGAACAGTGGAAAGGTCGTAATGCCTCGATTCAGCATCTCGGTTTACTCTCCAGCAGGTTATAGAACGACAGAACGAAATGCACTGCATTACAGTCTTTCCCTTTTTCTTCATCAAATGAATGGCCAGGCTCAATGGATGGTTGGTGTATGTCCGGTGGATAGCCGGTATAAGTCTGATAGATGCCCAGGTGTATGCCCGATGGATGATCCGGTGTATGTCAGATGGATGGTACGGTGTATGTCCGATAGATGATCCGGTGTATGTCCGATAGATGGCCCGGTGTACGTCCGATGGATGATTTGGTGTATGTCAGATAGATAGCCCGGTGTATGACTGATAAATGGACTGCATTAAAATTTATTTGAACGTTTGATAATGGAATGAATTAAAATGAAATTTTTGACTTAAGTATATCCTCAGTTTATGGCACCGGACCCTGGTGTATGACCGATAAAGGCCCGGTGTATCTCTGATATATGGCATGAAGTATGTCCGATGTATAACATGGTGTATGTCCGATGGATGACCCGATGTATGTCCGATAGATAGTCTGGTGTATGTCCGATTGATGACCCAATGTATTTCCGATAGATGGTACGGTGTATGTCCGATAGATGGCCCGGTGTATGTGCGGTAGATGGCCAGGTGTATGTCCGACGGATAGATTTTACGCCAAAGCCAATATAAATGTGCATGTCATGTAATCTTTATCTATCTGTGCATGGCATGAGCGTTATACGCTATTCAAAACATCAATCAGCATTTACGAACATCACTGCACTCACTTCTCAATAATATATTATTATATATTTACCTCAGATATGTGAATCACAATGTCTGCGACAATTACAGTCGACTCTGTTTGGCAAGTGATATGTTTAATATCTACATGCGCTTGAACTCCCTCCCTCTGCTTTTACAAAAGAGAAACAAGACTGAACATTGTACGGTTCTACCATAGTGCATCTTATAAACATGTCACCGTAACGAATCTTTTGTAGTATAAAAAATGATTGATAGTATCAATTTAAATACCTCTTTTTAAAGTTAGATATCTAAGTTATAAACAAAACCAAGTTTGTGATTAGTTTGTAGCATTTAATTATGTGTTTTAAAAGTCCAAGAGGAAATGTGGATGTCCTGCCATAAACCACTCCATCCAGATTATGCCATGATGATTTGGCATTGACAAAAATGCAGTTTATGCTTATATTCTTTGAAATACGTAGTGAAATCATACATACTCTGTTTTTCACAGATTAATTTAGAACCACAACACTCCAGGATTACTACGTTTAGATGGTGGAAGTCAGTATTAATTGATGGCGGCCATTGTTTAGTGGTGGCGGTCAATGTTTAATGGTGGCTGTTAGTGTCAGTGGTTGCCGTCAGAGTGTTTAGTGGTCGCTTTAGTGTTACGTGAAGGTGGACAGTATCTGCGATGGCGGTCAGTGTTAGTGGTTGCCGTCAGTGTTGGTGGACGCGTCAGTGTTAAGTGGCGGCATCAGTGTTAAATGGTCGCGTCGTTGTTAGTGGTCAAGTAGTCATTGTTGGTGGTCACGTCTGTGTTATGTAGTGGTGGTCAGTGTTGGTGGTCGCCGTCGGTGTGTTAAGTGATCGCGTCACTGTTAGTGGTCGCGCCTGTGTTAAGTGGTGGCGGTCAGTGTTAGTGGTCGCCGTTATTGTGTTGAGTGGTCGCGTCAGTGTTAAGTTGTCACGGTAAGTGTTAAGTGGTAGGGCGTCAGTGTGTTAAATGATTGCGTCAGTGTTGGCGGTTGCGTCTTTGTTAAGTGGTGGCGGTCAGTGTTAGTGATCGCCGTCAGTGTATTAATTACATGGTCGTCGTCAGTGTGTTAAGTGATTGCTTCAGTGTTAAGTTGTCACGGTAAGTGTTAAGTGGTAGGGCGTCAGTGTGTTAAATGATTGCGTCAGTGTTGGCGGTCGCGTCTTTGTTAAGCGCTGGCGGTCAGTGTTAGTGATCGCCGTCAGTGTGTTAATTACATGGTCGCCGTCAGTGTGTTAAGTGATTGCGTCAGTGTTAAGTTGTCACGGTAAGTGTTAAGTGGTAGGGCGTCAGTGTGTTAAGTGATCGCGTCACTGTTGGTGGTCGCGTCTTTGTTAAGTGGTGGCGGTCAGTGTTAGTGATCGCTGTCAGTGTGTTAATTACATGGTCGCCGTCAGTGTGTTAAGTGATTGCGTCAGTGTTAAGTGGTCGCGTCGGCGTTGGTGGTCGCGTCTGTGTAAAGTGGTGGCGGTCAGTGTATAGTGGTCGGGTCACGGTTTAGTGTGCTGGTCAGTGTGAAGGGGTTCCGTCACTGTTCAGCGATAGCGATAAGTGTGAATTGATTTTGTCAGTATTTAGTAGACTAAGTGGCGTCAGTGTTCGGTGGTCGAGTCAGTGTTCTGTGGTGGCGGTCAGTGTTTGGTGGTCGAGTCAGTGTTTAGTGGTGGCGGTCAGTGTTTATTAGTAGCGGCCAGTGTTTGGTGGTCACGTCAGTGTTTAGTAATGGCAGTCAGTGTTTAAAGAAACGGTTAGTATTTGGTGATCGAGTCAGTGTTTAGTAGTGGTGGTCAGTGTTTAGTGGTGGCGGTCAGTGTTTGATGGTCGCATCAGTGTTTAGGGGTGGTGGTCAGTGTTCAGCAGTGGCGGTCAGTGTTTGGTGGTGGCGTCAGTGTTCAGTGGTGGTGGTCAGTGTTTTGGTGGTGGCGTCAGTGTTTAGGGGTGGTGGTCAGTGTTTAGTAGTAGCGGCCAGTGTTTGGTGGTCACGTCAGTGTTTAGTAATGGCAGTCAGTGTTTAGTAGAAACGGTTAGTATTTGGTGGTCGAGTCAGTGTTTAGTAGTGGTGGTCAGTGTTTAATGGCGGCGGTCAGTGTATAGTGGTCGGGTCAGTGTTTGGTGTGCTGGTCAGGTGAAGGGGTTCCGTCACTGTTCAGCGATAGCGATAAGTGTGAATTGATTTTGTCAGTGTTTAGTAGACTAAGTGGCGTCAGTGTTCGGTGGTCAAGTCAGTGTTCTGTGGTGGCGGCCAGTGATTGGTGGTCACGTCAGTGTTTAGTAATGGCAGTCAGTGTTTAGTAGAAACTGTTAGTAGTTGGTGGTGGAGTCAGTGTTTAGTAGTGGTGGTCAGTGTTTAGTGGCGGCGGTCAGTGTTTGATGGTCGCGTCAGTGTTCAGTGGTGGTGGTCAGTGTTTAGTGGTCGCATCAGTGTTTAGGGGTGGTGGTCAGTGTTCAGCAGTGGCGGTCAGTGTTTGGTGATGGCGTCAGTGTTCAGTGGTGGTGGTCAGTGTTTTGGTGGTTGCGTCAGTGTTTAGGGGTGGCGGTCAGTGTTTAGTAGTGGCGGTCATTGTCTGGTGGTCACGTCAGTGTTTAGTGGTGGTGGTCAGTGTTTAGTGGTGGCGGTCAGTGTTTGATGGTCCCGTCAGTGTTTAGTGGTGGCGGTCAGTGTTTGGTGGTCGTGTCAGTGTTTAATGGTGGTGGTCGGTGTTTAGTGGTGGCGTTCAGTGTTTGGTAGTCACGTTAGTGTTTGGTGGTCACGTCAGTGTTTAGTAGTGGCGGTCAGTGTATGGTGGTCGCGTCAGTGTTTAGTGGTATCGGTCATTGTTTATCAGTGGCGGTCAGTGTTTGGTGGTCGCGTCAGTGTTTAGTGGTGGTAGTCAATGTTTAGTAGTGGCGGTTAGTGTCTGGTGGTCAGGTCAGTGAATAGTGTTGGTGATCAGTGTTCAATGGTGGCGGTCAGTGTATGGTGGCCGAGTCAGTGTTTAGTGGTGACGGCCAGTGTTTGGCAGTCACGTCAGTGTTTAGCGTGTGCGGTCAGTGTTTAATGGTGGCGGTAAGTGTATGGTGGCCGAGACACTGTTGTGTGGTGGCGGTCAGTGTTTGGCAGTCACGTCAGTGTTTAACGTGTGCTGTCAGTGTTTAATGGTGGCGGTCAATATTTGGTGCTCGAGTCATGGTTTAGTAGTGGCAGTCAGTGTTTGGCAGTTAAGTGGTCCCGTTAAGTGATAGGTGGTAGGGCGTCAGTGTGTTAAATGATTGCGTCAGTGTTGGCGGTTGCGTCTTTGTTAAGTGGTGGCGGTCAGTGTTAGTGATCGCCGTGTTAATTACATGGTCGCCGTCAGTGTGTTAAGTGATTGCGTCTGTGTTGTCACGGTAAGTGTTAAGTGGTAAGGCGTCAGTGTGTTAAATGATTGCGTCAGTGTTGGCGGTCGCGTCTTTGTTAAGCGCTGGCGGTCAGTGTTAGTGATCGCCGTCAGTGTGTTAATTACATGGTCGCCGTCAGTGTGTTAAGTGATTGCGTCAGTGTTAAGTTGTCACGGTAAGTGTTAAGTGGTAGGGCGTCAGTGTGTTAAATGATTGCGTCAGTGTTGGTGGTCGCGTCTTTGTTAAGTGGTGGCGGTCAGTGTTAGTGATCGCCGTCAGTGTGTTAATTACATGGTCGCCGTCAGCGTGTTAAGTGATTGCGTCAGTGTTAAGTGGTCGCGTCGGCGTTGGTGGTCGCGTCTGTGTAAAGTGGTGGCGGTCAGTGTATAGTGGTCGGGTCACGGTTTAGTGTGCTGGTCAGTGTGAAGGGGTTCCGTCACTGTTCAGCGATAGCGGTCAGTGTGAATTGATTTTGTCAGTGTTCAGTAGACTAAGTGGCGTCAGTGTTCGGTGGTCGAGTCAGTGTTTAGTGGTGGCGGTCAGTGTTTAGTGGTCACGTCAGTGTTTAGTAATGGCAGTCAGTGTTTAGTAGAAATGGTTAGTATTTGGTGGTCACGTCAGTGTTTAGTGGCGGTGGTCAGTGTTTAGTGGTGGCAGTCAGTGTTTGATGGTCGCGTCAGTGTTCATTGGTGGTGATCAGTGTTTTGGTGGTCGCGTCAGTGTTTAGGAGATGGCGGTCAGTGTTCAGCAGTGGCGGTCAGTTTTTGGTGGTCGCGTCAGTGTTTAGTGATGGCGGTGAGTGTTTAGTAGTGGCGGTCATTGTCTGGTGGTCACGTCAGTGTTTAGTAGTGGTGGTCAGTGTTTAGTGGTGGCGGTCAGTGTTTAATGGTCCCGTCAGTGTTTAGTGGTGGCGGTCAGTGTATAGTGGTCGGGTCACGGTTTAGTGTGCTGGTCAGTGTGAAGGGGTTCCGTCACTGTTCAGCGATAGCGGTCAGTGTGAATTGATTTTGTCAGTGTTCAGTAGACTAAGTGGCGTCAGTGTTCGGTGGTCGAGTCAGTGTTTAGTGGTGGCGGTCAGTGTTTATTAGTGGCGGTCAGTGTTTGGTGGTCACGTCAGTGTTTAGTAATGGCAGTCAGTGTTTAGTAGAAATGGTTCGTATTTGGTGGTCACGTCAGTGTTTAGTGGCGGTGGTCAGTGTTTAGTGGTGGCAGTCAGTGTTTGATGGTCGTGTCAGTGTTCATTGGTGGTGATCAGTGTTTTGGTGGTCGCGTCAGTGTTTAGGGGATGGCGGTCAGTGTTCAGCAGTGGCGGTCAGTGTTTGGTGGTCGCGTCAGTGTTTAGTGATGGCGGTGAGTGTTTAGTAGTGGCGGTCATTGTCTGGTGGTCACGTCAGTGTTTAGTAGTGGTGGTCAGTGTTTAGTGGTGGCGGTCAGTGTTTGATGGTCCCGTCAGTGTTTAGTGGTGGCGGTCAGTGTTTGGTGGTCGTGTCAGTGTTTAATGGTGGTGGTCAGTGTTTAGTGGAGGCGTTCAGTGTTTGGTAGTCACGTTAGTGTTTGGTGTCACGTCAGTGTTTATAGTGGCGGTCAGTGTATGGTGGTCGCGTCAGTGTTTAGTGGTGGTGGTCAGTGTTTATCAGTGGCGGTCAGTGTTTGTTGGTCGCGTCAGTGTTTAGTGGTGGTGGTCAGTGTTTAGTAGTGGCAGTTAGTGTCTGGTGGTCAGGTCAGTGTTTAGTGTTAGTGGTCAGTGTTCAATGGTGGCGGTCAGTATTTAGTGGTCGAGTCAGCGTTTAGTGGTGGTGGTCCGTGTTTAGCAGGGGCGGTCAGTGTTTGGTGGTCACGTCAGTGTTTAATGGTCCCGGTCAGTGTATAATGGTTGCGGCCAGTGTATGGTGGCCGAGTCAGTGTTTAGTGGTGGGGTTAGTGTATGGTGGTCGAGTCAGTGTTTAGTGTGTGCGGTCAGTGTTTAATGGTGGCGGTCAGTGTATGGTGGTCGAGTCAGTGTTTAGTGGTGGCGGTCAGTGTATGGTGGTTGTGTCAGTGTTTAGTGTGTACGGTCGGTGTTTAATGGTGGCGGTCAGTGTATGGTGGTCGAGTCAGTGTTTAGTGGTGGCGGTCAGTGTATGGTGGTTGTGTCAGTGTTTAGTGTGTACGGTCAGTGTTTAATGGTGGCGGTCAGTTTATGGTGGTCGAGTCAGTGTTTAGTGGTGGCGGTCTGTGTTTGGCAGTCACCTCAGTGTTTAGTGTTTGCGGTCAGTGTTTAATGGTGGCGGTCAGTATATGGTGGTTGAGTCAGTGTTTAGTAGTGGCAGGCAGTGTTTGGTGGTTGAGTCAGTGTTTAGTAGTGGCGGTCAGTATTTGGTGTTTGAGTCAGAGTTTAGTAGTGGCGGTCAGTATTTGGTGGTCACGTCAGTGATTAATGGTGGCAGTCAGTGTTTAGTGGTGGCGAAACCAAAAATATCAAATATTTATAATCGTTTTCAATTTCTACAATTTTAGGTTTTTGACAAAAAATATTAAATATACCAAGTATCAAAATCTTTTTTTGAATTTTTTAAAATTTTAATTTTTAGGATTTACTAAAAACTAAAAAGTATTAAATATTCAAAATCATTTTGAGAGTTTCGATTTTTGGATATTTGGTCAAAGTGCAAAATATTACAAATCACATATCTTTTTAGGTTTTTTGATTTTTAGAATTTTGGACTTTTGACATTATTAACGTTTTAATCTATCTATCTATCTATCTATCTATCTATCTATCTATCTATCTATCTATCTATCTATCTATGTTCAAAAAAGTTTTAAACAGACCAATATGATACGGCATCCCTTAGACTACAAGAGTCTAGTTCTGCATTGGTATATTTTCTTTATGGAAGCATGAGCGTCGTAACGGGGGTTGAGGGGCATAAATCTCCCCCACCCCCTCAAAAAATCATCAAAAAGACGTAACCTCGCAAAGAGAGGGGGACATCTGCATATTTGTTATATGCCTCTCAACATAGTTTATATATATATATATATATATATATATATATATATATATATATATATATATATATATATATATATATATATATATATATATATAGAGAGAGAGAGAGAGAGAGAGAGAGAGAGAGAGAGAGAGATAGATAGATAGATAGATAGATAAACGTGTCGGAGGTTTTTTTTTATAATTTATATAATCGTTTATTGAAGAATTAATTCATAAGAAATCTGCAAGGTTAAGGTCACAATGCATGTGATGGGTAAATATTTGTGTGGGCCATAACTCTTTATCCCTAATATGGGTTTGAATGATGTTTCACAAAATTGGTGCTCAAGATCCAAGGATGTGTCTTGACCTCGACCAAAAGATCACATCTGCAAAGTCAAGGTCACACTGCATATGATGGGTAAATATGTGTTCTGGTCATAACTTTTTACCCCTTCCTTAGATTAGAGTGATACAGAATTGTTGCTCAGGACCAAAGGGTGTGTCATGACCTTAAACCAAGGTCATATCTACAAGGACAAGGTCACAGTGCATATAATGGGTAATTCCTTGTCCGGTTCATAACTTTTTATCCATGGCATGGATTTGAATAATATTTCACAGAACTGTTGGTAAAGGGAGAAAGTTTCCATACTTTAAAATTTCATCCCTTCAAACTAAGCGACTAAAGAACTCTGAATAGGAGGTACAGATGGAGACCCTGGCCCCTGGCTTTCCTTCCGATCCTGGCGTGCCACCCCTCTGTATCGTTGTTGGTCCTTGTGGTCCAGCCGAACTCGTACCAACTGGATATCGGGAACGACGTGTCTATGTAATGGCATATAACCGCTGGGACGGATGTTACCATCTGGAACGGATGCCTGGAGGGTCCTGAAAGTGGATGGGATTTGCTGGACATGCAGGTATGGTATGGATAGCCGTTTCCGTGTGAATTTATGTACGGCATCGATCTTCTTGTATGGTATCTACAGTCTCAGCTGCTAGCATTTCCTCCACACGGCATGCGACCAATGAAACGAGCACCCCTGAAGTCTTATGGTTTTGCCCCATCCTAGAAAGTTGTCTACTTGAATGTTGTCTGTGTCTCTATTAAAACATTCAGTATTTCTCGAACAATTCAGACTTAAAATCTAGAAACATATTAGTGAAGTGTTGACCAATGAAATGTTTCGAGTGATCATGATACATACTGAGTACTGAGCGCGTAATACTAATGTACGTAAGATGTATAGTCAAAACGGCCCAAAAATAAAACGGCTCACACCAAAACGGCCCAAATCCACTACCAAAACTGTCTAACGTTTTTTTTTTTTCACTATGTATTTGATAGATAAAACGGCCCAACTGTATTTTAAATATATAAATATAAATATATATATATATATTATATATATATATATATATATATATATATATATATATATATATATATATATATATATATATATATATATATATATATATATATATATATATATATATATATATATATATATATATATATTAAAAATATATGCGCTGGACTCCTAATCGGGAGGCCGGGGTTCCATTCCCGCCCTGGTCATGTCGGTGTCCTGTCTTTCGGATGAGACAGTAGTAGCCAATGCCCGTGTCGTAGTATGCATGGCAAGTTAAAGATCCCTCACTGCTTCGGGTGGGTCCGTTGCAAAGGTCAAAATTTGTATGCCCCGCATCAGGCAGACACCGTCACCATATACGTGAAATATTCGTGGTGTGACGTTAAACAAAAATCAATCAATCAATATACATGTATATATATATATATATATATATATATATATATATATATATATATATATATATTTATATATATATATATATATATATATATATATATATATATATATATATATATATATATATATATATATATATATATATATATATATATATATATATATTATATATATATATATATATATATATATATATATATGATGGGTAAAACGGCCCAACTTTTCCCCAAATTGTTTTCATTTTTTATTTCTATTTCGTTTGTATACAGTATTAATTTATATTCATAAAAATGTTTTGTATTTTTACATAGATCAGTGACTGCTGCATTATGGGATTATGCTCTCTCTCTCTCTCTCTCTCTCTCTCTCTGTTTTGTTTGGGGTTTTTTTTTTGGGGGGGGGGGGTTTCTTTCTTTTAGGATTTTGACAATAAAGGTCATATTAATATTTATTTAATTGCTTGACGTTTTTTTTATTATTATTTTTATTTTCATGTTAATATGTCCAATAACAAGAATATAATAATATGCAAATCAATCATTAAGTGTTTTGGTAAAATAAAAGATTGGGCCGTTTTGGTATGGGCTGGTTTTTTTATTTGTGCCGTTAATGTATGGGCCGTTTTTGTCTTTGACTGTTTTGACTCGGTATAACTCGTACCTAGTGCCCACTTGTCTGACTTGACTAGGAACGAGCAGTAACTCTGCGTTGAATTCCGATTTCGATTACCTCCCGTACGGAACTACGTACTTTCCTTTTCCCATACCCTCAATAGACGGTGTGGTGCAACTCGAATTGGTAGTGTCCGAATCAGGGCTCATCCAACACCTGCCGTCATCTAGACATTTCAAGTGTTTCACTTAAAAGAGAAAAATGCCTCCTAAATTCGATCCGACCGCTATTAAAATTGGTAAGATCGCTAAATTAAAAAAAATCGAGGGTTTACAACGTGACCCCCATCTGAAATGTGTAACTCCTGATAATCAGATTTGATTGTGGTAATAATCTTGGTAAGTAATGATTTCGAGGATATGTAATCAATTCAAAGGTTATTTTGATTTTTAATTTCTGTATATTGACAATGTTGGTTAATTATAATGGGTTGAAATATAGGAGAAAATTCGCTATAGACCCTGGGAAGGTCTAATGACCTGATGTATATTTTGAAGAGAATTGATTGCCTATACGCAAAAAATTGGTCGTATTTTTGTTTTGCTTTATAGGGATAATGATAGTAAAGAATACCTAATTCAAAAGATATTTATTCACAGATGAAGAGAGGCATCAATAGCAATTGACCTGATGTTGAAATGACCTGATATTCATTCATTGGTTGTTGGGAGTATTTCCTATCAAAACACGTCCATTATCATTATAAATTATATTTATTATACATTTATATGATATTCTATGAATGTACATAAAGTGATATACCATATGAAAATAGAAACATGAGAGCGGATAATCAAATGAAAATCTATGACCTGTTTTAGGGTCTAATGACCTGATATACATTGACCTGATATGCTTTATTTACATGGTGTATTATTTTATCTGAATTTACAGTTATATTCTCTCTAACTGAGAAATTTTACTAAATTATATTATATTGATTTATGATCAAATATTATCACATTGACTGCAAATTTTTAAGAAAACGGTATAGTCTTTGAAGGTTAGCCAGAAGTTATGGTTACTATTTTTTTTTTATACATCTTTCCCTCTCCCCTTCTCAATCCTTCCCTTTTATTCTTACTTCACAAAGTACCTGCTAATTTGTGTCATTTCTAAACATTAATGTACCAATTGATTGACCACTTTCATGTTGCTATAGTGGTATATTATGTTATCTACATTCATAGAATATCATATACTTGTATAATGAATATAATTTATAATGATAATAGATGTGTTTTTTTTTGATAGGAAATACTCCCAACAACCAGCGATTGAATATCGGGTCATTTCAACATCAAGTCAATTGTTATTGATGCCTCTCTTCACTTGTGCATAAATATTTTTGAATTCAAGCATTAGATATTCTTTATTATCATTATTTCTATAAAAAAAAACCCCAAAATATATCAAATTACATGTATTTGCGTATGGGTAATGAATTCTCTTCAAAATATACATCAGGTCATTAGACCTTCCCATAGACTCTTTCACATCAATCTGCGGACCTAATATTTTGGTGGGCGGAAGTATTTGCGGAGACCCATTAGTAACCGCTTTTATCAACATTGTGTAGTTGAAGAGTATTGTGAACTGGCATGGATAGGTCTGCGCAAACACTTCCGCCCACCAAAGCATTAGGTCTGCGGGTTAGTGTGAAAGGGTCTATTTCTGTGGTCATGAGGCAGAAAAAAAAAGTTTCCCCTTTCACCCTTGGAAAAAGTCATGTTTTCTTTTGTATGGGTGTTTCGTCCTGCCTTTTGTCAGTATCGGTAGCCTGTTTTACTGAAAATTTTAAATGAACCCATAAACTATTTGAACTTGTAAGTGCAACTCAGATGAAAATGCATTTCACTAAAGTGGTATGTAAAGTGTAAACTTGCAATGAAAATTGCGCCTAGATGTGGACTACTGTGGTTAGTGGAAAAATTACAAAACACTTACAAATTGACTACTTTCCAGTTCCACACCCCTTGGCAGATTTCTTGGAATCCAAAAACAAAATAGAGGTATAAAGGGACATATGCTACTATGCATGAATTCCATCATTCATCATGGGGGTCTTTTTGTATTAATAAGTGACTGTTTATCATAGATCTGTTAAAATGAATTTATTCATATGGCTGTGTCTTCATGTTTTCATGAGTTGTTGCTTGTACATTGTAGTACTAACGGATATTAGTCAAATTTGGTCATATTTTGTGGCAGGTGTTAAGCCAATTTGGCACATGTATCCCCAGGTTCCTCTTGCTAAAGTCAAATGCAACATTCCTTAAAATGCCGTCCGTACTGTGTTGCGTAATTGACTTACTGGATATAAATCGGCTGTTTGACCGATCAAATTTATAAATAAAAGTCATTTTTATGAGCACTGAGCTTTTATTGAATGAATAATTATGTTTCTGTTCGCAAGGGAAGTAAAATTTTCATGGTCATTAGTGAAAAATGTCAATACTAACAGTGGTAGACTGCTTATTTCAAACCCTGTATTAAAAATGGAAGTCGAAACCTCCTTCATGATCTTGCTCCGGATTCTTCAGGGATGGAAATTAGCAGTGGTCCGTTCGCCCGAGGCGACCGAATTTACGATCGGGCGAATTGTTTTATATCCGAAGTCACCCGTTTGGCGAATTGTCTAGACTGGCGATGCTCGTCTTGATCAAGTAAATGCTTAACGTAGTTTCTTCCGTCAGTTAAACATCTGTCCGACCACGTCAATTTCCTAATCTCAATTTGTTAACCCCCTATAGGCAAGTATTGCGGGCTGTCTCCCGAGTTTTCATTGCGAGAATGAAAAAGCGTTATGTTACGAAAAGCAGCATGGCGGCCCCCCAGGCCCTTGTTTGCTGCCCTCAATGGGTACAGAAAACAAAAAGTAGCGGGGGAACAAAGCGCAACATTCGGAACAACCTCGCCCTTTACTTGTACCTACGTAAAAAGACTCGGACGTCACTCGGCGGAATGACTTACATCGTTTCACTGCATCAATCGGTTTCCGGCATTGTACTCGGTAATATATCAGCGATGTAAAATGTAATCCAGTACACAATATATGTCGTCTATGTTAAGGAAAGTAAAGAAAGCTGCAACAGTTCGGGATTAATGTTTAATTTAAGTCCGTTGAATTGTGAAAGTCTTCTACCGTATTTATTACACGCCAGGCACTGACCTATTTGTCTGGTACACATGCGAGCGTCTATAACTACAGGAACTATTTTTAAATAATGGCTACGAGTGACGTCCTAGCTTTTTTACGCAGGAAAAGGTCGAGGATGTCCGAATGAAAGCGCAAAGCACAAACGGGATTACGATAGGGAATATGATAAACAGAAAAGGAAAAGGAATTTCCAGCCCAACTGGGCAGTAAATAGACCATGGCTGCAAGAGACGGACAGGGGTATGAGAGTCAGAATCAGTGAATGAGAGAATGGATGAATCTGAGAGTGAATCAGAGAGTGATTCAGATTTATCAGAGGAGAAGGGAGTCTTTCAAAGAATATATGAAATAGAAATGGAGTATGACCAGTTAATGTAATCAATTAAAGGAATAAAGATTTTAAAAAAAAATTAACTTTGCTTAAACATTTACATAAATATAACGGGCCCCTAAGTTTTAGAACGGGCTACCAGAATTTCAAACCTACGAGCCCGTTTGGCTCCTGGGAAATTCTTGCCAATTTCCATCCCTGTTCTTCAGTGAAATATCTTGTCAAATTTCCAGTCAGATTACTTGATCAACAAATGAAAATACTTGTAAACTTGGTTGATTTTACTTAATCATTTCTACTTTTTTTTTTTTTTTTTTTAACAGTGTATGTGAAGTCTGTTGGAGGAGAGGTGCCAGCCACATCATCCTTGGCTCCCAAAATTGGTCCTTTGGGATTGGTAAGTATATACATTGGTCCTTTGGGATGGCAAATACATACATTGGTTCTTTGGGATTGGTAGGAACATACGTTGGTCCTTTGGGATTGGCAAGTACATACATTGATCCTTTGGGATTGGTAAGTACATACATTGATCCTTTGGGATTGGCAAATACATACATTGGTCCTTTGGGATTAGTAAGTACATACATTGGTCCTTTGGGATTGGTAATAACATACATTGGTTCTTCGGGATTGGTAAGTACATACATTGGTCCTACTAACATTGATAAGTTTCATGCATCAACATGAAAAGAATTGAAGACTTGTTTATTTAAGGAATGACTGACCTTTTAAGTTTGTTAAATATATATTTCTCAATTATTATTTTTTTTTTGTTGATTCTTAACTTGTTCCTGGAAAATTCCTAATTGGAATTTTTTGCTCAGTTTACATAATTTAAACAGCAGAGAATCATTTATAACCTATTTGCATGAATAGTTAAGTCTTATTTTATACATGTATCGTCATACTTGTCCAGTGATTCTTCAAATCTTGCAAAACATCTGTTGCATTGTACGTCAATAAATGTTCCCCAAATACCATCAAAGGATCTACTTCACAAAGCACCCTGATGGAGTCATGAAGACAGACATTAAGAACGGTTTGGAACCATAGTGACTGAAAAGTGTGTTCTGGAATGCTAAGTATATACATGTGGCATCTTCTGACAAACTGCAACAGCCCAGGAACTTAGTTTAGGGATTATTGTAGAAAGGTGCTGATCTTTGGTTTCCTCCATCAACAAGCGCTGTTCACTAAAGAAAGACATCATGTATCAATAAGCTTATATCAATACAATTCTCTCTTTCTATGTATCCCATGTGTACTACAATTGACTTGAATTTCAGTCGCCCAAAAAAGTCGGAGATGATATTTCAAAAGCCACAGCAGATTGGAAAGGTCTGAAGGTAACATGCAAGCTGATTGTACAAAACAGACAGGCTAAAGTAGAGGTTGTTCCCAGTGCCTCGTCTCTGGTCATCAAGGCCCTGAAAGAACCACCAAGAGACAGGAAGAAGGTTAAGCATGGTTAGTAGTATTCAATAGATAGTCTCTCATAGAAGACTGCTATTTATAGAGTTGAACAATAAAGTATTGAGAGGTTTTAGATCTATAGCATCAAGTGGCAAGATACTTCTGATTGGTTGGTTATTTTGTACCACATTAATTACCTTTCATATCGTGTAGGGTAGATGTGCTAGTGTTACTATAGTAACAAGCCTCCGTCTCATGTGCAGCTACAAATCATTGTCAAATCGAATCTTAACTCTATGGTAAACTTACGTGAAATCGTGGGGACACAAATCTCATTCGTCTCTCTGTCCATCCTTCTGTTACAAAAAACTTTAACCTTGGTCATAACGTAGGATGAAGGGCCTTCATATTTGGTAGGTGTGTCCCTAATTGCAATACCTTTCCGTTGGTACCCAAAAACTTTATCATGTGACCTTGACCTTTGACCTATTTAAATGTAACTTTTTAACCGCAAGACGTGAGCCCTTCATATTTGGCTTGTGTGTCTCTAATAGCGCTGCAGACACATGTAGACATGCACAGCCATGACATTATGTCACAGATCACAGCACGCTTACTGATAGAACCCCAAAAACGGGAGACCACAATTCTCTGAATTTGTAGCCATTAAAAAAAAAATGGAGTAGCCAAGTTGGGCAAGGACATTTCGATCTAGAGTAGCTAGGTGTAATTTGGAATAGATTCAGGCCTCGGACTAGAGCTAATTTTGAACAGTGGCAAATGTTCCTTTGAATCCGTCTTCCAACTAAAACTGAGTTAAAAATTAGAGTGAAACTCCTCTTTGTGCACATTGTGATATTTTCATAGTGGTACTGTATATTTTGTCAAATTTTAGGAGGAAAAACTATACTTATGTTTTTTTTTTTTGTTTTAGTTAAACACACTGGAAATATCAGCTTTGATGATATTTTGAACATTGCTCGTACAATGAGACCAAGAAGTATGGCAAGAAAATTGGAGGGAACTGTCAAAGAAATACTAGGTAGGTTTACAGTGTACTCTGTAATACTAAAATTGTGAGTTTGTACCTGTTGCCCATTCTATGGTCATAACAGATCAAGTACTACACGATATCCTCCACCTGGTTACAGCTGTACATATATCTTGCTACTGTACAGTCCGAGTGGAACCTGATTTGCCCACTGGTGACAGTGGGCACTTTTAGAGTGGGCATTAAAAATGTCCACTGGACACAGTGGACATTCTTTTTAGAGTCAGTTAGAATTAACATACAGGTAAGTGGACAGCTTGATAGCTCAGGTAAATGTCCACTTCTAATGCCCACTGAAATTTCAGGTGGACTGTGGACAGTGGGCATTCAAAGTTCTACCCAGACTGTACTGTGTATGCTAGGCTGCCATCAAATTAGCTGATGATCGTGAAAAAAGAGCTTGCTTTTTGTGAAACAGGAATCAGAATTTCTCCTATGCCTAATACAAATATTTAGTATCTAGTTTATGATTCCCATGGTATGTACAACTACTTGTAGAGATTTTGACATTTTGTTTGAATAAGTTCAACACATTATGAGATTGCTAGAAGTAATGATTTATTGTTGAGAAATCCAACCCAGCTGAAGTGAAGTGGTAACATTCTTCGAAATGTAATAGATGACAATTGTTTTTGTGTGAAGTAACTTGACAACCGTACCACATACTAACCTGCATACAAATATGATAAAATAACTTGGAAGTGTTGGACATGTGAAGAGATTTTGATGTATAGTAAAGCTTATGAGGATCTTTGATTGTCTTTACTTCCTTTATTTCCGTACCCCATACTTTCTTTTCACATCAACCAGTTTGGTAGGGGTAGGTTAGTCCTGTGGGGTTTCAGAGAGTTTGATGAGGACACAGATTTTTCTCTGAATTTGCATCTTCTGCCTTGCCATACAGATTTATGGCATCTTCCGAACAGATTTAATATTTGTAGATTAAAATTTCACAAAACGGTAAACAGCAAAGGTGAACAGGTTTTATTGAAGCTCTGAAAGAAACTTGGAATACCAGTATGAAAAACAAGCTTTTTCAAAAGGAAATATAGAGTATTTTAGAGTGAAGACCATCACAGTGAAAATGTAATATTGTCAGACTGACAGACAAATCTGTTTACATTGATGCCAGTTTGGTAAATAATCTTAAATTTCTGGACAGATTGTCTGGTGATTTCTAGAACGATTTCGGTTTCAAACTTATTTCCAATTTCATCTTGATGTGCATTTTGCTTTCAGTCTTGTACAAATTGCTTCCGTTTGGTGAATTGTCCTAGTTTAACACACCAAATTTTCTGTAAATATTTTTAAAATTTCATATTCACTGCATTCAAGTGATGATGGATTGTCCTTTGAATGTCCTTAGCAATGTATCTATCCATACTGCTGAAATTCTCACTATATCCGTTTCTTCAATTTGTTTCTGTTGTTTGGTCAGGCACCGCCCAGTCCGTTGGTTGCTCAGTTGATAGATGTCCACCTCATGATATCATTGATAAAATAAACGATGGAGAATACGAAGTCCCAGACGTAAGTATTAAGTTTGGATCAACTAGCACACATAATTTCAGACATTTCTGTCTTTAATTTGAAACATTCCTTTGTTTCTGTATGCATTTAATATTAAATTAATGACAAACTTTTTACTATTTCAGGAATAGACTGAAGCAGTGACAGTTTAACCAACAAAACAAATAAAAATCTAATAAAACACTTGTCTTTGACTCATTGATACAATATCAGAAGAGTATTTTTGTTCTGTTTGGTCAAGTTATATATAGTATGAAGATGAGGCTCGCAATAAGATGACCAGTTTAAATGGATCCCGGCAGTATATTTCATGCATCAGATGTATGAACGGTAAAGCTCGAATGGATGTCAAGGAGGAGCATGACAGCTTTAAATGACTTCATTCGGAATAAGTGAAAGGTGGAACTGCATGGGTAGTGCTATTCTGGCATAGATGCTAAAAATAGACCGTGTAATTAAATCATTGGGAATGGCATTATTTCAGAAACGAAATCTTCAGGATAAGAATTTTGCATGTCTACTGGCAAATGAATTGAAGCAGAAAGTAAACGCAAGTTGTACAATGGGAGATAACACCATTAACTGCGGTCCTAATGTTTAGGGAGGAAATAAAAAATCTTCCCGCAAACATGACATAAGAACAATGGTACTTACTGTGAAATCATAAGGTTGCTAACTCCAATCAATGTTACTAACTGATAGTACACAAGTGCCGCCTAACGGACGGTACTTCCCATTAAACATGCAGATATTTGAAAATTTAGTTTTAGCAGCATGTAGGTGTAGTCTGTGCTCGGTCCAGGTAGAAGCAAGTTGTGCTAAAAAATCTACCAGGAATCTTGTTGTCTCTACCACAAGCCACTACAATCTCAATGTTAAATCACAAGGTATTAGCAACGGGGCGACTTTGTATTTCTATTCCATTCCAAAACGATTTCCATTCTATTTATAGTATGCATCTAATGATCGTAAGATGTGTAATTAATTTAGGATATGGAATTAAACCACACTCCATCTTATATTGTAAAGAATATTTTGGGGGGGGGGGGGGACCCTATCTTGATTTGCCACTTATGAAGGCTCTTATTAACGGATGGATTTTTCAAATGATAATTTACCGAGATGTGATGCAGTTCAGAACAATTTTTATTTATTGGCTACAAGGTGTATGGTCACTTTTAGAGCATAGCAGCGTATATCTCGGGTAACTTTGTCTGGTCCGTTTTTCGCGAGCATCGTAGGCTATGTGTGTAGCATGAGAGCTACATTGTGGAGGCACAAGATGTAGTCTGGAACGCTTCAATGAGCGAATTATTGTTACCTTAACCTTTGAATCCCAAATGGTACGGAGAAGTAGTCGATAAGGAACATCTATTATACAAGGCAAAACTGGGATATTGGCTATCACGGACCCCCAAAATAACCAACGGTAGGGGATTCTCGCAGGTGTATGTGATGATCCTAGGTTGAAAGCCATCGAGTTGTGGCCCCGAATTGTTTTTGAAGGCGTTTAAGTATGAGGGAATTGTGTTTTGATAGTAAAAATATCATAATTGGCACTGGTCAATTTAAACGTTTTAGAATAATGATATGAAACGATATTGGTCGTTGTAAATGTCTTGTACCAAGGTCCAACCTATTCAACTTCAAACTGAGAGACACCTAGTTTTATTTAAGTAGCCCTGACGTGGGGATATCTGCAAGGCTTTCAGACGAAATAACCAGTCAAGACATTACATTAATATAATATAGTGCACTTACAATCTGCATTGCACGAAAGCTTCTACCCTCAAAAGAAGCCGGCGTGGCCTAGTGGTATTGCGTCGGACTCCTGATCGGGAGGCCGGGGTTCGAGTCCCGCTCTGGTCATGCCAGTGTCGTGTCTTTCGGATGAGACAGTAAAGACCGAGGCCTCGTGTCGTGGTACGTTAAAGATCCCTCACTGCTTCGGGTGGGTCCGTTGCAAAGGTCAAAATTTGTAGGTGCTCACTAAAACTAGTACGCGGAATTGAGAAAGTCCGACTTGAAAATGAAAAATAGTGATTTCTCTAAAGGTTCCAAATATTTCTTTGTGAAACTTTCTACAGACATGTATATATGTCTCTGGTTCAACACAAGGAGGTAAAACTGTAATAATAATCTCTTTATCAAGTGTCTAAAATCCATATTAGTGGTCAAGTATGGGTTCCCCAAGTTTAATGATCAGTATTGTCAGCGGACATTTTACACCAATATCGCTGCGGAAATATGAATTCTTACGTCTGGTAAAAAAGGTTCTTGTTTTAATTCTCGTGTATAATACGCACCTGGAAAATCGAAGTCAGATTTTATGAAAAAAAGTGCGTATTATACACGAGTGAATACAGTATGAAGTCTCTATCCCTCATGGTTCAAAAGTTACAGCCAAGGTTAAAGTTGACACCATATAGGACAATATCAATATGTTCTAATCTATCGATCCAGGGGCATAAAAGGAAACCCTGATTTGATATCATACTGCTTCATTCTCAACGATATCCAACCAAAAAGTTGGCTACAATGTTGCATTACACAACACTCAATTTCTGACTTGCATTCATTGGGATATGTTGAAATTGCAAAACACCTGATAGTCCCTTACTTACTCTATTAAGCTCATTATTTCTTGAGAGTACTTTAGAGCACTTTAAAACGAAATGTGAGGCTACTCTTAGAGCAACCAAAATGTTGAGATTTTTATAAAAATCGGTGTTTTTAACACCAACACTTCGAATATCTTTGTAGCACTTGGTTGTATAAGTGTACCACAGGCAACTTCAGTAGAATGTTTTGGTTATGTCTTATACAAATTAAACTGATTCAGAATTTGGGACCATAAACTGAGAAAATACCTAAGTCCATCATTTCATCTTCATTTATTTTGCTTTCAATTGTTCAAATAGATTGTAAAGCATAATGGCTTAATTGTATGTATGAAAAGAATAAAACTCAATAAAATCCAAATCCTAGTTATTAATTCATCATTTAATATTAGAATTTGAAAACATGACTTAAGTATTCACCCAGTTATGGCCTCAAACCCAGAAGGCTGGTAGATAATGGAGTTAAACATTTTCAATACACCACATAAGCTCAACTACAGGAACTAAAACTATAACTTTGTGTTTCCCCTTTTATTCATGTACAATTTCATAATCTATTCATCATCCTCTGATCTCAGTCTAGCATTAGGATTGGTGACCTTAATGGCCAGTTGTTGGGCACGCTCTACAATCTCTTTCCTTTTCTTGCTGGACACATTGTGAGCAATCTCTGCAGCAAAAGTCCTATTCTGCATCAACAAAACTTCAAGCTCCTGAAACATATATAAATACCATTAATTTATATCAAATTTCTAACTTTGACAAACTACATATCATGATTTGCATGAACGGTAGTGCCAGGTCTAATAGCTACTCTCAAAGGAGAGAGCGTGTCCAACCTGATTAAGTTTCAGTGTTTAATATTTCATGAATATCAAAGTATGAACAGTTTGTTATTGAATTTCCTTTTATTGCCATGTTACTTCTTAACAAAGTGTAACTAAAATTGGAAGAAATTCAAAATAATCAAAAGGTTCTGTGACAAGATTTCATATTTAATCAATACCTGAAATCTTTGAATGTTCTTCACTTTACTTATAAATTTCTAGTACACTTTGCCTTTGTTAGAAATAGGACCACACCCGTTCCACTATTAGAATTGTGACAACTCGATACCTCAGACTTCGACATCCAAAAAATACAAATTTTATACCACCCTAAAAGAAGAAGTATGTATCATATTTGACAAGGAGGGACTAAATACATTTTGAGTTGATAATTCCTGTAATGTTTCAGAATAAATGTATCTACTGCAAAAATGATGGTGAATAGATTATAACATCATATGTTGATTTATTACTTTAAAAATTTATTTGAAAATTTCATTAAAGGGTGTTTATAACTGCAAAAATTTTTATTTGGAAGTCCCTACCTTGCTGTTGTGAACTAAGAATTTCTTGAAACCATCCGGCATTACATGTCTGGTTTTCTTGCTTGTACCATAACCAATATTGGGCATCAAGAACTGGCCCTTGAATCTCCTTCTGACTCTGTTGTCAATACCTTTTGGTTTTCGCCAATTTTGCTACCAGAAAATAAAAAGTCTTCATTGAATCGTGAGAAAAGAAATTCTTTATTTCAATGATTAACTGATAAGCAATAAGATAGGAACAGAAATCTGGTTTGTTTGTTAACAACACTACACCAGGATTTTTCATCTGTATTGTCTAGGGCTTGGTCGATACCACTTTGCACCGATCTGATATATATCACAAAGGGAAAGACATATAACTTCACTATAGGACTTAAGTTATCAAGGAGATGTACAATAAAACATGGTAACAAGTAATGAATACAATAAAACATGGTAACAAGTAATGAATACAATGTACATGCGATGACATTACAAAAACATTGACTGTACGACAGATGCAATTCTGACTTATTATGGTCAACTGAGTAACAAAACTGTACTCAATTGGTGTGGTAAACCAGTTTACGAGCCCACCTCCAACTCATCACAAATGCAGTACAATCAAAAGACACAACTTTGAAAATTTATAAATAATCCTCCATATGGAGAAAAAGGGATCAACTAGTATCTCAAATTGAGAGGCCATAAAAATGTATAAACACATATAGTGATGTAGAGCAAGATCATGATATCAAAAATATATAGAGCGACATCAATACAAGGTTACTGTGCTCTGCTGGTCTGGAAGCGAGCTCAGACCCTTTAAACCAACCATTTAATAGGATATATATCATGATACTTTACATGTAGATAACTTGAATGGCACTGAACAAATTTATACAAATGTGTATCATCTCCTGTGAGTGAGTCTGTGTATGATGTATTCAAAAGCAATCATCGATAATAGCTTAGATGACATTTAATAATACCCCAAGATGTTTGTTGTAAGATGGATACGTAATTAAGGGTTACCATGTGAGTGTTTTACAAAAACTGACAGGGTATTGGCGAATACTCTGTCAGAAATTGAGTTTCACTGCGAGGCGTTAGCCAAGCTGTGAAACGGAAATTTCTGACAGGGTATTCACCAATAACCTATCAGTTTTTGTAAAAGTAGATATAGAACATATATACCTATTAATTTGTGCACCAGATACGCATTTCAACAAGTTATGTCTCTTCAGTGATGCTCGTGGCCGAATGATTGGAATTCTCATAATATATAAATATTTGAAGAGCAATATTGAAGCCAAAATGACCAAAAAGTGAACCAAAGAATCTATCTAAGGACAGAGCTATGCACGAGGGAGATACTCCTTAGTTTTCGAGTGATTTACTGAATTTTAAATTTGAAGTATATATATCATGTCAGTACAAAAGCACTGAAAACTAGATTTATGATGCCCTCGGGGACTATCAGTCCACCAGCAGAGACACCGGCCTAGTGGTTATAATACATATAGAACACACAAACATGGTAACCCCATTCTAATGCATTTGACAAAATTAATTACAACTAGAGGCACAGAATTATGATTATCTAAGCCAAGTCGCTATTCACAGTCATATCAAAAACTGTAGGATATCGTGACATCACAAATCAGAAACTGCTGGGTATCATGACATCATATAAACAAGACGCCCAAGTGGGCCTATATCACTCACCTGAGTACCTAGATTATCAGTCATGCATGAAGGAAGAATTCATTTATTTTTGCATTAATGTGACTAAGTCAACGGACTTATTTCTACCAAGATTTATTAAAACCCTTCAAACAGTTTTGTAGAAAAAGTTGAAAATAAGAAAAATGGCCAACCCCCCCCCCCTTTTTTTTGGAAGTCTTAAACGTAAAATTCCTAATTTCATATGTTGAATGTTGAGAAACATCTAAAAACTTATTTAGATGTGTAAAAAAAAAAAAAAATTTTTTTGACCACAGCTGGATTTGAACCGCTACTCTCCATATTTCAATTACCAAGTGGTATATGTACCATTGTGAGACCTACTTTTAGACATGGTGGCATTATCTGTTAACCAATTTCGATGATCCGCACAAAAAACAAAACCTTTGAAAAGGACTATGAGTACTTGCATCCTACCCAGTTTTATCACAATCCTTCAAGTTGTTCTGTAGATCAAGTTGAAGATATGAAAAATTGTCCCCCCCCCCCCCCTTTTCTTGGAAGTCTTAAAAAATTCATAAAAAATTCAAAAATCGAGATATTGAAAAAATTCCTTCGCACCAGCATTCCAACCATAGAAATGATTAAATGAAACCAAATGAATGCATCAATGTTTACTAAAAGAAAATAATAACTCTTTAATGCATTAAAATAACAAAGTCCAAAATAAAAATGAAAAAACGTCAAAAATTTGATTTCGGAATGGAACCAAAAATATCAACACTTCTTCCCATATGCCTCTAAATCATTCCTATGCAGTCGGTTTGTCGCTGTATGCACCCGATCTGAATAAGAAGTTTGTCAAAGGAGGGTACCCTCTGTGACCTACTTTTGTCTGTGGTGGTGCCACCTGTTCATGGATCCTGACAAAGATGACCACATTTGTCGGGGACCTTGAGTATTTGATGCATGCCAAGTTTCATTGAATTCCAGCAAGTGGTTCCGAAGAAAAAGTTCAAACTGTGAAATGTTTACACCAATTACCCCACCCCCCTTTTTCTCTAAAGTCTTAAAAAATTCATAAAAAATCCAAAACATAAAATATTGAAAAATTTTCTTCGCAGTAGTATTTCTTACCATCAAAATGATTAAATTAAACCAAATTAATGCATCAATGTTTACTAAAAGAAAAAAATACCTCTTTTCTGCATTAAAACTACCAAGTACAAAAAAACGTCAAAAATTTGATTTCGGAACGGAACCAAAAATAACAACACTTCTTCACACATCCCTCTAGATCATTCCTATGCATTCGGTTTGTCTCTGTATGCCCCTGGTCTGAAGAAGAAGTTTGTCAAAGGAGGGTACCCTCTTTGACCTACTTTTGCCTGTGGTGGCGCCACCTGTTGATGAATCCGGACAAAAAACAACAAC
The DNA here is from genome assembly GCA_035048485.1 of Pteria penguin. Lineage (NCBI taxonomy): Eukaryota > Metazoa > Mollusca > Bivalvia > Pterioida > Pteriidae > Pteria > Pteria penguin. The sequence goes on along the minus strand of CM068591.1, from coordinate 13,486,487 downwards.
ACTTGTAGGGGACCATGAGTACTACATGCTTATCAAGTTACATCAAATTCTGTTCAGTGGTTCTGGAGAAGAAGTCGAAAATGTGAAAAGTTAACGACGGATGACAGACGACGGACGGTGATTGATCACAATAGCTCACTTGAGCCTTTGGCTCAGGTGAGCTAAAAACTGCAGGGGTATCGTAAATACCCTTGCAGTTTAAAATCGGATGAGATCGCGTGTTACAATCAAAATGCATTAGAATTAATATACAGCATTTGGAGACGAGATAAATGCAGTGCTGGCGTGTTAAACAAGCAATCAAAAGTTGAGACAAGGCATGGTTTCGTCAATTAATTAAGATTGTTGATTTCAAGTTATGCTTCGGAGGTGGGGAAAACGCCTGGATTAACAGATCAATTTTTACATAATTTTGGAAATCCTTTCCTTAAATCTTTTTTTCTGAATTATTGGTCCAAGATAACATTCAGGAAATCTGTTTCCATATATTCTGTCTGGAAAACTGCAATTTTAGGAGTAGCAGAGCCCAGGTCAACAGGGCATAACTGTACATACACAGTCTTCAAAATAAACTAAAAGCTGGATGCCCGAGGGTTGTAAAATCTGGATCAGACAGGGAAAGAATAGAATCAGATCGTTTGCCCACGGGGCATTTCCTCAACATTAAGAAATTATTGTTGTATGATTCCTTTTTTGAAATGTAAAAAAGGGGCTGATCTTTGCTGAAAATCAATTGAAATACTACCATCATCCAGGAATAAGAGGAGGGAAAAGGTATTCAACAGAGGAAATTCCAACAACATTGGTGCAATGATGACCAAGGTTGAAAAATAACATTGTTCTGTGCAAAATGTACAGCAAGTAGCATCAGACGGAGAATGTAGGAAACATCAAAGTGATTCAAACACTGACAAATAAAAAGTATTAAAAAACTTCTGAAAATCTATTAGTGCTTCTCCATTTTGTCTGTTACCTGCCCTTGGGGGTTGTATTGAAAAAAGTTTATATCGAAGACTGCATAACATAAGAGGAAAATTCTCAGAAATATAGCAGATTATTTCTTAGTAGGGATAACTTTTAATGAAGTGAGGTTTAGAAAAATAAACGACAAGAAACCGTCAAAGACAGTATGACCAGATTGCAAAGCATAACATTACTGCCTACCTGTAGAATCTTATTCAGAATATGTCTCTTTACGTTTGAAATTGTTTCCAGAAGTTCAAAACGTAAAATCGAGGTCAGGGTCACCAAAATTTAAGTTAGTCATGAAGAAGTCATCAATGTCTACAAACTGACCAAGTTTGAAGTTGGTATCATTATGGTATGCAAGAAATCAAGCTAAATGCAATATCAGACTGTGTTCACTGAAGTAGAAAATCGAGGTCAAGGTCACAAAATTTTCTGTTGGTCAGGAAGAACTCATTAATGTCTACAACCTGACCAAGTTTGACGTTGGTATCATTCACGGTATGCTAGAGTTCAAGCTAAATGCAAATGTTGAAGCCGTATGGACCAACAGACCTCACCATTTCATAGACAAGACTTGCTTTGCAATCCGTTAAAAAATTCAGTTCATTTATTTAAGGGGTAGTATCAGAATGACCAGAAAAATCATCAATTAAAAAATTACAGAATGAAACTGAGGAAACTTGGTCACTTACCTTTACTTTGACATATCTATCGGACTGATGACGGATGAACTTTTTAGTTCGTTTCTTCACATTTCTCTGTTTAATAAGGGGACGAATAGCCATCTCGGCTTTTCTGAAATACAATGATATATCACTCAAATTAAATGTTGTGACAGATATATACATTAACAATGACTAGTAAATGAATATCACTATAATAATTCATATTGTTGTGAATATTTTATTGAATTTTTTTAAAAAGAAATTTAAGACCACTAAGTTTGAAATGATTGACTGTGTTTTAAATGGAGAGCTACACTTACGTTATAAGGTTATTCATTTGAGTATATATAGAATTTTTGTGAGAAAATGGTAGATATCAATATTTGGATTTAATTAGCCTACCAGGTGAGTGATTTGAGCCTATCATTCCATTTATTCAATGATGACTTTATGTCAGGAGAAAAATATATGAAATAGGCTGGGGCTAAAAGGGGACCACTTTGAAGCCCCCTCTTGGGGTGATGGGGCAAAGCCCCTGCTTGGGAACTCCCCAGCCGCCAAAGGAATTTAGCATTATGAAGGACCTAAACTGCCCGACCATTTTTCCCATCCAGTCGTTTGGGACTGTTTATACACTTTACAGTGTAGTGTGTACAAAGGGGACATATGAAGCGCATCGGAGATAAAGATTATGAATGAAACCATATAAACATATATAAGACTCGAAGTAGTCCTCCAAAGGGAAGTCTGGTACATAAGGACAGGACGGAATGACAGACAAAGCAAACAATTAATGCCCCGTGCCATACCTGGCAAGGGCATAAAAACGGAGAAGATTAGCTACTGTATTTACTCGAATATAATACACACTTTTTTTCACTAATCTGACTCCTCAATTTCTCAATGCATATTATACATAGGGTTAGAAATCTGGAATTTTTTTTCCCCACACTGTTAAGCCTCAGTGGTGGATTTAGAGGGGTGCGTGTGTCCGTTAAAGTATCTAAGGCCGTCGATCAAACCCATGAGGCGTGAGATATATCTATTGTCTGTATAATGTCTGCTTCTCGTAGGAAATGCCCAAGGCGATAACAGAAGTAATGTCTACAGTGTGCCATTCAATGAACACGATAGAATACTTGCGCTGTGTTATTTAGCAATAGTTTCTGATTGGCAGATTGTATGGGTGATGTAATGATTTAACTTTAATTGGTTAATCAATAGTTACGATTTGATTTGATTGATTTTTGTTTTACGTCACACCACGAATATTTCATGTATATGGTGACGGCATCTGCCTGATGTGGGGCATACAAATTTTGACCTTTGCAACGGACCCACCCGAAGCAGTGAGGGATCTTTAATGTGCCATGCATACCACGAAACGGGGCCTTGGTTTTTACTGTCTCATCCGAAAGACATGACACCGGCATGACCAGAGTGGGACTCAAACCCCGGCCTTCTGATCAGGAGTCCAATGCAATAGCACTAGGCCACGCCAGCTTACAATAGTTACGCAACAGGTGAAACTACTTGACAGTAACGGCACGAGCCGTTTGGATAACACTCATTCATTCATTCTTTTCATATTTTGTCTTAACAAACATTTGCGATCTCTGCGTAAAGTTCACGTAGTATAGTAGACACTTACGTTCGTTCTGACGAGAAAGAAATTATTATGCACGGAGCAAGACGTTTTTTTTTAATGATTTTCAAGGTCATTTTTAGGGGTGCGTATTATACTTGGGTGCGTATTATATTCGAGTAAATACGGTAGACATAATTTGACACAGTATTTCTATTCAAATTTCCCCGTGCATCAGGTTACAAAGGATCAGTATTGGTCTGAATCTTAAAATTAAATCGAGTAACTGATTTAAGGTATGACAGAATATGGTCAACAGAACTTGTGTTATTTTTTTTAAATTATAATGTTGATATATAAACAAATCTGATTAAAATCATATCTTTATTCCACTTCCTATTTGTCCCATTGTGAATAGAGATCTGGCGAAACTCCGAAAGAGGTCATGTTCTGGTGAACTCTGATGACGTTTCAGTCACCGAAACATAGCCAATCAATGACTCCGCTAGGCATGTGACAGTGACGCAATATGTAACAAACACTGTTCAAAAACTACCTTGTGTGTCACGCATGCTGTGGATGTTAATTTCAATCCTAGGAATTTGCAGCCGATCCATTGATTGGCTGAAAATCAGAGTTCACCAGAACATGACCCCTTACCGAGTTTTGCCAGATATTTATCCGAAATGGGACAAACAGAGAAGCGGAATAAAGATATGGTTTTAATCAGATTGATATGTAAGGAGACTGTCACAGAAGCAGAGCAAAATGATCACTTTATAAATGATTTGTCAGACTCTCAATATAGTGATGAATGCGATTCCAAAAAGACTGATACTGAAATGGAGAGAAAACTTGAAAATGAATTTGTTTCAAAAAAGAAACTGAATTTGCTTGAATAAAAAATGTTCATTTAAAAACTTTGTTTTGATTCTTGAATTTTCATTTATTAGTTTTTGAGCAAATTAAAATTGTTCTGGGCAACCTTATTTTGGTCCAACAAATCTGACGAATGGAATTTTATCATTTGTCGTTATGCCCTACTGCTACACAGTGCAAAATCTGAGATTTTATGGATTGTAACAAAAGATATAAGTACATATAACTCACTGATTCATGCATATTTTGTCCCCACACTACAACTGTATAATAATTTCTTCATGTATGCCTTATTTCTCCGTTCAAATGCCGAAAATCATTCAAATTCACTATCATATTATTCAATTTTCCAAATGATCTAATTTAAGAAAAGCACATGTAAAGCCATCAAAATGAAAAATAAAGGAACAAGCAAATTCAGAGAATTGTGATCCCCCGCTCTATCAGTAAGGATGCAGTGATCTGTGACATACAGTCATGGTTGTGCATGCAGACACACATGCCAAATATGAAGGCTCTATGTCTTACAGTTAAAGAGTTATGACCAAATTTAAAGACAGACAGATGGACGGACAGAAAGATGAATGGACAGACAGACGGATGAGATTTAATGTCCCCACGCTTTCGCTAAAAGCGGGGCAAAAAAAATCCAATTGGCAAATAGAAAAATGAAATTCGAAAGTGGGTGTTCAGTTTCAAGTAGATTTTCATCGGCCATTTTCTCTGCTTGACAGAGAAATAGAAAGCCATTTTGGCAGATGTAGGACACATTTTTCTGCCATTTGAAGTTTTACTCAGCAAATGGCTGATGCTAATCTAAAACACTGAGATATCCAAGCAAATTGGTTGACCGCTCAGTTTTAAACAGCTGTGGAATGTTTGGAAAGTTGAATTTAAATAGGTCACTGAAACTGAATGATTTTCGTTATTTTAATGGAGAAATGAGGGAGAATCAGTAGTTATCAATTAGTTTTAGTGTTGGGACATAAAATGTGCTTGAATGAAACTATTTCACAAACTCTTAGATGATCCAGACTGGTGAATTGTTTTAGTTATACTCTTCCGGATTTATCTTCAATTTCTAAGTAAAATTTCATTTTCTAATCTTTTGTTTTACCATGACTATAGATAGTTTTTGAATGCATAGAATTTAACTCAAGTTACTTCCCTTTTCCCACATATTGGAGGTATTTGACTGAATATTTGTGCATAAATCAACCAAATTGTGTAAGAAATTTCTCCAAACTAAGGTTGCTTCTTGATGTTTTGCAATTGTTATGCAATAATAAAACTATTGAACAATGTCAAAACGTTTTCTGAGGAGTGAAAATATAGATAACCTTCTCAAAGTAATTCAATATCATTGGCATGAATATGAAGCAAAAACTCAATCAAGCGCCACTTCCCAAATGGCAGAAAAGGGAAGTAACTCTAATTAAATCTCATGCATTTGAAAACTATCTATTATCTTAAATGAGAAAATAATTAAATATATATTTGTCATCTATGTATGTTTCTTCATTGAATTCAGATGTGGATTTTAAAATATTTATAATGGTATTTGTAAAAATTTACTTAAAAAGTTGCATTATGACCTAGGATAAAACCAAAGTTATAACCCATCATGCATTCGGAATCTCTCACACCTCTACTTACAAAAGAATGTTGCAATATGTAAAACTCAAAACAGACACATACTGAAATAATAGAGTGTTCCCATACAACCCATTTTTCCTGAAATTAGCTAGAGTTATCTCCCTCACTGGAGTACAACCACCAGAATTTATCCATCACTGCCCATACAAAACTGCTTGATTTAACTTAAATTTTGTAATATAATCACATTGTATAAATCTAAATGTTTTATTAAGAATATTCAACTGATTGATTATATTTACTGATTAATTGAGACTGAAGTCACAAAATCTGCCATGAGAATTAGTAAATTTCTCAAAACTTCAATTAAGTTACATGGTAGTAATGGAAAAAATCCGAGAGTTGTACTCCAACATGGCCGTTAATGCTAGTAGTGTGACATCACATGCGCAGACTTTATATCCTCATTGGCGAATTATACATACATTAAATATTTTGTTTACAATCCATAAAATCTGACTATTTATAACAGGCATGTGCGAGTTAAGGCACTATCCTATTCTGTCACATGCTAATTAGGTCAACTTCTTGGTATGGGTTTCCTAGTAAATCAGCAATAAAAAATATGAAACACGCCACTAATAGACAGTTTGAACTTTAATCCATCCACTCATGCAGGTATTTTTTTTATCAGATAGAGATTTTACTACAGAAAATGTCATCGGAAGCATGGGTACTTTCGCTTTGCAAGTCTGGAATTGATGCAGAAGTGAAATTACGTGGATGCGTATTTTTAGCTGTGGTATCCTTATCATGTGACCGATCTGAGTCAAGTAAAGGTTTCATGAAAGTGGACATTTCATTGAATCTGGGGATACAAAAAAACCCCACCCAGATTGCACATAAAATGAAAATAAATAGAATTTAAAAATAGGCAATTTTCACCAGGTAAAATGTCATAGAAAACGGCCTTGGGACATAGCAAGGACAACTATATTTCAAAAGAGCAATCATTCCTCTGTATTTTGATACCAAATTTATTATCACAAACCCCGTCGCATTTTGCCACAAAGCAAACAAACTGGGTTGGGGTCATCAAACTTGGCTGGCATGCTGATTACAATAGGGGCAGATAATCCTTTTTTTTTAAACGGATATCGTAAATATGAGTTTTGATAGCAAAAACAGGGGGAAAGATTAATAATAACACATATAAATAAAACATTCGACTATGTGCTTGATCTGCTAGTGTCCAAAAGACAAAAATTTGGGGGAGGGGGCAACTATGACAAAAGCTCAAACACAATCATTAATTTACTTGACTCAAGTTTGAGTTACATAGAAATGCTGGACGAGCAAAGTTACCAATACTATTTACTATCATATGTCAATAATGACAGTATATATTATCATAACCTTCGTCAATCATCTCAATGTTTTTAATTGGTCATGCTTGTTATGCTTTGTAGTACTCTTCTCTAATTAAAAGTATAAAGGAATATCATTATAAACTTAATTGGCTTTACATGCAATTGTTTCTCAATGTTTTTTATTGTGTAATGTGTATTTATTTATTTGAAGGATTTAATTGGACTTGTCATTTGCATCAATACATCCATCATATGCTATGTACAAGTATAATCTCTATACAATTTCAGTCCTTTCAAAAATACCTTTTCATTGATGGGTACAGTATGATATCAGTTATGAACTTCTAAGTTGTTTACTTAAAGGGAAAATTGGCTGGAAAAGTACTTTTACCATCTCATAGTATTGGATATAACTTACTTATATGATACAATCGAGCAATCATTTATACTTTTATGGATTTGTCTTGAAAAGACCTATCTGATGATATATTTTTCATATCTTTATGACTTATAGGGGAGAATACTCAGTCTGGCAGAAAAAATGATGTAGTCGCGAATTCAAAAGGCTGTAACTTTGTTATTTTTCAAAGTTGAGAAGTAATTTTCCACCACTGAATTTCTCTTGAAAAGACCTTTCATTTGATGCCTTATTTCCTTCATTTTAAAAATTTTCGCCTGTTATTGCTACTATTCAATGCTTCATCAGATTTGTCGGACTACCTCATTTAACATTTCTGCCCAGATCGCCCGAATGGCAACTCAAGATTATGAGGGTTTCCAGTCTTGACAAGATAATGAAAACGACACATTATCTGTGTCATTGCGTCACTTGCCTTAAGTCTGGTACTGCACGATATCATTAACCTACAGAATATTGTTCAGATTTTGTTGAACGTCTCCAGTTCCGAATGTGAAAGTAGAGACTCGTGTGCAAGAACGTAAAAATATCTCAAACTGTTAGAATTCTGACAAAAATAGTTATATTGATGTAATAATATGGTTTGCAGTAATTTTGAAAGTTTGCTTTTATGGCACTAGAAGACGTATTTTTACAGATGGACGACGATTTCTATCGTATGCAATTTGTACCTTGTTTACACTTCACAAGAAAACGGAAAAGGACAAATAAAAGTATTATTAGAACCAAACTGAATGATTTAGGGAGTAATCATTATATTGGCTGTAGCAGACAGGGAAATCATTTCAAAAGTGGGGACCAAAACTGTGATTTATTTTCGTTTCTTATCGTGATAAATGATACAAAATTGCTCCATGATAGGCCAAAGGGGGGGGGGGAGGGGGCAGGGGTTCATAGCTATAGCTTTGCTGACTATATTTGTAGACAAGTCTGAAGTCAATATACCGCCGGTAACTATTCGGTGAACTCTCTTCCCATCAATGTAATCCGTTGATGATTTTAATAAAAAAAATCGAGGACATATCTTTTAAAATTCGCTTCCAAGTAATGATATAATTTTTAACGAGCATTTTATGGACAGCACTTGAGAAATGGGAAGAAGAGTGGCAGATGTCCTTCCACCCGAGGAAGTGCGTTGTCATACAGTCGCCTGTCTCATATCATCAAAGCAGAGAGAATTGTTTGAAATCTATGGGATATTGCTATAATCTAATTGTCAAAACGTGTCACAAGAATCTAAACAGTTAAGTTTCTAACCTTTTGAATTGATAAGATCAAAGTGGAGATCAATGTACCAATGTAAAAAGTCTGACATCGTCGGACCACACCTGACCGGTTGTGCAAATGATGACAGATTCGTTATTTTGCTATTTACTGATCTGAATTGTTTTAAAATAAACAGTAATTAACTTCTTCCCAAGTTAGAAACATATTCTCTGAAATTACACAGCTATTTCTCCAAAATTTCTCTGATATCTTGAAAAACTGTTTAGTAATATTGGTGATCACAAAATTCGGAAAAACTATGTATGTTTATAATTCTACGATAAGTTAATCAAAGTTTGACAAACTAGTGTCGTAAACGATTTTGTGATGTACGTTAACCCACAGATCATCAAAGATAGTATTGCTTAAACCACGCAAAGCTTCAAATACTATTGCCCTTGCGTTCATTTGTATGTAGCGTTAATTAAGTTGCCCCACTCAATACAAAGGTAACACATGATACTAGCAAATACGGATCATCGGGTCAAACAGCCGACTTATGCATACATGTATCCAATAAGCTAATTACGTAATATAATATGGATAGAAGTTTAAGGAATGTGTCATTAAACGTTTGCCAGAGGAACTTTGGGATACATTTGACAAACCTACTTTATAATAATCTTGTCACAAAATTTGACCATATTTACTAATGTGTGTACTAATGTTTATTTACGCAGGGTTGCATACTCGCACTGTATTGTGCATTTCCTGTCCACTGCACTGGAACGACAATGACGGACACATAATTTCTAAAAGCAGGGGTAATGAGCTCTCCAGAGTCCAATCGGTCCCAAAACGACGTTTCTGACGTTGGGTCTCTTGACTCGGGCCAGGGTACCCTCCTCCACCATGAAGCGCTGCAATCTGATGTTGGTCGCTTGGTCGTGGACATAGACATATATACACATTAATACTAGCTGATACAGGCTAGGGTGGAGTAGCATCTCGCACTGTTGAGACGACGGTGCCATCCCTCGGTGTTGTTGTTTGTGCGCACCGTCCTCCTGTTAACATTCCATTTTTGCTATATTTTGTTCAAATGCATATAATTTGACTATACTACCTAAAATTTGTACCTTAATAAGTGCTTCAATTGACCTTTTTAAAATAGTATAGGAGCACTAAGCCAGCTTTGTCTGAACTGGGGATACAGAGATATTTATTTGGGGTGTAATAAAATCTGACTTGGGGCGTAATGAATCTGACTTGTCGAAAGCGGACTATCAACGCATATTACTGGCCACGTACCCAACCATAAGCGAGAAGGAGTGACTCTAGTAACTGAAACAAGTATGCTTGGAGAAACAATAGGCAGCAGCTTAAAGTGGAATAAGCATATCGATGCCATCACTGCAAACGCCAATAGGACTCTTGGCTTCCTAAAGCGAAACCTCGGAGGTTACAAAACCTCAACTCGGGTCAGAGCCTACGAAGCCAATATACGTCCAACGCTGGAGTATACTGCCTTCATGTGGGACCCTCATACCAGTGGACAGATCAACCAAATAAAATACAGCGTAGAGCGGAATTACTCGCTACAAGAAACTACTTGGACAGGAAAACAGGCGGCGTTACCAACGTGGTCAACTCCCTGGGATGGGAACCATTACAGATCAGAAGAGAAAAGATCTGTCTTCTGTTGCTGTTCAAGACCCAGCACAACCTAGTGGTCATTCTAGATAGCAGAGCAATACCTCATGAAGACAGACACTAGAACAATGGAACAACATATACCTTTCGCATTTTAACAACAAAAAAATATATGCACCGGTTCTCCAATTATCTTCCCACGTACCATCAGGTATTGGAACAGACTTCAATCGGCAATGACAATAGCTAGTTCCTTGGAGGACTACGGGACAGCAATGGACAACACGCCGTCGGTCAACTTCAGCTTAGAGTGAGGAGCTAGATGTTCATGTATGATATTTTTCAAGATATTTTATATATTTTTTTGTAAAAGCCAGCTATCCAATTGGATCCGCTGTGCCGAAGATCTAAACCGCCCCAAAAATGTAAAGAAAGTTCATTCTTGAAATCAGTAGGCGTCAGTCTGATGTTTTAAATCTATTTGAACATATGAAAATTGTCATCCTACATCATTTTCATGTATTTGTAGACTTACACAGAGATTGTCATTATTAACTTTACACAGAGACGGATGCAAACATGTATGTACCACCTTTGCCACGAGGAGCGCATGTAAAATGTCGGTCCGGGTCGATATCATTTCACGATTTTGTTAATGTTTTCTATCAAATTAAATTGATTACAATATTAAAGCGTATAAACTGAAAATAATGTAATTTAAATCCATGCATCAAACTAGAGACATATATCTGTGATCAAACCAAACCTACGTTAATACAAACGTCAATTTTTCAATCAGGTAGATCTATACTTTTTGAATATTCAGATCATTTAGTCTTACCTCTTTATTACATAGATTCTATATCTATTTTAGTTTTGTATTCCAATAATTAATGCCCATATATAACAAACATCACCAATGATAATTTATAAACATCAACTTTCATGTACTTTTAAATCTATATCAAATTACTATATTTTCTGTTACCTACGGATGTATATAATTTGTATCTTTATGCGAGTATGCGGACCTTCGTCTATCACTAATACGGAGGGAAGTATTAAAATTCAATTACTTCTCCCCTTATATGACGTAACTTCCTCGTTTATCTTGCGCATTAATTTGGCGCATCTGGAACCCAAACATACATTTTACTGCTGCTGCAGCGAGCAGAAATTTGTTGCACACATATCAGATTGCAAAGCATCAAAGAAGTGCATCGTTGGCATTGACTGTTAAGAAATTGGACAATAAGTTCATTAACCAAATCTAAATGGTTTCCCAAGACCAATGCACGTAATTTATCGTGAAAGCGAAAGGGTTTCTGTCGACAAAGTGGGACAAAGCCTCGATCTCGTTATCAATGGTCGTCGTGTGAAATAACTTGTGTTTATAACACGGAGAAAAGAAGGGTATTTATCCTTTGATTCCTTGTTATTTCTTGTTCAGTATGTTGCTTGTTTTTATATTTCATGCAAAATAACGTTCCACAAATCACCCTCATTTTCACTTCATCTTGAAGCACTGAGAAAAACGCATTTACTGGTCGTGATTCAACAGTGAAGTTGAAAGTGAATCATAATACACGATTTGGAAGAACAGCGCTCGAATGACATAATTCTGTAAACAGGTTTCTTTTTTGGCATCAATTTCATTTGAGTCACAGTGACATCATTTCTCTCTGTGCTGGAAAATGTTCATAAACAACATTTCTACATGAAATCCAATCGTCAAAGGGAAACAGCTGAGAGTAGGTTAAATGATAACAACCATAAGGAAATTGTCAAGTGTATTGTTACAATCATTCGTTAAGCATGCTGATTTATAAGTGTTGCTCACTCGTGCAGCATTATGCGAAGAGGAAGGCTGATTTTTGAAATTAGATTGGATATATTGGACTTGGAAATAGAAAATTAACATTTTTTTTACTTCCATTATTTGTCGAATTTTCCCATCTTTTTCTTTTATAAAAAACCAAAGAAGTTTTGATGTGATTTTTGCCCAAAGAGAATGAACAGTGAATGATGGAAATGTAATATAAAATATGTCACAGAGAGATTCAAAGCCAGGAAATTCATCAGCTGCAGCCAGGATGGCTCATTATGATTTAAACAGTGCTCCCCCCTTTGTTAGTTCTGGATCAAGTTTGACACAAACAGATATAGACGATATGGATCCAGGTGCTCCAGACTCAAATATAGATGATACAGTATCTATTGGTGATGGGCGTGACTCGAGCAGGGGAGGTGTAAGTATTTCTTTTTGTGTTATTATTATGTTTGATAAAATTATAATGTTCAGAAAATTTTAAACTTCTTACACTTGTGTTTAATAATTACACCAATCATTGCCAGTACATTTAGGATAACACATGTACCTGTATTCATGTGTAGTGATGGAAAATTGGAGAAAACAGCAGTGTAATTAATTACCTGAATAATGTGAAGAGCTGTATCAATTATAATCTGAAATTAGTTAGACTTTAATGAATTATCGACAGAATTAGATTAGTCATAGAAAAGTTTCATCAAATAACATTTAATCTGTCAACTTTGAAGTTTGATAGTAAAGGAGCAGTAGTTCAGTTTTTTGCATTAACTCATCTAGATGAGTCCTGGATATATAAGTCCTGGACTCACCATAATAGGTTTGGAACTCATTAAAATTTGTATTCTCTTAAACGTTTGTAATGAAGATGTGTCCAAAGACTCTAATGGGAATCTTGATTTCCATATAGTGAGAACCTTGAGCAGTACTACATATACTATGAGGCTTTCTTTACTTCGTTTTGGTTGGGGGAGGGGGCAAATATATAAATGTAACTTTAGGTGAAAAGAAATGTGAATGAGAGGATGCAGATAATATGTACTGTTATTTATGCAAAATTTTTAGAACTGAGCTCTCCAGACCAGATTACCTTTGTGTAACATTTACCACAAGATTGACAAATTATTTTGACATATGTATCAAGGCTTGTTTCTGAAAAGGGGATGGGGGTTTCTATTTCTATTTCATGTGGGCCCCTAACTTAAAAAATTCAGGGGCCCACAGAGAAAAAAAAATCAAAATCAAAGAATTTATTTTATTTCTTTATTATTCTTTTCATTTAATTTCAAATTCTGTCAATATCTGTTCCAGCAACCTTCCAAACACTTCATTCTTTGATTCATCCAATTCTTCTTCAATATCATACTCATTTTCACTCTGTCTTACATTCTCACTTTCATTCACTGACTCAACCTCACAGTTCACATCATTCTATCTCACTGAGGCTCCCTGCCTGTGGTATCTGTTAACCACTGCCTACTATCTAACAATTTAGAATTGATGGATAATTTTCTCATACCCTCATCACAGTTTTTAATATATAGTCTTGTCTGTACTCCCCCTGTTGCTTTCTTTTTAACAGATTTTGAACACCGCTTATGTAGCGCCACATTATTACACAAAGTGATGGGCTATAGCTTTACTGTTTACTAATCTTGATTTGAATGCGAAAGTGAAAGTAAGAAAATATCAATGTAAAAGTGAACGGAAACGCAAAGAAGGATCAAAACAGAGGAAGTACCAAAAACATTCGCCTGTTTCTTGGATTTTACCTATTTGATTTGGACAACATACTAAACTCTAAACGAAAACTTCTGTCCAGATTTTGTAACTCGCCATGTGGGTGACCATGTAGACGATTTTTGGTTGCCCACAGGTAGATTTTAGTGCCCAATGGGAATGGGCAAATGCAAATTTTACTCCCAGGGTGCTTATTGTAAAGCGAAAACTTGCACTATACCAGTTTGGCGATAAAACCGCTCACCCCTATCACCTTCCCTTCTCACTGCTTGCTCTGTACTTCCTTTGTCCTTTTCTTTCACTCGCTCTTCCAATGTCTGCTCACCATCTTTCATTCTCTCCACACTCATTCTTGACTCTCAGCATTTTTTTTATTTTTCTTTCACATTAACAAATGGTGTCTTAGGTCTTAATGATGACAAGATCATATATATGAGTAACATAGTTATGTAATTCAGGGATTTCAATAACAAAGATCTGGGATTTGGCAATATACTGTGGCTTTAAATGACAAAAATAGCTGGTTCAAATTTCCTCTGATCTCAAATTTACTACTGGCATTCATGCATGCATATCGCGCTCAAAATGATATGCTTCAAATCTCAAAATCACATCCTCAAATAATTCTTATTGTTAACCCTGGCAATTCTTGCAGCATCAACGACTGATCTGGGTTAAAAGTCATTTAGATTTAGACGTACATATAACAAAAAAAATTTTGAAAAGTTTTGCTGATTAATTAAGACCCATTCTGAGTAAAATGGTAGACGACGCTTCCTGTATTTTGATTCAAAAAAAAGAAAAGTTGAATTTCTTTTTGTAACCTGTAGTTTTTAATTTGCGCTCTCCACGTGGGCAATCAGAACTTTAGGTTTTGGGGGCCCAGCTAAAATTTTGATGGCCATGGTCAGCTGCCAATTTCCATCCTACTCGGTGTATTACCAGATATTTGTGTTTGTCTGGTGAGTTTTGTAAATACTGATAGTAATGCCCCTGTTGTTTGAAAATGCAAATTACCATACTGCCCCTAGATGAGTATGACTACGATTTCTTGTGAAACTGACATTGAACAAGCTCTGGTAATGACCATGATGATTAGAGATACTCAACGGAAAGTCCAGAAAAAGTACGATTGACATTATTGTGTAGCTGTGCCGCAATTTAAGAAGTACACTACTAGTCCGTATTAGTATCCGTTGTATTATAATTAATAAAACTTGAGAATATCGCTTCTTTTTATAGCAGTGGAATTCAAAGTACTCTACAATCTTCTCGTCACAACGATAAACAAACGTCTTGGTAGTTGTTGATGTGTAATGCTACTAAAAATAGCCAGTTATTTATAGATCTACATGTGTAGACGTGGTTTTCCCCAAATGTACATGTACATCGGACGAAACGGAGACGTACAGGGGTGCACAGGGCGGAACCGTTGTTTATATGAAAACGAGCACCTGTGTGCAGACTGTTTTTTTGTCAATACTGATCCTAAACATTACACGCTTGGTGTGTGATCTCTTGGTGGATCACGACTTTATTACCTTTGATGTACTTGACCATGCAATTCCGACCTTGAGGACTTTCAAGTCCTTTCATTTCACATTCACATAGAGATGTTTTGTTTGTTTATAAACACTTCTACTGAAGTTCGTGAAATTAAAATCATTTCAGATAATTTCAGATAAAAAAATTTTCCATTTGAATTTTAAATATTCCACAAACTTTCTGTTAATGGGAGAATTCTTCCATAAGTGATTGAACCCAGAATAATCCCTATAATACTAACCTAGTAATAGCATGGCCTTGCTTGTCTTGCTGGACTTAGTTCTTAAGATTTAAGGTACATTATACTCATGAACCTGGGCATGAACCTGGACATGTTTTTCAGTAATGAGTAAGACTTCTTCATTCAGCAATGAAAACACAGAATTTAACATAAATATACATGTAAGTAAAGCAAGCCGTGCAGCCATCACAAATACACAGAAGAAAACAATGAAAATACTCTGTTCAGCTTTTATTTTGCATTTCTTTTAATCACTTTTGATTTCATAAATGAAATTGAATTAATCAAGCATGACTTTTTTGTACTACCTTTTGTAAAAAGTTAAAAAGTGTGAAAGTTATTTAATGGCCAGTTATTGCTGTGTGTCATAGTACATTTTTACATAAATATTTAATGTTCAGGATGCTCTTCTATTTCACAAAAGTACATGATTATTGTTATGTAAGTTCAAAATAACAAATGACAGTTCTTATGAAAACTTTTGGAGAAAACTTGTAAATTACATATGTGTTAGTGTCCGATTCAGAGTGTTAAAGTAAAAATTTTAAAATTATCTCCTCACTCAGGTACTGGACATGTAGAATGGTGTAAAGTCATTGAAAATTCATTCAACATTAATTAACAGTATATTGTCATTCACATTGTAATATTTAAAAGAAAGATGAAAAGTCATTGTGTACAGATAAATAAGCTGTGATTAATTAAGTTTAAAACACCAATCTTAAAATATCTGAGTTGTCTGGTAAATATTGATTTGGTGTGGTCAGACTTTCACTATTATTTCAATAGAATGTGAAGCTTTACCAAATAATTGTTTTGTAAAGCCTAAATAAGGTTCAAACACACCACTGCTACTGATAGTTCACTTCTTGGCATGAAATCACAGTGTTTTGCGTAATTTCTGAATTTATATTTGGAAAATACTCACTGTGCGGTGTGCAGAAACTATTTAAAACTTGGATGGTGTTGTATACACTAAAACATCATGAATTACTGTAAAGCGGGTAATTTTGTAGGCATATATTTTCTTGGTTTGAAGGTAAAAATATGTGGTTTTCATTTTCACGATTTCAAGTAACTGACCTTTGAATTAGGTGATGACTCAAAATGAGTATGACGGACAGTGATAAACAGATTCCAGTGTTTAGTGCACATGTAAGAATAACAAGATGATTTGTTCCAGTGGATGAGGTGCTCGGCTTGTGACTGCGAAGCCTGGGTTTGACTCCTGCAATGGGTGCACCTGTGTCCTGTCTTTCGGATGAGACGGTTAGAACCAAGGTCCCGTGTCGCAGTTGGCCGGGCATATAAAAGATACCTCACTGCTTAGGGAGGGTCTGTTGCAATGGTATGACTTTTTATGCAATGCATCAGGCAGATGCCATCACCATATAAGTGAAATAATTGTTGAGTGATGTAAAACACTAATCAGTCAATCAATTACTGTAAAGAATAACAAAAGGGGTAAACACTTTATTCAATATCACAAAACATTAAAATTTTCGTTTACAATGTCATGCAAAAGTAATATAGGAATAGACAAACATGATGAAATAAGATATGTCCAGCTAAGTGAGTTAAATGCAATCATCACAGGATACAATAGCAGTGCATCACAAGATCACTGTACTTGAATGAGGGACAGGTAATCTTCCAGCACTTTAGTTATCCCTACCTCTTTGAACCCATTTATCATAATTTCCGTTTTTTTGAGTCGGCTTCGGTGAAGCCGCACTCATTGCAATCACTTTCTTTTCAGGGGTTATAACTTTCACTACAGATATAGAGCTTACTACGCCGCTGAAAAATAAAGTGCCGAAACATTACTGATGTTGTCTTAAAAATTCTTGATCAGCACAATGTACCTTTAGCTCAGTTAATTTAAGCTAAGCATAAACTAGTTTCAATAACTCGAAAAAGGAGTTGCAATAATGTTTTCAAATTTCGCGCAATAATATGTAGTTGTGACTACTTTACGATGTGTTTACCACCGACACCGTCGGATGTACTCGATTGTGTAATTCTCCGGACAAAGCATTTGTCTTGATCTTGTATCGCTTGTTTTTATCGAGATATTTCTATTAAAGTTTTCCCCAACATGTTCTGGAACTTTAGTTCTTTTTCACATATATGACAAATTTAAAGATTGATCTTCCGGCATTTCCTCTGATAATGAAAATGCAATATAAATATTTAGGTAAATGTTGTATGTTTCTAAATATAAATGATGTTAAAACATTATGAGAATCGTGAATAAGATGGTTATTTGATGTTCCACTTGAAGGAATGTCGTTCCTTGGCTCAGCTTCGACTCGTGACAACAATGCAGTACAACTTGTTGCCATGAAGTTGTCGATTGCACGTTCATTTCGGATACAAGCAATTGCAAACTCTTTGCCGTAAGATAGTATGAAGAGGGCAAATTTTATTAGCATTTTGTACATAGGTATAATGACGATGTAGTTGCAACAAAGACCTAATTTTTGCCCCCCCCCCCATTTTCCTGAAATCCTGAATCCACCACTAAAATGGTAAAATGATTACATACTTAAAATCAGCAAAACCGACTCTCAGGACTTTTGAGTCCTTTGATTTTTAAATATCTTGGTACATGTTCACTAAGGCTTTGATGTTTGAACATGTAACAGGTACCATGTCAGTTACTGGCATTAAACGTTGAGCAAATCGTTAAATGTTTAAATGATGCTGACCACAGTAACGTCGCTTGTATATGCGGTAATGTTACAAAGCTCCGTTCATCTCTAGAGTCTGAACCAGTTAACAAACTTATATGAGTAAGAAATTCAAGATATTCGAAACAGCTCTTGAGGTGAATCAGACACCTGAGGTTCCTATATACTTATGAAAAAAGAGAGTGATTCAGGCGAACATGAACACACTCCACAAACTTCTTCACTACCTGATTTACCTACCTTACCGACGGAAATGGGAGATTACTATCAAGCAAGTGAAATTTCTGATGCTTGTGAACTCTTGTTCAATTCAGTATTCCTCACTTCAGCATGTATTAATTCTAATGTTTGAATTTTATTAAATATCTACAGTTGAATTTATTCCATGTCTTCTATTGATGCTGGACACATACGATCCTTGTACAAGTTTTAGAGGACCAAAGCCTCAAATCTTGGAAAACCACAATTGTGTGTAAGTTGGTAGGTGTTAATGAATCTCTCAAGGATGAGTACTTTAACTGATGACGGTTTAAGGATTTATTAAGAAATAATAACACAATACAGAAGCGAGTTGATTAAACAGCACAGCTTTGGTTAATGCTTTCTGTTTAAACGTATAACGATTTTGGTTAATGTCCAAGCCTTAATGTTCACTAGCCATTTCGACAATGTTCAGGGCACGTCAACTGGTTCAAGCCAGTCTTCACTTGAGTACTGATTTGGTGTCAAACTTTATGGTATTGGTGACCAACTGATTACAGAATTCTTCCATCATTTGGGCTCAGAAAACATCAAATACACACCTCACTTAATTATGGAAGGCCCAATAATTCTTTCAAAGCACTGTCTTCTAATGTTATTGGGTCCTTTTTCTTTAGATATTTTAAGAGACTTGTTTTTAGTTAGTTTTACTTTGACAGGCCAGTGAAATAGCTTTCTATATCTTTTGACTATTTGGTTACAAACACTGACCTGCCAGTACAAACAGTTCAGAACATGTATCGGGTATTTATTTACAAACAAATCTACATGTATTACACTGCTAATTGTTGACACAAGCTAGTTCACTTTATGTCTCATTGATAACCAGGAAATACATGTTATATAGGTACCGGTAATACTGTAATACAGGCTTCACAGTTTATACAAACACACCTGGTAGACATTAGCAGATGAGCTAAATCCATGTCCAATGCAGGATAATATTAATAAACAGAATAGAATAAAATCGATATTAAGATTTCACAGAATTAATTTCTGTTGGAAAAAAATATTTTCGGTTTTTGTATTCCTTGTACCGGAACATACTGCAAACTCACAAAAGTGAAAACCTGGTGAAAATTTCCTGCTGTATGGTATAAAATATACTTAGCAGTAGGTTATCGAAGTCTGTTATACATTTTGTAGCTTCTTTATTTAAATAAATACATGTAATTTAAACCCATGACACAAAGATTTTTCAGGACCTTGACCCAAGGTCATATCTCCAAGTTCAATGTCAAAGTGAGAATATGACCAAATTTAATGTTGAACCACTTTGCAGTAGTATTTTAATGACTTAGTTTGTTGCTGCAGGAGGTATTTGTCCCATGGAGACTGTTTCAGATACACAAGTTCAGGGATTTCAGTAAGAGCCAGCATCCGGGGAGATATCGCTGCTTCAAATGACAGAAAATGCCAGTTCAAATTTCCTCTGATCTCAAATTTACTACTCACATTCATGTATGCAGCGCTCAAAATGTCCAAATTAACTTATCACATAATTTGTTTTGAAAAACCCTGCAAGTTATACTTTCAACATATCATTTTCTGAAAGTGTTATTCAGTATTTAGAGAGTGTTAGTCCTAGTCCCAAGGTTCATCTTCCTGATTGTGAATAAGGAATGACAACTGCATCATGAGTTCGGTGCTTGTCACAAGATAGTATGTAATACAACAACAGAAGATGTGGAAAGTTTTCTTAACCGCTAGGCATGCTTATTTTCTGAAATAAAAATGCAGAAAGGAAAATTACATCATTACTTCCTGAATTGTGAAAATTTGTAGTCACACTTGACAATTTACAAATCATTTCAGTTTTCACTGTATGTATGTCTACATGATGATTTCAGCGTGTAATTCTATCTCACATGTTTAATGATTCAGGCAGTTTTTGTACTGTAATATTGCACTTCTACCATGGTGTTAAGTGTCAAGGACTTCAAACATGTAGGTAATACAGAAGAATTGACAGCTCAATATATACAAGTATTAAAATGACGTATTTATACATGTATTTCGATACTATTACTTGTACTTCACTACTGGTGTATATAATTAGCATGTTTTTGAAGTGCAGTCAGTTGTGTGAGGATGACTTATCACTTTACTATCTATACACTAATATTGATTACCAATCCTAGCCTGTCATTATTTTGGATGTACAGTTCATACCATGATTATCCCAATAAAAGGGGAATGTATCTATGGTTTTGTCTTCAGAAATCTGTGTTTGACTCTCTGTTTCAGAGTTTGAAAACCAAAGTCACAAGTTTAGTTCACTAGCAGGGTTTTTTTTGTTTTTTTTTTTTTTATAATTTTTTCAGTGATGCCTGTACCTTTCCATTTGGAAATTTTTCGTCCCATTTGCATAATGCTAACAGATTAATATTTAGGAAAAATTTAGGAAAATTTTTGAAAAAAAAAAAAATGAAATTTCCATCGGGAAGGGTCCTTATAATGGACCTGATTTGAAGAAAAAAAAAACTCAATAACATATAGTTTAAACTATATCAGTTCACTAAAATTATGTAAAGTGTTTCTTCAAATCATATAAAATATATATTCAATACTGTTGTGTCACAAGATCTTACAGACTGTGTACTATACCCGGTAGAATAACAATTTTACTACATATACATAAACATTGGTTACCAAAAATTCCCTTACATCATCATGGTCAGCATCATTGTATTCATTTCATATTTATGCATATAGATTGTGTGTTTCAAGGTAATGTTTGCAAGGTTATGGCCACATTAATCAGATAAGAAAATCATCACTTGGCAAGTTCATTAGTTGCTTAAATTTTCACTTGCTTTGGTGGTACTGGTTGTTCAGTATATCTGTATATGAGTTGAAAAGGGGGGGGGGAGGGTTTGATGCATGCACATGTAATTAGTACTATTTGTGTTACTTTGTTATTATTCCAAAACAGTTAACAAGGTATGATTTATTCTAAACTACCTATATGCTATCTATCAGACTGTATCCAAGAAATAATATCTCTGTTTTGGTCTTATACAATTAATTTAGCATCATATGCAGTTCTGATTAATACTTCTTACCTTGTACTTTTGTGTTACAGAGAAGTTCTGGAAGTATCTCTACCAATGATCCTTCTCGACCAAAAATTGTAATGGTGAAGTTACGAGGTAAACATCCCAAGATGCCAGGAACAAAGAAACCTACACTTAAAGCCGATCTAGTGAGTGGTAGATTTGAGTTTCTTTTCTGAATCTTTCAGAATTAGAATATTGAATGATAGTGTTTGTTTTCTCTTGTTGGTAAATGAAATAAAATGATAAAGATGAATAGATAAAATCAATTCCTCACACATTTTCACAACATACTAAGATACATATTTGTAGTTACAAAAACATGAAATGCAGAATTACAGTCAAACCTTGATATCTCGAAGTTGGAGGGACCGTGGAAAATACTTCGAGATATCCGTAGTTCGAGATATCCAAATTTCGAGTTTAGGATCACAGATCTTGTCGTTAACGTACGCCGCTTCATTTGAATTTGTGATTATTATAGAAGATATACAAGATTATCAGTAAATACGCATGAAGATGTGCACATTGTTCCTAAATAATAAATCTAAATCTCATCATACCTTTTATATTTTATGAATATAAGAGAATATACTCCATAAGTGAAAACGTCATGTTTCCTTTTCAGTAAAATCGTAACTTAAATTCAATACTGGATATAACCGTCTTATACTATACCTAAAACCGAGGACGGGCTAACATGTGAGACAAAATAAAGACATACATCATAATTTTATTTTACTACTAGTACTTTGCATAAAAATACATAGACACATGGATTCGAAATAAAAATGAATCAATGATCAGTATAAAGAAATTTCCCTAATTAAATGCAGCTAATTACAGTTAATGTTAATTATTTAATTCTTTGTCAAATTTAATAAGCTAACATAACAGGGTACGCACGGATTGGATTGATTATGTAATTACTGTGACTTTGTACACCGACACGGTCAATTAATCACACCACACGAGCGACTGGTCGTTTAAGATAAACGCTGCGAGAGATATTGTCAATAAGAAGCCAACTTCGAGATAAACCGGGTAAATAAGAACTTCGGGACTTGAAAATGTATTCGAGATAAGCATGGTATTCAACATATCAGTGTTCGACACATCCGGGGTGAATTTAATCATAATAATAATAATATGAAGGATTTTTTCGGGACCGACGTTCGACTTTGAGATATCCCAGGTATTCGAGATATCAGTGTTCGAGATATCGAAGTTTGACTGTATATTATAATCCCAGCAGGGCTTGAAATATAAAGAAATTCTTAAAGAGCCATACAGGCTCCTAGGTCTGAAATTCAAGGAGTCCGTAACAAAATCAAGGAGCCCGTAAATTTTAAAGGGTTTTTTTTTTTCAATAAAACATTTAAGAATTGATATAACCAACTATTTAATGTGACAGACATCTTTAACAGCAGTTTAAATGCAAATAATTGATTTAATTCAATTAAATTTCATCTCATAGTCCAGTTCTAATCTTTGGAACACATCATTTTCATTATCTGACATTTCAGAATCATTGGTTACACTGCATTGAAATTCAACAGTAGACCAACTCGACAGTTCACTCCCTTATCAGTACTAGACTGACTTGACTTATATTCTAAATTTACAGAAGACTGAAATGAAGACTCACTCTTTACATTTACAGTAGACTGAATTGAAGACTTTACATTTACAGTAAACTGACTTGTAGACTCACTTTCTGCATTCACATAGACTGACTTACAGTAGACTGACTTGAAAACTCACAGTCAAAATTACGGGATGAACTTCTGAATTCCAGGCGTAACTTTTTGACACAATATGCATGGCTCTGAAATATCATTAGCTTTCTACCCACTTTTTACATTGACTATGTAATGTACTTGGTTAGATGATTTACCAAATGCTTCGTTTACGATGTAAATAAGGTTTAAAATCATAGCTCACACAGATACTTATTCAAATGATATCACAGATGACCAAAATGTTATATCTGTAAAATTTTCAAAAAATCAGCTTATAAACACTGAAAACTGTATAGAAAACAAGCATACATGATTTTGTAGAAAAATTTATTTGTATTTCTTGAGACTAACATGAAAATATACAATATACATGTATTATTTCAGTGCAGGAAAATTCGTAAATTGTCATTTTAAAAAGTGACTTAATGAAAGTGTCCCTGTAAATGTCCAGAATTTTGGTGAATTTTTTTTTCTCTAATTGACTAAAATAGAATGAAATTTTCTTTTAAAAGAGAGCTATAAAGCAAACAAATTCATACATTGAAACATACATTTCTGTAACTAATTCTTTAATTATAAAAAGCAGAATATTTCAGATGTAATTGAAATTCCTGGACAGTGAATTCTTGATGATATGAGTGTGTTTTACTGGCTGCCACTGGTATACCCCATTTGGAGTATTGTTTGATTTAAACATGTTAAGTGTTCATATCTTACAAGGTGATTCATTACTATCATTATCAACATGAATTTTTATTTGAATTCAGGATGTATCTAAAGAATTCAAGAAATGCATTGCAGACGAAGCCAAGAGACTTGATCTGAGTAAATCACAGGTAATATTAGTTTTCATTAACAAATTCTGCCATAGATAAGTGATACAGATATCACATTCTCACTTTGTGCTGACTCAGAACCTACATTATTATTCAGCAGATAGTAGGTGGATTCATTATATTGGAAAATCACAGATTTGAAACTTCTCAGACACCTGATCATGCCTTATACTTCAGAACATTGGGTGTGTAATTGATTAATTGAGAGTAATTAGAAGATGAAAACTGATGAATTTTTTCATTAAATTGGAAGCTATAGGATTTTATTTTAATTCAAGGAAGGGTAATGAACATAGAAATTTTCATCGTATTATCTATTTCATTTGAACTCTGTATTCACAGAAATAGCATTCTTGGTCATAATTGCTGGTGTTAAGATCCATAGTTAAGTGCATGTATTACCAGTGTTCAGTTGCAGAGCAAGCATTGAAAGTTAATACTTTGCTTTGTACGGTCTTTACCGTGGTAGGTATACATGTGGTAGACACGTATTATCAGTGTACAGTCACAGATCAAGTATATAAGTGAATGCTTTGGTTTGTTCTGTCTGTACCTCATTGAATTATTTCTGAATAGTATATTAAACACCAGCAACCTGACCTTGTGGAGGAAGTGGGGTTCTGATTCATATTCAGCTGGTTCATATAAATAAAGCACTTACAGTAGAATGTATCTTTGCATAATGATAATGCTAAGTTACTGTCTTATGGTTTCAGATATCGGTCATTCCTAACACAGTTCGAGAGGTAAGTTAAATTACTGTTACACTTTCTTTAGTGTGTTGGTGAACTCTCTTTTGCACCAGAGTGGTGTTATCCCAGACCACATAGTCATCATAACTCACAATTGTGAGCTCAGTTGAAAATCTTTTGTTTATAAATGTATGTAGAGATGTTTGTCATCTAGATGTAAAAATGCATGATTGTGTAAAAATATATAATAAATAGTAGATATTATACATACACTAAATATAACCACAACCAGAATTTTTGTTCAAAAGCTGAAAGCAGAAATTTGTGTGTATACACTCAGACTTCTTTACCTGAAGAGCTTTAGCAACCTTTGATAGGTTCAACTTTTTGAAGTTTCCATGTTGGTAATAAAAACATAGAATATAAGAATATAATGGGGGTGGCATAGATTTTGTAAATTCCTATTTATATGTAGTAAGGAGAGTCATGATTTTAAATGAATTTATGTTCTTGAAATTACATATCACATTCTTTGAATTAGATTTATTGTAAAATAATCTATTATTTTCCAACTTTGAATGATAATACACGTAGTAACTGTTATAATAGAATAGAAATGAAAATCAAGCAGTTTGAAGCATACACTATCCTCAACACTTAAATTCGTTATAGCTACTACTTGTATACTGTGATATAAATGGACCTTTTACATCGGACTTCGCGAAAGTTTTGAAAACTCACCAGACATTTTTCTAATTTTGTTGAAATTTATATGTAAATAATAGGAAAAAGTTGAAAAATTTTACCAGACCAAAGTTAATTTTACCAGATTTTGTCTGGTGGTCTGGCGACTTTCTGATCGTCTGTTATATGATGATTGTGTACAGATGGTACATAATATTGTTGGAGTTTTCTTTATGAAATCTCATATGGCAATAGCTAAACTAAAACGGGGCTTTGTGGGGATGGAAGGATGTCTTGTGGTTTTTCATGCTCTGACTTGCACTTATTATCATAGGTAAGAGTACAACAATCGGTCACACATGGAAGCACAGCAACTAACATTTGTAAACATGATGGGAACAAATCTATTATTTCCCAACCTCACAGGTGCTGTTTTGAGTTTCCTTGTGTCAAGTACAGTGTAGTTTTACTTTCTGAGCCTAAAAATTAGTTCAAATTTTTAAGGGTTTTTAGGTCTCAGTAGTCCAGTTGCATCCAGCCTTCATATGTAACTTTTAATGAATGTGCACTCATAAGACAATGCTTACTCTGTTAAAATAATAGATCTGCTTTAAGTTTACAGTATTATAGGAGAATTCCAATAGGTTATTTATGAAATGCTATTACCAAAAGGAAGTTTTTTGAAGTATTATAATGTAGATTGTCAAGGTTTTTGGAATGAAAAACTCCAGTATTACAC
This sequence comes from Pteria penguin, assembly GCA_035048485.1. Lineage (NCBI taxonomy): Eukaryota > Metazoa > Mollusca > Bivalvia > Pterioida > Pteriidae > Pteria > Pteria penguin. The sequence continues at coordinate 13,460,089 of CM068591.1, read as the reverse complement.
TTTGAAAAAATTGATTTTGATTTTTTTTTTTCAGTTGACCCAATTACAAGAATTTTACTTATATGGAAATAAGCTTGGTACGCTTCCAACAGAAATAGGCTGTCTGACCAACCTTCAGAAGTTAGGTTTAAGTGAAAATTCATTAACAACACTACCTGAATCACTGCAAAATCTGAATCAACTCCGAGTCCTTGACCTACGGCACAATAGACTGAATGAGGTAAGTTCCAATCAAATCCTTCGAGTATAGTACTATGAGTTAAAAGAGATTAAATGACTGTAAAAGTTTCGGGGTTCTTATACCTGTGGTGCAGTTGAAATAATGAAATAAGGTCTGTTGTTCAAGAGGATGTCCTGATGTAGGGCTGACAGAAAAACAAGGAATAGAACTGTATTATATCATGGTATCTGTTAATCTTTTATTATTAAATGCTGGAATGTAGGTAACTTTCAATACATTTTTGTAGGTTGGTTCTCTTTCAATAAAAGAGTTGCATTATTATGAATGTTTGGTTGTCATATATCACATTATTTGTTAATGAATTCTAGTATCACCCTTTAAGAATATTCGCCAGTGTGCCAATGTTCTTGTGAACCTGTCTGTAAGATTTCTACAAAGACTCCGCTTTTCGTTAACTGAAAGGTGAATAAATTCTGGCATGGGATTAAACTAGCCGCAAGTAGTGGCCTTATATGAACGATAGGGCCACAATTCCTTATGTTGCAAAAACTTGCATTTTGGATAAACGAAATGGCTGGCACTATTCTACGCATTTCGGCATCAAACGGAGCAAATATCTAACATATATAAATATAAAGCAAACGATCGGCAATGATAACTTATCCCCGATCTATTGTCTGAAGGCTCTACACACATCTTCCCAACCTGTTTCAAATTTGCCGGTTTCTGTGTCAGCCATTCGGTCTCGTGTGATCTCGTTAAAAGAAACCTCACAAAAAGAGGCGGAGCTGACCAAAAACACGTGGTCATTGTTATTTTTATGTCAATTCTCTGTTTACATTTTATTTTTATTTATGAAAAAGAAAACTAAATTGAAATGACCAGAAATGCGGCAACTAGCCGATAAATGTTAACAGAGAAATAACATAAAAATATTGAAAAAAAAAGAAAGAAAAAAACACTGCCTCCCCTAAAGTATTGTATAATATGTGAAATTTGACTGCTGACAGCATGTTGAGCTTGCCTACCTCATTTGGTAGGGAACTTTGCTGTATAAAGACAAACAACAGTTTGTTCATAATCTGTCTTTGTTTTTCAGATCCCAGAGGTGGTGTATCAGCTTAGGTCATTAACAACATTATTTCTTAGGTTTAACAGAATAAAACATGTAGACGAAGCTATTAGTAATTTAACAGTAAGTGTATCAGTATCTGTATTGTAGTAATATATTTGATTTTGTCTCCAATAATAATTCATAACAATGAATGACACACTGTAGACATTACTTCTGTTATCGCCTTGGGCATTTACTACGGGAAGCAGACAGTATACAGATAATAGACATATCTCACGCCGCAAGGGTTTAATTAACGGCTTTATATGCTTTAACTGACACATGCATCCCCTAAATCCGCCACTGAAGCTTAAAAGCGTGGAAAAAAATGTCCCAAATTTCTAACCCTATGTATAATACGCAGTGAAAAAATGATGAGTCAGATTGGCTTAAAAAAGTGTGACTTATATTTGAGTAAATACGGTAAATACAGAAATTTTAACATCAGTACTGGTTTACTAGAACATCTATATAGATTACTCAAGTTTATACTGAAGTCCCAGATCAGGGATACTGAAAAGTCATAAAACATTTAAAGTTTAACACCAGATAAGATTTTTTCTTTGTCCCTTGAAGTTACCAGTTATCTTTGCAAGTGTTGAAAATGAAATGCCGTTTGAGAACAAATTTTTGCAAATACTTCTGCAAATCCTTTATAAAGTTGTGCTTTCATTTACAGAAGTGTCTCACTCTCTAACGTACTTAAACACCTGATGAATTGTAGGTGACACTCATTAAAATGCATCATATATGCAAACGTAAATAAAGATTTAATGTTTAAATTTCAGAATTTAACGATATTTAGTTTACGAGAAAACAAAATTCCAAAGTTACCACAGGGCATTGGTCAGCTGGTGAACTTGGTGACGTTTGACATCTCTCATAATCATCTTGAACATTTACCTGTTGGTGAGTATTGTGAGAGTTAACTCAGTCAGTCTCTTTCTGTGTCTGTCTTTCTTTTTATTTGTAACATGCATGTATTATAAATCGTTGATACCTGCACTTTTCAAACAAACATTGTCTTCATGCTTCAATGTATTATGTTGTTTTGCTTTCCAGAGATTGGTAATTGTGTGATGCTGAACTCCTTAGATCTCCAACACAATGAGCTGCTGGATATCCCTGAATCTATAGGCAATCTGAAATCACTGTCACGATTAGGGTTAAGGTAGGTTGTGCTGTTTAAGCCTTAATATTGATCAGATACTTCAACAGAACAAAGGACCCCTGTGGCAGATCTAGTCAAATATTAAGCTCACTGTAGCTTTCCACCTTTTGGAATAAGTGGGACAGTTGACCACTGTTCATACTGACTGTCAGTGGTTTTCTCCAAGTGCTCTCCGTTACTCCTATATTAATCACTGGTTATTACCATATAGGTCAAAATAATACTGGTGTGGCATATACAGTTAGCAAACCACCAACCCATTTAACAAATTTCAAAGGAAATTATGCTGTCGCAACATAAGGTTCATTACTATCATGTTGCACAAAGAAATTTAAAATAATTATTAACTTGTAGATTCTGACATTTATGAATTTAAAGTTGTTTGCTAAATGTAAATTTTAATCTCAAAAAAGATAAAAAGTAAATTAAAACCACTAAAGCCACAGTGCCCAGGGAGCATGCTTAAATGTGTCAGACTTGCGTGATGTACAGTTATGATCAAAATTACAGGAAAAGTGATAAGAAAGCAATCTAAACAAATTTGTTCACCTCTTCAGTGGTTGATTCTACTTTCATTTATTATTTCTCTTTACAGGTATAATAGGTTAACAACTATACCTAAGACATTAGCAAATTGTATAAACATGGATGAATTCAACGTGGAAGGAAACAACATATCACAGTTACCTGTATGTATATGTATAACTTGCTCTCTGGAGATCTATTTAAAGCTCAGTGTAGTCTAATTGTTAGCTATTAGACCACATCTTTTCCTTCTCATATCTTGTTCTTTAATACATGAATGTTTTGTGAGATGTCATTGTTTCTTTACACAAAAACTAAGTTTCGAAATTTTGAAAGAGAATATGACAAAGAGTAATATGGATCAAATTTTTGTCGAGTGTAGAGTTCTTAATCTACTCAGATTGTATAATGAAGTAAAACATCATTTGTATCTTCTTTAATAGGAGGGTCTTTTGTCTAGTTTAACTAATTTGACAACTATAACGTTGTCGAGGAACGCTTTCCAATCATACCCTTCTGGAGGGCCTGCACAGTTTTGCTCTGTTTATGTAAGTAAAAATCTTTTACTTTATCTTAACTTTAAAGTTCTTACTTCATCAGCTTTGTGCTCATTTGCAAAGGAGTTCCGGTGTATAGATTGGCGATATCTTTCCATTCGTCTATCTGTCTGTCAACAGTTTGGTTAAGTTTCTGGTTGAAGCAAAATCTCAGCAACTAAGAGGAGTATAAACCTAATGCTTCACAGATAGGTATTTTACTTGTGTCGCCGATAATCCAGGTTCGGTACCTGGATTGCGCCACTGTGTTTAAGTTGATGTTTCCCTCCGGCTTTCATGTTGCGATACAACTGAAAAATTGTTAAAGTGATGTAAAACACCAATCAATCAACCATAGGGTCTTTATTTGGTGTAGAGATCAATTTAAGCACTGTGGCTTCTTGGATCTATTTCTTGGCCTCATCTTCTTTAACATCAGAGCTTTCAAATTATGCCATGTGCCATGATGTTTGACTTCGTGACCTTGGACTTTGACCTACTTTTAAAAAGACTGAATGTTGGTTATATCTTTTGAATCAATAAGGGTAGAGCTTTGATACTTCACACATAGGTTCTTTATGACCAGAATTTCAATTAATACCCTGACTTTTGACCTTGTGAACTTGACTTTGTTTGGAATTTGCTTTGCATACCGTCTTTTGTAGTTTCTTGTTTTATAAATGATTTGAGGATTTGTCGTTTTGATGTTTTTCAGTCCATCAACATGGAACACAACCAGATCAACAAGATTCCTCTGGGAATTTTTTCCCGAGCCTCCAGTCTCACCAAACTTAACATGAAAGACAACCAACTCACATTCTTGCCATTAGGTAAAGTTTAGATTAAACATAACTTCCAGGTTCAATCTGCATGTCTTCATGTTTTCTAAATTTTATGATCTGTCATAAGAAATTGGTGATTATATTGAAAGTGTAGCAGTAGACAGTTGAAGATATACCTAAAGCTCTAAATTTTTATAGGCTCGTTGTAGACGGAGGTATTATGGAATGGCAGTGTGGGTCTTTGGGTCCGTGGGTCTGTTTAGGCTGGACTTTCAGACTTGGTACACTTACCTGTTTTGGCACGTGGACAAACCCTATTGATTTTCAGGGTAATTTTTCAGAAATTTGATTTGGCATACTTTCAAATTTCATCCCTCAAACTAAGCATGGGATGTATTATGCTACACTAGGCATTGTTCTTGTTGTTTGTTGTTGACAGTGTTGGCGAAAGATGCCTGTCTTGCGCCGGGAAATTTTCCTGACAGCCAGTAAATTCTGAACCTTGACACTGTGTCCCGTAAATTGGTACTGGAATACAAAATAAATTGAAATAGAATCCAGTCTTGGAGCAGTATAATCTGATACTGAGAATTATTGTATTAAAAATAAGTGTTTTCGGTAACATTAGCACTCACAATATTCAAAATTGGTGAGTCCTTTTATGTGTCACTATATGCATCTAATTTCTGAAACCCTTGATGTTATTTGTTGTTTATTGAGTAGGGAAGCCAGAGAACATTGTTGGAATTGATGCATTGCATCACTTAGCAGGAGGTATAATTTCTCTGTAGGCTATCACTGATATGTCACCAAAATCGGGTGTTACCTTATAGAGATATTATTATTAATGTCAATGCTAAAATGTAGTATAGTCAAAGCAAAATTTGGTAAACAGTTGAGAAAATTTGCTAGATGAAAACTGGATGTTTTAAACAAACACAATATTATACTGCTCTGACAGCTTGATCAGATTTTATGCATCTATCTGTACACATTTCAAATTGTATAATCAAATTTATCACTTTGGAAGCAAAATGAAATTTCAGATGTCAAGTTGATATTCAGCAGGCATTTTCGCAAACTTAAGACTCGTGTAACGTTTTTACGTATATATAAAAAAATCCTTTGGTTATTAAGGAGTCCATTCTTAGAAAACTTAGAAATTCTTTGTGAAAATGTCCACAGATAAGAAAATCATAAATGACATTTGTTGTATTTCGATGTTTGGAAACATTAACATAATGTCCAGTAAATTTTTTTTGTCAGTTGCTATCAGTGCTCCAGTGTAACAAAAATCAAGTATTATAATACATTTAATGAATCAGGTGCAGAGATAAATATAAGGAGTGGGAGGAGGTAGATTTTATTCATTCATTTGTTTATTTTTCGTTAGTAAATTCATTATTATACAGAAAGTCAATCACTCCCTTACATGTGCATTTATGGCATGTCTGGTGAATTTAGAAAATCTGCAGCACAAATGTCTAGCATATGCTCAATTTCGTAAACCCTTGTTACTGGTTTTCATGAAGTAGGTTATGCCCCAGATTATGGCATGAAGCAGTAATTCAAACGAAAACGATAAGCCAATTTATAATAAGAATGATCAAGAAAGAAAGATCAAGACCATGATAGACAGTATGTTTTGGCATTACCGGTGTTTCTGTGTCAGTGTTTTAATATCTTAAGCTCTGTATATTCACAGACATTGGAAGTTGGACAAACATGGTGGAGTTAAACTTGGGAACAAATCAGCTGTCTCGGGTGCCTGATGATATACAGAATCTGGGGAAGCTTGAAGTTCTTATCCTCAGTAACAATTTACTCAAGGTATTGGAAATTAATGCCATTTTAAAATATAAAAAATTGAAGGATTAAATGCTTGTTGAAAAAGGCCAAATAAAATTAAAATTTTCTTGTGACCACCTCATCACTAAACTCTGCTTCATACAAATTTTTTATATAAAAGGGAACCGAAAATGAACGTGATTTCCATTCAGATCATGTCTGGGACAACACGAGTCCTCCTTCGGACAGTAGTCTGATGATATAGTGAGGGCTATGACCTACAGTACAGTCCAGGTGTCTTGTAATTTTTTCACTGGTCACAGTGGGCAATGTTCAGGTATAAATTCCAGAATTACACTTTACACTGTGTATTTTACAAAGGTGTGAATGTGCACAGGTAAATTTTACATGGATTTCTACTGTGATTTTGGGTGTTTCTCCCTGTGTTATGTGGAATTTCTCCAAAACACCTGGACTGTACTATAAATCAATTTAGTCTAAGCAATATTAATGACCAATCTTGGAAATTGGTATTTTGCCGATAAGTATAAAACATGTTACTACTACATGGAAGTGGGACCAAATAACGGTAAATTACTACAGTACTATTCTTCATTTCCCTTTTTCATGTTAAAGAATTATTGAAAATGAAAGGGCAACTAAAATTAATAAAAAAAAAACCCCAAACAAGCTAAAAAGAAAAACAAACCCAAAACAACCCATCCTTCCTTCAATTATTATTTGGGTGTGAGAAACTATAAATTTTAATTTTATTGGACCTTACTTCCTCAACAAGGACTGAAAAGAGTAATAATACAAATGCTTAAATTTGCATCAATTTGGAACTTTCTCTTGCAAGTTATGTTTATTATTTAAATATAGAAAAGGTTAAAAAGTTGATTAATATACATGTGCTTCTGCAATATTCCTTTGTTTTATTCTTTAGTTCTATTTTCAATTCATGAAATTTAATAGATTCTTACCAATGCATACAATTTGTTGAGAGATTGAATGATTTAAAATTTTTAAATATTTCAATTTCTTTAAATTATTTCAACTGTGTATGAAGTACATTTACATGTACATATTTGAACATTCATCAGATTAAGTTTTCTGTGACTTGATAAAAGTTTGAGTTTTCATTATGCTTACATATAAATATTTATGATTTCAGAGACTTCCACCTAGTATAGGAAGTTTGAAACGTCTACGAGTGTTGGATCTGGAGGAAAATAAATTGGAATCACTACCTCAAGAGATTGGACAATTACGAGAATTGACAAGACTAGTGGTGCAGTCTAATCAACTGACAAGTCTCCCTAGAGCTATAGGGTAAGACCTGAAATTCCATGCTAATGATGCTTTTGTACATGTGAAAGTTGTGTTTCTTTAAAAGTTTTCTCCCAATACAACTTTTTTTATATCTCTGAACCAATAGATCAGAATACATGTGTTGCAGTTCCAACATCCATTATATTGCACTGACATAAATTTGAAATTTTCTCATTTTGTCCTACACTGTCATATTCTTCCTCTTTGTTGTTTAGGTCTTAATTTATACCATAAATGATTTCTGCAATTACTTACTGACTATTGTAGTCATGAGATACAAACTTGACAATTTTGCACATGGTTTTAAGCATGAGAGGGTAGGGGGGATATAGTAATGGTACCATTTGTGTGTGTGTGTGTGTGTGTGTGTATGCATGTGTTTGTAACATAATCTTTTAGACACTCTAGAGGTCACAGTTTTTGCCCTACTGGGTTCATACCTCGCATATAGCTTAAGTATAAGGAGAGGAGGATCCCTATCAATTTTGGGTTAAAAGGCCAAATGTTAAGGTCACCAGAGGTCATTGTAGAAAAACCTTATGGGTTGGCATTCTAGAAGTCACAGTTTAAGTCCTATTGGGTTTATACTTCACATATGGCATTAATATAATGAAAGGAAGATCCCTATTGATTTTGGGGTCAAAAAGTCGAAGGTCAAGGTCAGTTTAGTCTCATGTATTTTGTTGCTTTGCAAAGGTATTCCACACTTGGCATTGCACGCATTATTTATGTGATATTTTCAACCGGTTTCAGAGAATTTTATTGGATTAATCCCTCTTTAATCTGGATTCCATTTACTTTTCCAAGGGGCAGACTTAATGTAGTGGTTAAGGGTTGGCTTGTGGTGGAAACAGTTCAGGGTCCGGTGCTATAAACTCAGATAATACACCAAAATTTCAAATTCTTCTTTTTAACAATGAATTAATGACTGGGATTTAAATTTTATTTAGTTTTACTCTATCGATAAATAGAATTAATCCATTCTGCTTGACAATTTATTTGAACTTTTGATAATGGAATAAATTAAAATGAAATAATTGACTTGAGTATTTTTTCTCAATTTATGGTGCCTAACCCATGTTCTATTCCTGAATTGTCATATGATCATGACAGACAAGGTTTTAAGAGTTCTCAGAAGAAAGAGTGAAATGATGAGAGGATAATTTAATAATAAATGATAGTGATTTCATTTTAGTCTTATTAAATTTTTGATATTTTAGAATATTTTCTCTCTCTTTTAGATGTCTGTCAAAGTTGGAGTATTTGGGTGCAGGAGAAAACAACTTGACATCCCTTCCTACAGAAATAGGTATATTATTGATAATGTGAATGTTTTTTGACTAAGCTTGATTTCATACTAGCCTTGTCATTTAATGATATGGTCATAATCAATGTATTCAATATTTGGCCTAATAGTTTAAATTTTTTTAAATGATAAGAGAGTTATGATGATGATAACAATAATAATTATCATAACTAGGTCTAAAAAAATAAGTTTAATTTCCCTGGAATTTTTCCCAACTACAGTCGAACTTTGATAACTTGAACGTTGAAAACACTCGGAAACTCGAAGTCATCCTAAGGTCCCCAGAACATTTTTATGTTATTTCCCTTTTCAAACTCAAACTTCTGAAACTCGAATACCCTCGAAAACTCGAAATTAATTTTCAAGTCCCAATGACAAATTTGTACTTAATTTCAGCTTCGAAAACTCGAAGCATCTTACCATTGGAAACTCCAAGCAAATAACAGGACAAAATGCAATGGGCTTGTTTACACAGGGATTGAAATTACACGGTTGTATGCGTCCAAGCGGAATAAGTTATAAAACGGAATTGTGTATGGGATCGTATATAACATGTTTCATCCACATTAGTAATTAAACAACCAGGGTATTACCGTTATTATCTATAGATGATTTATTTTAATTTTAATTGCTGTAATTATGAAAGAAGGTTATTAAAAATTGCTAATTGTGAAATTTGTCTTGAATTATACAAGCTGCAAATTTCAAACAGTAATCGATATTTATGAAATTCATTTAAGATAATGCCAAGCCCCAGACATCGCTGAACAGTGTTGAAGCCGATAGAATGGCTTTATAAGGGCAGATATCCATGTTATACATTTTTAAAATTTGTTTTATTAAATACTTGGATGATATTTGACGTGATATACATTTGAATTAAATAAATTGAGAATATTATATCATCTTTAGGGTATTTTTAGTATTACAGTAGTACAAAACGTATGTAGGTAATAAAGGTAGATCTTTCCCCTTCTAATTTCCCGCGAATTTCCGCAACTTCCATAACTTGAACCTACTGAAACCGAAGTGATTTCGTAGGTCCCGAGCACTTCGAGTTATCGAAGTTCGACTGTACTATTGTTGTGTGCCCTGTTTTGGATACCAGAAGCATGTATATTCATGCTAAACAACAAGGGAGAAACAAAGGAATAATACACTTTACTTACTCTCTGGTAATGTGTTCCACCTACAATTTCTGAGAAGTTAAAATTTATTCCATTGAAAGTATTGTAGTGTCTTTTAAAGATGACCATCATTTCATAATCATAGTGTGCATTGTCATCAGGGTTGGTGACAGTTCTGATCACAATAAACTTAACCTTTATTTTTGCTTTCATAGGGCTGGATATGGAACATTTGTAAAACAAAAACAAAACATGTTAAAACATATTTACAAGTGTTGAGTTGTTGATTTATAGGATATTTTTCTCAATACATGCCTTATAGGCATTGGTCATTTCTGTGATAAAATACTACCTGTATTTCTTTAAAATATGAATGAATAGAAATAAATAACTTAAAATACCACAATTAGATATGACAACTGTCATAAATAATATAGAAACCTTCCTATATTTAAGCATACAAACATTTATCACCACTGTATCTTTCATGTCAATCAGCAATACAAAAATATATAATTTTTCCCTTGTAAGCAATACTTGATTTTGGAAGGTACTGTAGCTTAATTTATTCTACTCTGACCATGTGAAGTCACATGATTTCAAGAGCATACATACTGGCTTTGGTTTGGTGAGAAAGATTTAGGTATCTTTTAGTTTTCGGTGTTTAAATAGTAGTCATAGTAATTCATAAAGAGGTAATCGTGTAAAAGCTCTGTTTTCAAGAGTGATGTCAAGAAATGTTTTGAACAAAGCTTTGTGAATAACATTTTCTTGATAGCTGTCAAATTGGGTTTTACGATAGCAGCAGGAAGTGAGTATAGATGTAGTACTCACTTCGTGTATCAAGGTAATGTGAAACAAAGCAAGGCCACTGATTCAGGGCATTCTTCCAAACAGTCACAGCCAGTCAATCTAGTTTGGAGGGATTTATTTTTTGGGTTGGGATTGCATAAGCAATTCCAGACTTATAAGCTCCTCAAGCAAAGAGAGATTTCAGAAATTCCCCAGAAAATGTGGAATTTTGAGCAAGGTACCAGTCTTCTCCCACATGAAAGTACTACATGAGTGTTTATATAAAACAGCATACAATTCTGTTCATTATAAATAGAACTAACAGTAACTTACACGTAGTTACAGATTTAAATTAAATTCGGTGAGATAAGAAAAAGATACTTTAAAGGTAACAGTATTTTTCTATTGCATAAACACAAATTATTTTGCAGTAACTGTGTATGTGTACACATTTATTTATTAATAGTTCTCTATTGATAATGAGTGTTATATATAACATATGCAAACTATGAAATGGCAGGCTCTCTTTAAAAAAGTGTTCATTAAGTTTTGGCTTATGCACAGCATAAATTTTAAATAACTTGTATTTATTCATTTAGAGAGGCAATCTTCAGTTCTGAATTCTGGCAAATGAGACGGAGGACAATTATAGAATAATTAGCTAGATGAAATAAGCACATCTTTATTTTCTTCCTTGTTACACCCCCACAAATGAAATTTGGGTTTGGGGTGGGTTATATAGGAATCACCCTGTCCATCTGTCTTTCTGGTAAATATTTAACAAATCAAATTTCTCAGAATGCACAAGTGGGACATCTATTATACTTTCACCAGTGATGTATCTTGGGATGAATTATTGCATGTCTCAACTTTTGTTTTTGGGGATGTTTGTCCCATTAGGACAGCTCTAGTATTTAATTTTCACTTTCTAGGATACAATGTTTAGTTCACAAAAAAAGGAAGTCCTCATGCTCAATTCTGATTGATGAAAAAATAATAACAGGGAGGGTACAAAAGCAATAGCATAATAAGGTTAACATATTGATGCCTAATGCAAGCTGTAACGCCTTTATACTGGTAAATATGGTTATTGTAAATTTAGCCTCTTACAATACTTAAGAGGAAGGAATATGGAGGAAAATTAAGACAGAAGTTTAAATACAAGCCTGTGGCACATTCCTATTTTCACATTTATTCATATCATATCATGGCTTTAAACATATACACCAGATATAATTCATTGAATTATAGCACTCAATTTTTATATACTTTCAATAATTCGTTTTTCCCCAGGTACCCTAGAGAACTTGGAGTCACTTTACATCAATGATAATCCAGAACTTCACAGTTTACCATATGAACTAGTCTTATGTGGAAACTTACAAATTATGAGCATCGAGAATTGTCCACTCAGTCAGATTCCTCCAGAAATCGTTGCCAAAGGTCCCTCACTGGTTATCCAGGTAATGTGGGAGCATATAGGTGTAGTACTTTAGCATTACAATTTTCACTCGTTCTATGAATTAGCTTTTAGGAAATTGCTTATCTCTGTTTATGCATAAAATACCCATGCCCTAAATACATGTACACGTGTAGCAAAACCATATCATCCACAGAAATTGCATTCATGAAATTGTGAACAGCCAAAACTAAGTTGCTGATAGAGAGAGGATGCTGTCACATTCTACACATTGAATCATTATTGGCCCGATTATCACATGTGCCATGATACAGACAATTCAATTCTTAAATTAAGTTGAGGATTTAAAGGTCTGTCATAGGACATAGAGCTGTCAGATTGAGGTCTGGGTGATCTGTGTGGGATTGAATAAGTAATGAATATCTAGAGAAACTTTATGAAGTAATCTCATTTTCTCTGATTAAGAAAGCCATGTGATCTATCATAAAATGTAACTGTACAAGGTTTGTAATTGTTGATTATTTGTCTACTCATTGTGTACTATAGAGTCCAGACATTTTGCATATTGGATGTTTTATCCTCTTCCAAATTTGTTGTTCTGGGTATATTAGTCCAGTTCACAGACAAACATCTTGTTTACTGTTGAAAAAAGTTTGCAGAATCATTTAACCTGAATTTTATCAGTAATATAAAATAATACATGTATTAAAGCAAACAACGTTATTGACAGAGTTATGTCCCTTGGACTTAAAAAATTTCCAATAATTAACAGTTCCCGTGCTCTACCTCTGCAATGAATGTACAAATTAACTTGAACTTTCATATACAGATATATCATGATTATATCTAGATCAAATGTGCATTTTGGTGATGGTCGAATAATTTTGGATGGAGTTATGCCCCTTTAAATTCGTGTTGTCTTCACACCTCCTTAACCCTTAGGAAGATTTCAATGAAACTTAGTACAACCAAAGATCACAATATGTAGATATACAGATTGTAAAGGGAATGCTGTTCACAAGTCGTACAGAAGTTCTGACTCTTGGACTATATGTGCTTTTCTAAAAAGGTCAAACTTCACTTTTGCTGCCAGTGGGGCATTCATTGCGTATCAACACATCTAGTTTCATTTTATTTTTGCAATACAATAAAGCATTAGTTTTCACCGGTGATCTCTTTCATTGTGCAAAATCACCGGGCAGCTTCATATAGTTAAAATGTGACAGAGATTAACATGCCTATTCTTATTTACAGTATTTGAGAATACAGAGCCCATTTTGTCAGATGTGACGAGGGACAAGACAGCCTCCAGGTGGCTTAAATGTCAGTGTTTAATGATACACTATTGATGGTGCTCATGCAAGGAATTTCCAGTCTTGAAAAATTTTTTGATTAGAGGAAATTCAAGCTGAAGGAGACAGAATGTGACAAACATTGAAGGGAAATATTCCATTTAGCAAAACATCCAAAGATTTTCAGTATTGTTGTTTTTGTTTGTGTAAATTCAAATTCAGTACATTTCTTTTCATTCTGTGTTACTGTGACCGTGTGGTGCTCTCTCATTTTCTAACTCTAAATATTTGTTCATATGAAGAGAGAATTACAGATTTTATATTTGTGCTGATATAATTTGTGTTATAAAAAAAGAGAAACAAGTGGTTTCAGAGAATGGAAGATTTCAGTGGGAAAATTACATATTGTTATAAAAGAGAAATATTTGTATGGAATTCATATTAAACGTTGATTCTTGACCTAGAATACAATGATACTGTAAAAGGCACAGTGTAGAAGTTAAGGCTACAAGTCCTTTTAACTTAAACTGAATTTCATGTTAATTTTGTGGACATATATATGTGATTGAAGATATGCAGGATAAATTGATAATGATAACAGAATAGCAAGGCAGTTTACAGTGTGGCAGTGGACCGTATGTTGCTGTATAGAGAAAAGACTTTACCTTTGATGCAGTATAGATATTCACTGTCAGGCAGTCTGGGCTATTGCTGTATAGAGAATCTTGATGGCAAACAATATTCAGGGACAGTCAAATCCTGGCATCAAACTATAGTGCTATTTATAGAATGCATAATGACCTTTGAGCTTATGACCATAGGAGTTGATACCCATGATTCATTGCTGAGTATGCTACATGTATGAGTGGCTTTGATCTTGATTGAGTTTTAGATTATGTTAAGTTCTCTAATCTAATGTGGTATAAAATATTAAATGCACTTCTCCACACACACATATATATATATATATATATATATATATATATATGTATATATATATATATATATATATAATTTTGAAATGTTAATTACGTCATTTGTATTATTTCAAACTATTGTTACTCGACATGAACAGCATTTGTGTATTTCTTTTTCATCAAAATGATTTTCCCTAGCTCAAATCTGTACAAAATTGGTTACTGATAGTTTGATATAATTGTATTTGCATGGGTCCATATAAAACATTATTGGTATCCTTCACTTCTTTTTAGTCGTCCTCTGTTGACCAGACATTCAACATGTCCTGTTAATTGATTAAAAGCATGGGAATGACTGTACAAATTATACCCAGTCCTTTATTATGTGGAAATCTTATGCTTTAAAGATTCTGTGTGCATAATTAGCTTTCTTAGAGGAGAGAGGTACAATGAGATCAGTTCTTGCAGTGCTGTTTATGAGTGGTACAAAGAAGTCTATCCAAGATAAAATTGAGATGCTAGAATACATTACAATGCAATGATTTTGTTTTGGTCATTTGTGCAAATTATCTAAAAAATGGGAAGTACTGACAACATTTCAATTAGAGATTAGAGTCTGAATGCAGACTTATCTTTTGTGAAAAATTTGAACTTCTTAGACCCCTGTTGGATCTGCAACTGAAATTGATGAGTCTGTTTAGTGGGTGTTTAATGTGCTTATTTTCTTACTTTGAACTTGTATATTATTTATTCATGTATGTGGTAATGAAATCTGCTGGACAGATGGGGTATATTGAATGACATTATGTCCGTTTGTTGTAAGTTGTACAAGTTGCCCATGAGATGACAGCCTATCTTTTATATATTCTATGAAAGATTATTTTTTAGTATATTGTCAATATCATTGAATTTATTAATTTATTGTGTAATAAGTATAAACAAATGATAAGAAAATTGTAAGACAGCAATTTACTGCATGTGCATTCATGTACATTCAAGAGGTTGGTTCAAATATGTATGTTCAGATATTTTTGTGATTTAAATTTGTGTAACATCAGGAATTTATTTGAAAAAAAATTGGCACTATGGAATATGAAAATCAGTAATTCTAGAAAGTACATGTAAAAAAGGAAATTTGAAGGAAAAAATATTCAATAATAATTATTAGAAGAGGTGACTAAGAACTTGGAGGTGTATCATTGTGAGCGCTATATATGCGAATATCAGTAGTCATTTGAAGATCAGAGGAAATTCGAAAATGATTTCTGTCATTTGAAGCGATGGTATTTTGTCAGGTGTCAGCTTTTATTGAAATCCCTGAATGCTTGTGATTCCTATTGAATTTCATTAAAAGTTACTGATTTGAAGTCTCGAAGAAGACATGGTGGTTATGAATTTAGAAAAAAATCTGTAATATAGAACCTTCTAGAAATGAATATCCTTTTTCAGGGATAAATGAAAATGGAAGTCCTACTTATTTTCTTAAATACTTGATGGCTTGACATGACTAATGATTTGAAATGAACTTAATACTTTATGTCATGAAATCAGTGCAGTGTTTGTTAAACTCTAAAATAATCAAATCAGAAAACATTAAATCAGTCTTTTCTGCCATCAGATGTATTCATTGTATCGTTGAATATTGACTTAAGTATTGACAGTTTGTCTCAAGATTTTTAGCAAAACGGTACAGAGGTACTTTTAATGTATTGTTCATTTTCATTCAAGTGCTTATTGATACGAGAAAAGCAAAAAATGTAAAATTATATATTCCACAAAATAATCTCCATCCATATTGAGGCATAGTTCCAGGTTTATATGAAAACTACTTTCATTAAGGGACATTTTTGACTTGAGATAGCTGTGTCACCAACTTCAATCTTTCATGCTATTTTTGAACTACAGATAATGAAAATATATATATAGTATGTATGCTCCATTTAGATCATGGTTGATGACCCTAAACTATATACCAAGAAGGTCAGAAAGGCATAGAGTTTCATATCTGAAGTGAAAGGTATTTAGCAGACATTCAAGAGATAAAGCATCATTGATAAACATTGTTCACACCCAGCAAATCCAGCTTTACACACCACACACACACAAGGGAGGTGAAAAACATATTTTGATTGTACTTCAACAGATGGTATTAAAGCAAATATCTAAGAGTGTTTATGTTACTGAAAACTTTTATGACAGTAATGTGTTAATAGGTTTAAATTACTATGAACTTAAAAGATCGTGATGAATTCTAATAAAATCCCTGTAGTCTTTCAGTCAGTCTATCAGTCTACAGGTGACCTGAAATATCATTTTATTATTTATAGTGTTTGTCTTGTACAGTAGAAGTTGCATATATAAATTTAATGAAATAAAGGTTTAGAATCTTGATGAGAACAGAAATTTTACCTGGTACAGTAAATCTTAGCATCTTTTTTTGTGTTTTGGAAAGGAATGAAATTTCCATAGACTTGCATCATGCTATTTATAAATGTCTTGATGTATTTATCACACTTTAAACTTTGGAATAAACAATGCCAGCAAGATATAATAGGAACTGATTTATTTTATATGGGTTTCAGTTTGCCTACCATGTAGAAAATGGCTAGTTAAGGACTGCATCTTGAATCATATTGTACTTTTACGGCATTTGAAACTTATATTGTCTTCCTATGGAAGTTTTCATCATTTGATCAAAAGATCAGGGGCATATAATTTTTGTCTTGTCCGTCAGTAACTTTAACTAAATTTCATATTTTTCATGCTTACTTTACTGATGAATCCCTTTCAAATGACGGCCAAGATCAGTGATCTTGAGTGATCTTAATTACAGAAAAAGATTTTCAATTTTTCATGATACCTCAAGTTTGCTTAGAGAGATTTCATTGGTATTATAGAACATCCAATATCAGAAGCTAAGGAAGACTTCTTTCATTTTTTAGCTTGCCAGGACAAATTTACTGTGAGCTAATGTCTTACCCTGGTGTCCGAAAAAATTTAACCTGGGCAATTACTTTTAAACCATAAGTGATAGGACTTAGATATTTTATAACTAGATTCCTCATGACCAGAGCTTTTCATTTAGTGCCATTACTTTTTACCTCATGACCTTGGACTTTAACCTTGGCTAAATTGTTTGAACCGTTACTGTTAGGGCTTTGATATTTCATGTGTAGATTTCTTGTGACTAAATGTTTCATTTGGTGACATCTCTTTTGACCATGATCTTTTACTTACTTTTCAAAACACATTACAGACTGCTTTTGATGTCCCTGAGATGATTATGACCTGCACTGGCGAGCTTTGTTGTCTTCTGACAACTCTCGTTATAAAAATCAGTTTCGTCATTGCAGTTATTGTACAGTGTATGCTAAAAATAATCTTTATTAAGGCATGTATTGTCTATATCTCATAATATTTCGTTTTCCTTGGGAGATTTAAATGATATAATAACACACTCAATACCCAGACAGACTTGGTTGCCTCTGGGGCTTAATGTTTTACAAACACATCTTTATTCTGAATCTCTTTCATTTAGCACAAACTAATCATTAAAGCTTATACTATCAAGCATTTAAAAACATATTAGCTTTATTTAAATATGTAATTTTTTTTCAGCAAATGTGAGAAATAAAAGGAATTGGATTTTTATAAAAGAATTTTGTGTATCACTGTATATTGTACCAATATATTTATTTTTAAAAGGTTTGAAGTATGATTTATTATGCAGTTACAGTTAATAGTAGAAATATTTTAATTCTTTGCTGACTAGGGTTTCCATATTAGGAATACACTTGAAGTCTGGAATATATTTTCATTTTCTTGGGATATTTATAATGTTCGTAGTGAACAATCCAAATGTATGTGTTATAAAGAAAATTGCAGATATTGGTCCCTGAAAGTGAAAAAAAAATTTAAAGTAGGTTGTTAATGAATTTCCAACATTGTATCATTGTTATTGTGACTAAAACAGAACTTACAATGAGTTAAAACTAAAAAGAAATTGAATTAGGTCACAAATTGTA
Source organism: Pteria penguin (assembly GCA_035048485.1). Taxonomy (NCBI): domain Eukaryota; kingdom Metazoa; phylum Mollusca; class Bivalvia; order Pterioida; family Pteriidae; genus Pteria; species Pteria penguin. Next base: position 13,441,781 of record CM068591.1, on the reverse strand, counting down.
CCATTATACGAAATGTTTGTATTTTGTGTAATAAAACATATTTTCTTTAATACTGCACAAAGTTACTGATTTTCAGTTATTAAAGAATTCTGTTGTCCTATCAGATTTTATGATACAGGATTTGTGTTATAAAAAATAGAAATTTCTTGTCTTTCAAATCGGAATCTTTGTTCTAGAATTTTGCATTTGAATCCCATGTATGTAGCAGGTGTAGTGTACTAAAATGATTTTGTCAGTGTTGTTGAAATAACAAGACTAATACATGTATAAATTGATGTCCAGTAAGAAGGGGTGTACACTAAGGAGGAACATCTATTTACATCAGACCTGACCATGTGAGATTTCTAGTTCATCAGGTGATCATTGATCTCGTTGTGTCAGTATCTTTTAGACGTAGGACAGATAAAGTATATTGTAAAATGCATAAAAGTCTGTTTGACCCTGTTTATTGTTTTCAACAAATGAAAGAATAAAATATGAATCATGTAATGAATTGTTAATTTTTAATCATTAAACTTTTCGAGTGTGATGTATTTGTTCATGCCCCTCAATGATAAATGTGCCCAATAGAAATCATTTTTCTGTCTGTAAACACTGGTTATGATATGATGATGGAAGTTTTTCAACCTACAGGTTTCACATTCTTATTTAGAAGGATGGGAGAAACGTGCGCACAGGTGTTAGAGTCAAAGGTCAAGGTCCCTTCATGACTCAGTTCTCTATTTTTGAATCATTTGAAAGCCTGCTGGTTGGTTCAGTGTTATCACTCTAGATTTCCTGTCAAAATGAAAATGGAGGTCCTGTGTCACAGAATATGTTGGCATGTAAAAAATCCCTCACTGCTACAGGTTGGTCAGGTGCCTTGATCAGAATCTCGAGACTATGAACATAGCAGGTGATGACACCACAAAATGGAAATAATCATGGTATGGCATGACACGATTAATAAATCGAGAGTATGTGTGGTAAAGATTTCTTCAACTTAGGAAGGTCATGGGTTAGAAGCTTGCTGAAGCAATGGACATGTTGCTTGAGCAACATGAATAAGAGGAACTTTCATCAAGGGTAGACTTCTGGCATTTCAAACATCTCTTGGTATCAATACTGATGAGGGATGGCAGGAAATCAACATTTGAGTAATTTTCTGGTGTCAAAAACCAAATAAAAACAAAAAAAACCGGTGTAAATTTATACAACAAAATGGGTATTTACCACAAAATTATACAACAAAACAGGTTATCTTTTCTTTGAAAGGATGTATGGTATCACAATGTTTTTCTGTCTGTTATATTTTGAATAGCCTGATTTTGAATGTGTATCTTTGGAGTAAGTTTAAACATGGTGCAAAGGCCCTAATACATAAAATCACATCTCTGACCTCATCCAAGTGTCCCTGGCACACAGTCATTGCCAACCTCATCCTAGTGTCCCTTACACACAAGGTCACATCTGCAACCTCATCCTAGTGTCCCTGACATATAAGGTCACATTTCCAACCTCATCCTAGTGTCCTTGACACACAAGGTCACATCGCCAATCTCATCCTAGTGTCCCTGACACACTTATCGCCATGTCAAACCTCATTGTAGAGTCCCTGACATACAAGGTCACATCGCCAACATCATCCTAGTGTCCCTGACACACAAATGATTTTTTATGCTTATGAGTGTCTTGATGTTGACCTATAATTGATTTTCATATGATCAATATTATAAAATATGTTTGCCTCATACTGTACCTACTTCCTGCCACAGTGTTGTGGGTATGGACATACAATCAGAGAAGCCGGTGTGGCCTAGTGGTATAGCACTTGCCTCCTAATTGGGAGGCTGGGGTTCGAGTCCTGCTCTGGTCATGCCGGTGTCCTGTCTTTCGGATGAGACAGTAAAAACCAAGGCCCCGTGTCGTGGTATGCATGGCATGTTAAAGATCCCTCACTGCTTCGGGTGGGTCCGTTGCAAAGGCGAAAATTTGTATGCCCCGCATCAGGCAGATGCTGTCACCATATAAGTGAAATATTCGTGAAACAAAAATCAATCAATCAATCATACAATCAGATTGGTTTTCATTCCATAAGAAGTTTCTCTTCATCTAGAGTCTGATTCTGGGGTCAAAGGTCAACTGAACTTGACATTTATGGGTAAGCAGTTTTCCTGCTCAGCTGGATATTCTTGTTATAATATTGGTAACAACTCCTTAAACTGCTAGTAAAAACTATTAGATTGAAATCATAATACCAATATGCCCATGTATTTAACTTGTGAATCTATTAGAAAATCATATGGTAAAAAGCATAGTTCCACTATTACTGCATATAACGTGTAGATACACTGTAAAATTACATTATAAAAGTATAGAAAAAATGTCATGGTAACATTATATAACAAAAATTTCATGGTTATACATGTCATGCGACATAACAAAAAATGCCAAGGTGATACATGTACATGTCATAAAGTGCAAAAAATTCAACAAAACCTATAAAATACAAAAATATAACTTCTGCATGTACATGTACTACAATATGAAATATATGATATACATGTATAGAATTGACACCTCTTATTCATCCATGTCAATGATTTGCTGAAAAAGCTGATATTGTTCCCTATAAATTACAATCAAAGTCTGTATTTCCTTCAATTTGCATAGTAATAACCTTATAGCCAAACCCATTCTGTTCACTTGCATGACAAAGATATCAGAATCCTTATCATTCACTTTCACTTGCATGCCAATGACATCACAGACCATATCATTCCCTCTCATTTGCATAATAATGACATCACAGTCCATATCATTCCCTCTCCTTTGCATATTAATGTCATCACAGTCCATCATTCCCTCCTCTTTTGCATATTAAAGACATTACAGTCCACATCATTCCCTCTCATTTGCATAATAATGACATCACAGTCCATATGATTCCCTCTCATTTGCATAATAATGACATCACAGTCCATATTGTTCTCTTTCACCTGCATAATATTGGCATCACAGCCCATATCATTTCCATAATAATGACATCACAGTCCATATCGTTCCCTCTCATAACTTGCACAGTAATATCATCACAGCCCATATTGTTCCCTATCAACTTGCTTGGTAATGTCATACAGCCCATTTTGTTCCCTTTAGGTTGCGTAGTAATGTCACCATAGCCCAACTGTAACTTGCATAACTAATGCACTACAAGCCATATGTTCTCTATCTTGATGTTATCACAGCCCACATTTTTCTCTAAAATTTGCACTAATAATGTCATCACAACCCATATTCTTTCAGAAAATTTACATAGTAATAGAGATGTTCAGCTACAAGTTACCTGAGTATATGTGTACATGTGACATCATCAAAATCTGCACACTCTGATCATGTGACATAGGCTAGTGACATGTGATGTACATATAAACAACTGGTAGCACCAAGGTCACCCATTACACGAAAACTGGTATGTATTTTGATGCAGACATCTTACCTTTTCATGTTGATGGTATTGTGTAGTGTAATACCTTGTCTGCCTTCTTTAATTAATGCAGCTTAAGCTTGACGTAATTTATCACATATATGCATTACGTCACGCATGCACGTTACAAGACATGTAACTTAAGCTGAACATCTCTAAAGTGATCATAGCCCTTATTTATTTCTCACAATAATTTTCATTACAATGCCATCATATCGTCTCTGATTATAACTTGCACAATCAATATCATCTTAGTACATATTGTTCCATATATGTTGCATTAGAAATGTCATATTATCTCATATTGTCCTCTATAATCTACATAGTAATATTATGATAAAGTTTTGCTAACAATAAATATATAAGTAAACATTAAGACAAAATAATGTAATAAAAAAAGGTAATCTTATATGTACATATACAATGTAATTATATTTGGTATTTACTAGAGATTAAATTCTCTGTATCAGTATGTCAATGAAAACAATTATAGAACCAATCACTACAACTGTAAGGCTAACATTTTGAATGGTAACATAATCATTCTTCCCATAAAATGATCTAAGACAAAAACCATATTGTATAATGATGTTAAGTTTTACGAAAAACGTTATTGTCACTCAACATTACTATCCTTGACTCAACATTGCTCTCTGTCCCTCAACAATACTATCAACATTACTATCTGTCACTCAACATTACTATCTGTCACTCAACATTACACTCTGTCCCTCAACATTACACTTTGTCCCTCAACATTACACTCTGTCCCTCAACATTACTATCTGTCACTCAACATTACACTCTGTCCCTCAACATTACTATCTGTCTCTCAACATTACTATCTGCCACTCAACATTTCTATCTGCCACTCAAAGCATCAGTTCTACAGTAAACATTTCTATCTGCCACTCAAAGCATCAGTTCTACAGTAAACATTTCTATCTGCCACTCAAAATGTCAGTTCAACAGTAAACATGAAAGGCTCTATACTGCTAATACGTAGTTATGTATCGTATTATCTGACACATATTTGAGGTCATGTTATGCTAAAACTAAATATCTTCCATAGTTTTCAATATTGCTAAAAGAAAAGTAATGTCTTGATCAGACTTTATCAAAATTATATGAAACAGTATTGATTATCCAATATGAAATGTATATTCATATTAGGATAATATTAAACCAACTTGTGTATTTTATATATAGATGTCTACATTAATTACCGGGTCATTTAAACGTATGATGCGAGATGATTTTTGGTCATGAAGTTTCTATATATGAATCTGTTATAGCTCAGAGGTCTCCCTGATCTTTTCATTATTAACATGGTAATAGATGTCTTCCTAATCTGAATCTCATACATACATGAAAAACCCAATTTCATACACTTCTGGATGAACTTACAAAATCATCAATATTTAAACATAGAATAGTATTCTAAAGTTTGTGGTAGTTATCAGTGGCAATAATTCTTAAAATGCATACTCTAAACAAGGGTTTTAGAGTCTTAGTCTTATCTTTTCTAAAAAAAAAGATTCTCTTCAAAATAATACTTAAGAGGAAGAAGTATCTTAAGAGAAACAGGTATAAAGTTTGACATTTAAGTAGGATTCAGATATAACTTGGATTTGTTTAAAATTGAAGAATTAGGGAAGGTTTGCGTATCAAAATAAAGAATTTAACTCGTATGCAAGTCTAGGAACAGACTGCAGTACATTGTTATCAGAGTTCATGTAGTAATGTATTCTACTGATTCCATGAAGCCATCGTCTAGTAAACTGACACAACATACAATGGAAAATTTCAACAAATTATGCAGTGAGCAGGATACCAAAAGTTTAGGTATCGTCTATTAAAAAGTGTATGTGGATCAAATTTTGGCACTTGAAAGGTAGCATTCACTGAATATTAGTTGTAAGTTCAGGTGACCTTGACATAGTTTGCTGGGAATATGCCTTGGATGCCATTACACTTGCCCTCCCACCAATCATCTGTAGTATGCGTCCGCTGAAGAATCTCTATCTTGTCACCTACGAATGAAAAAGTGAAATGTGGCAATATACCCAGGAATTCAACATTTTACATAGTTACAGAGAAGGCCATCAAAAACTTTAGTTATTCATTATTTACAAATCATACAATTTAATGGTAGGTGGGTATTTGTCCAAATGTATCAGGATATATCTGTGTAGAAGAATGCAGTCAAAATAACTGTTTAATTCTACAATAAATAGTGGTAAATTGAAACTGGTCTTTCATTCCAAAATAAAAACAATTTTCAATAATACTTAACCTTGAAAAAATTCTATACCTTTTCAAATAAACAAATCTTTACACACTGTATTGAACAAATCAGTAAATTTGGAGCTTGTGACAAAAGCAATTATTTTTGAAACAGAACAATATATATATAGATAAGATGAAGAAATGACTGTTAATTCACTTTTTCTCATTTGCATGGTCCTTACATGGTCTGTGAAGTAACAGTCACCATTATACCTTACTGTGATACACAGATGGTGAGGGTTTCTCATTTGTATGGTCCTTATATGGTCTGTGAAGTAGCAGTCACCATTATATACGTTACTGTGATACAGAGATGGTGAGAGTCTCTCATTTGTATGGTCCTTATATGGTCTGTGAAGTAGCAGTCACCATTATATTCCTTACTGTGATACACAGATGGTGAGGGTCTCTCATTTGTATGGTCCTTATATGGTCTGTGAAGTAGCAGTCACCATTATATACCTTACTGTGATATACAGATGGTGAGGGTCTCTCATTTGTATGGTCCTTATATGGTCTGTGAAGTAGCATTCACCATTATATACCTTACTGTGATACACAGATGGTGAGGGTCTCTCATTTGTATGGTCCTTATATGGTCTGTGAAGTAGCAGTCACCATTATATTCCTTACTGTGATACACAGATGGTGAGGTTCTCTCATTTGTATGGTCCTTATATGGTCTGTGAAGTAGCAGTCACCATTATATACCTTACTGTGATACACAGATGGTGAGGGTCTCTCATTTGTATGGTCCTTATATGGTCTGTGAAGTAGCAGTCACCATTATATACCTTACTGTCATACACAGATGGTGAGGGTCTCTCATTTGTATGGTCCTTATATGGTCTGTGAAGTAGCAGTCACCATTATATACCTTACTGTGATACACAGATGGTGAGGGTCTCTCATTTGTATGGTCCTTATATGGTCTGTGAAGTAGCAGTCACCATTATATACCTTACTGTGATACACAGATGGTGAGGGTCTCTCATTTGTATGGTCCTTATATGGTCTGTGAAGTAGCAGTCACCATTATATACCTTAATGTGATACACAGATGGTGAGGGTTACTAATTTGTATGGTCCTTATATGGTCTGTGAGGTAGCAGTCACCATTATATACCTTACTGTGATACACAGATGGTGAGGGTTTCTCATTTGTATGGCCCTTATATGGTCTGTGAGGTAGCAGTCACCATTATATACCTTACTGTGATACACAGATGGTGAGGATTTCTCATTTGTATGGTCCTTATATGGTCTGTGAAGTAGCAGTCACCATTATATACCTTACTGTGATACACAGATGGTGAGGGTCTCTCATTTGTATGGTCCTTATATGGTCTGTGAAGTAGCAGTCACCATTATATACCTTACTGTGATACACAGATGGTGAGGGTCTCTCATTTGTATGGTCCTTATATGGTCTGTGAAGTAGCAGTCACCATTATATACCTTACTGTGATACACAGATGGTGAGGGTCTCTCATTTGTATGGTCCTTATATGGTCTGTGAAGTAGCAGTCACCATTATATACCTTACTGTGATACACAGATGGTGAGGGTCTCTCATTTGTATGGTCCTTATATGGTCTGTGAAGTAGCAGTCACCATTATATACCTTAATGTGATACACAGATGGTGAGGGTTACTAATTTGTATGGTCCTTATATGGTCTGTGAGGTAGCAGTCACCATTATATACCTTACTGTGATACACAGATGGTGAGGGTTTCTCATTTGTATGGCCCTTATATGGTCTGTGAGGTAGCAGTCACCATTATATACCTTACTGTGATACACAGATGGTGAGGATTTCTCATTTGTATGGTCCTTATATGGTCTGTGAGGTAGCAGTCACCATTATATACCTAAATGTGATACACAGATGGTGAGGGTTACTAATTTGTATGGTCCTTATATGGTCTGTGAGGTAGCAGTCACCATTATATACCTTACTGTGATACACAGATGGTGAGGGTTTCTCATTTGTATGGCCCTTATATGGTCTGTGAAGTAGCAGTCACCATTATATACCTTACTGTCATACACAGATGGTGAAGGTTTCTCATTTGTATGGTCCTTATATGGTCTGTGAAGTAGCAGTCACCATTATATACCTATCTGTGATACACAGATGGTGAGGGTCTCTCATTTGTATGGTCCTTATATGGTCTGTGAAGTAGCAGTCACCATTATATACCTTACTGTGATACAAAGATGGTGAGGGTTTCTCATTTGCATGGTCCTTATATGGTCTGTGAAGTAGCAGTCACCATTATATACCTTACTGTGATACACAGATGGTGAGGGTTTCTCATTTGTATGGTCCTTATATGGTCTGTGACGTAGGAGTTGCCATTATATACCTTACTGTGATACACAGATGGTGAGGGTCTCTCATTTGTATGGTCCTTATATGGTCTGTGAAGTAGCAGTCACCATTATATACCTTACTGTGATACACAGATGGTGAGGGTCTCTCATTTGTATGGTCCTTATATGGTCTGTGAAGTAGCAGTCACCATTATATACCTTACTGTGATACACAGATGGTGAGGGTCTCTCATTTGTATGGTCCTTATATGGTCTGTGAAGTAGCAGTCACCATTGTATACCTTACTGTCATACACAGATGGTGAGGGTCTCTCATTTGTATGGTCCTTATATAGTCTGTGAAGTAGCAGTCGCCATTATATACCTTACTGTGATACACAGATGGTGAGGGTCTCTCATTTGTATGGTCCTTATATGGTCTGTGAAGTAGCAGTCACCATTATATATCTTACTGTGATACACAGATGGTGAGGGTTTCTCATTTGTATGGTCCTTATATGGTCTGTGAAGTAGCAGTCACCATTATATATCTTACTGTGATACACAGATGGTGAGGGTCTCTCCTTTGTATGGTCCTTATATGGTCTGTGAAGTAGCAGTCACCATTATATATCTTACTGTGATACACAGATGGTGAGGGTTTCTCATTTGTATGGTCCTTATATGGTCTGTGAAGTAGCAGTCACCATTATATATCTTACTGTGATACACAGATGGTGAGGGTCTCTCCTTTGTATGGTCCTTATATGGTCTGTGAAGTAGCAGTCACCATTATATATCTTACTGTGATACACAGATGGTGAGGGTTTCTCATTTGTATGGTCCTTATATGGTCTGTGAAGTAGCAGTCACCATGATATACCTTACTGTGATACACAGATGGTGAGGGTCTCTTCTTTGTATGGTCCTTATATGGTCTGTGAAGTAGCAGTCATCATTATATATCTTACTGTGATACACAGATGGTGAGGGTTACTCATTTGTATGGTACTTATATGGTCTGTGAAGTAGCAGTCACCATTATATAACTTACTGTGATATACAGATGGTGAGGGTCTCTCATTTGTATGGTCCTTATATGGTCTGTGTAGTAGCAGTCACCATTATATACCTTACTGTGATACACAGATGGTGAGGGTTTCTCATTTGTATGGTACTTATATGGTCTGTGAAGTAGCAGTCACCATTATATACCTTACTGTGATACACAGATGGTGAGGGTCTCTCATTTGTATGGTCCTTATATGGTCTGTGAAGTAGCAGTCTCCATTATATACCTTACTGTGATACACAGATGGTGAGGGTCTCTCATTTGTATGGTCCTTATATACTAGTAGTCTTTGAAGTAGCAGTCACCATTATATACCTGTGATACACAGATGGTGAGGGTCTCTCATTTGTATGGTCCTTATATGGTCTGTGAAGTAGCAGTCACCATTATATACCTTACTGTGATACACAGATGGTGAGGATTTCTCATTTGTATGATCCTTATATGGTCTGTAAAGTAGCAGTCACCATTATATACGTTACTGTGATACACAGATGGTGAGAGTCTCTCATTTGTATGGTCCTTATATGGTCTGTGAAGTAGCAGTCACCATTATATACCTTACTGTGATACACAGATGGTGAGTGTCTCTCATTTGTATGGTCCTTATATGGTCTGTGAAGTAGCAGTCAGCATTATATATCTTACTGTGATACACAAATGGTGAGGGTCTCTCATTTGTATGGTCCTTATATGGTCTGTGAAGTAGCAGTCAGCATTATATACCTTACTGTGATACACAGATGGTGAAAGTCTCTCATTTGTATGGTCCTTATATGGTCTGTGAAGTAGCAGTCACCATTATATACCTTACTGTGATACACAGATGGTGAGGGTCTCTCATTTGTATGGTCCTTATATGGTCTGTGAAGTAGCAGTCACCATTATATACCTTACTGTGATACACAGATGGTGAGGGTCTCTCATTTGTATGGTCCTTATATGGTCTGTGAAGTAGCAGTCACCATTATATACCTTACTGTGATACACAGATGGTGAGGGTCTCTCATTTGTATGGTCCTTATATGGTCTGTGAAGTAGCAGTCACCATTATATATCTTACTGTGATACACAGATGGTGAGGGTCTCTCATTTGTATGGTCCTTATATGGTCTGTGAAGTAGCAGTCACCATTATATAACTTACTGTAATACACAGATGGTGAGGATTTCTCATTTGTATGGTCCTTATATGGTCTGAGAAGTAGCAGTGTCCATTATATAACTTACTGTAATACACAGATGGTGAGGATTTCTCATTTGTATGGTCCTTATATGGTCTGTGAAGTAGCAGTGACTATTATATACCTTAATGTGATACACAGATAGTGAAGGTTTCTCATTTGTATGGCCCTTATATGGTCTGTGAAGTAGCAGTTATATATCCTTTATCCTGATATAAAGGAGGTAAAGGATTCTTATCACAGGAATACAAATTACAATATTGGAACCATATCCTACAACCATTTTTCTCACCTTTCTTGAAGGACAGATCACATGGTAGCTGAGCTTGGTATGTATAAATAGCCACTGCTTGTTTACTACTACTGTCATCTGTGGCATCCCAGATATCTACATGCTTAGAAGAGGACTTAGTACCTGAGAAAATACTGCATTATTGTATTGACAGGTAACATAATTTCAGTGGCCAAAACAAAAATTAAGATATCTTTCTAAAATTTTCCATTATATATGAAAACTCCAGTAACTTAATACATAATATAACAAAGTCCATTACAGGGATCACCTACTCAATGCAGATATGTTTGTAAATTGTTTAATACCACATCAGAATTGTTTCCCCTTTATTATGGTAATATATATGTGGTGTAAGTCCTCAATATTTTGACCTATATGTCAAGAAGTCGGCCATTTCTGAGTTCCTTTCTTTTATAAGGTGAACAAGACATAGGAATAACAGTGATATCTATTAAGAAACAACTGCACGGATTTACTCTTCTATTTGAATGATCGATGAATGAATTAAATTCTACATGTATAATTGAAACATCATTGTTTGTCGGTAGTCACATGCTTTTTATGGTAATATTTAGGAATTACAAACTGAAAGGGAAAACTCAGAAATAATCTATTCTTTTATGATCAATAAGATAATGAATCAGATCAGAAAATTTTGTTTTGACAGATGGGAAATCCTGGTCAAAAGACTACAAATCCAGTGCAATACTACTGGATCTTCCTGCCCCTCGCAGGAACAAGATTAATTGACATAATTATCTTTATGTACAATAGTTGTAGTAAATGAAATTCAAAAACTAATCAATTAGGATAAATTTCATTTTACAAATGAGCAGATATCTAAGAAATACATGTATAAGCTTCTGACCTTTATGTGTAACCTTGACCTGAGTGACTCTTGTCACTGAAGTTTTCCTCACTGAACTAATGTTCCCGTCATAGCTTTCTTTTCTTACTGTTGTTGTTTTCTCAACTCTAGACTTTGTCTGACCTTTATCTTCTTTTGATTTTGTGCCAAAGCTCTTGAAGAAATAATAAAGTATGCAGTTGGTTCTTGTTTTCTAGAACATCCATAAGTTGAATTTCATTTTGAAGTTCCAAATTCAATTGCTCTGATGTTTCATTGAACATTTATATCAAACTCTTGATAACTAGAATTATTCCTCTTCTTCCTTTGAAGCTACACTTACTGAGAGTAAAATACACATTGATTGTATCAGACACCATAAAAAATTCGGTTTTACTTAACACTACCTTCCTTGATCCCTATTGCAATAGGTTAAATTTGGTATTAATTTAATATTGACATAGTAAATGTATTGAAATGCAGTTTCATTTTGGTTGAAGATATCTGTACAACTCTGAATAATGAGGTTGATATTGAATCTTTCATTTGGGGTGAATTGGTATTTTATCATTCTTCGAAAAACTTAAGGATCTCGGTTTCTTTAAAACTTTTTCACAGTGCTAGGTTGGTTTATTGATTAAGTTTTATGTTGATTGCTTTAAACAGTTTCTAAGATAAAGTGACACATGGAAGAAGGAGTTAATCATGGTGATACAATCCCGGAACCAAACCCGGATCACTTGCATTTTAAGCCAAGTGCTTAACCACTAACCAAGCCTGCCACTTCCTCTTGGTGAAAATACATAAGATCACCAAAATATGACCTATCAATGACTGTTGCTGTGAGTACCATGCTCTCCTATTGTTATTAATTAGGAGAAAATATTACCCCAAAATGATTGCAATAGTCCTTCCCAAAGTAACACTATGAAAGCAAAATACCCACAATAACTGAAATTAATGAATAAAATGTATTACATGATCTTGTTTACTTGGTATAGGTTTACAGCGATAACTGTGCTCATCGGGGCTTTTAAGAAAACCAAAACAAAGATCCCATTATCAAATTATAGGGGTGTTTAACAAAGTTTGTTTCTTCCAATACATACCAATATTCATTTAAATGGCAGTGTTTTAGACATCATAATAAGAGTCTATGTGGCTTAGTAGTAACTGGTGTATATACATCCTCTACGCCACCGCCACTACTATGAACTGAGGCGAAAATCTACTATCATTCAAAGTGATAATATACCTTTTAGGAATATTTGACCACGATAAACCTATCTCCCCTGTTATGATAAAATTCATCATCATGTTTATAAACATGGGCAATATTATCGCTGTAGACCTATACTGCCTATCATTTATCCTAGCGCTGACATTATCTGATGTCCTACAAAAGACACTTTAGAGGATGACATCATATAAATCCCGAAGGGCCAAATGAAAAGTGGCTAAGTTATTTTTAGTGTGGAGATTATTTACTGGAAAAACCAAAAACTGGTCAATATGATGTACAAGGTGTTCTCTTATTGACTTAACATGTACAAGGTGAACTAAGTGACTTATTGCGTACAAGGTATTCTCTTACTGACTTATCATGTACAAGGTGTTCTCTTACTGACTTATCGTGTACAAGGTGTTCTCTTACTGACTTATCATGTACAAGGTATTCTCTTACTGACTTATCGTGTACAAGGTGTTCTCTTACTGACTTATCATGTACAAGGTGTTCTCTTACTGACTTATCGTGTACAAGGTATTCTCTTACTGACTTATCGTGTACAAGGTATTCTCTTACTGACTTATCGTGTACAAGGTGTTGTCTTACTGATCACTTTTTGTGTACAAGGTGTTCTCTTACTGACTTATCGTGTACAAGGTGTTTCTCCAATCAATACACACATATAAATTAAAATATCAATAATGATTAATAAAAAATTTTTATTGTTTTTCATCAGTATCAGATTTATGAAATAACAAATACAAATATATACATTATTAGTTATTAGTTTTGTTACTGACCTTACATGGAAATATGTCTGGTTGATAAAGCCCATAGAGGGCGAGGCGCTTGCGCTGAGCCCTCTATGAGCTTTACCAACTGCTGACATATTTCCCTGTAAGGTCTGCAGTAACAAACCTAATAACTGTTTTATTTTGTCAAGGACAATTTTAAGGCATTATAGACAGACATCAGACAGACAGACATCAGAAATAGTGATTCCTTCTCTTATTTCACGTCCGCATTAGGCCACAGTCAACAAATTTTCAGTTTACCGTACACACAAATGATCAGTTCCAGAACACCAACGTAGTTTATATTATGATTCTCAGTTTAGTTTTGCTTATAAATGTCCGCCATTGCTGCACAAATTTTTATGACTGATTCTACACAAGAATTTGTAAGTCAGTCACTTGACCAAAATCAAATGTTTTCATTGGGTCAAATTAGTCTGAGGCCAAATAAAATACCATATACTTGACAATCATATATATTTTATACACAATTGAACAGACTCTATGTTATCTAAAGTCTATCTAATCAATATTATATATTTTGTTCTAATGAATTCGGAGCACTGTATGAAATAAATATTTTGCTGATTTGAATTTAAAGTATAATATAACATATTTTGCTGTTTTGAATTGGAAGTCCAGATTAATACACCAGTAGTGCAGATAGAAAATATTGCCATGGAGAGTAAAAATGTCAAGTAGTTATCTAGACAGTTAAGATAAAGCATATAATGTAAGTGATGTTATTATCAATAACATTTCGATGTTTTAAATATCATGTAAGGTTTAAATTATATATAACATATAGTACCATACTTACTGGGATGTGGAGTCTATCTTTAAACCTTTCACCACCAGATTCAGCATATTTGAGTGCCTCTTTCTTTGCCATGGCTATCGCTGCCTTTTGTGCTTTCTCTCTGTGCATCTGCAGTACTTCATACAATGCTTGGCATTCCTCTGGTGGCTCAACCTCACCACTCAAAATCTGATATGCACGGATGTCACGATCATAAAATCTGAAATTCAATAAAACTATTCACATAAAGTGTTAATTTCATCAAATATTATTAATTATCAAATATACTGCAGCTATCTCACAGACTTTAAGCACTGTCAGGTCTTCTGTTGTCTCTGTGATTTCTAATTTTTCTGAAAACTATTACTTTCGGGTATAAACTGATATAGCGAAGGTATGTCTACTATAAATGTCAGCAATTTTTTTGTGTGGAAGAAAGATGAATGTTTGTTTTACAAAGAACAAACGCACAGCACAAGACACATTCTCTGTAACGTACGCAGAATATCTGTATTAGTGACTTTCTGGCCGTCACGTTCATAGCAATCACTTGAATTGAGACCAGACATAACCAGAAATTTGGCTTATGATGCCTGAGTAAACCAGAATTAACTTTATGGATAAACATTAACTTTACAAATCATTTATTATAGGTGTAAAGGAAGGTGTGAACTAATAGGTAGTGCATAGTGTTAGGAATGGCAGTTCACTCTTAATACTATAAACAGGAATGACAGTCCGGTTATGGAATTTAGATTTCATAAACTCTGGTACCTACAAAAGACTTAACCAACAACCTTAATAAAATTACAAATGATTCTCAGGACCAACAGATGCGTTTACATACCTGCCAACCCATAGAAGACGTTTAAGAGGAACAATGCATGGTCAGGGGTGCAGCCCCCCGTTGTTGCTGAGACAATTTTTCAATTTTCAACCATAAAATGACCTCACAGATTGACAGCTATCAACAAATTCCACAGAGAAAAGAATAACAGATTATACAGCTTTTTCAACACTTTTGATAACAAACACAAGTCTCCATCCTGGAAATAACAAACAAAAAGGTGAAAACTGTGTTTATGAAACACTGATGCCACCAGGCAAACAAGTCCAAAAAGTTGTCTATGAAGCCTTTGAGAAAAACGTCGATATTTTCTCGTTCTGTTGTTCAGAAACCAAAGTGTTTTTGAGTCCCAATATGTCTGGTAATGTCTGTGATCCCCCATGGGAAATAGTAAAATCACATCTGCAAACTGTACAGTAAATGAACTCGGCCCCCTTTTACTTTGGGCAACGACCCCGTTAAAACGAGAAACATATTCATTTCTGAAGTTTTGTTTCCTGTGCATGTTCTTTTTCTTTTTAGGCGACACCTCCTTGTAGCCTGCATTTTGTTTCTGCTTCTGTACTGAAGATGCCATGTTTGTCTTCGTTTTTGTCACGTTTGTCCTTGATCAGTGCTTTAAAGATGGGTCATTTAAAACATATTGTTAAGCGTTTACAAGAGTGTGACGAAAAAAGAGAGGTAATTCCAATTTAAAGTGTGCAATAATGACCAAAAGCGGAACAGACAAGTCTAAATCTGGAATGCGGAATTAGCATGTAAAATCAGAAAAATTCTGCCAAAATCGGAACAGTTGGCAGGTATGCATTTAGTGTACAAAGAAATTCAACTATCTTAAATTCTGGAATTCTCAAATTAGACCATACATCTTATACATATCTAAGTATCATTACTTTCTGTTAGCATCTTTTCTTTCTACTATGGCACTTCCTTCCACAGATATACCAGCAAAGAGTCCCTTGGTTTTAGAGTAAGTGTAAATAGCTGCTGGACTCCTGACTGCAACATCAGCCTCCAAATTCCTTCCAAGTGGACCTGCTGCAATGGAGAAGTTCCCACCCAAAGTGAGATTACCACCCTTAGAGAAGGCATCTACTGCTGACTGAGAATTCAATATAATTACAAAGTCCGTCACCTGAAACATATCACAAAATATTCAGTATAGTCATTCACTATACCATTTAATGAGTACATAGGATCACCTGAATTTTAATTCATTCATTGATTATTTTGTGCACTATATATTTTGCAACGTACTAATTATTTTTATTTGTTGTAAGTACCGCATTGCAATGTACATGTTTGAGGCTCTCTAAGGGATAAATTGGGTTTTATATTGCAATATTTATAAGAACTGCGATAAACCTACTGTGTTTTGAGGTTCTGACAGGTATATGGTGGATATACTGTTAAAAAAAATGTTATATGGTTAGAGACAAGCCCCGATAGTATAACTGTATTTCCAATAGTATATCCACCATATATATAACTGTAGGAAACACAGATTACAGAATGTTTATCTCCTAAATATGTCAGAAGATTATTAAAGGTTGGTGTTTTACGTCGCTTTCAACAATATTTCAGTTATATCGCGACATGGAAGCAGGAGGTTACCAACCTCTTAAACATAGTGGCACAACCTGGGAATCGAACCCGGATCGTCGGGGCGCAAGCCAAGCGCTTAACCACTACACCACGCCTGCCCCTCAGAAGATAAGGAACAAATAGAGGTACATGATTCAGCTTGACTGAACTTAATATAGTCTCATTCAATGAGAAGAGCATTAGATTTATGCTTCTATAAACCCATGGGATACATACATACATGTAATGTAGCCGATTGTTATCTGGGTCCTAAGTGCCATAAACTGAGAATATACTTTTAAAAGTAAAATATTTCATTTTAATTTATTCCATTGTCAAACTTTCAAATAAATTCTCTTGCAGTGATTTAATTCTATTTGTCAATAGAATAAAACTAAATAAAATCCAAATGCCAGTTATCCCATTGATGAATAGAAGAATATGAAATTTGGACTCAAAACCAAATGATGTAATATGAGCATCTATTAAAGCAAAGTGTGTACTGATATAAGGCCTTTGTTCCTATAGATGTCAGTGGTTTTATTAACTTCAAATCAGGTCCATCATAAGGACCATTCCTAATAGAAATTTCATTGATTTTTCCCAAAATTTGTCTTAATTTTTCCCAGACATTGATCTTTTAGCATTATACAAATGGGACAAAAAATTCCCAAATGAAAAGGTACACTGCCCCTTCTTGCATTGACTTAACTTGGACAAGAATCGTAATTCAATTGCTTCTGTAAGTCACAATAAGTAAAATTTTAGAGTATACAATTAAATTTTCTCTCAATCCATGATAAAGTAAAGCATTTAATTTACCTAAATTGCACTTACAAAACAGTTCTACTAGCTTACAATGAAAAATTCCAAGTTCTAAGTACACATTTCTAAGCAATAGTTGTTACATAGAGTTTATAGAGAATAGATTGGCATACCTCTGCTCCTATTTCAAATCCACCTCCTAAACCTGCCATGCCAATGGCAGCTGGAGCTGACCATTCTGAGAATAAAATAAATTAAAAACATGAATGTATGGTATGAGTAATAACACACTGGTTACAAACTGGCACACAAAAGATCTCACACTTCCTCGGTTGAGATATTCACGAGTCAAAACAAACAGGCTATGTATTATACAAATCAAAATGATCCTGATATGACATAAAAACAATAAAAAGACAAACAAACAAGTGTACATGAGGGTTAACACTCTATAAAAGTTATTTGTATGTATGGGTCATCACCTTTAAAGGTCACCTATCATGTAGGGCCATCAATCTATAGATGTTTTCCATCTACAAAGACAACCCATTTCTTTACTTCACCAAATTCAGAAAGTTCCACATTATCTTTGTTATGTTATATTAAGTGTAGCTCAGTTGATTATGTGCTAGGATCATCAGACCATGAGGACCTGAGTATGAGTCCTATCGCTGACTCGTCGGTGTCCTATCACTCAATTCATACAGTTAAAACAGAGGTCACAGAAGACATGGCACGTTACAAGACTGGTCAGTGTCCTGTCACTCAAACCATACAGTAAAAACAGAGGTCACAGAAGACATGGCACGTTACAAGACTGGTCAGTGTCCTATCACTCAAACCATACAGTAAAAACAGAGGTCACAGAAGACATGGCACATTACAAGACTGGTCAGTGTCCTGTCACTCAAACCATACAGTAAAAACAGAGGTTCACATTAGACGTGGCATGTTACAGGACTCGTCAGTGTCCTGTCACTCAAACCAAACCATACGGTAAAAACAGAGGTCACAGTAGACATGGCATGTTACAGGACTGGTCAGTGTCCTGTCACTCAAACCATACAGTAAAAACAGAGGTCACAGTAGACATGGAACGTTACAGGACTCGTCAGTGTCCTGTCACTCAAACCATACAGTAAAAACAGAGGTCACAGTAGACATGGCACGTTACAGGACTCGTCAGTGTCCTGTCACTCAAACCATACAGTAAAAACAGAGGTCACAGTAGACATGGCACGTTACAAGACTGGTCAGTGTCCTGTCACTCAAACCATACAGTAAAAACAGAGGTCACAGAAGACATGGCATGTTACAGGACTGGTCAGTGTCCTGTCACTCAAACCATACAGTAAAAACAGAGGTCACAGTAGACATGGAACGTTACAGGACTCGTCAGTGTCCTGTCACTCAAACCATACAGTAAAAACAGAGGTCACAGTAGACATGGCACGTTACAGGACTCGTCAGTGTCCTGTCACTCAAACCATACAGTAAAAACAGAGGTCACAGTAGACATGGCACGTTACAGGACTCGTCAGTGTCCTGTCACTCAAACCATACGGTAAAAACAGAGGTCACAGTAGACATGGTACGTTACAGGACTCGTCAGTGTCCTGTCACTCAAACCATACAGTAGCAACAGAGGTCACAGTAGACATGGCACGTTACAGGACTCGTCAGTGTCCTATCACTCAAACCATACGGTAAAAACAGAGGTCACAGTAGACATGGCACATTACAGGACTTGTCAGTGTCCTGTCACTCAAACCATACAGTAGCAACAGAGGTCACAGTAGACATGGCACGTTACAGGACTCGTCAGTGTCCTGTCACTCAAACCATACGGTAAAAAACAGAGGTCACAGTAGACATGGTACGTTACAGGACTCGTCAGTGTCCTGTCACTCAAACCATACAGTAGCAACAGAGGTCACAGTAGACATGGCACGTTACAGGACTCGTTAGTGTCCTGTCACTCAAACCAAACCATACGGTAAAAACAGAGGTCACAGAAGACATGGCATGTTACAGGACTGGTCAGTGTCCTGTCACTCAAACCATACAGTAAAAACAGAGGTCACAGTAGACATGGAACGTTACAGGACTGGTCAGTGTCCTGTCACTCAAACCATACAGTAAAAACAGAGGTCACAGTAGACATGGCACGTTACAGGACTCGTCAGTGTCCTGTCACTCAAACCATACAGTAAAAACAGAGGTCACAGTAGACATGGCACGTTACAGGACTCGTCAGTGTCCTGTCACTCAAACCATACGGTAAAAACAGAGGTCACAGTAGACATGGTACGTTACAGGACTCGTCAGTGTCCTGTCACTCAAACCATACAGTAGCAACAGAGGTCACAGTAGACATGGCACGTTACAGGACTCGTCAGTGTCCTATCACTCAAACCATACGGTAAAAACAGAGGTCACAGTAGACATGGCACATTACAGGACTTGTCAGTGTCCTGTCACTCAAACCATACAGTAGCAACAGAGGTCACAGTAGACATGGCACGTTACAGGACTCGTCAGTGTCCTGTCACTCAAACCATACGGTAAAAACAGAGGTCACAGTAGACATGGTACGTTACAGGACTCGTCAGTGTCCTGTCACTCAAACCATACAGTAGCAACAGAGGTCACAGTAGACATGGCACGTTACAGGACTCGTCAGTGTCCTGTCACTCAAACCAAACCATACGGTAAAAACAGAGGTCACAGAAGACATGGCATGTTACAGGACTGGTCAGTGTCCTGTCACTCAAACCATACAGTAAAAACAGAGGTCACAGTAGACATGGAACGTTACAGGACTCGTCAGTGTCCTGTCACTCAAACCATACAGTAAAAACAGAGGTCACAGTAGACATGGAACGTTACAGGACTCGTCAGTGTCCTGTCACTCAAACCATACAGTAAAAACAGAGGTCACAGTAGACATGGCACGTTACAGGACTCGTCAGTGTCCTGTCACTCAAACCATACGGTAAAAACAGAGGTCACAGTAGACATGGTACGTTACAGGACTCGTCAGTGTCCTGTCACTCAAACCATACAGTAGCAACAGAGGTCACAGTAGACATGGCACGTTACAGGACTCGTCAGTGTCCTATCACTCAAACCATACGGTAAAAACAGAGGTCACAGTAGACATGGCACATTACAGGACTTGTCAGTGTCCTGTCACTCAAACCATACAGTAGCAACAGAGGTCACAGTAGACATGGCACGTTACAGGACTCGTCAGTGTCCTGTCACTCAAACCATACGGTAAAAACAGAGGTCACAGTAGACATGGTACGTTACAGGACTCGTCAGTGTCCTGTCACTCAAACCATACAGTAGCAACAGAGGTCACAGTAGACATGGCACGTTACAGGACTCGTCAGTGTCCTGTCACTCAAACCAAACCATACGGTAAAAACAGAGGTCACAGAAGACATGGCATGTTACAGGACTGGTCAGTGTCCTGTCACTCAAACCATACAGTAAAAACAGAGGTCACAGAAGACATGGCACGTTACAGGACTCGTCAGTGTCCTGTCACTCAAACCATACAGTAAAAACAGAGGTCACAGTAGACATGCTGCGTTTCAGGTCCGTTCCAAAGGTCTGAATTTCTGTGCATTACATCAGGTAGATGCCATCACCAATATTAAATTCAATAATCTTGGTGTCACATAAAAAAAGAATCAAACAAACAAAATGAAATAAGAAATAGTTTATGTTTAACATATTAAAACCTCAAGTTTCTTTGAAGTTTTTAAACTTTATATGATAATAAAAAGTTGAACTAAACTAGACCTGTCCTAACGGGACAAATACTACTCCCCTCCCACATTCACATAGCAATAAAGTTGAATAACAACAAAGAGCTATAACTCTGCAAAAATTTTAATAATAGAAGTATCTCTCCCTTCATGAAAATCTTCATATAATGTTCATATTGTAGCATGAAGTTGCTACAATGTATAGCTTGGACACAAATTTTGGCTGTGTACACTGTGACTTTGACCCTGTGGATAAGACTTTGGTGCAAGGTCATGACACACCCTTGGGTCATGGACAAAAGTTGTGTGAAAAATAATTGGTCCACAATGAAGTACAAAACAGTTATAGCTCAGACAAGAATTTTGGCAATGTGCACACTAAATCCTTGACCTTGTAAATATGACTTTTGTTCAAGGTCATAGCACACCCTTAAGTTGTGGACATTGATTGTGTGAAATATGGTTGGTCCACGATGTAGCATGAAGAAGTAATATGGCCCGGACTAGAATTTTGGTTATGTGTACACTGTGACCTTGACCTTGTAGATATGACCTTGATTATAGATAATGACATACCTTGGTTCATGGAAAAATTGTATGAAATATTATTGATGAAGAAGTTATGGCCTGGACAAAGCTGATGGACAGACAAACGGACAGACAGACAGAGTGTTTCCTATATACCCATCCCCAAACTTTTCTTGCGGGGCTATACTAATAGAAATGAAATTAAATATACCTGCATCTACCAGATCATCAGACAATTTAGCTATGACTATTCCACTACCAGCTCGAGCTGTGACCAGGAAACCTGCTCTAACTACTGTCAATATAGCCAAACCTTTCGCTTTCAGGAAAATGCCAGCTATAAAATAAAATACTGTAAGAATTCTGGAATAATACTGTAACAGGCAGGAGAAAAAGATGTGGTCGGACCCGGGAATCACATCTAGAACCTTCCATAATGAAGGCATACGCTTTCACCATTGAGCTATCTTGACCGATACCCATCCGTCACACTCCTCCCCCGCCAGAGGTTTCCAACCTTGGAAACCGAAACACACAACAACCCAAAGATCGTACCCTCGCAATGCACATGCAACTCATGAGGGCTGACCATGGCACAAAATGTAACAGGCAGGGTGAAAAATTGAGGCCTGACCCAGGAATCGAACCCATAACCTTCCACTATGTTACAGGCATAACCGAGAACTAATAAATTAAATTAATTTGAACAGATCTTTTATATGTGTTTATGTTTGTATACAATTTTAAAACTTAATTATTTACCTATTTAATAATTTTCCTATTCAGTTTTACATAATTCACTTAAAATAAAACAAATAATAAGAGGTTTGAATCACTGGATACATCTATTCTACCGGTGACGCCAAAAATGTAATCAGGCTGAGTGGTGGCACGTATATTTTTATGTAATAAGAAGATTTACAGAACTTTAATATTTTATTTCTAGTATGATAACTGATTCAAATCTATAACAATGAACTGATGAATTTAAACAATAAAGATTAAATAATTTCCTGGCACAAATGCTCTAATTAATTAAATAAAAAATACAACAGAAATGTAGCTTCTATCTTACAAATTCAAATAAGAAATGTTCTGAAACCCTTTCAAATACTAATAGATTGTTGCCAGGTAAACTAGCATACCTAGCTACCAGATATACTAGCAGTACAACAGAGAGAGACGGCTGCCAACTAGATTGGCAATACACAACTCTTTCTGATCTACTCAAAACATTCGTTTAAATACCCCTTTTATCCCAGGAACAAGTACCCAAACTAGCAAATGTAAGAACAATTTTGACTGGTGAAAAGTTAAACAATTATACTCCAATCGGGAAAATTGTAAGTTAATTATGAAAACAATTCAGTAAAATTACCTTTTAAACATACGACCAAAGAGTGGTGAAAACAAACTTATATATATGTAATTATGATGAAGATATTAGACTTCTAAATAACAAATATACACCGTAACAATTTCATACCCGCTATACAGACAAACCATAAGAAAGTATTACAAATATATAACTAACAGTACAAGCAAATAAACCGGTTCTGCCATGATATAATGGAGTTAAAGAATATTTTTTAGATAAATAAAATTTAGAGAATGAGGTTTTGTGTTCATGTCGACCTCTTCCCTATTTTACATGATGCAAGCTGCAATATTGAACAAATAAAATTTTGATGCTTAGATTTTCATCATACAACTGTGACGTAACAATCCAAAATGGAAATGAGACAAAATGAATTATACGGCCCATATGAACTTTCTGCAAGTTATAAGTATTTTAAGATACATTATTGGATTACCTACACGTACTAAGTTACCGGTATATCAAAAAGTGTTTTTTTCCAATATGAGATTCTTCAATTACATCATTTAAGATCAGATAATGGCTTATTTTACCTCATTAAAATCTGACCTTGATTCAGAGTTATGATGCATCTTCAAATTATAAAAGCAATGATAAAGTAAATTCCTAAATATACTGGTAAGTTTCTGTGACAAACATGCCCAATAGGGATATATCTCAGAAAAGGAGCAATACAACCTATGATTCTCTAAGCATAATCTCTGATACAGAGAATTAGCAAATGCTCAAGAAATGAGATTTATAACGTTATGGGAAATACACATCTCATTTTTTCATTTCAAAGATATGTCCTTATATGTTATAATTCAATCATGGAAATGAATAAAAATGAATCATAAGACCTGTATGAACTTTCTGCAGGTTATAAGTATTTTAAGATACCTGGATACCTAGGATACCCGAGGATTCTTCTTCTTTGGACTGAAAGGTTTATAATGCCTACCATACCTGCTCTGTATTAGAAGCTTTTTCAATGTTATATGTGCATCATGAAAGTGATAATATTTCAAAACTGAAAAATCAATGAGTTTTTATGGTTCCATTATGCCCTATTGAACTGTTATCTACCCCATACATGTATATATAAGCTGCACTGTACATGAAAGATTCTCAATATTAAGTGTGCATCTTTATCAATTTTCATGATAATCAATTTCATGATTAACGGAAAATCATCAAGTTAATTCTTACATGGAATTAGCTTGTCTGGTCCCACTTTACCCGTTGGAACTGTGAACTCTCTCAGTATTTTGGCTGCCTTCTTTGCCTCTGATTTCAGACTATGTGGTAATGGTGTATTCACCATCTTTACCGTGATCAAATTCTAGATCATGCAAAGCTCAAACTATAAGTAACGTCAAATGAAATTAGACTAACCCTACAAAACAAGAAAAATGTAGAATTTTATTCTAAACAAAACAAAATTATTAAACTGTTGTGTCAGTATCACAGGCATAAAGAAAGCTTCCAGTTGCTGTGTAGGGGTAAAAAAGAACCCCTATACATAGCAACCTTTAAAGCTTTCTTTACGCTTGTGGTCAGTATACACTGTTTAACGAGTGTATATGAGTACTGTATTAGACTATTAGATTTAATCTATCTCAGTATATTGCAGCACCCTCTTGCAAGTATTATGTGCAACATGTGCTCCTGTGCAAAATAAAGGTAAAAAAAAAAATTGTGGACCTCATTAAGGAATTAGAATGTTCTGTTAAAAAACAAAATTTCCTTTTAACTTGACATTTACTTGTATAAAATTATGTTCTTTTGCGTTTCATCTCAAATCCAAATATGAAATTTTTCAATTTAGTCTCTAAAATTCAACTAAACTTTTCTTTCAAATCTGAGACTGTCTCATGTGTGCGAGACTGCAGTCCCTCAAATTGTTTCTTAAAAGTTACTCCTAATACATTGAAACGATGCCTATACATGTAGATTAAGATCCATAACTTCACGCCCTATTGTCAGTCATACACCTTAGATTTACCAATAAGCAAACTACTTACTATGCACAACGAATGACATTTTCACTATTCAGTTTTAAATGATATTTTAAAAATCAAGGAAATGATTAATATGCTGTTTATGATCAAACCGGAAAGTATCTTTTAAATAAGTAAAGTTTGAATCCAAAACGGGCATATCCGAAATTTCAAGAATTTTTGAATTAAAATCTAAAGAAAAACATTCCCTCCTCCTCTTCTTTTTGTATTTGACCAAAATGATTCTACTACATAGTTCTTTATATAGCCCGAATTTTACACACAACACTTTATATTTCTACATGAATGATTGTAAATTTTCCCAATACCAAAATCAAGGGCGCTTAGGTCAACTAGCAAATCTCAAATGATGTCTGTTTGATTATTAGTTTATTTGATATCAATTGTTAGGGAGCAACCGTTTGATTTCTATGGAAGATCGGGGAGGGAGCGGGAGCAGGAAGGCTAGTGCGCTCCCCCACCCCAACATCCGATTTCAATTTTTCGTGAAGAAGTGAAAAACGAAGAAGTACCGAAGGGTTAACCATATATCATAGTCCAAGTAATGTGCCCCGTAGGGCCTGCATTTCACCCCGGAACACGAACGCCCTCTCCCTCCGCTCTTTTATATATATATATATATATATATATATATATATATATATATATATATATATATATATATATATATATATATATATATATATATATATATATATATATATATATAATTATAATACTCATCATAATCTTTTATTCAAGAAAAAGAAAAACACAAACATCACACACATCATATAAAACCATAGGGGACGTATATATTTAGAGGGGCAGGCTTGGTGTAGTGGTTAAGCGCTTGGCTTACGGCGCCAACGATCCGGGTTCGATTCCCGGATTGCGCAACTATGTTTAAAAGGTTGGTAACCTCCTGCTTCCATGTCGCAATATAACTGAAAACTTGTTGAAAGCGACGTAAAACACCAAATCAACCAACCAACCAACGTGTATATTTAGATATATACGTCACTAACTAAATTACCAGAATGAATTGATAGAGCCCACTTTTATAAAGGATACAGTTGGATTTAACTGTATGAAAATGACCACCACGGCTCCAGGCTATAAGCTAAGTGCATCTCACACAGTATCTGCTTTTAATATATACCGATTAAGGGCGGTAAGTTTTAACAGCGACAAGAGTAGTTAACCATATAATTAACAAATTTACGGGCGCAAGTTCCCCTATTTAAATGACGTAGTTAACCATCTTACGGGCGAAAGTTCCCACTTTTAAACGATGTAGTTAACCATCAGACTACGGGCGCAAGTTCCCTCATTCAAATGATGTAATTAACCACCTCGCGGGCGCAAGTTCCCTCATTCAAATGATGTAGTTAACCATTTTACGGGCGCAAGTTTCCCCTTTTAAACAATGTAGTTAACCATCTTACGGGCACAAGTTCGCCCATTAAACCATCTTACGCGCGCAAGTATCCCATTTAACCATCTTACGGGCGCAAGTTCCTCCATTTAGATGATGTTGTTATAACGATCTTACGGGCGCAACCCCCTCCCCCCCCCCCCCCCCCATTTCCTACAAAACACAGTATGATCAAAGGTACAATTATTCAAAAAATTGATTCAAAGACAAGCTAGCTATCTTATGTTGGATTTGGCATTTCATAGAAATGACCAGGAGACATCAAAAGTTTGGTTTTCCGTTGTCGAGCTAGGTATATGCTAAAATAAAGGGTTGGGACAGACTACCATAATACCGAATAAATTCGACAAATTCAATATCTGACAGTTTTGTCTAGAACATTTATTGCACTCACGAGTGCGCAAGTACTTTCATTTGAATTTGTCATACACAATTTTTTTTCTCAATAAAATCGGGCGAAAGTCTTACTCCCGCTTAATATCAAATCAGTGGTTGTTCCAGAGACATATATACACATGTCTCTTGTTGTTCTCTTATATTTTGACCGAGCGGACACTGGTTGTGGTCAAGCACTGTTACGTTGACGTGTCTCTTGTTGTTCTCTTATCTTTCGACTGAGCCGACGCTGGTTCTGATCGAGCATTGTTATATAGACTCTATGTGCTCACAATGTTCATCGTAAACCTGTACTAAGGCAGATATTCATGGTTCCTTGGTGTCGGAGGACACAGGACCTAGTTGTTCAAACGCTAACCGTGGTTCAGCTAATAAATGTTTAAAGTTTAATAGGCACAAAGTGGAATATGTAAAATAATTTTAGGTATACTAAACTTGCATTAGTTAACTGATTACATATGCTACGAATCAGTATATAATGAACATTACTAAAGTACTGTTATTTTTACAATAAAACAGTAAGATGAAGTTTACACTGGTTAAGCTTAACAACTGGACTTATATATCAGAGTGGAATCTCCTGTTTGGCTAGCCGATCCAGTTGCAAATCACCAAAAAATAAAGACGACAAATATTCTTACTACACTGCACACGTAAGAGGAATCATTGTGGGCTATAACGAAGTGAGATAAGTATCACAGCCACACAGAACACAGGTACCTGAAAGGAACGTACCATCTTGATATTTACCGTATGCTTTTATCATTTTATATAATTCTTTTTAAATTTCCCCGCCATAATTTTACCGATTCTAACCACTAATGCATCAAACTGATTTATATAGATATATTTTTTTTGTCCTTATCATCTTGTATAGTTTTGGATAAATTAATGTCAGTTTTTAGATTTCACCGTGGAAATAAATAAAATGACTTAAAAAAGTGTACTGGTTTGAAGACTGTTGATATAACGTGTATAAGAACTCGGACCAGGTCAGGAGTGGTTCCTGAAATTTTTATCGGGGATCTACCAGTTGACAATTAAAAAAGGGTTCCAACCATGTCGTGGGATGTAAATTAATCTATCATTATAAAGCAAATGGTAATTACAAAAATAATGTATGTATACTTGAAAAACAGCTATAATAGAATCCTTATGTTTACAAGGAATTTCCAGTATAATATCAGCAGTAGGATTAGTTACACATGGAATCTCTGGGTGCTTACGATGTCTCTTCTGGATCCATGCAAGTAAAATTTAAAAGTAATATATGACACGGAATATAGTTATGGAGAGTAGATCCAGTCAAATTCACTTTTATTGTCGTATTTAATCTCCTCTGTAAATAACAAAACGTGGCAAATAAAGTTTTGCGTTCTTTTGGATTAAATACCTAACTTGCTAATCCGAATAAATCGTTTAAGGTTTATAGCACGACAATGCTATTCTATGTCCTTCTGTTAATCGCTCAAATCTTGTGACATATATTTTTGTGTATTAAGTGTGTATTAGGCTGGGAAATGGAGTACAGTTCTATAATTTTGTCTTTGACATGGATCTTGTTGGTTTTGTTTGATCAAACGTCTTCTAAAAGTGCATGCAAAGTGGCGATGTGGCAACCAACCTCGGAACTACAGCGACTCAGTATCGCTCCTGTCGTTGTCCTAGGCCATACGGTTGACTACGTATCAGGCGATGGAATAAGCTTTCACGCTCAGTTCTCCGTATCTTGTGTGTTTAAATCTGACGATATCGCCGTGAAGGAAAATATCACCATAGAAAACATTTTCCCTCGGAATATGTGTTCCGGAAGTAAAAATTCCCTCCAAAAGAATAAACTTTCCGTGATTGGCTTACAACGGCTAGGTTCTGGGAATTACGATTTCTACGAAAAGAATCCTTTGGAGACAATGGCGATCGATGGGGACTACACATTCATCCATAATATTTCGACCACTTGTGGACTTCAGAACTGGACCGTGCCTGATGGAAGCAACAACAGTGAATGTCCTATTTGTGCGTACGAGTTTGGTATCATTGGAAATGAAACTTGTATGATGGATAACTTGGTACAGAATATGTGCGAAGAAGTTCCGGAATTTGAAATATTCAGTGTCTGTGATTGCTCTGAGCAAAATAAAAATCCAACTGTTGTCGGTAATAGAGGAAATACGGTTCACATCGGAGTTCATATGATTTTACTTTTTATGTGTATTTCGTACCTTTAAGTCTAAAACATTTTTCCTCACCTTTAGTCAGGATATTAAGTGTTTTATACTTCAACTTTAACACGTATTTTTTTTATGAATTACCAATTCGGGCCATTCTTTTTTGGAGGGCAGATGGTAGTAGAGGGTTATTTTTTTAACCCCTCCATTCTCTGAAATGCAAATTCAGGAGAGATACTTATGTAAACAAAGAGAACACTTAACTTAGTATTATACTAGTGAAGCTGTGGATTTTCGACAATACTATTTATACTTGTATCTGGATCGAGCGACACTCGTGTCATGTCGAATGTATATATGTTACAAATGATTAGGGTATGACGAGGGGGAACGGGGCCGACTGTGGTCGGCAAAGGAGTGGGGTCCTCGAGGGACGAAAATGACCTAAATGAAACTTTGCGATAAGGTAATTCTAGAACACATTATAGGTGGCAAAATATTAGCACTTCAGTGTGGATATCTCAGATGCGAATCCAGCCATCTCATATACATTGAAGCCCTAGAATTATCCTTGTTAATGAGAGATTCCTTAGATATACCGTTACTCTAGTTATTTTGTAAATGATTGTCATCAGTGACTAACTACTATATATTTGTTTTGAAATACACTTACAGTATGTCATTAGTGTGTATAAATGTATTCGTATCTTTTCTGTTCCATAATATTGAAACATTAGTTTTTTCATGTTATTAAGTTATTGAATAAATTTCCTTGTAATAAACATTTTGTACAGATTGAAGTGTGTTTATATTGACGTACATTAAAGGCCGGGATGAGGGTAGTTGAAAAAAGAAATGGAAATATTTCTCTGGTATATCAAATAAGCCATTATTTTGTTTAAAATTTTTGTTACCTCTCCGCTTGAGGTGACTGTTAATAATTTTCTTTTCTGTCCTTCGATTGTGCTGCTTTTGCGATGAGTGGGAAGGTGGGCGCCCGTTAACCGGTTAACACACCAAATGAGTGACGTTTGTTACTTCACTTGACCGTTCTAAGTCGGTATCGTAACCGCAGCACAATCGAATATTTCTGTAATGTCGTTTCGTGTATATTATGCTATTGTCATCTTTTGTGTACAGGCCCTTGGTGATTTGTGTCATACATCTTTGTCAGATGTCTTCTGTTTTCTCTCTTACGTTTAAATGATTGTCCGTCTCTTTGATTGTTCTGCCTTTGTGGTGATTAGGAAGGTTGGCCATAATAACCACACAAGTGACTTTTATCTCTTCGATTGACCGCTTTGAGTCTATGACATAACTTGTATAATATAATAGATGTATTTTTGTGACGTCTTTGTATTTACCCTTTTAACTGTTTTCTAAGACCGTAGAAGGTTTTATCATTTATAAACAAATCTCTTTTCTTTTCTCTCACACCAAACCTTGCCCTGCATATCCTTAGATATATGATAACTTCTGGTGTGTGACTGATACATAGGTCAACACTGTGCACTTGAGATGACACATATATGTCAATACTGAACACTTGAGATAACACTTACGTCAATACTGAACACTGGAGATGACACATATATATTAGCACTGTACACTTGAGATGAACTATATAGGTCAACACTGTACACTTGAGGTGACACATACAGGTCAACACTGTACACTTGAGATGTCGCATATAAGTCAATACTGAATACTTGAGATGACACATATAGGTCAACACTGTGCACTTGAGATGACACATATAGGTCAACACTACATTTGAGATGACAAATAAAGGTCAACACTGTACACATGAGATGACATATATCAGCACTGTACACTTGAGATGGCAGATTTATGTCAATAGTGTACACTTGAGATAACGCATATAGGTCAACGCTGTACACTTGAGATGGCACATTTAAGTCAGCACTGTACACTTAAGATGACACATGTCTACACTGTACACTTGAGATGACACATATATGTCAGTACTGTTCAATTGAGAGGACATATATAGGTCAATACTGTACGCTTGAGATGACACATGTATGTCAACACTATACCCTTGAGATGATATATATCAGCACTGTACACCTGAGATGACACATGTCTACACTATACACTTGAGATGACACATATATGTCAGCACTGTACACTTGAGATGACACATATATATCAACACTGTGCACTTGAGATGACACATGTCAACAATGTACACTTGAGATGAACGTTAATTAATACTGCACACGTGTCACAACCACACAGCATTAGATTAGTGGTATGAAATATATGAAATTATATAAAGTCAACCGTCGTGGAGAATAAATATGTCTCAGAAGGAATTAATGATATCCATAATTGGAAAAAAAGCTAGCAAGTGTATATAAATTGATATCTATACGCATGTTTTTGACATATCTTCCATAATAAACATTCGGCAAAAACATCATCCGGTCAATGGGATAATAGATTACAAGGTATTGTCACCTAGTATCAAATTAAGTTGATTTATTAGAAATCAGCACAGAATGGAATTATACATCTATTGACCATTGGATTATAAAGGCACGGTAAATGAAGTTATCAATGCCAACAGATACTTGTAGTAAAATGTTTTGAGTTTTGATAACATTGTACATAAAATACCTTGATATAGATTATTCTAACAATGAAACCTATGATAACTCCCTTCAAACAAGAATCATCTTTTAGACAAATCAATCATATTAGGGAAATTTATTAGCAAAAGCAATTTATTTTTGAAAGACCTATAAAATAAAATTGTGATGAAATAGCATTTTAAACAATCATCGATTAATCATAAATCTAATTTAACAAATATGAAATCAAATCTAAATGTATAAAAAGATATGGTTATTGAGATCTTAACGGTAATGGCAATTATCTAGTAGATTTAGATTATGTTGATTCTAACATTCCAAATATTTTAAGTCGATGTATCATACAACGAAATTTGATACATGTATTCTTATTTTAGCTAGGTGATTGGAAGGCGTGAAGGCGTGTTGATATATCACAATACATTACGAACAAAACTTTTAACAATCAAAATAGTTAAAATGCATGATTCATAAGATTACATAGTATCAAAATCTTCAAAAATTGCAATTTGTTAATGAATTTTCTCGTATTGTATAAGATATCATTGTAGAAATTAACAATCGATGAATTTGTAATTACCAAAAACAAAGAAATATGAATTGGTATAATGTCTGATGAAGGCATGGTATAATCAATGAATTGTTCTTATTACCATATGGATCACCAAAGGCAGATTGTTGAGAGGAACTCTTTCGTGATGCTTCAGAGAGAAATAATCAGTGGCATATATGAAGAAAAACTCCGGCAAAATCTCCAGATGGATTTGAAATAAAATGTGAATCCGCCAATATAGGTAGTGTAAAAATGTCCACAAAGCACCTTTGAGGGATTGTCGAATTGGTTATATTTCGCTCTAGGTTTGAATTTTAAATGTGCTATTTGTTATTCAAAATTGAGATTTTACAGTTCTGGAAGACCTCCCAACTTCTGTCTATTAAGCATTCATAACCAAATTTTGTTCCATACATTTCTCCGCATTGTTCACAGATTTCGACAAAGTGACTGTAAGCGTATCCATCGGGAACGTTTCTGAAACGAAAAAAAAAAAAGGCGGCATTGAAAATGAAGCTGTAATAACAGGGATACTGGAAAGTTTACTTAATTCATTTTGGAAGTTTAAGAGTGGAGTTCCATGATAGAGAGAGGTGAATTGAATTCTATTTAAAATGAGAGATAATCTTACAAATCTAAAAATTATATTTATTAACACCATGTTAGCACTGAGTTAAAGAATTGCTATTTTGATTTACAATCATACACCCTTCTAGGAAACGATAGACCTTTTCATAAAAAGCAAAGGAACACAAACACATTAAAACAGAGTGTTTGTGTTCCTTTGCTTTTTATGAACCAGACTTCCCTTTGGAGGACTTCTTCGAATCATTTTGGTTATTTTCAAAATCCACCTAGCGTCTCGATAATAAATATTTGAACATATATACGTGTATAAATTTAGTGCACCAAGTGAATTGGGGGTCAAAGAAACCACAGAAAGTAGTAATTCTATTTCGTATTTAGATATTATGTTGTCTTTCGACATTAATGGTCAATTGAACACCTCACTCTATGACAAACGTGACGATTTCAATTTCGCTATCACAAACTTTCCTTTCATAAGTAGCAACATTCCATCATCGCCCGAATACGGCGTATTCATATCTCAGTTAATACGTTATTCCAGAGCATGTTCAAATTACAATGACTTTGTTCTGAGGGCTAGGCGACTTTCAGTTAAGCTGCTCAACCAGGGTTATATATGTGCTAGACTAACAGCGTCACTGAGGAAGTTCTACGGTCGTTACGAGACTCTTATTACTCCATATGATACCTCGTTATCCAGGCTGTTAAATGAATTTCTGGACTGAGACCGATTCCGATCATTTTACACAGATTTTCTCCTTCTATGCTAGAAGGTTACCTACTTTGACTTCTCCATATATAAACACATATGAAATTTACACGATTTGACTCTTTCTACTGGGTATATTTGACGGGTGTTGCTAGCAAGCAGGAGATGCTCACTCTCCCCGGGCACCTGGTCTCACTCCATCACAGGGGTTCACATATGCTCTTCAAGTAGACATATTTTATTATTTTCCACTTGTTTTTCATTTTCACTGATTTTGTATGTCCTCTTGTTTCATGATTTTTCGACTTATGGTTTGGATTTATCCATCATCTTTACATATACGCATTTGGACAACTTAGGTTGCTCAAGGACGAAACTGTGTTAATCCAACGTGTAAATACACGAACAACAAACTGATTATCAAATCAACATTAAAGTAAGAGCCAAAGGACTATTCTAACGAGAGAGCTTTGTATAAAGGAGACAGTATTATGTACAAACTTAGATCTCATTGAGTTGGAGGTATGCTTGTGGGTCAGTATAGATGCACAGAAACCTTGGTTGTGATAACCATCGAGGAATATATGTAGTTTGTTTTTGTTATATGATTTTCAGTATCTATCGCTCGCTTATAAATTGTAAATGTAATTCTCGAAAAATTTCATGTATCTTTCCTTCATCGACGAATGATAACTACGTGTATTTGTTTATACATACCTTCTGACAAATTGCTCCAGAGGCACGGGCGTAGAGGATGCAAGCATTTCTAAAAATACCATTGCAAAAACACAGACTGTCAATGTTCGTGAAGTCATCTGAAACACGATAAATCCAATTGATTTATTTAACAGAACAAATATGAAAAACATGGGCACGTCTAATCTGAAAACGTTTTCATAAGAATTTAAAGATTATTTTATTAATTACTACTTCCTGTTTTGATTTGTAGTAATGGAAACCAAAAACAAAGTTTTAAAATGCCTAAAAACCCCCAAAGTATCAATGAGCGGAGATAAGATATCTGACTTAACGATATGGTATTGCTTAAACCCCTTCAACCTCAAGGAAAACTGAAAATAATAGAATGGAACAGATCTGTAGATCACAACATAAATATAACCAATTTATCAATATGGTGATGTAAAATATCTATGTGTTCAAAACTACAGACCTCTGGGAATTTGTGCTCTCAACAAAAATGGAATGGTGGAAGATAATATACGACATTATGAATCCCTTCTCTCTGACTGTAATCCCGATAGCATACAGAGCAGAGAGAGGTCAAAGGACAATAATATTGATGAAGGCTAGTCACTTAGCGTCCTTCATACATGCATCGGTAATTTTCGTCATGAGTGATTGGAGTAAGCAATGCATTCATGATCAACTATATAGATATTTACAAGTAATGAGCTTCAAATGAATAGTAAACTTCCGATTCATAGTGATTTCCCCAACGGTTAGATCACCTTGAAAATTCCCAATGCTGAATACGTGAAGCGGAGTGGTATTCCTTAAGCAAACAGTCCATTATCTTGAGTGGCACTTTAATAATTTATGAATTTATATTCATAATTTTATCCTTCCTAAACAGTTTTATTAAGACACGTGCATATATAGTAAAACAAAATTCAAAATTAATGCCGTTATTTAATTTCAAAGTAAAAAACTTGGTTTATTTATGTTTTATGTATAAATGTTTGTGATATGATACAACATCTTGATGATTATGTAGGTGTAATAGATCTGATATTAGTACTATAATAAGATAAAGATGAACTAAAGTTGAATTAGCATTTAACGTCACATGTATATCCTGCTAGCAATAGTCATATCGTCGGCGTTGTGGAAATCAAGTGAACCCATCCTGCTTAACAGCCGAGTTCTACATCTTATCAATGAGAAACAAAACAGCTCAAAATCATCATATTAACTATATACTGATCATCATAAAATATTTCCAAAATTTTTATCATACAGCAGAAAAAAGGAAGGAAGAGAGAAATAAGGAAAGAAAAGAATATCGATGTTCCGGAAACAAACCATATAATATCATAATAATATGGTTTAGATGTCTGTACAGTTTATACAGATGGTCACAGAAACAGTAAACAGTAAATGGATAGGGAACAAATTAAAAAATATAAATGTAGCTTATTAATGAAAATTGAACCAATTAGTTCTTTTCAGTGGCACATGATATTAACTTATCATACAGATGATAATAAAGAGAAAGAAACATATGGTACCTACGATGACCAGAAAATATATAGCATATAAAGTTTGATCGTAAACAAAAGTAAATGCTTGCTTTTAATGTAAGAATTTAATACAGAATATGCAGAGATATTGTTGAAACACGAGTAAGGAGAATGTGAGACTTATAACAAAGTGACAGTCCATTAAGTACAGCGATTATATAATGATGTGCTAGTATGCACTGTGCATGTGTTTCGGATATAGAAAGCTAACCAACAGTAACAATAAATGAAATATAAAAAGGAATAATTATAATAGCATTAGACCTTTTGGCAAATTAAAAGAAATAAAATGTTTAGAACTTATCTTAAATTATTGACTATTGTACATTAGCTTACCGTGATAATCTGTAGCCAAGTCTTGTAGTACTGATCTTGATTCTCTGCTGAACCATCATTTATAATCATACATATCCAATACTAATTGATTTTCATCTTCAATGACGTCATCAGGTGTCAGTTTGTATGTTTACTTGTATGGGGGTATTTTCTTGTTATACGAAACCATTTTTTTGCGATTAATGTGTTTTAATTAATTGAAATTTTGATATCAATTTATTTGAAACATTTCTAATAAGTTCAGGACCTGTTTATACAACCTAACATTCAAGTCCATTTACAGTGCTTTATGGCTGATGAAGTTTAAATGGCATACCACTCATCACGGCGTGAACTTTCTGTTTTATGACTCGTACATCTTTCTGCGTGTTATTTATGAGTTATTGTGTTACTACAATCTTCATAGTGTCATAATATTACTATACATCTACCTGCGTGTTATTTATGAGTTATTGTGTTACTACAATCTTCATAGTGTCATAGTGTTACTATACATCTACCTGCGTGTAATTTATGTGTTATTAATTGTGTTACTATAGTCTTCATAGTGCCATAGTGTTACTATACATCTACCTGCGTGTTATTTATGAGTTATTGTGTTACTACAAAATTCATAGTGTCATAATGTTACTATACATCTACCTGCTTGTTATTTATGAGTTATTGTGTTACTACAATCTTCATAGTCTCATAATGTTACTATACATCTACCTGTTTGTTATTTATAAGTTATTGTGTTACTACAATCTTCATAGTGTCTTAATGTTACTATACATCTACCTGCGTGTTATTTATGAGTTATTGTGTTACTACAATCTTCATAGTGTCATAGTGTTACTATACATCTACCTGCGTTTTATTTATGACTTATTGTGTTACTACAATCTTCATAGTGTCTTAATGTTGCTATACATCTACCTGCGTGTTATTTATGAATTATTGCGTTACTACAATCTTCGTAGTGTTATAATGTTACTATACATCTACCTGCGTGTTATTTATGAATTATTGTGTTACTACAATCTTCGTAGTGTCATAATGTTACTATACATCTACCTGTTTGTTATTTATGAGTTATTGTGTTATTACAATCTTCATAGTGCCATAGTGTTACTATACATCTACCTGCGTGTTATGTATGAGTTATTGTGTTACTACAATCGTCATAGTGTCACAGTGTTACTATACATCTACCTGCGTGTTATTTATGAGGTATTGTGTTACTACAATCTTCATAGTGTCATAATGTTACTATACATCTACCTGCGTGTTATTTATGAGTTATTGTGTTACTACAATCTTCGTAGTGTCATAATGTTACTATACATCTACCTGCGTGTTATTTACGAGTTATTGTGTTACTACAATCTTCATAGTGTCATAGTGTTACTATATATCTAGCTGCTTGTTATTTATGTGTTATTAATTGTGTTACTATAATCTTCATAGTGTCATAATTTTACTATACATCTACCTGCTTGTGATGTATGAGGTATTGTGTTACTACAATCTTCATAGTGTCATAATGTTACTATACATCTAGCTGATTGTTATGTATGAGCTATTAATTGTGCTACTACAATCTTCATAGTGTCATAATGTTACTATACATCTAGCTGCTTGTTATGTATGAGCTATTAATTGTGTTACTACAATTTTCATAGTGTCGTAATGTTACTATACATCTAGCTGCTTGTTATTTATGAGTTATTGTGTTACTACAATCTTCATAGTTTCATAATGTTACTATACATCTAGCTGCTTGATATGTATGAGCTATTAATTGTGTTACTACAATCTTCATAGTGTCATAATGTTATTATAAATCTACTTGCCTGTTATTTATGAGTTATTGTGTTACTATAATCTTCATAGTGTCATAATGTTACTATACATCTAGCTGCTTGTTATGTATGAGCTATTAATTGTGTTACTACAATCTTCATAGTGTCATAATGTTACTGTACACCTACCTGCTTATTATTTATGAGTTATTGTGTTACTACAATCTTCATAGTGTCATACTGTTACTATACACCTACCTGCTTGTTATGTATGAGCTATTAATTGTGTTACTACAATCTTCATAGTGTCATAATGTTACTATACATCTACCTGCTTGTTATTTATGAGTTATTGTGTTACTACAATCTTCATAGTGTCATAATGTTACTATACATCTAGCTGCTTGTTATGTATGAGCTATTAATTGTGCTACTACAATCTTCATAGTGTCATAATGTTACTATACATCTACCTGCGTGTTATGTATGAGCTAGTAATTGTGTTACTACAACCTTCATAGTGTCATAATGTTACTATACACCTACCTGCTTGTTATTTATGAGTTATTGTGTTACTACAATCTTCATAGTGTCATAATGTTACTATACATCTAGCTGCTTGTTATTTATGTGTTATTAATTGTGTTACTATAATCTTCATAGTGTCATAATTTTACTATACATCTACCTGCTTGTGATTTATGAGTTATTGTGTTACTACAATCTTCATAGTGTCATAATGTTACTATACACCTACCTGCTTGTTATTTATGAGTTATTGTGTTACTACAATCTTCATAGTGTCATAATGTTACTATACATCTACCTGCGTGTTATGTATGAGGTATTAATTGTGTTACTACAATCTTCATAGTGTCATAATGTTACTATACACCTACCTGCTTGTTATTTATGAGTTATTGTGTTACTACAATCTTCATAGTGTCATAATGTTACTATACACCTACCTGCTTGTTATTTATGAGTTATTGTCTTACTACAATCTTCATAGTGTCATAATGTTACTATACATCTACCTGCTTGTGATTTATGAGTTATTGTGTTACTACAATCTTCATAGTGTCATAATGTTACTATACATTTTTTTAAATATTAGTCTACAGCCTTTATATGACACAAATGGATATATATTGTTTTCGTCATATTTAAAAGACATCACAAACATGTTCGATTGAAATGCAAATGCGGTCAACTTGAGCGAAAATCGTCACTCAGTTGTTGTAGTTCAGGAACATTTAGGAAAGTCTGCAGATGTCAATCTAATGCCTGTACCTTCATTACTCTGTACTGACATAAGTACACAACATGTTGTATCTCATAGACATGAACCATTTTAAATAATTGTATATACACCTATTCGTGCTTCATTTGCATCTGGTTTATTACCTTTTAAGAATGAGGGAAAAGTTACATGCATAAAACGACGAGATAACAATTGTATTTTTTTTCAATATATCTGAAATATCAAATTTGGCTTTGGTCCATGGTTCAAACGAAAGGGGATTCAGGTGTTTTTAACGGATCTGCAGAGCATAGGAGAAAAAACACACAAAAACCATCACAAAATGATTTGATATCAATGCATTTGTGGTACCATCTTAAGGCGGTCATTTGAAGTGACAATTGGCACACAGTGCATCATTGAACTCTAGACGAGTATAACTTATCAGTTCAACTTACAGGCTTCATTTTATGAAAATTAATCCCAGCCTTGTTAAATGTCATTCTGTGGTTTATGATGGACCTTTTATCATTTGTATTATAGTGTATTCATATCATATTATCTCAGAATGTCGGGTTGTGTATAGCTACGTCTTATACCACAATATATTTTACCTTCAAAAAGAAGCATAAGTCATGACTTCTTTTATGTGTATTCTTGTTTGTACTGAATGTCCGTGACGACTATTGTCATACAGCTGAGTAACATGTCTTCTTTCCGTTCTCTTCGACTTTTTTTTTAATGGATCAGGATTCTTTCCCTTTCTATTATGCATAGGATTCGATTCAAAATCGTAGGAATATATGGTACGAACATACAATTTTACCGTTGTAAATGGATAAACATTTGAAAACATCGAAATGTAAGATTAAAGGCAATTTTCTGTTGCTCTTTTCTTCAGAAGCATCGGCATGGACTTCACATAAATGTAAAACAAAGGTACATATAAAGTGCCCATGGGAATGCTAATGGTTTGCTGGAAAATTTTTTCGCAAATTGATACAAAGATGTTGATACATAGATTTTGTTACATAGATGTTGATTTATAGATGTTTATATATATGGAATTCCAATATCTTTCAGTGCAAGGTGATCACGTGATCTTTCTTCTTGAGCA
The DNA here is from genome assembly GCA_035048485.1 of Pteria penguin. Taxonomy (NCBI): domain Eukaryota; kingdom Metazoa; phylum Mollusca; class Bivalvia; order Pterioida; family Pteriidae; genus Pteria; species Pteria penguin. The sequence continues at coordinate 13,401,416 of CM068591.1, read as the reverse complement.
TTCGGTTACAAAGAAAAAGGCCAGTGTTCGACTGTTTTAAATATACATACGTTAATAAGGAACTGTAATGTATAGGTCATAAAGAATAGTGCGAAGATATAACGTTTCACTGTTAAATGTTATATTATTCATGTTAATGAAATAATTTCGTTTCGAGTTTTTTGGTCAGATATTCCTACACGCCACTCTACTTTTAAACGTGTGAATGGACCTTCTAACAGAATTGGATTAGCATTATTTCTGACCTATCACGCTACCTGTTATCCCAAGAAGTAGAATGCTTACCTTACCAATTCTGCAGATCAGATTACTTATGTCTTGTTTCACTTATTGCAGTGATAATTCCCGTTGTATTTTATAAAAAAAGGAAATAATCGATTATGTACCTAATGTAAAATTCTAAAAATTTAAAGAGATATTATTACGTTGTCTGCAAAAGTAACATACATTTCATATTCCTGGTTATATTCTAAAAGTTTCTAAAGCTGCTATGCATCAGAAGTAGACGTGTCATTTCTGATGAAGCGTAACTGTAAGTATGACCAAGGAGTAATCTTTAAAACTGACAAGTGATCTGTATGATAAAATTATATGACAGAGAGAGGGGGGGGGGATGAAGCGGAACTTGTGCTACATATCAAAATTTTTGACGTATTTGTGAGATAATAATAATCACAGAATAGTATTAAGAGTAACACTAAAATTCACCTAGTGCTTACACAACATGGGAATGTTTCCCTTGAAAAGGAAGATAGATTGATAATTAGAAGGAAAGGAGAAAAGGAATTCTGATATTATAAGCATACGAGTTTGACAGTGTGTGTGTTACGACCAACACATTGCAGACTTGTAAATGTGTGTGTGTGTGTGTGTTTGTGTGTAAGTGTCTGAGGTTGTGTGTTACATGTAACAAGTCACTATACCCAATGAGCATCGCGGAAACCAAATCTGTGTATTGCCATGTCGTACGAACGCGTTAAAACACACAAGTGGGGGTCGTAGGAAGCTTTTCAGAAGTTTGTGTGGTTTTTTTTGGGGGGGGGGGGAGCAAACCTTGTATTTCGTTAGGTTTCGTAATGTGATAAAACATTGATGATCGTCTGGGCCCCCGCTGGCTCCCCAGTTCCTATTAGCCTGTATCTACTTATAGATGCTGCATAATGATAATTTTTGGTTGTATCGCTAAGAAAAGTGATTGAAATGAGTTGCAATGAAAGTTAGGCAATGTGTCAATATTTCGATTACGAGTTATTACATTGCCCTGCAGTGCACAATATAGACTGGAGATCATACAGCGAAAAATACTGAAAGGAGTCGAAAGACCCCAATGAATTATTTTAACTACCGGGTGAAAGTTAATATTACATATATGCGAAAAACCACGTTTTAAGTCTACATTCTGCAGATTTTACACTTGCTATGAATACCTTCTTTGCTCTTATCAGAAATCATTGTCTGACATGTTGACTTCCTTATTTGTTTGTAGTTCTTTTTAAACCGTTTGTACTGCGATGATTATTATACATTTTTACTTCAGAATTTTTACCGATTGTAACTACGGTATTACCGTTACCACATCATATGATTGACTACGAGTTATATTAGTTTGAATCATAGTATTGCATTATGGCGGATGAGACCGGTCAGCAGGGGATGCTAACACTTCCATGGCACCTGATCCCGCCCCTGGCTCTTCCTTAAAATTAATATATGAATCTAGGTAGTCACCTTCTATGAGTACTTTTATTACTTTGATTTTCAAACCGATTTAGTGCAGTTATGTATTGAACATGGGTCTAGATAATCAAATACATAGCATTGGTATTTGCAGATCCTTTTAAATGAATATAACAATATTAATAAACAAAATAATTTCAAGGACCAAAAGGCTACCACATCTGAGATGTCAAAAATATCTGATCATGAATATCATTACTGAACAAATATAGTTATAAAAGAAAAAAGAGGAGTTACTGGCTCTGTTATATGGCAGAAGTCACCTTGGAGCTATACAATACATGAATATAAATAATATACTAGAACATATAACACATTACAAAAATATTTGATTGTAGTGCAATTACGATACCGACTTAGGACGGTCATTTAATTTGACAAAAGCCAAACAAATGGTGTGGTTAACCGGTTTACGGGCCCACCTTAAAAATAATGAATAAAAAATAATGAATGACATCATCTTGAGCCAACCGTGCTCTGCCCGTCTGAACTCAAGCTAAGATCCTATATTTGTAGGAATTTCGGCTATTTCAACAGTAGGAGAGAACAAGGTTGAGGACTTTTTCGATTTTGAAAAGATTTACACAAAGCCTGTCATATGGTCATGACTGCCCTGTGGCTCAGTGTGCAACGCTGTATATGAATGTAGAGGAGCCTAATACAAGGCAAGATCTTTGAGATGATATGAAGGCCATACTGTCAATGTTTATACCATTAAATTTTTTTAAAACTCGATGAAATGAAATTATCGGAACCTTTGACCTTCCTCGATTTGAAACTATAATCACTGTAGCCGTAGAAACGAAGATGAGATTTTCGCTTGACTCATATACTACTGAAAAGTTTTCCGATTTTAACTAGACTAACCATCTAACTAGACAAGATATACAATAGGAAATTCAAAGTGATCAAGTTTTATCATAGATGCTAGTATATATATAAATGTCAATAATTTTAATGTATATGTTAAAAAAGATGTTTTCTTATTAGATATATTACTTTTCTTGAAAAGAAGTTCAAGTAGATAGATAGAAATACTGAATCTTTGATATGCAGGGCCATCACGTATTAACATGACATCTAGATGTGTCATTAAATATATGTATGAATTCGAAACGTTTTGAATTTGAAGTAGAAGCATGAATTCCCTTAAGTACAATACAAAAACATTTATTATAAAACATCTTCTGTAAGGGGAGCGAATGGAAATCCCATTATTTGTCGATAAATCTTGCCATAATATTTCACACAGAAGTTTTCGTATATAAAAATGATAGCATTATCATTACAATTTGAATGTCCATTATTTCAAAGAGTCATATAGTTTGTCCCAGAAAACTCCAGAGATTTCCGAAGATCAGAGGTATGTCTTTGGACTGTTGTTGAAACTCCACTGTTAATATTATAATATTAGAAATGGCAGGTTAGTTTAATTAGATGTCGTAGAGAGGTATATAAGTTAGATAAATCAAATGTGGAGACATTTGAAAATGTAGAGAAGGAAGTGTTTCGTCGTAAAAAACCGTAATTGATGTTACTTTTATTAAGTGTAACATTACAGTACTTTATAATGTAATTTTTGACTGCAGTTAAAGCGGAATGTAAGTGCTGCGAAAGAATATTAGTTGGGCAATGACTGTAACTGGATATAAAACATGACCTGTATGGAATTGTGTGTAATTTTGGGAGTCAATATATTGTAGGAAGGTCATATTTATCGATGTTAATTCTAGAATCGGACATATCATTATGATGATTAAGAAAAATATTGTCTTTCAACAGTTTGGTTTCAGCATATGTAATAATAGTGGGTAACTCATAAGTCCGCAGTTTAAAAGCACTATAATCGAATATTTTTGTGATGTTTTATGTGTTTTTCATATTATTACACTGTATACTGTATATTTCCTTGGTGACTTCTGTCATACGACTGAGTCAGTAACTTTTCTTTCTTCATTCATAAGTACTGGAATATAGTAAAAATTTCGAACAGTGATAATATTATCAACTGACTCATTACAAAGACATATTTGAGACCATTTTTCGAAATATAGTCACATCCCATTTCTGCTCAAGTAATTCATGTCTGTTTTATTTTATACGTACGCGGTACCAATATGAGACGATTTAATGGTGGATTCGCTAGAGATATGTTGGCAAAGGAAACATTGCTTTATTTTGCAAATATCCTAGAAACCCCGTTTGTCCAGCGTTGATTAATGACCACTGGATATTTCTAGAAAGGTGTATAAAGGTAGAGATAGATATAAAATTATCAATTTAAAATGTATCCCATGAATATATCTCGTAAAATTAAGGAAGCTTAATTATACATCAAGAGAATCCTTATAAAGCTTAGAACCTAGAATATATGAATGAATGAATAGATAGATAGATAGATAGATAGATAGATAGATAGATAGATAGATAGATAGATAGATAAATAGATAGATAGATAGACAGATACATAGATAGATAGATAGATAGAGAGAGATGATAGATAGATAGATAGATAGATAGATAGATAGATAGATAGATAGATAGATAGATAGATAGATAGATATGATAGATAGATAGATAGATAGATAGATAGATAGAGAGAGAGATAGATAGATAGATAGATAGATAGATAGATAGAGAGAGAGATAGATAGATAGATAGATAGATAGATAGATAGATAGATAGATAGATAGATAGATAGATAAATAGATAAATAAATAAATAAATTTTTGTAAAAAAGTCTCCTAGATATGTAATACCTCTTCACATATGCTCTTCAAGTAGACATATTTTGTTATTTTCCATTTGTTTTTCATTTTCACTGATTTTGTATGTCCTCCGGTTTTATGATTTTTGGACTTGTGCTTTGGATTTATCCATCATCTTTACATGTAAATACCATAAATATAGTTACTTAAAAAGATATGGAAGTGTATAATATGTAAATAAAAATATATACATTGCATTACAATATACCAATAAGTGGATAAATAAATAAATGAACTAATAAATAAATATACCCGGTATTAAAAGATAAATTAAGAAAAGTAAATAACGAAGAAGTACCGAAGGATTAACCATATCTCATAGTCCTTGGAATAAAAGGACAATATCGTGTATAGTGTCATATGTCAACATTCCGCAAATTTTACGGTTGTTATAAAGACCTTATTTGCTCATGTGATGTATCGTTGTCTGACATGTTGACTTCCTTATTTCACAGTAACTAAATCATCTGTATTACCTATACTATACAACAGTATTCTTACTGCTTATGACTACGTCAAATAAGTTTGTATAAGTTGTGAAATGAAGACGCCATATGCAGGAGAGGAAGGTATGTTGCTACTCAGAAAAGAGAAGTTGGTAATAATGAAATTGAAATCGTCACGTCTGTCACAGAGAGAGGTTACAAATGAATCATCGTCACTAATTGATAGGAGTATATTGAGGTATGAAGCAGAAAATGCGCTCTCTGTTGTATCTTTCATCTCGAGTTCGGATATTTGATGTTGAGGGGATCCTTAAATACAGGGGTTGTTAATCAACAAAATGTCATCGTAAATCTGTATGTAAAGTTGAACCAAGATGCTAATTGCTTATTGCCTTTAGAGAACAGAGACTGTATGAATTCTGCTTCGTAAGAGTACAAAAATATGTCGGCCAGAAGAGGCGCACAATTAGTACCCATAGGATAATGTGACTTAAAACGAAAAAAAAAAAGATGGCTAAATAAGCATTTATCGTTCATCTGAACATTGAAGATACATTTTTCTATTTTTAGTGATGTTTTTGATAAATGTCAATGACGGTTACCTTAATTGTTTCTCTATATCAAGCGAATAGCCAGGAAGTTTCCAAAATTTAATTTGAATGATTTCAGAATTGAACCAAAACAGTTCAGCCGGTCTCATGCAGAAGTTGTTTGTCAAAGGACGGCACCCTCGTAGACCTATGTCACCCCATTCTGGATTCACATTTCGTCGGATCTTGACAAAAACAGCAACACTTCTAGGGGATCTTGAATACTTCATCCTTTTCACATTTATACAAAAGCCTTGTATTAGTTCTAAAGTTGAAATCTTAAGTAATGCACAATAAGTAGATACGCTTGTGCTTGGTTTTCAAGTCATATGAGTAATTTATCAGAGACAGATAGATATAAGGAGGTCATTGAGCATGAAGGTGCCCCAGCATATCATGTAACATTCTGGAAAAAGGAACTACATACCATTGAAAATTATCCTTATATCGAACTTAGAAATTCCTCAGTGGTGATTTCTTCCGTTCGATTTCGTAGCCTTGTGCGAGTAAAATTTTGGAATTCGTCTGTCCCTCAGAATACTCGTAAGAGTGTAGTGTATGTGAAATTGAAACGTAATATGAAAGTTGAAATCATCACGTTTGTTTTTCAAAAAGTGGGGGGTGGGGTGTAACTTACCATCCCTACCAATAGACAAGTGTAAATCTATAGGTATAAAGCAGATGTATTGCCTTCTGTCACGACATTTATCATAAGTTCAGATACAAATGACTGAAGTAATTCTAAAAGTTTTGATTATTTATGGACAGAGCGTTGTCAATGCCTCTGTATTTGAAATTCAACTGAGATGTATCTGATTCTTTCCTGAAAAAAAGTAGTAACTAAAGGAGTTCTGCTTTGTACAAGTACAAAAGATTTCAGCCAGGAGTGGTGAACAGTTGCTATCAATTGCAATGCCAAAAATCTCCTGGAAAATCCTTTCCAGACCCTACGAAAATAAACGCCGGCATCTTAATTATATCTAATTTGCTTTCCCCATCCCGCAGATCAACCCCTTAAGCAATCTTTTAAAAACGCAAAAACGAAATACGGAGAGGATATAGAACACTTGTTTGTTTTCAAGTGTCAGAGGAGTACTTCATAATGTGAAAAATGACGACGACTATAACGCGCACAACAGATCTGATTAGAAAAACTCACTTCGACTCACATGACTTGTAAAGTACGTCTAAGGTCAAAAATTGTAGTATCTTATCTTATCTATATTTAAAACAGTATTTCACATTACAAAAGGAATTCTTAGACGAAAATATTACTTTGTAAATATAACAGAAACACCTACTCTAAATTTAAATACGTGGCTATGAGAAATTTTAGGAATTATTCTAGTACCCATTAAGCAACTGCAATAAAATCAAGGCCAATAGACGGCAAAGTCATGCATCAGACAATAAATTGTATACAATGCCCTTGAATTATGAAAGGAATGAATGAATATTCGCACCCACGGAATAAAAATTGAAATGATAAACGATTATGTTAAATTTACTTCCGGGGTATTGAATTCAATAAGATTAAATCAATTTTATGTGTGTTTTCTCTACGAGATACAATAGTTTAGGAGTAAAATTGATGAAAAAAACTTTGGCTGGGGAATTAACTTAATGGATATATATTGACATATCATTTTAAATATAAGGTATCTATATTTAAATTCATTTTGAATGAACGATTTAGAATAAAAGCTTTTATAAATGAATACATTTGTTAGACGATTGCACAAAATCATATTTCATCATTATGTGTCAAAGATAACAGGAATATTTATGACGTATGTATACTGTTAAAGAAAAGTTTGTACAACAAAGAAATAATCTAAAAAACTATTTCAGAAGCAATATGGTCCCAAAGAATATCGTTTTATTGTATATAGAAGATAAAGGTATTTTGCTTCATTTCTCTCGAAGAAAATTGAATATATTAAAAAAGAAAAATGATCACTCAATTATGAAAACGATGAATATTTTAATTATACAAAATGATTTTGATTTCATTTTGTTTTAAAGTTATTTACTTGTGAAAAGTTGATATATTTGTCCTAAACCCAGTTTACAGTGTTTCTGTACTGACCTGAAATATAGATTTACTGTAAAAAGGTTTCTATGTTATTCTTAAACTACGGTGAATCACCAAAGAGATATAACTGTCGAAATGCACACCAAATTAAGACACATATGTATGTTCTGATGTTAATACTTATGATGGTGGGGCCCGTAAACCGCATAATCACATCAATATAGGAACTAGCATTGTTTCAATTGATCGTCCCTAGTCGGTTTCTCATCTGCATTACAAATGATTTTGTGATGTCTTTCAATGTTTTATTGTTTGCTTTTTAGTCAGTGATGACTTTTGTCATACGGCTGAGTCACATGCCTTTTTGCCTTCTTTTATGAGAAGTGTAAAGATGATGGATAAATCCAAACCACAAGTCCAAAAATTAGGCAGACTTGATGGCTTGATAGCAAATTGGAACACTATATAAGCTACGATTGTTATTTATTTGCACATAAGGATTATTCCAACAATATGCTGGCGGAAAGTGTAACGAAAATTGGAAAACCTATAGAAAACTAATGCCTTTTGGTAGGTATACAGGCAAGTTAGTTAATTAGTATATTTTTACTTGACCGAATCCAGACTATACACAAGTAATTGTATTTTGTTTATTTCTATTTTGTGCCTTTAGCATAATATCTATTCTATTATAATTTCATTATGTACAATATTATATCTAGAAACCAGATAAGTGTTCATGTTAAGCTACAATATAAACTATACACAATAATAATAAACAATCTAAGTGTGGAAATTTCCATGCCAAGAGTTGTATGATGATGCTTCTCTTTGTTAAAACAATATTTAGAACCACAACTTGGATTTGGATGCATTTTGGATAATTCTGTATTTTGCATTGATGATTACATGATTACTAACTGTACAAACAAGAATAATATTTATATAATGACGCTAACGAATAAAAATATGTAATTATTTTGCTAACTTAAAAAAAAAAGTTTTATAACATGAGATTTATATTATGTTTATTCGTGGCTACTTTTCTTTCTCATACAAACGAGTTCAATGCTTTCTTTCATTTTTTTATTTGCGTAAATGCAGCAATTATTTTGTTGACTTTCAATGATGCAAGATTATTTCGTAACTCGTGCAATTGACCTTAGGCGTAATTGTTCCGCCTATCGGTAAGTATTTATTTACCTTGCAACCCTTTTATATTATTCAAGAAAACAAACTGGAAACGTTTTTCAATTTCACTTGGAATGACGTATGTAAACATTCATTTGAATAGTTCGAAATGTCAAACCCAAGCACAGGACTTGGGTCTCAATTCCTCACATAGAGAAAATCGACGGCAATTGAAAAAAATCGAAACTTTTATACTTTGGATGTAAACACGGTAAACGAAGGAAAAACAAACAGAACCAGAACCAAGTAGCAAAAAAAAAAAAAAAAATAAATAAATAAATGAAAAAATAAATAAATAAATAAATAAATAAATGAAAAAAAATTAGTAAGATTTTGTCCATTTCCCTTGATTCTCTGTCTGTAGGAAGAATTTGGACTCAAATCCCATGCTTGATTTGACATTTTTAATTAGGTTTTAAGTATTTACTTATCTTGTGGAACATTTTTCATATAATGTCATTTTGTGCAAGAAGGGTGTTAAAAATTGTTGCACTGGACTTTTTCATACAAATAGAAAAGTTTGTCCTTATATGAACATATAACCATTTATCACATCCTAAGTTTCAGGTAATAATAATATTTATGCCATTTCATCATTTTAATGGCAATTATCATATCAGTGTTACATTTGTATACGCCCGTTATAAGACGGGACGTATTATGTTATGGCGTTGTCCGTCTGTCCTTGTGTCCCTCCAAGGTCATGTTTCCGGTATTTTTTCTGCAGTCTTTCAAGATATTGGATTGAAACTTATATATAACTTTATATTAATGAGGGTCAGTACCAGTTCGCATTTGGGTATAATTGCTTCGGTTTTGCCAGAGTTACGGCCCTTTAAGGGTTTTACAGTTTTTCGGACTTTTTTTGCAGTCTTTAAAGATATTGAATCAAAACTTAGTATATAACTTTATATCAACAAGGGTCTGTACCAGTTCGCAATTGGGCATAATTGCTTTGGTTTTGCCAGAGTTACGGCCCTTAAACTTAGAAATTTTCAAGGATTTTACAGTTTTACGGATTTTTTTTCTGCAGTCTTTATAGGTATTGATTAAAACTTCATATATAACTTTATATATCAATGAAGCTCTGTGCCAATTCGCTTTTGGGTATGATTGCTTTGGTTTTGCCAGTGTTATGGCCCTTGAACTTTAGAAATTTTCAAGGATTTTACAATTTTCCGGATTTCTTTATGCAGTGTTTCAAGGTATTGGATTGTAACTTGGCCATTCATTCCAACTGATCCCCTTCAAACTAAGGGACGAGCGTATTATGCCACGCTGGGCGTTGCTCTTGTTTATCACTGTGTGCAGATCAGAAACGTAAGCGACACTTACCGGTAGAAAGGATTGCGATAAATAGATTGAGAATTCAAGACAAACAATTATTTAGTGTTAGGTTTCTTTGATTTTATCACATGTTACTTAATAATGTTTGCTCTGTCATATTCAAAGCAGTAGACAATCCAATTACTGAGGCAGTGGACAGAACTTGAAAACCAGCTCGGGCAAAAGGTTAATTGGTTCTTATCTGAAAACAATAATAGGAGATGATGCATGATGGACGTTTCCGAAGTTATTTCTAGATCTCTGCTTGAATGTGACCTTAATTATCATCATACAATTCACAGAAAACTATACACAATGGAATTTATTTTTCTTATTCCTTTGTCATGAAATTAGCTATTGCCTTCAAATTTATAGTGGTGAAAGTTATGCTTAACACAAATCAAGATTTATATTATTGTAATGATAAAATAGGATATTATATTTATTAAAGTTTGGATTTTATTCTATTTTTATCTTTATTTTATTTTATGGTTTAGAATAATTGCAAGTAAGTATTTCCTGTTTTGTTATCACATTCTCTATGGATGTCCAAAATACAGGCACATGAATAATTCAGCACTACATTCACATGAAGAATGTAAACGTACGTAAGTAAAAGTATCGCTGGTACGTTGTCACAAAATACTAGGTCAGGCGGAAATATATCTCCGAAGCTCAAGGCGAAATGTAGGTTTGTAGAACACACACACACACACACACACACACACACACACACACACACACACACACACACACCAGAGGTAACGTAATCTGTGTCTTATTGATCATTTAAAAGTTATTTATGTTCCTGATTCATGGTTAACATACATTATTATATTGTCTAATTTTATTCCTGCGCTCATTGGCCGAAAACTGTACACGTGATCAGTAATCATGAGACCGTATTCACCAGATTTGAATTTTTTCATTAAATACGAGTACCGCGAAATTTTTCGCTTCCGTTTTTTCAGTAAATACGGGAACGCGCCAAAATAGCTTCGTCCCACGTGTCCGTTGTATGCCATAAAATATATACCAGTGTCCGATACCATAAAATGAGAAAATACCTAAGTCAGAATTTCATATTCTTCTGTCCAACAATAAATTACAAACTGGGATTTGGATTTTATGGAGTCTTATTTTATCCATAAATAGATTTAAACCATTCTAAAAGACAATTTATATGAATGTTTGATAATGGAATAAATTGAAATGAAATATTTGATTTAAGTATTTCCTCAATTTATGGCGCCGGACCCAGGTGTATATATTGTTTCTCATTTCAAGGAGCTGATCAAGAGTTAATTGCAGCAAACATATTTTCTATATGAGTTGATTAAATTCGTTATAAAATAAAACAGTTATGGACTTTTTACTCATACATAATTGTATATGATAATGTCATTAAAATTATATAAGATCTTTGGATATTTTGTGTAGGAGAAAGCAGTATGCTTTCCGTATAAAAAGGGATACATTTAAAAACTTGTGAGAATATGATATATTCATAAGGTGGTGTATCCAAAACGCAGATACAGTTGATCTATAACATACTACTACGAAAGGTGTCAAAATAGCGTAAAATTCTGATTTCAGAATGGTTCAAGACAGAGAAACACTTTTTAATAGACCCTTCTAAGTGAATCTCATACTGATGGATTTGCTTTTTCATTTATAGTACCTGATCTGAAGATGTTTGTCAAAGGCGGGTGCCTTTTGGAGCTTCTGTCACTCCACAGTGGATGCAGCCCTTGATGGATCTGGCTGAAAAATAATAACATTTGGAGGACACCTCAATCACTTTGCCTCTACTTCGTCTCATCAAATTCCTTCAACTGATTTATAAGGAGAGGTCCATATCAGAGATTAAATTAACATACAGTTTTGTAACCCCATTTGTGTTTTATCCTTAAAAATTGAAAAGGGTGAAGTCCTGAAAATTATTTTGCAATTCAAATGTCCACAGTATAATTTTACTTCACGCTAAATTATATAAAAGTAAAGTGAGCCGGACAGAGAGAGAGAGAGAGAGAGAGAGAGAGAGAGAGAGAGAGAGAGAGACCAAAGGAGAGTTAGGGCTACCAAGCTTGGAAGCAGGGACCTGGATGAAGTGGGATACTCCTGAACGAGAGATGATATGGTCAGAGCTGTGGATAAAATTGTAAGTGCATAATACAAGATTTCACATGATTTATAAATTAAGGATAAATTATTAAAACGGTACGATAGCTTCTTATCTATATAATGAAATAATACTGCAATAATGAGAATTTGGAAAATTTATAACGAACGTGATCCGTGTTTGCTCTGAATCGATGACAAACTGTGATCACTGTATCTCCAAGTTAAAATGACAATGTACATATTAGAATGTTGTGAATTTAACATGAAACAAGCAAATTCTGAAAATTATGGTCTTCCGCTCTGGGGGTTCTATCAGTGAGGATGCCGTGATCTGTGACATACATGGTTGTGCATGTCTACAGACACACATGCCAAATATGAAGGCCCTTACGTCTTATGGTTAAAAAGTTACATTGAAGTAAGTAAGAGGTCACGGTCAAGGTCACATGATAAAAAATTCTGGTACCAACGGAAAGGTATTGCAATTAGGGACACACATGCCAAATATGAAGGTCCAACGTCTTACAGTTAAAAAGTTACATTGAAGTTGGTCAAAGGTCATGTTCAAGGTCACATGATAAAAAATTTAGGTACCAACGGAAAGGTATTGCAATTAGGGACACTCATGAAGAATATGAAGGCCTAATGTCTTACGGTTAAAATGTTATGACCAAGGTTAAAGTTTTTGTGACAGACAGACAGAGGGATGGTCAGACAGATGGACGAATGAGATTTAATGTCCCCACACTTTCGCGAAAGCGGGGAACAAAAAAACACAAATGTCATGTACAGTATATTTGGTAGACAGGGACTCCAAAAACACGCCACTCTGTCTACCTACTGGATGCTTCATTTGTCAAAGATTTACTGTGGTGTTTTAGTGGCCAAGTAATTGAAATTACTGAACAAGAATTCATTGTAGCCTCTTACATCTGACAAGCCTGGTTTTAAATCTGGTTGAGGCAAGAAAAAGGATCTACATGTGTAACTGCTGAAGATAATACAGTGGTGCTCTCGAAGTACACCAGTCTCTTAAACCACTTAATACTGGTCCACCACCATAGGAGGAAACGATCCTCTACCAAATAAATGCCGATCCACCACTAAATGCTGTTCACCACCATAGGAGGAAACAATCTTCTACCACTAAATGCCGATCCACCACTTAATACTGGTCACCACCATAGGAAGAAATGATCCTCTACCACTAAATGCCGATCAACCACTAAATGCTGTTCACCACTATAGAGAGGAAATAATCATTCACCACTAAATGCTGTTGACCACCATAGAGATGAAATAATCCTCCACCACTAAATGCTGTTCACCACCATAGAGAGGAAATAATCCTCCACCACAAACTGCCGTTCACCACTACAGAGAGAGAATAATCCTCCACCACTAAATGCTGTCACTATCATACAAAGTAAAATACTCCTCCACCACTAAATGCTGTTCACTACCATACAAAGTAAAATACTCCTCCGCCACTAAATGCTGTTCACCATTATAGAGAGGAAATAATCCTCCACCACTAAATGCTGTTAACCTCCATAGAGAGGAAATAATCCTCCATCACAAAATGCTGGTCACCACTATAGAGAGGAAATAATCCTCCACCACTAAATGCTGTTAACCTCCATAGAGAGGAAATGATCCTCCATCACAAAATGCTGTTCACCTCCAGAGAGAGGCAATTGTTCTGAAGTGGTAATAAACATAAAATAAATTTGTACAAACAATGGAATGTTAACTCATTTCTCTTCTTCATTTACCACTTTAGGCCATATGAATAACTATATTTATAAGACAGTATATTTACAGTATTGGAGAACACCAGAAGAAATTAAAAAGTTTTTTGGAACAATACCAGATATTAAGAACTTCAAAAAATGTGCAAATGTCAGAAGTTTTTGATAGGTATTCGAGGTGAATTTCAAACACAGGTCAATGAGTGAATGCTGTTGCTTATATTAACAAAAAGTAATGTCTCAAACATTTAAGAAAATTACAAACATAAGGTTTAAAAGTATATGTATAAAAAAGTAATGCAATCATTCCCCAAACCAAGCATCATAATCAAAATAAAAAGACACATTTCCTTGACTAGGATGTACTCCAAGAATAGGATACTTATATTTCGATTGTTTATCATCGCTAATATTCTCAATCACTTGCTGTTTAGATTTTCCAGTCACTATCGCAAATATATTCTTCGATTTGTTTATTAATGGATATAACATGGTTAATCTCTTTGGTGACCTTTCCTGTGATGTCAAGGACACCAATGAATCCATAACGTCAAGTAATGGAGAACCGGGAAATAAAGATGCTGTATGTCCATCGGTACCTACACCAAGTAGTATCAAATCAAAAGAGAGATTTTTCAAATAGAAATTTAAATCTTTGGTATAGGAATCTACACTGTTCTGAGTGCAGAGTTGTCCTCCCTGAAATACTGGCATAGGATGAATGTTATAGTATGGAATGTTTATAAACTCCAGAAGCTCTATTTGTATTGATCTAAAATTGGATTGGACATCTCCTGGTACCACACATCGTTCGTCTACTTGCCATATATGAGTCCATCTCCATGGGAACTCTGAATACAATGTCACAAGTGTTCTAAATAAATTTTCAGGTGTTCTTCCTCCAGAGAATGCAATGTGAAAAGATCCTTTAGCCCTGATTTCCTTTTGAGCAAGAGAATGTATGTTGTCCGAGATAATTTGATGTAGTTTGTCTAGGTTTTTGACTACTAATTCTCCATTCAAAAACTTCTGTGGTAGACTGGCCATATGAGTCAAAGATTCAATAGGTTTGTCTATAAAAACTTCATATTTACTTGCAAATTCTATTCCATTGTTGATGATCTGAAAATTCAATGATAAATCTACGCTTTCCATATAAATTTTAGGACTATTTTTTATAGAAAACAATGGTGTCCAAATTTTCCAAAGCATCATCAATCTGTCAGTGCTTACGAAGTTTTGATGATGTCCCTTGTACATATCCTCAATGAGGGCCACATAAGCATCTGTATCTTCAGTAGGAATAACAAAGTTATAATCATTTATATTCTGACCATACACTGAGGAATCGTGGGTAGTGACAATTAATGCACGCAATCCCTTTGGCAAGTCAGGTTTGAATAAATTCTTTGATACCAAAATTCCAGCAGTTGGTAAATCTCCATGACCGATCTGGAAAATAATCTGCTTCGACCCATGGAAGCGACTTCCATTTTGATGATGGCAAAACGACACACAAAAGTCTTTGTCTTTGAAAATGATTCGAATGTAACTTGCCCTTTGATCCAGATGTTTTCCAGATACAATAAGGAATGGAACATTCTGCCATTTGATGTTATCAATGTATAACAGAGCTGCCCCATATGTTGGGGTATAAGCAGAAACTGAAATATTTACATTTTCATCAAGAGCCTCTTTTGCATAACGTGAATATTGACCTGTGAGAAGTTGTCTTGAGGTTAATGGCCGGACATGCTTCAGAATATTCAGACGATTTCTATCTGTTTCCTCTGTAGTTACTGATGGTGGGAGATCCATAGCAACAAGGGCAAGTAACTCTGACAAATGATTCTGCATGACATCCCTTATAACACCATACTGATTGTAGAACTCGATCCTACCTGCAGTAAATAATCATGGTTAATAAAGTGCATGTCAAGTCAAAATCAAACTGTCCTATGGAGAAAATAAATCTCGAGCATATCTTACTTCACCTTGACCCTTCACTTACTCACTTAAGGCAAATAATGAGCATTCTTGAGCACAATGCATCAAACATAAGAATTATGACAAAACAATAGCACATGAACAGGTTATCTATTGCATAATCTCAACTGGTCTTGATCAGTACAATTTAGAATGTAGTATAATATGTTTCCTTTATTACTCTGTATCAAACAAAATCCAAATTTATCACATAAATGTGCAAATAATGGACTCTTTCCCATTCTTCCTTTCAAACAATGTATATGTTGTTCTCCAATGCATAGTATTAGTGATTAAAAAATCTATAGGAAAAAATATAAAAACTAATATCAAGAAAGAAATAAAATTGTTAAATCTCACTAACAATTAAAGAAAAATGTAAGAATATGAGATATTTAAGAAGTAAAAACAAGAGGCCATAATGAGCCCTATATTCATCAGGATTTCCTTTTTTTTTATTCACAAACAACTTACTGCTTGAAAAATATATACAGATACATAGTTTTCTTTGCCTCTGCCTACTGAAAATGACTAGAATTTGTATCATCCATATAAAACATATCAGTACAGGAAAAAATTCCTGAATCTCCAGAAAATTAAATAAGGAAAAATGATATTCATATCACCTTTGGATTTCATACATTCAAACCATTTACAGCAAATGAATGCTCTATGATCTGTTTCAGTGCAAATTTAAATGAAAAAAATTTTGCCACACTTTGGCATACCAGTGCTGCCTCAAACAAAGAGTAAGGAGAAATTTATACACAGAGGTGTTTTATTGAACTATTTACATTTCATTTTTAAAGTCATTTTCACACATTTGCATATCATTTTCTTGATTTATTCAATATGGAAAGATAGATGCCTATGAAAGAGAAAACTATGAGCTTGTATCATCAGTTCATGTCAGACCTAGGAATGGACTAATGCTCACAAAATAATGAAAGAACTATTGAAACTTTGGATAAAATAAATGTTTGAAATGATCAACTTGTCATTATGATAATTAAGGAAAAAGCAATCAGTATCAATTGTTTGTTTGCAGTTTAATGTCATGTGAAGATTATTTTACATATATATATATATATGTATATATATATATATATATATACATACACACACATATTTAAAGAGTGATGACATATGCCTGATGCATTGTACACTTTCAATCCAGAGGAATAAATTCATTTTTAAAATCAATATAGCATAGTGTATATCGCCTACGATTCCAATTCTTTATAGAAAAAAAATAAACAGTATTTGCATATTTTGTGAAAGTTATAAGAAACTGTTTACATAGTCATGAATGTTGATGAGATTGCTTTTCAAATGTATCTATTCTTGTTAAAATCATGTGAATCATTTTTGGCCTTTTTGCATGTATTAAATCAGGTACATCACGAAATAAAAATGCTAATGTCAAAATTGATTTCTTACTTTGAGAAAATTTCAGGTGAAGTGTTCTTTTTTAAATTGTAAATAATTTGCATATTAAGGGAATGACTTCATTATCTATTTTCTTCAAGTTCAAATTATTCAAATGAAAGGCAACACACTTCAAAAATGAACCAAACTATTGTATGAAGAATAACAAATAAAAAAAAATTCTGCACTTCGTAATAGAAATCTTGTCATACATTTCCATGATTTCTGGAACTTCTGCATTTCTGAATATTAATTAATAGGTAAAACTCATTATGTTCAATCTTATTTCTAATAATCTAATGCTTGAAAAGTAGCAAAAAAGGAGGTATATATAATGCTCCTTGCATTAAGGATGAATGGGATAGCATAAATTTTGCCTAGCAATGATAATTTGACATGACAGAACATGTGGGAGAATCAATCGGTTGGGAATCCCTTTATCTTTTAAAAAGAAGAAAAAGGTGCATTTGTGAAACATGAATGATTCTGGTGGCAAGGTAGTCCAAATAAGGCAAATTCTGAAAAATAGATCAAAGGTCAAGGTCTCAAGGTCAATAAAGGGCTTAATTAGTGGAGTATGCATGCCAAATATGAAGTCTCTATCTTTCACTGTTCAAATGTACTGGAGAAAGGTTAAAGTTCACAACTGTCAGACAAACAGACACACAAACAGACAAACAAACAGATACACAAACAGACAGGTAAAAAACAATATGCCCTTAATCTATCGATCTGGGCGCATAAAAAGGAGAGAATGAGAGGAAGAGGAAAATTAAAGTGGTGGAGTATTCAAGAAATACCTGACTGTAATTCTTTCACTTTTTTGTGATGGTCCATGTCATACAACTGTGAGGATCTTTTCCATTCCTCTTTACAAAAATCAGGCTGAACACAAAAGCAGATAGTGTTCACTAAAGTGTAAAACTGAAGTCAAGGTCACCAAATTGTGTCGGTCAGGAAGACCTCGTTCATTGTCTACAAACTGACCAAGTTTGAAGTTGGTATCATTAATGGTATGCAAGCAATCAAGCTAAATGCAAATTGTTGACACTGGACGAAGGAATGGATAGACGGAGAGATGAACAGAAAAACAGAGTTCACCAATTCATGGACTGAACTTGCTTTGCAATCCGGTCAATAAAACTGGGTGGGTATTAAGTTAATTAATATTAAGTTGGAACTCCAAGTCAAAAATTGATGAATCTGCCCCTGGAACAACATGCAGTTTGCCCAGCAATGATCAAAGATGCAATATACAGTTTGTCTTGCAATGATGCAGTATATATTACCTAGCTATGGTCAATGATGCAGTATATAGTTTGCCTTGCAATAATCAATGATGCAGTATATAGTTTGCCTACCAGTGTTCAATGATGCAGTATATAGTTTGCCTGGCAATGATCAATGATGCAGTGTATAGTTTGCATTGCAATGATCAATGATGCAGTATATATTTTGCCTTGCAGTGATCAATGATGCAGTATATAGTTTGCCTTGCAATGATCAATGATGCAGTATATAGTTTGCCTTGCAATGATCAATGATGCAGTATATAGTTTGCCTTGCAGTGTTCAATGATGCAGTATATAGTTTACCTTGCAGTGTTCAATGATGCAGTATATAGTTTGCCTTGCAATGATCAATGATGCAGTATATAGTTTGCCTGGCAATGATCAATGATGCAGTATTTAGTTTGCCTTGCAATGATCAATGATGCAGTATATAATTTGCCTTGCAATGATCAATGATGCAGTATATAGTTTGCCTTGCAATGATCAATGATGCAGTATATATTTTGCCTTGCAGTGATCAATATGCAGTATATAGTTTGTCTTGCAATGATCAATGATGCAGTATAAAGTTTGCCTAGCCTAGCAATGATCAATGATGCAGTATAAAGTTTGCCTTGCAGTGATCAATATGCAGTATATAGTTTGCCTTGCAGTGATCAATATGCAGTATATAGTTTGCCTTGCAATGATCAATGATGCAGTATATAGTTTGCCTTGCAATGATCAATGATGCAGTATATAGTTTGCCTTGCAATGATCAATGATGCAGTATATAGTTTGCCTTGCAGTGTTCAATGATGCAGTATATAGTTTACCTTGCAGTGTTCAATGATGCACTATATAGTTTGCCTTGCAATGATCAATGATGCAGTGTATAGTTTGCCTTGCAATGATCAATGATGCAGTATATAGTTTGCCTTGCAATGATCAATGATGCAGTATATAGTTTGCCTTGCAGTGTTCAATGATGCAGTATATAGTTTACCTTGCAGTGTTCAATGATGCTGTATATAATTTGCCTTGCAATGATCAATGATGCAGTATATAGTTTGTCTTGCAATGATCAATGATGCAGTATAAAGTTTGCCTAGCCTAGCAATGATCAATGATGCAGTATAAAGTTTGCCTTGCAGTGATCAATATGCAGTATATAGTTTGCCTTGCAGTGATCAATATGCAGTATATAGTTTGCCTTGCAATGATCAATGATGCAGTATATAGTTTGCCTAGCAATGATCAATGATGCAGTATAAAGTTTGCCTTGCAGTGATCAATATGCAGTATATAGTTTGCCTTGCAGTGATCAATATGCAGTATATAGTTTGCCTTGCAATGATCAATGATGCAGTATATAGTTTGCCTTGCAATGATCAATGATGCAGTATATAGTTTGCCTTGCAATGATCAATGATGCAGTATACAGTTTGCCTTGCAATGATCAATGATGCAGTATATAGTTTGCCTTGCAATGATCAATGATGCAGTATATAGTTTGCCTTGCAGTGTTCAATGATGCAGTATATAGTTTACCTTGCAGTGTTCAATGATGCAGTATATAGTTTGCCTTGCAATGATCGATGATGCAGTGTATAGTTTGCCTTGCAATGATCAATGATGCTGTATATAATTTGCCTTGCAGTGATCAATATGCAGTATATAGTTTGCCTTGCAATGATCAATGATGCAGTATATAGTTTGCCTTGCAATGATCAATGATGCAGTATATAGTTTGCCTTGCAATGATCAATGATGCAGTATATAGTTTGCCTTGCAATGATCAAGGATGCAGTATATAGTTTGCCTTGCAATGATCAAGGATGCAGTATATAGTTTGCCTTGCAGTGTTCAATGATGCAGTATATAGTTTGCCTTGCAATGATCAATGATGCAGTATATAGTTTGCCTAGCAATGATCAATGATGCAGTATATAGTTTGCCTTGCAATGATCAATGATGCAGTATATAGTTTGCCTTGCAGTGATCAAGGATGCAGTATACAGTTTGCCTTGCAATGATCAATGTTGCAGTATATAGTTTGCCTTGCAATGATCAGTGATGCAGTATATAGTTTGCCTAGCAATGATCAATGATGCAGTATATAGTCTGCATTGCAATGATCAATGATGCAATATATAGTTTGCCTTGCAATGATCAATGATGCAGTATATAGTTTGACTTGCAATGATCAATGATGCAGTATATAGTTTGCCTTTCAATGATCAAGGATGCAGTATATAGTTTGCCTTGTAATGATCAATGATGCAGTATATAGTTTGCCTTGCAATGATCAATGATGCAGTATATTGTTTGCCTTGCAGTGATCAATGATGCAGTATAAAGTTTGCCTTGCCTAGCAATGATCAATGATGCAGAATATAGTTTGCCTTGCAATGATCAATGATGCAGTATATAGTTTGCCTTGCAATGATCAATGATGCAGTATAAAGTTTGCCTTGCAATGATCAGTGTTACAGTATAATTTGCCTTGCAATGATCAATGATGCAGTATATAGTTTGCCTTGCAATGATCAATGATGCAGTATATAGTTTGCCTTGCAATGATCAATGATGCAGTATATAGTTTGCCTTGCAATGATCAAGGATGCAGTATATAGTTTGCCTTGCAATGATCAATGATGCAGTATAAAGTTTGCCTTGCAATGATCAGTGTTACAGTATAATTTGCCTTGCAATGATCAATGATGCAGAATATAGTTTGCCTTGCAATGATCAATGATGCAGAATATAGTTTGCCTTGCAATGATCAATGATGCAGAATATAGTTTGCCTTGCAATGATCAATGATGCAGTATACAGTTTGCCTTGCAATGATCAGTGTTACAGTATAATTTGCCTTGCAATGATTAATGATGCAGTATATAGTTTGCCTTGCAATGATCAATGATGCAGTATATAGTTTGCCTTGCAATGATCAAGGATGCAGTATATAGTTTGCCTTGCAATGATCAATGATGCAGTATACAGTTTGCCTTGCAATGATCAATGATGCAGTATACAGTTTGCCTTGCAATGATCAATGATGCAGTATATAGTTTGCCTTGCAATGATCAAGGATGCAGTATATATTTTACCTAGCAATGATCAATGAAGTAGGTAACATAGTTTGCCTTGCAATGACAGCATGTATGTAGTTTGCCTTACATTTACTCAATGGTACAGCATACAGCTTCCAAACAATGATCAATGTAACAGTATATATATATAGTATGTCTAGCAACGATAAATGAAACAATATAATAATGTAATACCAAGTTTACCAAGATATTATCATCACAGCAACAAGGTCTGCCTAGAGATGATCTATGGAAAAGTATACAGTTTGCATACCAATGAAAACACGGACGGTATGTAGCAATGATCAAAGGGAATACCTATAGGACAAATATATCCAAGTGCCATTTTGATTACGAGTATCTTAAGTATTCCGATACAATAAGTGTTCCTGAACTGTGTAAAGCTATTATCAGTTGGTTGAGTAAATGGGATTTTATGTTGCTTCCAACAGATTTTCAGTCATACTGTAACATATGGAGTGAGAGGTAACACAGATGTGATAAAGTCTGTATGGATTTATACATTGGCTTTACTCATTAATCTTTCACTAATCAAATGATCTATAACCACCACATCATTTACCTTTGACTCCAAAATTTTCTTTCATGACAATCTCAACACGCTCCACAAAATTTCTATTCAGCAGAGGTTCTAGAAGATCTTTGTTACTCACCCTGATGATAGAAATCAATGTATTAAACAGATTACTCAATAATGAAGGCACAGAATAATGTGGTAATTCAAGTCATTGAAATCTCTACAAACGATGGGATTATTGATGAGTGTCAAAAATCAGGTGAGAGGAGGACAAAAATTACATACCGTTGTTGAAGGATGGACTTCTCATTAAGGAGTGTGTATTGTTACTGTATTGACCGTATCTGGGTGGTAAACATGGTTACCATTAGGTGGGATGAAACAATTATGACACCTGATCTAATCTATTGATCATTACAGGTAAATATTGACAGAACTTAGATTAGGAAGAAAGGGCAGCATACCCAGGTCTTTATATGTGGTCAGTGTGAATGGGTTTATTAACTAATTGAAACATAAGTGAGTCATATTGGCAGACTGATAGAATGTAGATTAATTGCTACAAGGGACTTTCACGCCAACCAATACTGACATTGCTTGATGTTACATTTCAGATATAACAGAAAGTGAAGAACATAAAAAAGCTACTTGTGGTGTTTGTATGCAAGCTACTTAAGTGGTGTTTGTATGCAAGTTACTTGTGGTGTTTGTATGCAAGCTACTTGTGGTGTTTGTATGCAAGCTACTAGTGGTGTTTGTATGCAAGCTACTTGTGGTGTTTGTATGTAAGCTACTTGTGGTGTTTGTATGTAAGTTACTTGTGGTCTTTGTATGCAAGCTACTTGTGGTGTTTGTATGCAAGCTACTTGTGGTGTTTGTATGCAAGCTACTTGTGGTGTTTGTATGTAAGCTACTTGTGGTGTTTGTATGCAAGCTACTAGTGGTATTTGTTTGCAAGCTACTAGTGGTGTTTGTATGTAAGCTACTTGTGGTGTTTGTATGCAAGCTACTAGTGGTGTTTGTATGCAAGCTACTTGTGGTGTTTGTATGCAAGCTACTTGTGGTGTTTGTATGTAAGCTACTTGTGGTGTTGGTATGTAAGCTACTTGTGGTGTTGGTATGCAAGCTACTTGTGATGTTTGTATGCAAGCCACTTGTGGTGTTTGTATGTAAGCTACTTGTGGTGTTTGTATGTAAGCTATTTGTGGTGTTTCTATGCAAGCCACTTGTGGTGTTTGTATGGAAGCTACTTGTGGTGTTTGTATGCAAGCTACTTTTGGTGTTTGTTTGCAAGCTACTAGTGCTTTTTGTATGTAAGGTACTTGTGGTGTTTGTATGCAAGGTACTTGTGGTGTTTGTATGCAAGCTACTTGTGGTGTTTGTATGCAAGCTACTTGTGGTGTTTGTATGTAAGCTACTTGTGGTGTTTGTATGCAAGCTACTTGTGGTGTTTGTATGTAAGCTACTTGTGGTGTTTCTATGCAAGCTACTAGTGGTGTTTCTATGCAAGCTACTAGTGGTGTTTGTCTGCAAGCTACTTGTGGTGTCTGTATGCAAACTACTTGTGGTGTTTGTATGCAAGCTACTAGTGGTGTTTCTATGCAAGCAACTTGTGGTGTTTGTATGCAAGCTACTAGTGGTGTTTGTATGCAAGCTACTTGTGGTGTTTGTATGCAAGCTACTTGTGGTGTTTCTATGCAAGCCACTTGTGGTGTTTGTATGGAAGCTACTAGTGGTGTTTGTATGCAAGCTACTTGTGGTGTTTGTATGCAAGCTACTGGTGGTGTTTGTATAATGTAAGCTCCTTGTGGTGTTTGTATGCAAGCTACTTGTGGTGTTTGTATAATGTAAGCTCCTTGTGGTGTTTGTATGTAAGCTACTTGTGGTGTTTGTATGTAAGCTAATTGTGGTGTTTGTATGCAAGCTACTAGTGGTGTTTGTATGTAAGGTACTTGTGGTGTTTGTACGCAAGCTACTTGTAGTGTTTGTATGTAAGGTACTTGTGGTGTTTGTATGCAAGCTACTTGTGGTGTTTGTATGTAAGGTAATTGTGGTGTTTGTATGTAAGTTACTTGTGGTGTTTGTATGTAAGGTATGCAATGTGTCTGTATCCTTTCCTGGGAAGAATCCTAAGGAGGGTACATATTATATGATCTTCCATTCTGACTACTCTATCTTTTCATTCTGTGGAAAAACAACAAGACTTCTACTATAAAATGTATATCAATTTTGTCAAATTCTACGCATCATTTCTTCAAAAAGCATCTGTTGTTTGTCAGGTCAAGAATATTTCACTTACATCGTGATAACATTGGTTTACCAAGAGACAGGACCTAGAATTTACTGTTTTATCATAAGGACACTGATAAATGGCTGATGGGGGTGTTGAAAACTGATGATAAGTTACTCTAAATTTCAAAGGTACAATTAACAGCTGGACTATAGAATGTTAATACCATTTAGATCATGAATATATATTTAATTATAGTTTGCATTAAAAATAATTTGTGTTAGAGAGATCCACATCATATTTCAACAGAAATTCATTATGCAAATTAAATTTAACATAAAATAGATCTAATGTTTATGTCACTGTATCACTATAAAATGTACAATTTTGATAAAGAATTATGTTATTATGATGTGAAAGGAACCTAACCATACTGCACTAAGCTTAAAGTAACGTTGAAAACTTCTTGCTGTAATAAGATTTTTTTTTTCATATACAAATCATACTTTATACTTTAATATTTATACTTTTAACTGTCCCTTCTTTTTTTTTTGATACATTGTCACCAGACATCAATTAAAATGAGTTGTAAATAATGAAGACTCTTTAAGAAAGATGATGATAAATTCCTTATTTAAAGAAGGTAGCTCAATTAGTATAAAAACTAGTCTCCCTTGAGACTGTCAGGCATACAATGCAAGACATAAAAGAGAACAGGAACATAACAAACTTACTCCACTCATTTACATATACTTACAAAGAGTATAAAGAGTCTTTATCAGTAGCATACATGTATATCTAGATTTTTATGAAAGGTCAGACATTTGAGAATTTAAAAGGAAAGTAAAAGATTTTTCTCACTATGTTTTTATATTGTCACTGTTTTTAAATTATTTTGGCAAGTTATTCCATATTCCAGCCCTGAGAATTGTAATGATTTTTTTTTTTAAATATTTCTAGTTTACTAATCTTTAGATCTTAGTCGTTAAGCTGATAAGTAATCCGGGGTTGAAAAAGTTCCCGTAGATGACCGGGGTCATTTTATTTAGAATTTTGAAAATGAGTACACTTTTTATGAATTTCAATCTGTTTATAAACTGGGAAATGAAAATGTCCTTGTCTGAAGTATTGTAATTAATGAAATATATCAATTTCCAGTAACTTTTTAAAGCATTATGAATCAGCTGAAATAAATGTATCATAAAACTTGTCCGCCATTGAAGAAATATTTCGGCATGTGTTGTTTGTGCCTGTTTATGTTAGTTCAGGATTATTTCACTTAAATGATAATGGCACCTTCCCTGTTGCTTTGCAGAGAAGTCTCAACCTATGCTACCTGACCACTCAGAGTACTGAAGGAAGGATTTATTTAAAACTGATATTATTGGCTGCAACACATGGGTTTTATTGCTACACCCTGAGAATATCACAGTAATAAATTACAGTCATCCAATATTGCACTATTTTCCTTTCATTTACTGAAGTCATATGACTAAAAATTGTTTTTTATTTTTGTTATTCACAAAATTTTGTCCATTGCTATTGACTAAGCTTCATGCTTTACGAGGGAATCGGTAGAACCGATGGATGCTCCCCGAATGAAGGCTAATTGTAAAAGGGATATTTTTTTTCAAATATGTCTGTATATATAAATAATAATACAGTTTTATAAAGCAAAAAACATCTCTGTTTCTTGCACTCTTTATAATACCACTTTTATTATTTGTACCCTTTGAATAAAATCTAGTTACCTTTAAAGTTTCATGAGTAAAAAAAGAAATTAATTTAGTATGAAATAACAGAGCGCAATAACTCCTAAATTATGCAAGTTATTCTTGTACACTGCACTTCTCATAGAGATCTATCTACCAAAGTTTCATATCGATATCTCTTATAGTCTTTGTGTTATGCTCTGGACAAAATTTCAGTAGAGTTAAGATTCTTGCACACTGCACTTCTCCTCATAGAGATCTATCTACCAATTAAGTTTCATATTGATATCTTTTACAGTTTTTGTGTTATGCTCTGGACAAAATTTAAGTATGAAAAATGACAAAGGGCAATAACTCCTAAATTACGCAAGATAGAGTTACAGCTCTTGCACACTGCACTTAATTGAGATCTATCTACCTATGAAGTTTCTTGTTGATACCTCTCTTAGTTTTTGTGTTACACTCCGGACAGAATTCGGTCAGATGGACAAACATACGAACAGACGGACAAAGCGGTGACTATATGCTCTCCCTTCGGGGAGCATAATAATCTATATTGAAGGAATATCATTTCTTATTGATATTAATCAATATAAATAAAACCCCCAAAAATTTATAAAAAGAGCTTTACAAACATTTACATGAAATACACATATATGAAGTATGTTCTGGGCAATACAAGCCTCATACCTGCAGTAAAATGTGGCTTTGTTGTAAGATTATTCTATAGGTAAGCAGCATATTTTTACAACATAATTAGAAAATACAACTATGTGTTGTTGTTTGTATATATACTTAATATTTATGATGGGTATATAGAAAAAATGTATTCAGAATTACCTGAAAGGAAGTATCTGCTTCACAACAGCTTTGCCAAGATAATGGTCTACACGATAAATCTCTTCTTCCTTGAAGTACAATCTGATAGCTGCTGCCATTTTTTGTGCCGTTGTAGTATCACTTCCAAAGGGTTTCTCCAGAATCAGTCGCGACCAATTAGGACTCCCCCGCATCAGGCAGCAGTTATGAAACTTTTCTGCCATACTAGAGTAAGCAACAGGGGGAATAGCTAGGTAAAATATCCTTCCCTGAATTACATCAGTCTCCAACTGGCTTGACTTAGACTTCAAAAACGTTCCAAAAGTTCGGAAATGTTGATCTTCTTTTAACTGAAAGTATCGTACTTTCTGAATAAATTCATGTCTTTTTTTATCACAGATTTTGTCCTCTTTCTTACATGTTAATCTCTCCTGTAGAATACGACTCAGCTTTGCTGTGCCATCTTGATAAGAATCTCTTGAAATACCGTAAAAAGCTATGGAGTGTTTTTCATCTACATGCTTCACGAATAATTCGAAAATTCCTTGCCAAAGGTACTTCTTAGAGAGATCTCCCAAACATCCTGATAAAATGATATCTGTGTGGGTTCTCTGCTCCTTGGCAGAAATTTTCATTGTGGCATCAAATGTCATGAAAAGTACCAATACAAATGATGCAAAAAATCTCATCTTGGTGTTGATTTTTTCACTTGGTGAAAATTCTGTAAAAGAGTAAATAATTTGAATATTATAACTAATCATATTCATATTTATCATATTACTGTAAAGTATTAAGAATACAAGCTTGTCCACATTAGTCATGAGACATTCTTAAAATGACAGGCTTTTTTGGTATCTGTGTGACCATTCACAGTTATATAACTTATACTTAAATAGTATAATATTTCATAATTTTGAAACATATGTCTTGAATTTCATAATACCGGTAGCCTACAAAGGACAAGAAAATCTTGTTCCAGTTTTTGAAACAGTTTACTTTTTCTACAGCTTTGGGTACATCAAACAAGTAGTGGCACGGGTAAATGGATTATATTTCATAATTTCTCATTCTATTCATGTCTATATAACCTAATGTATTCATTAAAATGTAGTTATGAAAAAAACATTTGATCTGTTACTAAGCTATATTCTAGATTGATAGATACATGTACTTGTAGTTTCTCGTCCTACAGACATGGAAGCAGTGTACCATGTGTACCTAAATTCATAGTTTCCTGAAATCTCAGAGACACATGAGAAATGAACCAGCCTTGTTGGTTCATAACAGTGTCTTCAAAATTAAGTGTGACCTTTTTTATCATGATATTCTATGATAATTTGTACTAAAATAATGAATTATTGCACATGACCTTCACAGATCTGACAAAGTTTATTGACACACAAACTATGAAGGTCAGTGAACATTCATACTAAAACTGAAAGGTTTTCCAGCAGTAATAAATAAATAATTGGTTGCTTCATAAATAGTCTGGGTTACCACTTATTATGCCCCCCTTCTAGAAGAAGGAGGGGCATATTGTTTTGCAGTGTCGGTCCGTCGGTCGGTCCATTTACAGTTTCCGCTCATTATCTCTGGAACCAATAAAGATATTAAATTGATATATTTAATAAACTGATACATCTAAAGGATATTTAGGTCAACTTCAAATTTGATTATGGTTCAATAATTTTTGTGAGAGTTATCCCCCTTGAACTTTGAAAATTTCTTAAATAGCAGTTTCTGCTTATTATCTCAAGAACGGATATAGATATTGAATTGATATTTTGCATATAGATACATCTTAAGGATATCTAGGTCAAGTTCCAATTAATTTATCGTTCAATGATTTTTGTTAGAGTTATTCCCCTTGGACTTAGGAAATTTCTTAAAATAAGCAGGGGGGATGCTCTTGTTATTGATAAGGTTAAGGTTAGCACATAATGTAAACTTGGATACTGCCTAGTATTAATAACTAATTACTTTTTAATGCAGACTAGAATCTGGTACCATAGACTGAGAAAATACTTAAGTCAATTATTTCATTTTAATTTATCCCATTTCAAATGTTCAAATAAATTGTCATGCAGAATGGTTGAATTCTATTTATCAATAAAATAAAACCTAATAAAATCCAAATCCCAGTTATTAATTCATTGTTGAAAAGAAGAATTTGAAATTATGACTAAAGTTAAGTATTTTCTCCCGTCAATATAGACTAGGTTACAACGTAATAAAGACTTGGTTACCCCTCAATATAGACTAGGTTACTATGTAATAAAGACTTGGTTACCCCTCAATATAGACTAGGTTACTATGGCATAAAGACTTGGTTACCCCTCAACACAGACTAGGTTACGGCATAATAGACTTGGTTACCCCTCCATATAGACCAGGTTATCACGTAATAAACCCTCAATATAGACTAGGTTACTACTAATAAAGACTTGGTTACCCCTCAATACAGACTAGGTTACTATGGCATAAAGACTTGGTTACCCCTCAACACAGACTAGGTTATGGCATAATAGACTTGGTTACCCCTCGATATAGACCAGGTTATCACGTAATAAACCCTCAATATAGACTAGGTTACTACGTAATAAAGACTTGGTTACCCCTCAATATAGACTAGGTTACTACGTAATAAAGACTTGGTTACCCCTCAAAATATACTAGGTTACTACATAAAAAAGACTTGGTTACCCCTCAATATAGACTAGGTTACTACGTAACAAAGACTTGGTTAGCCCTCAATATAGACTAGGTTACTGCCTAATATAGGTTGCTTCAAGACAGCAAAGACTTGGTCACTGCCTAATAAAGATTTACTACCAAATCAAGACCAGTTGGTTACTGTCTGGTAGACAAGTTACAGTCTTCAATAGAATAGATTACTTCCTAGTAAAATCTTGTAAACCCTTAATAAAATAGACTAGGCTACTGCATGCCTAATATAGAATAGATTACCCTTAAATATAGATTAGGTTATTGCCTAATATAAACTAGGTTACCCTTTAATACAGACTGGGTTACTGTCTAATATATACACGGTTACCCCTAAATAAAGAGTAGATTACTGTTTAATAAACACTATGTTACCTCTTAATATAGACTAATTACTGTCAAATCTTGACTATGTTATCCTAAATATAGAATGTCTTACTATCTAATATAGATATGAAGGACTTGGTAGACGCAATATTAGCAACATCCAGGTCACTGTTTCTTATAGATATGGTTACTACCTAGTACAGACTGATTACTGTCTGATATAGAATGGGTTACGACATAATATATAGTGGGTTACTGTCTAATATAGACTGGTTACTGTCTGATATAGACTCAGTTATTACACAAAATAGACTGTGTTACTACTCAATATAGACTAGTTACTGTCTGATATAGAGTGGATTATGACATTAATTACAGTGGGTTACTATCTACTATAGACTGGTTACTGTCTGATATAGACAGGGTTATTATACAAAATAGATTGTGTTACTACATAATATAGACTGGTTACTGTCTGATATAGAGTGGGTTATGACATAATATACAGTGGGTTACTCTCTAACATAGACTGGTTACTGTATTATATAAACTGGAATACGACATAATATACAGTGGGTTACTATGTAATATAGACTGGTTACTATCTGATATAGACTGGATGATTATATAATAAAGATTGTGTTACTACTTAATATAGTCTGGTTACTGTCTGATATAGAGTGGGTTACTACATAACATACAGTGGGTTACTATCTAATATAGACTGGTTACTGTCTGATACAGAGTGGGTTACTACATAATATACAGTTGGTTACTATCTAATATAGACTGGTTAATGTCTGATATAGAGTGGGTTACTACATAACATACAGTGTGTTACTATCTAATATAGACTGGTTACTGTCTGATACAGAGTGGGTTACTACATAATATACAGTTGGTTACTATCTAATATAGACTGGTTACTGTATGATATAGAGTGAAGCCGGTGTGGCCTAGTGGATAAGGTGCTCGGCTCATGATTGAGAGGTCGCGGGTTCGACTCCCGCCCGGGCACACCGGTGTTCTGTCTTTCGGATGAGACAGTAAAAACCGAGGTCCCGTGTCACGGTAGGCGTGGCACATAAAAGATCCCTCACTGCTTTGGGTGGGTCTGTTGCAAAGGTCTAAATTTGTATGCAATGCATCAGGCAGATGCCGTCACCATATACGTGAAATAATCGTGGAGTGACGTAAAACAATAATCAAACAAAACAAACAAACAAAAGATATAGAGTTGGTTACTATATAATATACAGTGGGTTACTATCTAATATAGACTGGTTACTGTCTGATATAGGGTGGGTTACTACATAACATACAGTGGGTTACTATCTAATATAGACTGGTTACTGACTGATACAGAGTGGGTTACTACATAATATACAGTTGGTCACTATCTAATATAGACTGGTTATTGTCTGATATAGAGTTGGTTACTACATAATATACAGTGGGTTACTATGTAATGTAGACTGGTTACTGTCTGATGTAGAGTGGGTTACTACATAACATACAGTGGGTTACTATCTAATATAGACTGGTTATTGTCTGATATAGAGTGGGTTACTACATAATATACAGTGGGTTACTATGTAATATAGACTGGTTACTATCTGATATAGACTGGATGACTACATAATATAGATTGTGTTACTACTTAATATAGTCTGGTTACTGTCTAATATAGAGTGGGTTACTACAAAATATACAGTTGGTTACCATCTAATATAAACTGGTTACTGTCTGATATAGAGTGGATTACTACATCACATATAGTGGGTTACTATCTAATATAGATTGGTTACTATCTGATATAAAGTGGATGATTATGCAATATAGATTCGTTTACTTATTAACCTAATATTGATAGGTTACTGTCTGATACAGACTTGGTTATTACATAATACAGACTGGTTATTATTTGATATAGACTGGTTACTGTCTGATATAGACTTGGTGATTATATAGAATAGACTGTATAGAGAAGTGTGCATGTGTCATCATTTGACATTTTTCAATGAAGTTCCTAACATCTTAAATATAGGTAGGTGGATTAAACATTTTAAACACATGATACAATGTAAAAATATTTATCAAAATAATTGCAGGGGTTGAAAAATACAGTGGTCTGATGTCTGGGACCTGATGATTTTAGGACAGACTAGCTGATTTTGGACAGACCGGCTGAGTTCTGGACAGAAAAACTTCACATAAAGCTTCAGTTTAACTATGCTGAACAATGAGTCAGCTTTGCATTATTAATGACTACAATAAAATTTGGGAGGCTCTGACTGAGTAGATTTTATTTAAAGCAGAACAAAGTACAGATAAATAGCTATGCAATGTCTTGCTTTTACTTTTTTTATTTATGGAACACTAGTTTTAAATTATGGATTAGAGAATCTTTATTACTTAGTAGTCCTTTGATGGGTAAGTATTTGGGAAATATTTTAATCCATGGAATGTATGTCGATCACCTTTTCTGTTTATTGGTGCTGGGAAAATATTTCAGGGACTCAGAGGTGACCTACATAGATCTATAGAGAATTATTGTATATCAAACCTCTACTCATGGATGAATTGATATTAATATCAACAAAACCAGTGTTCTAAGTAACGTGATTCCTGGTCGCTAAAAGGCAACTATCCTGAAACTTCAATTGGTCAATTTTCAAAATTTTTGTTGCCATAAATGGAAATTTTTTTACAGATATCAAAACAACAAGTTTTCACAAAAACATTTAAGTAATCGAATAGTAATACACAGAACAGTGTATAGATAATGGAAGAAGAAGACCATATACTTAGAAAAACTAACCAGCTGAAGCAACAATTGTAAAAATTAATAGGTTTGACCTAAATGCAAACCAAAGACCGTATATTGCCACTTCTCTCTTATAAGCATAAATATACATTACGAGAGATACCAACAAATACATTCTTGGCTATCTTGATTCAAATTCTAAACTGATACATAAATATTACTTGTATTATGACTATACTACTACTACTCGTCAGTTTGAGAAGAGATTACAATCATCAGGTCAGGTCCGAAGCCAATCTGGCTACAGAATGTATATCTGGAAACTGATGTATATCCTGATCTGGTCGGATCAGTATGTACTAGATATATTCAAAACAGGAAAAAATAGCTCGATCGGGTAGCTCCATTGGTATTGAACCCAACCTGGCTTGATACAATCTTATTAAAATGCAACTTGTACTTCGTTCTTCTAAAAAATTATGAGTATCGGTATAATTAATCCAATAATTAATACAGTGCTCGCCACTTAATTGAATGTCGCATTATTGAATATTTCGTTTTATTGAATAAGATGCTGAAATCCAAAACCATTTTTTATTAAATCTATTGAAAATCAGCCACGTATTACACTAGAATAAAGAAGCAACTTCTTTATTTGAATAGCGCGATTATCCTAACAAGGATACCTTTGTTAAAACTTCACTGTATCACGCCCAAGGTCATGTTGTTTACTACGGTGCGAGCGATCTATCAATTAGAGATAAATGGTTTCACACCTGTCCAGGTAAAAGCTGTTGACCAAATTGTCGAATAGGCCGTAGTGGTAGGGATGACAGGATTAATTAATTAACAACTGCCGAAGCCAGAACCGAAAACATCGACAAGATGACGCTGTAAGCCAACAGCATTGCGTGAAGTCTGACCCTACTAGATGCCGTCCACTTACTCAGTAAAGCCTGGTGCACTGTCAAGCACACACCTATCGCCAACTGCTTCCGAAAGGCTAGCTTTGTCTCATCAGACAACGACGCAACCGAAACTGACAATGTATGGCCGCCAGAGGATGTTGATAGCTAGACGCTTGATGCCTTCATGACAAACGATGGCAACCTGGAGAGCTAAGTTGCCCGGACTGAGGAGAAAATATGCGCCAGTTTCCCTGAAGACGAGACCCGACCATGCGACACCAGTGACGAGGAGGAGGCTGAAGAAACGGCACCAGTAATGCACGGCGAACGTAAAGATGCAATAGCCATGCTTTGAGGATTCTTTGAGGAAAAGTAAAGCGATGACTTCAGCCTGTTCTATCAGATGAAAAATTGAAATTTACTTGCTTAAATATGCCTTTTTATTTGCCTTTGTTAAAATAAATTGTTGAACCCGTTTTGTGTCTTTGATCACCCTGGCTACACGACTGAGATACAATTACATGTGTTTCAATAGACAGAGGATTTATCTTTATGGTCAGACGAGCAGGTGTAATGTAACTATTTAATAACATTTGGTCACTGTACTTAAAAAAGACAGTTGCAAAATTTTCGAAAATGTAGTCTGTTGACTTTCATGTAGCTCAAGCAAACAAGAACAGGATCTAAGAGAGGTAACTCTAGTGTATCTATATATAGATACATGTACAATGATTCCATTACAGATACTGCGAAAGTTATAAACGTATGCAATTTTTGCACAATCTGTCGATCTTCTGGTCTTTGAAACTGCATTTGTTCGTCATGCCGTGTAATTGAATATTCGTTTATTTGAATAATAAAGTCCTGACAAATAGCTTATTCAATTAAGCTTGCACTAGTGTATATCCAAATGGATGGATTTTGTTAGAGACGTATTTAAATAAATAGATATACGTCCCTGAATTTTGTCCAGTTTGTATTAGTTGATGTAAAAACATGAAAGTGATGAATAATTCATGCTACTGTACATTAATAGCAGGAATGTTACCTTCATGCCCGCTCACTATTTATATAAACAATTTTTTACATGGGCATTATACATGTAAAGAAGGCTTTTTCTGAAATTATTTTGTCAACTTTGGGGTTGCACATTATACACAGGTGTGCATTATACATGGGTAATTACGGTATTATCCAGAAGAGATCAGGATGGTTCAATATACCCCCTAAAAGTATGTCATTAGTAATTGCAAAATAACATCGAAAGATTTCTAGCACCAGACTCATACTGATTGGCTGAAATGAAAGGTCATCCTGACAGATCCTGACCTGGAATCGGCTGTTGTAAGGTCCTGTACATGTAGAGTATCGTAGAGGAACGAAGTCGAAGTGCAAATCGTGTTTTATACTTTCAGTTTTAATAAGATTGGGCCTAGGCTAGCTGATCGTTCTTTCACTGCACTTACACTCGACAATGGACCGTTCTACGATGGCATTAACCTGTATTGCCAGCTAATTTCCTTATCGCCAAGTACATAGTTAAGACAACTGATGATACTTTATAGATAGAAGTAATGACGCCAGGTCTTACATGCCTAACACACGTTACTACCTGTAACTGTATTAAACCGAAAGTAGAAAGACACATATTCTTAGTTAGCAGAACGTTTTAAAAGTTTGTAAGATAAACGTTGACGTTAGTTGAACTGGGTCACGTTAGAGCTTTCATTTAGATATGATGGCTGCGAGAAGGTTAGGTAAATTTTCCATGAAAAACACTGCAGTGTTCATTTGTGACATGCAGGAAAAGTTCAGGGGAAATATCGTTTACTACCCGCAAGTTATTGAGGTTGCAAACAGGATGCTTAAAGCTGCTGAAGTTATGGAGCTACCAGTATTCGTCACGGAACAGTATCCGAAAGGTTCAAGATTTAGTACATTAAATAAGTGCATGATACAGATTGCTATCGGATACGGGGGTCATTGTCACGGACCTGTCCTGTAGTGTATGCCATGCATGTAGTTATAAATAGAGAATAGCTTGCCAAAAACAAAAGTTCTGAGTATATAAATTTAAAAAGTTAAACTGCATTGACACAGCAATGCAATAATTGTTTTAAACTTTTTGTTGAAAACTTTAACACACATATATATACGGTAACCGGACAACTCGGCCCGTGGACAACTCGGCCCGTAGCGGACAGCTCGGCCCGTAAATAGCGGACAACTCGGCCCATAGCGGACAACTCAGCCCGTATATAAACTTTAAGCTCTTACGGAGTAATTT
The DNA here is from genome assembly GCA_035048485.1 of Pteria penguin. Taxonomy (NCBI): domain Eukaryota; kingdom Metazoa; phylum Mollusca; class Bivalvia; order Pterioida; family Pteriidae; genus Pteria; species Pteria penguin. Next base: position 13,365,356 of record CM068591.1, on the reverse strand, counting down.
AAAGATATACTTGATGAATTTCTATGTTGAGAATGACTGTATAATAATTAAACTTTGTTTGTTCATTGAAATATTGATCAGTCAAATAAGAGAAATAGGGATGATAATAACGAACATCATTTCACAAAAGTTCATTCAAACTTATTCTTTGGGTGTTGTACGTGATTGGCTAACTTTAAGTTAAACTTTAACCTATATATCTGCTCATAGATTAATTTTGATTATTTTTTCTAATTTTTTTTTATTTGTCTCTATTAAGAGAATTTTAATAAGCTTAAGTCCTTTTACGGAAAAATTATATTTTGTTACGCATCAAATCAGAAGACCCGGAGAACCTGGCTTGTCAACTAGTACTAAAACCGACTAGTTTTTCATAATGTAAAAATGTTTATTAGATCATGATTTTTAAAACCTGTGATACAAATTGTTCTTGATTTTTATAAAGTTTTGTGACGCCATTAACGGGTACATGTACTCATTTTTGAAGACTTAACAGACAGTTTAAACTTTAAATTAAGACACAAAATTATCGTAAATTTAATTCCATAAAATGATCAAATTTTCATTTTAATTCATTAAATACAAAAAATTAATATTAATGGTTTCAAATTTTAAAGTGATTTAAATAATATATTAGATATGCGGGGTGATTTTTCGAACATAATACATTTTAAGGTATTAACAATATAATTGGTATATGCCAATAATGATGATGCAGTTATTTTCAGATCAGGCGATATGATAATTGTTTGTGCTAATCGACTGTTAATTGTGCAAGATAGAATTATTGAGCTTCTTTTGCTGATTCCATATCAATTATAAATTTTAATTGGCTTGCAACTGAGCGAACACAAAGCCATGGATAATGATGCAGAAATTTACAAATTGGGCGATAATGATAATGATATGAATTATACTAATTGACTGATAATTGTGCAAAATAAGGTTAATGAGTATACTGTTGCAATTCAGGAGTAAATGAATCTTAGTTGGCTTACAAGCTGAGCGAACTCAAAGCCATGAATTGCCCATAAATAGTCCAAAAACAGCAGAGGTCAGCATTCATCACCACGACTCGAGATTGTGTACAGTGTGACTCAGCGATCCGCCCTCGCCAGGAGATGGTTGCCTGCTTCTTCTGTGAACGGTTTACTCATCAAACATTCACCGGTGTGACCAGAGCAGACTACAGACGGGCCATCAGACAACGTGTTGATCTACACTTCTGCTGTCGACTATGCGCCAACCCAGCTGCAGATAGCACCAGACTTTCGATTGAAGACGCCACAATTTCATACTTCGAGAACTCACCTATCCGACCAGCATCACCTACCCGCCAGTCACCTACCCGACCAGCATCACCTACCCGGCAGTCGCCTACCCGACCAGCATCACCTACCCGACCAGCACCACCTACCCGCTAGTCACCTACCCGACCAGCATCACCTACCCGCCAGTCACCTACCCGACCAGCATCACCTACCCGACCATAACTTTGATCTTAATATTGTGGTAAAATGTGTGTAACTTTGGTTGTTTCATCATACTTATAGTGCATAACTTTGATCTTATTTATAGTTAGTGCTCTCAATATATTATGTGATATTTTCATAACCATATTCATATTTGTGATTGCCATATCCATTTGTTTGATAGATATATGTATATAAAATAAATATTGCAAAATAACTGTGTTTTTATTACAGCAAACGTATCTTGTGGCCTTGTTAATGAGCAGAAAGTCTGGCCCCGTGTTAGCCAATCAAGTACAACACCCAAAGAATAAGTTTGAATGAACTTTTGTGAAATGATGTTCGTTATTATCATCCCCATTTCTCTTATTTGACTGATCAATATTTCAATGAACAAACAAAAGTTTAATTATTATACAGTCACCATAGAAATTCATCAAATATACCTTCAAATTACACCGTAAGAGCTTTAAGTTTATATACGGGCCAAGCTCTCTGCTACGGGCCGAGTTGTCCGCTATTTACGGGCTGAGATGTCCGCTGCGGGCCGAGTTGTCCATGGGCCGAGATGTCCGTGATTCATATATACAATTCACATATTTTTTTATATTTCGTGAAATTTTTGTGCTGCATGCAATTGTAAAATTTTAATTTTAGGCAATGTGTACCCATGAAGGCCATATATGATAGCTAGACAATATTAAAAAGTCAATTCTGCTAGCTTGCTCAATGTTTAGTCATGACTACTCCTACCACAGCTAATCTATCACTAGAAGAGACAGACCAATGCCATCCATTGCACAAGTTCCCATGGGTCTAGGATGTATACCTATCTGAGATTGAGTCAGTCTGATCCAAAGCATACACAATAGAACAGTGTCTCCCTTTTATTTGGAATTTACAGGAGCATGAATTATTAAAAAGTTACAAGACTTTGCAGATTTTTCCTATGTTAAAAACTGTCTGTGGAATCAGTAGGGTTTATTTCAACACAACAACAAGAGTGGTGGATTCACTATTACTGTCATTCATAGTAATTCTTTAGTGCTTAGTCAGCTGTGATCAATAGTACAGCATGTTAAAATGATTTAATGATCAACAAAATGGTGTTTGAAGTTATAAATATGGTATCAGATTAAAGTCTTCTTTTTCCATAAAATGGAGAAAATAATTGAACCATATATTTAGAATTAAAAGAGAAATTGGACCTATTTTTTTGACAGCACTTTCTTTATATTTTTGACATTAATATAAAGCTTACAGAAGTGATGGATTGAGAACTCATCTAGATAATTAAATATTTTAAATGTGTATGTCATGGTGTTGCACTTACCAACTACAATCTCTGGATTTGGTACTTCACAGAGTCTATAAATAGTCCAAAGTTAGATGTGGGGGATAATTTTTGTGTCAACTTTGCATTGATGTTTGTCCTAAAAATAAAGACATAATTGTCTTGTGACCCTCTGTTAACAATAAAACACTAGCATGTCCATTTGTTATTGAGTTTTGTCAATTTGTCAAAAGACCAAGAAGTTATCTAAGCTGATTTGAACAGTGCAATCTCTATCAATTCATCAGTGGTTACCTAACATGCTATAACACAGCTTATAGATATTGTTTTGATAACTTCAGTATTTTTGCATGGTGGTGAACTTTTTTTAAATTATGTAAAATTAAAGTCCCAGCTAATAAAAAGTGATTTAAAGTATTCTGGGTTGTGAAACCAAACCCTTTTATGTCTTAAAAAGGAAAAAAAAATTTTCATTGAATGCCCTTCAGATGTCATCAGGATTCTCAAGTGGTTGATAATTTAAAATTTTAATGCCATATATATATATAAGATATCCGATCCAGTAATGACCAAAATCTAAATCCGCACTAGTTGTTCACATATTTCATTACAAATTCATACGTGGCCTTTAGTTTGTTTTTTGTATTAGTACAATTTAAAATTATCTGCTTCTGAAGAGTTTTAACGATGATTTTCTTTGTTACAGGTTTAGGACCAACTGTTTCAGAGCTTGATATTAGTAAATATCCTGCAGTGCCTAAAACTCAATTTTCTATGCTGGTTCCAGAAGTAGTGGATAAACTCAAAGCTTTAAAAGGTTTGCCATTTATATGTGTATATGTATGGTACTTAGTATATTCTACTTTAGAAGTAGATGCTTTATCTTACCGAATAGGAGTGAGAACACAATAGATAGTATATAACATGTCTTTAATTTAGTCACTAAATATCGCAATGAACTGAGAATCACGGTGTATCGTTTCACCCCTTCTCATTATCATTATGACATTTAGTACAATGTACTAAGGAAAACTGCATTAACTAACTACATTAATTAAATATATTTTTAAGGTAAAATGTGTATACATGTCAGTGTTTTTTTTTCAAATCAGGTTCGTTATAAGGACCTTTCCCAATGGAAATTTCATTGATTTTTTACAAAATTTCTCTATATTTTACCTAGACATTGATCTTTTAACATTATATTTTCAAATGAAAAGGTACAGGCACTTTTGAAAAAGAAAAAAATCAAAACAGTGCATGTATACCTTATCATATGCTGTTTAATACTATATGTATTAGTTACTATTTCTTCAGAGTTGTTATAACTGGGTTGGTCATGTGCTTGACCAGAGACCAGAAGATCTCAGTTGTTAAAGCCTCTAGGTTTTATCATTGATCTAATCACAGATAAACACAGTGGATTTCCTGTAGTCTCTTACAAACAGGAGTTGCCTTTCTTTTAAGCAATATAGAAGGAGTTTTTTTTAACTAATGGTTCTATCTGTAGTTTATTTCTGCTTTAAGTATTTATTTAACATATCATAAAAATCCAGTGGCCTCAGTGAAGAATGAACTGCTAACCTCTGGATTACTTGATGACTGGATGACTTGTGCATTGTGCTCTTTGTGAGACAATATAGACTACATATAATTGTCTTAACTCAGACTGTTTTATCAAGAAACAACTGAATATCAATGAAAGAATTAGTATTTAAAGTGTATTTTATAGTTGTTGGTACCACTTTGAATTTTCTTTTTAAGCTCTTCCTTATTTCAGATGTCAACTCAGTAGTGTTATGTGGAATAGAGAATCATGTATGTGTTCAGAATACAGTTTTAGATCTACTAGAAGAAAACTATGATGTGCATGTGATAGCTGATGCTTGTTCTTCTAGGTCTATGGTAGACAGGTGAGAAATTAGTATAATACATACTACTAATAATAGACTGGAATAGCGTTAGCATAATCATGTTGTCTTTGTAACATAATATGGTGAGACTTGCATAAACATAACTGTAGCAGTATTTTCAGGATTTCTAGTGCCCCTGTCAATTATAATTATTGGCCTGTCTAGCTATGGCAAAAATTTTAATGCAACCTTTGTCTTAATTTGAGAACAGGAAGAGATATTGCTGTGATATTTCACGTGTATTTCATGTGGCAATAACCTTTTTGACCTAGTGGCATTGACTGTGACATTTAATATGCTTTTCATAATCTTTACATCGATTGATGTCCAGGGATATCAGTGTTCCAAAAATACATCTCGTCTTAACGTTATACTTGTCAACTGATTTCATTTTGGTGGGTCACACTTAAATTTGTGAGATCTTAGTGCATGACCCGACTTCAGAAATGACCTGCGAAAATCCTGATATTTAATAACTTTACCCGATATGACTAGATTTTTGTGTCTGTCATCGTTTGTTATTAATACTGTAAATTTACCTCCTACATTACACTCGTCGACTGTTTTCAGTCACGCCTTGTTATTTACCTGGATGTCTACCTGAGTTTCGACACTTTCACACCTCTTTTATTGATTAAATAAATAGACTTTTGTAAATAATTTAGCTAGGAGCTAATTATAAAGACGAAGAGTTATATATGCTATGCAAGTCACTAATTTTCAAAACTGGCCCAAGATGTTGGCCCAATCGCTTTTGATTCTCCCAAATAGCAATGTAGATAGTGAAAGAGTTTTCTACCTAGTTAGAAATATCCTCACTGAATTTAGACCAGAGCTCAAAATAGAAACTTTTTGCTCCTTACTTTTTTATAAATTTAACGATGTGAATGACTGTACTTGTTTTTAATTGAAACCTTCTCCTACAACACTAAAATACACAAAATCTTCAACACTTGAATACAATGAAAGTGTTATTTAGAATAAGATTATTCCTCTTCAGAGTCAGAGATCCTTTCACTTTTTGGCGCACTGCAAATATTTTTTACTAGAACGGCTTTGTAAATGTATTAATGAAATAAAGAAATTTAATCAGTTATGCATATTCCTTGGACATGTATAAGTGGTACCATAAAACAACGAGGTGAAAATGGTTGTCACATGTCTAATCTCAATGATAATGAGAAAAAAAAGGTTGTGCACCTATTATGACCTGACTTTTGAGAATCAAAGTAGGGTCTTGACCTGATTTTTAGCAACTATAAGTTGACAGGTATGCTTAACTTTATAATTGAGCTTATGACAAAGCAAGCATATATCATACATATATAAACATTAAGTAAAGGGCTGTCATTATTATTTTATCATCATTTTGTCACTAGAAGGCAATACATAGACTTTTCTACATTTGTAGTTTGCGGGTTTATTTATAGGTATATTCTGAGTCATCCACACGTTTGTGTAATTGCATCTCTTTAGCTGAAAAAACTGTGGCTGAATCAGATTACATATCAACTTGGTATTCAAAATTTTTTATATTCTCTGCCATTCATTCACTAAAATTCTTTTACTGTTATTCAGGCGTTATTTCTTTTTCAGAATCTGTATAAAATACAAAATTAATCTTTTTCCAGGTTATTTGCATTTCAAAGAATGAGGGAAGCTGGGGCATTTGTGACTACTAGCGAATGTGCTTTACTAGGGTTGTGTGGTGATGCATCACATCCGAAGTTCCGACCGGTGCAAAAACTTATCTGGGACTCAGCACCTGATACTGGACTTCTTACGACAAAAATCAATGATGGCACACCAGTATAAGGGGGTGGTACATCAGCGCGCGAGTAGTCACACTTGTATGAGATGTTGAACCTGTCTAAGAAATGTCACACAACAAATGTAATACTTAAAACAAATTGATATTGATCAAGATATGATTTGGTAGAGTGATTTTGAAATTAATCACAAACTAAAATTACAGAAAAATTTGTGTTTGTTGGTTTTTATTATTGGTCATGATTTTCAAATGATGAAAATGTTAATTGCATGACATTTACTTATATACACATTGTGTTTATTTTTACTATATTTAGGAGTAGAAATGATAGTCTTTTGAGAAGAAATTTCAAGGATGTTAAATGTGAAGAGCCTAATTATACAAAGTGTGGTAAATTCTTTTCAAAGCATATGTATTAAACTGTTTTCATTGTTTTATAAAATATCTTCAGGTATTATTTGGAAATTACTGTGATCAGGTCTGGTCCAGAGACGTATACCAGTACTAGGTTGTTGGTTCTCCTGGTGTACTTCAGTTTACATGACCATTAAAACTCTGTTCAGCATCATGTAGGTGAAATAATTCTGGTGTACTGTTCAATAACAAACAGATAAACAAGCTTTGATCAGCTTATATCAAAATTCAATACATGATTTATCTGCCCTTAATAAGAGCTCTCTTAATTTCTACATGTCACAATAAAACATAAAGATGATTGATTCATGACTTACCATGCGTAACATTGGTCAATTTTCAGTACAGATAAAGAGGTAAATTGAGTTAGAAGTCATACTGCTGCTTTCCTCTTCTGTAGACTACTTAAATAAACAACTCACCTTCATAAGATATTCTATATAAGAAGTTTTGTTTAACCCTATTGATAGATTGACTGGTAATCGTTTTCTTAATTTCACTGATGAATTGACTTCATGGTTAATTTAAGTATGCCATTGCACTGAAGTGGTTATATGTTTATATGACTTTGATTAAACTTAACAAAATGAAATGTCAATTTGTACCTAAACATGATTCATTGACAGATCTCTTCATTGTTGATTGTTGCTGCATTCTGTGCCATGTAATTGTTGCAAAAATTTAATTAAATATGAAAAAGAACATATCAAAGATGATTATGTACATATCTTCAGATGAAATGTATTTCATTTATAGTTGATTCAAAATTACCTGATAACTTTGGATAAGTTACTCTTATTTCAGAAGATCAACATGTGTACTGAAGTATCATCAGAGGTGTTAGTCAGTTACTCCTGCATTTGTTGTTGGTTGGTTGATTGGTGTTTTACGTCGCTTTCAACAATTTTTCAGTTATATCGCGACATGGAAGCAGGAGGTAAACAACCTCTTAAACATAGTGGCGCAATCCGGGAATCGAACCTGGATCGTCTGCACTGCAAGCCAAGCGCTTAACCACTACACCACGTCTGCCTCCTCTCCTGAATTTGACTTATTTCTTTAATTTGTCTTGGTCCTCTGATGTTTTACTTTCCAAGAGTGTTGAATTCCGTAAATAATCTTTGGTAGCATTAACAGGTGCTTGTCAATGCTATGTACATGTTTATTTCACCACAGTCAAAGCTTTTCTGATCAACATATGTGCTACATCTTCATCTATAGTCCCCTACTTCTGAGTGGTCATGTTTAAAATCTGATCTCATCACATTAGATCATCTTTGACACAAAAAAAAAAGAAAAAACGTAAGAAAAGAGACACTCTTTTAATCATTTAAAGTTAAACCAAAAACAGCATCACATCATTTGTTGTCAAAATGGGCATATGGTGCACCAAAATATATACACATATATATGTTCTTGTATTTATCATTCTAAAACACTTGTAAATAATGAAAATCAAAGAAAAGTTGGAAAACACCAGAAAATGTGCTAAAACAACAGAGTACAAAAAGATGTCAAAACTTGATTTCAGAATGGAACCAAAAACCTCAATACTTCTCAAAACACCTTTCTAGATAACCTCGATGCATTCAGTTTGTTTAATAAATTAAAGGAGACTTACCTGAAAGGTGAACTTTGATTGTAATTCTCCAAAGCACAATGGAACGTGAGGTTATTACGTGAGAGATGCAATCTTACACCAAGATCAGTTTTTAAATATCATATCCACATGTGTATAGGGAGGGAAAAGGGAGAGCACGTAATAACCTCACGTTCCTCGGTGCTTCAGAGAATTACAATCAAAGTTCACCTCGCAGGTAAGTCTCCTTTAATTTATTAATTCTCTTTCAGCACCAAGTCACGAGGTTATCACGTGAGAGGTTTAAAGCATGATATTGCCACATTAAACAAAACACATTCAAATCAGATATTTGCTTACTATACATCTATATGTATATATACATTGTACACAATAATTCTGAAAATCTTGTGTAAGAATAGATAAGACAAAATGGCAATTTCTGAAAATACGTTTCTTGTAAAATTTTGCAAATGTTTTTGCACTCGTCCACCTTGCTTTATCCATAATGACGTTAGTAGGAGCACTTGCATTGAAAGCAGCGCTAGTAGCAGCAGTAAGCGTACTATGTCCTTTATATACAGAAATGTCTACACCCGCCTTATCTAAAATATATCTCAACCACCGAGATAGAGTGTCTTTGGAGACGGCGTGATGCGGTTTTACTGTGTTACTAACAAGACGAGTACCAATTCTAATGTTTATACTAATGGTAACATTGAACTCAATTTTGGAGAAGCAGTCCTAAAAAATCATTTAGTCATAAACATCTTGGACTAACTTTCATGTCAAATGGAAAATGGACCTTACATACAGATAGTATTTGTAAATCTGTATATAAAAAGATAAATGTACTTAGAAAACTCAAATACACTCTTAGTAGAGAAAGTCTTAATAAAATATACAATGTTTTTATACTACCTTGTTTAGAATATGCCTGTGAAGTTTGGATGGATGTAGCATAATTGATTCAGAAAAACTTGAGAAGGTTCAGTTAGCAGCAGGACGATTAGTGACTGGGTTGCCCTTATATGCCAGCAGGGAATCCATTTACTTTGAAACAGGTTGGGAACCACTTACAGAAAGACGACAGAGACGTAAACTCTGTCTATTTCATAGAATTCACAATCACATGTTCCCATCATTCATCACGAATATTATAAATCCACTAGTTCGAAACAGTACACGAAACACACACGATTACACTTTACCAAATTACAGATTACAAAGTACATCAGTTTCCTTTTTACCCATCCACAATATAATTATGGAACCGGCTTGAACCAGAATTGAGACATAACTATACTACAAATCAGTTTAAATATATACTTAAAACACGTAAAAAAGTATATAAAGTACCTAAACATTTCCTTTATGGTGATCGAAAAGGAAATATCCTAATTACACGTCTTCGTAATATATGTTGTATTTTAAAATCAGATCAGTATTTGTAACTGTGGAAATACTTGTGAAGATGTATTTCATTTTCTGTTGCATTGTCCTTTATATACAACTAAACGTAATCATTTTTTTAACAAACTTCAAGGTTATAAACCTCTTACTGTTGTAAAATTACTTTTTGGTGACGAATTACTTAATGAAAAAGATAATGAAATTATATTGGCTGTCCAAGATTTCCTTGTAAAAAGCAAACGGTTTGTGTAACTCCTAGTTTATTTTATATCGTATTATAGACGTCTTTCACTCATCCTCCGTCTCTTCATTCTTTTTCTTTTGTTTTTTTCCCGTTCAATTTTAATTTCTTCTTACATTTTGTTCTTATAAACTTAATTGTGTGCATGCATTTGAATCAATTTATACATGCAGATTCATTATCAATCATTTTATAATCAACTTACATTTTACATATACACGTATAACGTTAACTACTATTTGTAATATAATTACCTGTTCATTCATTCTAACTAATGATGCTATGTCGCCATCATTACAAAATTTGTATATATATATATATATATATATATAATGTAAGGAAAGGGATCAAATAATGTTGTTATAACTTTTGCCCAATCCTATTTCACTTTATGAAATAAAATATTCAAACCAATTCTAATGTCTTTAGTTTTTTCAAGGTACTTTAGTCTTATTTAGAGTTTCTACTACACACAACTTTTTATTCTCCTCATATTTCATTAAAACTAACGGTTTTACGTGATACGAAGGTCTACTTTGTACTGCATTCCAAAAATACTTTAAGCGATCTTCCAAGCCTTATGCGATAAGAGGCCCCGTTTTCTTTGTAGGTGTAAATTTGTCGGCGAGGAGGGAAATGACGAGAGTGTGGATTGATTAACATCGGTGTCCTCAGGCTGCTGTGATTCATTAGCAGATAGGTCAGTTAAGGATTGGGCGGCATCCTTGCACAAATTGGGGTCAGATAACTCTGTAACCGCCTATCTGGATTCCGCCATATTTGAATCTTTTTTTTTGTTTTTTTTTTCTGTGGTGGTTCTTCTACTACCATCAGATCTGACACAATACTGTCTATTCTTTTGTTTGTGTCGCCTATTTCATTTTGAACAAATGATTTCAGTTGTTCATACTGTTGTTTTTGCCCTTCCATGAAAGACGCTATAATGGCGCTCTGAATATTTTCCAGATCAGTGCCTAGAACAGATTGCTGTTCTGATTTATCGGCCCTAGGACCAGCGACAGCGTCGATCTGGTCAAAAGAAGGCCCTCCGAGATTGCTCAGAGTATTGTTAGCCTTTAACATATTATCGTCGTTCTTGTTACCACTGGTCACTCCTAGTTCTTTGGCCAATCGATTCAACACTGGGACCGACATTTTTCTGAATAAATGCCATTAAATTGTGAATGTAAATTATGAAGTCCTGAATGTATTATAGAATTGATCAATTAAAGTAACATCCAGATTCTTACTGAAAATTCAATACCACTCTTGTTCTTACTGAATATGCTACGTTGCAAAAGTGATCTGGATTTATGCTTGCATCTCTCACATGATAACCTCGTTACTTGGTGCTGAAGGAAATTCAGTAATTTTACACATAAAAACATTTGTGGACCACTTCTCGAAAAATTCATTGGTGGTGGACCCCCTCCCGACAAAATTTCTAGATCCGCGCCTGGACTGTGCTCAGGGTTCGGCGCCATAAACTGAGAAAATATCAATTATTTCATGTTAATTTATTAATCCATTATCAAACGTTCAAATAAACTGCAATGCAGTAGAATTTGAAATTATAACTTAAGTATTTTCTCAGTTTATGGCGCCTGACCCAGTCTAAACTCATTTCTTTCCAACCTAAGAAACTATTAATTAACTACAATGTTAGGAACCATTCACTTATCTCAGAACTCTGATCTATTTATGGTGCTTTGTGATTTCTGAGATCCATTATATCATATTTGTAGTTATAGAAGCTTGCTCATTTATGGCATGATCCAAATAAAATCATAATTTAAGAAAATGACTTTCCGTATTGTTATATAACGATAAGAAAATATTTTCATCCTTTTTTCTAAAATTTTCATCAGCTGTCTAAATGCCAATCGAAATTACGTTTCATGCATAGTGATTTTAGCCACCATTATTTTGAAATCTAATAGCTTAGACATTATTACACTGCATCACATTCCTAATTTCTCAATTATTTATTTAATTCTAAGTTTACAATGGGAATCTTGATAAACAGCGTATACCTACCTTTCGAAGCAACAGTTAAAGTTCACGCTAACTAAAGCCGGTGTAACAGTTTCAAAGTTCCCCCGTGCTGAAAGTTCCCTTTTGATGTTTTGCGCATGCGCGTATCGGTAGGAAACTTTCAGTCTGTGTTATATGCATGGTGAAAGTTTCCTCGTGGTGAAAGTTCCTTGGTCCACGTGAAATATGAAAGAATAAAGATTAATTCTTATAATTGTACTGGATCTGGCTGTTAGGATATAATTGTGATAAATTTGAGGGATTCTAATATTGACGCATGCGTATGTGCGACAAAGGGAACTTTCAGCATGGGGGAACTTTGAAACCGTTACACCCGGAAGTTCTATACAGAATATTCGGTTCCACGTTGCGATACACGAAAAGGTAAACGAAACACCGTGAATGAAATATCAAAACGAAAGTAGGAACGGCTAAAGAAATTAAAAGGAGTGTGAATCAAGTGGAGACGGGGAGGATACGTAGAGATACCAATATTTTCAATGGGCGTTACCTACACCATTGAAATGCAATGATTAGACTCGAATTAGTATATAGACGCTCTCCATGATGACGTGTAAGTACATGTATAGTCTTCATCTCGGGCGGATGTAGGATCTGAGTTTAGAGCGTGACTTATCAGTGGCGGATCCAGGATTTCTGAAAGAGAACTGGGGGACATATGTATTAGCCAAACTACTCTACCATTTTTGGTGCCAAATCTCAAATTTAATTTGTAAATATGTGGCGAAAGTCCCCCCCCCCCTCCTCTAAATCTGGCACTGAATATGATTTTTGTATAGTTTACAGAGAGGCAGGGATCTGGGAGTCGCCTTAAGTGGATAAAGGGTGAAGCCGAAGAGGGGCCTCAGAAGGTGTAGCCCCAGAAGCTCACGTGGTTTTTTTTTTATACATTTTGATTCGTATATGATAACAATGAATGATTACTGTTTTACCTTACTCCACGATTAGTTCACGTATAACGGCTTCGCTTGATGCATTGCATAGACGTTTAAACCCTTCCGCAGTAGTGAGGGATCTTGAATGCGCGACGTTTACTGTAACACGGGAATACAATTTTTCTGTTTCATCTGAAAGACCAATACAGAGGGCGTTGCGTTACTCTCCGCTTTTCTCCTCTGTTATCGGCTCGAAGCTGTTTTAGCTAACAAGATTCTTGTAAAACCAGGAAAAATCCCATGTGATAGTATAGTAGATGACCTTTTAATAAAAGTACTTATAAATTTGGTACACCATGTAAGTGACACTTTTATCATTAAATGGGATTTTTCTTAAATTTACAAAAATCTTGTAAAAACAGCTTCGAGCCGGTAACAGAGGGGAAAAGCGGATAGTAACGTAGCGCCCTCTGTAGGAAAGATTGCTACAAGACAGAATATCGGCGTGCGAAAATCGAAATCGGGACCTCATGGTCGTGAGTTAATTGTAAGAAAAACTGCCACAAATAAAACTACATATCCCATAACTGAACAATAGAAAAAGACCTTATAACTGTGATAAAGACAAGGTCAGACCCAATGATATTAATTACCCAAAGGTTACATTTTTATTCTGAAAAAGACCCATATAAATGAATTAGTTCTACATTAAACTTTGAAAATTATAGGGAAGTGGGGGGGGGGGGGGTGTACCCCACGCCCCCTAAAAAATCTGGCAGTGTCTATATTGTATGTTAATTTGCCATAGAAGAATATATATTACCAGAGATTACAAAGATAGAAAACTGAGAAATGTTTCCGTTTTGGTGACGGATTGTCTAATTTTAAATGCGTCACCTATTTAGGCATACACGTACGAACTGGTCCTTCATTTACATTCCCACCGGCGCCTTTGCTGATACAGTCCTGTATTTTCGGAGAACTTCAAGTTTTTGTACTTATAAACTCTCCGTGAAATGGTATTGAGTTTTCAAATGATCCTCTAAAGAAGATATATGTAATCGAGCATATAACAGTGCTAAGGGTAACAGAGAATAGTCGAAAAAACGATCAGACGGACAGACACATAGGCGGATCTACAAAAAAAATTTTATATAGGGAGGGGGGAGTTATAGCCTTCCATGACTAATGTTTTGCAACATTCCGGTCCGGAATGGGGGAGGGGGTTGCAGTCCTAAAATGGTCGAAAACGACCTTTTTTAAGATAGAAATTTCCGATCAAAGTGGAATTGCAACCCCCTCTAAATACGCCAATGGGACAGGCTGAAGAGGGAAGGAAGCAATAACCCTTGTCCTTCCCTCACTAGAAATCGTCCGTGAAAGTGTAAGTGGGTTTAAAGCGTTTCAGTTTATCTGACCTAATTTCTCCTTCACATCCAGATTTTTAACGGATGCGATCTTATAACAGATCACTACAGATGATAGACGATAAATGATTGTGACCATTGGTGACCACTGGTTGTTAGAGAATACAGAGAATATAGAGAATCACTCAGCCGTAGACCATATCCAGATTGGCGTAAAGACTGAAGTATATCAATTAGTAAGCGGTAAGTAGGACACTGCAAAAATAAAACTGAAAGCAAATTCGACATATTTTTCTCCGAATTGTGTACTGTAGACATGTACGATGATATTCGTTCTTAAGTATTAAGACTATTTTTTTTTAAAACTGAGCTTTCCTAGAAGTCAACAACAAAACGAATGTATTTAAGCACTTTGATCGTTCATATTTATGTAAGGAAATATATCACAGTATAGTAAAGTATTGTGACTTATGTCCTTCTATGCATTTTTATAGCATTTTATAGGGCAAACTTATTTTGACAGGACATTTGACATTTGCCACCAAGATGGTTGGTTGATTGAGTAGCATTTGTTATGACTTTCAACAATATTTCAGTCATATTTCGACATGAAAGAATAGGAGGTAATTAATCACTGGCGGATCCAGAGGAGACCGAAGCCGGCGAGTCCCCCCCCCCCCTTCTTCAAAACTCTCCGTGAGATTACATGGAAGTTGCGGTACTTGATTAGGACGGCGAAACTGCGCAGTTTAAGCCATAAAAACGTCAAAATTCAGAAGCTTCCGGGGGGGGGGGGTGCTTCGAAGTGAACTTTTGTGTTCATTCCTCGTCCGATTTCCGTACGTCTGATCGTCCAATCTCCGTCCGTCTGATTGTCTGGCGTAAACTTCTCATTTAAAAAAAAGTTCTTCACAAATTAAAGGGTTTATTATACCTAACTTCTGATCTTGTGCGGGATGTTAGCTCACCAGTGTCGAAATCTCAAGTGACCTGTTGTGGTCATTCTTCGACCGGCATCCGTCCGTCCAGCATAAACTTTTCATACTCCCACTTGTGCTTTTGCAAGAAACGATTACTGTGTATTACGATCAAAATCTAAGTTACAGTGCAATATTTGTTTTAAAGAACATTGTCTACTCATTAAGGATTGCTATTACTCTTATTTTGTGAAGCATTTTTTTTTTATTTACTTAAATTTTTTTTCAGGATATGAGTTCCGGGGATAGTTACAATGGCGTAGCTGTAATAGCGGTGTGTTTGGAATTTAAGGACAAAAGTAAAAATAGAAAAAATGCGCTCAATGATAACAATTTCAGCAAACATATATGGCAGAATGTATTCGGATTTTACACCATTGTGTGTTTAAGTCCTACAAAGAAAAAATTCACAGAAAAATTGGAGGAAGGTATGCGGACTTTGAAGGATTTATTTTCTACTTTTTGGAAAATTATGTCCTTTTGTTTCTGTTTTTCAGGGCTAATTAGCTTTTCTACCATAACTCACCACTGTTGAAATGCTTATTAATTTTCAAAATGCCTTCTCTATCCGGTATATCTTTAATCACTAATGAACATTATAACCAAAGCTGATCGTTTGCAATGTTAAACATACGTTGCATAATGATATTGGTTACTACTTGTGACATGGTGACTGGCTTCGGTCACTGTGTGAATGTATAACCTTTAAGTAATGATAGTCATAGGCGCTTTGTCACTCACAACGATTAGATCTACTGTAGATATTTTTGGATATAGAAATAAGTTTCATTGAAGAGTAAGCGTCTCCTGTTTGGTAAGTCACAGCTGCCATAGATGTCTTATGTATACAGATGAGAAATAATATTACACTGCTGCACCGACGACATGAACTATACAGGTAAAAATCTAGAAAAAGTACAAAAATTTTTGCTATGTGTGCACCGTGACCTTAACATTGAAGATATGACCATGAGTCAAAGTCACGACACACCCTTGGGTCAGATACAACAATTGTGTGAAATATTATTCATATTCGACTAGGGGGTAAAAGTTATGGCCCGGACAAATATGGACAGACAGACATACTGACAGATGGATAGACAGACAGACAGGGTGATGACTATATACCTCCCCAAACTTTGTTTGCGGGAGGTATAATTACACTGTATTTTGTATCCATAGATCAAATCTGAAATTGGTTTGCTCTTTAAATACATGTACTTTGGTTTTTCACAGTTTGGCCTATGAGCATCAGTGAGGAGACGAATGTTTCATTTTTGTTTGGCGTAAAAAGATATCAGTATTGCTTCGGCCGTGTCGAATCATGCAGTAATTAATCTAGTTTGATAATGGTGCAAGAATGTATGGTTTTGATTTCATGCAAAGTTAAGGGTGATGCCTCTTAATATTTTTATGTATAAGTTGGTTTGCGACAAATATCTGAGATAATTTCAATATTTTCTCTAATAGTCATTATATCTAAAAAAGGGCAATTCTGTAACGTTTGCTTCCATTGTGAATTTTTTATTAGGATATACATTTTGTAGTATTTTATGCAAATCTTCAAAACATAACCTCATCCCACGTATTAGAAGGAAAGGTTCTATCAGATATTCTACTCAAAGTACATATATTATGCTTTATGTTTATATATCATTTTCTCAGGAAGTGGATGAGGTGCTCGCCTTAGGTGACCTTGAGGTCCCGAGTTCGACTCCAGTTGTTGGTACAACGGTGTCCTGTCTTTCGGATGAGACCGTAGAAAGCAAGGTCTTGTGTTACTGTCTAAATTTCTTTACAATGCATCAGACAGATGCCGTCAACATGTACGAGAAATAATCGTGAAGTGACGTAACACAGTAATTGATCAACCAATCAACCAATCATTTGCCCAGAGTGTCTTTGAAAGAGACTGCCTTGCATAAATCGTAATACGTTATTCTAATACATTAATAACATTAACATGTATATGTTTTACAGCATGAAAGTTCTGTTCTTTATTTAAACAGCTATCAAAAAATGTGAAAAGTACAGAAATCTAACTATTGTTATCAGTTCACATGGTTGTGAAAGAAAACAAGATGATCTATGGAAACATTTTATTCGTTTTTATGATGGATTGGCATCAACAAAAGAAATCATCATTGATAAACTCAACATCAAGGAGCTAAGGAATGTCAATAAAATGGTAATCTTACAAGTAAGTAATGTATTATAAGAATGTATATGAAATCGTATAGGGATATTATGTACATTATAAACCACATGGTCGATTCCTTCCAAGGCAAGATGAAACAAGTAAAACATTCGTCAAGTTTCGGTAACAAGAGTAACAGTTGATAAGAAGTCAATTTCATTTGCCCTTCCTTCCCGCTTAAATGAGAACCAAATTATACAAGTCTAAAATTTAAATAGTACCAATTGAGAAACTAAATGCTTAAGTAAACCATAGATACGCTTAAACATTAAATAAAAAAAGCATATTCAGTTTTTCTTAAATATGTATGCCATTTGAAATATCTTGAAATGTGTATGTTCAGATGTAAAAAGATTATTGCATTAAGTAGGGTGTCTTATGAAAATTGTTTTATATTCCATTTGGATAACAAATTATTGGATAATTTATAGGTCATTTTGTGAAATTTATTTTGACCTATTTCAGGTAATTTTCTGTTTTAAGGTTAAAAAGTGGGAAGGGGTAGGATACTAATACTACTTAATAATTTTACATGAACTTTTTCAGACCGAATTTTGATTATGACTCATATGGTTAAGTTGCTGATGTGAGCAATGTAAGCCTATTTGCGCCTTTTGTTGTTGATTGTTTTCCCCCTAATCAAGATATCAAAAATATGGTGGTATCAACTTCTTGTAACATAGTCTTTTTATCATTCCCAACCAAACCAGTAAGTATTTAGGTATCGACGAATACCGTGATTGGTAGCATGGCAATTATAACGGAATTTAATGGACTGATCTGGTGTAGTGAGGGCGGAGTCGCTTATTAAACATACAGTGGGCTGTAGTTGAATGCATTTGTAAATTAACATTAATACTACTAAAATCATTAATTACAGTGTCTTTATCGAATGAAAAGCTTTTATAATCTTGCAAAATTTTATTTGTTTACGTTTGAAATAAGATGTGTGCTTGAAACAATCCCTTTCAAGCTTGATTTATTTCACACTGAAGTATATATAAACCTGTAAGATTGAAAATTGTTTGATTTTTGCTGGAAATTTAGCATTGGTCAGGAATGCTCATTATTTTCCTTTATTGTTTCAATTTGGTCCGGTTAAATCACTGCTAATTGGTGGTGATATTTTCAGCGAGAACAAAATGCCAATCTCACTTAGGATGAGACTATGTCCGGAAGGAGTGAGCATCTCCTGCTAACATACTACACTCGTCGCAGTTGTTCTATAGAAACCTGTCGTTTTCAGTGGTAAACTCATATTAATTTATCAGATCGGTTAATGGACGCCACTATGTGATTCAGAATATCATTTAACATTATAGACAGGGAAACTTATACTGTCCAACAATATGTTTGTATCGACCTTAGAATTTCCTCTGAGACGATGTCATGCGTACCATTTCGTAGCCCTTTCTTACTATTTTGTTTTGGTTGTTAGTAGAATGACCCTTATAACAATGATAATTCATTATTACCATAATAAAATTCAATCCAGACAGACCATTTGTAATCGTATTAAGTTTAATCCGTGAATGCAATTTTGAAATATGTACATTGTATATAATTTGGACATAAATGATGGATACGCATATCATTTCGATTTTGGTTGTGATTTGTAGTGAGATAATGGAATTGAGTGATGTGAAAACTTTTAAAATATTGTTTAATGTGTTGCATCTCCCATCAATCACTATTTTACATGATCAGGCTTGCAGACGTTGTGTTAAATCAGAGAATTACAAGGAAGAGGTAGACGGACCTATTCCAGATCCAGAGGATAAAGGTGTAATAATGTGTTGTGAGGATGGTATGTACCAACCTTCTGACGACATGCTCCTGCCATATTTCATTTGTAACGGGATATTTTTATGGTTTTGTTGTGTAAAGCTTGTGGTACAAGTGCAACACTGATGATTTTCATATTCTTCTTACAATGCTATCATAGGATATTTAAAGAAACAGAATTGCAGAACATGTAAATTGCTGGAATAATAGGAAAAAAGGCACTATGCTTACGACTATTCTTAACTTCTAGCACTGGTTAAATTCAAGTAAACCACAGAAATAAAGGGTTATGCTTAAAACATACCCAACCAGTATGTACCCGGTTTTGGTTGGTTGGTTGGTTGGTTGGTTGGTGTTTTCTGTCGCTTTCAACAATATTTCAGTTATATCGCGACATGGAAGCAGGAGGTTACCAACCTCTTAAACATAGTGGCGCAACCCGGGAATCGAACCCGGATCGTCGGCGCCGCAAGCCAAGCGCTTAACCACTACACCACGCCTGCCCCTACCCGGTTTTGGTCAAGATGTACACACATCATTGATCAAAATATACTTAACCTTACCAATCTTGGAATGAGATTTGTGATACCATCACTTTTCTGATGGACAATATTTTTATGCAATTTAACGGCAAGGTACATGTATATAGAAAAATATTGGGAACTCCTATGGGCAACAACTGCGCCCCTCTTATGTTAGACCTGTTTATGAATCAACTTCAAAAATCTAAACTTTTTGAACCTATTGATGATTCTTAAACAACACATCTACATATCTGGATGCTATAGTTACCATCGATAATACTGAGTTTGAAAAATACATTATAGACATCTATACTCCGCAACTTTCAACTCAATTAAGCCAACAAATCTGATGAAGAATCACTGTTTCGGACCTAACGCGAACACCTCGGTTGGGATTATGTTGAAGTATGTCACCCTCGACTGATATCTTTCGATCTGGGACTCGGGGTGATTCTAGATTCTCATAATCTTTTCTTTTATATTTGTATTTATTTAACGATGAGATTGGCGTTACCTTTAAATTTGGGTAACCTGTGAGTCCTTGTTCTCTATAATTATGAAAATGGCATATTTCAAGTATGTGTTCTTTGATTCTCATGCTTTTGTTGCAAGGGGCAAGATAGGCCTGTTTACCAGTTAACTACACACGGGGAGTTGCGATTGCCATTTCTAATGACTATCTTATGTCGGTACTGCAGATGTTTTACAGATACTTTGTGATGAGGTTTTTGGGCTAATTGTTTTTTATTATCTATTATGTTCGTAGCGGCTTTTCTCATGCAACTTAGTTAGATGTCTTTTTCTTTCTTTTTTTCCCTTTCTTCATGGCCATGTGGATCTTGGAGAAAAGGAGTAACTTAATAACACGGATTGCAATGTGTAAGTTTAATATTCATTGTGTGGCATTTAATACTAAAAGTGAAATTCAATAACATATCTTTTCAATGGATACAAATCACTAGGTGATAAGGAAGGAGCAGAGAAATTGCAAGAAGTTGAAGATGATTCCTTGTATAATGATACAGGTAGGTATTTTATAATATATATTGCTTTTATTATATTCAAATTTTTTTTACTCATGCACAAGCTCACTTGTTTGTCTTTACACTGTAGTTCCTTAATTCGCCGACCAATTCCATTGACAATTTGAGTCACATGGGTGACTTGGAATTTCTACTGCTTTGGCTCACCTGAAGCTCTTGTCAAGCATCCGTCTGTTGTTCTTTAACTTTTCTTATTTTCGCTTGTCTAGAACCATTATTGAATTCGATAAAACTTGTTTTGGATTAATTACTCAATTTGATAAAACTTGTTATGGATTAATTACTCAAGATACCCTATAAGTGTTGTTTCGGCCGTAACTGTCAAGAGGACTGCAAAGGGGAGGGGGCACATATGCCCAAGAAATTACATACAATGGAATAGTTTTGTAATGTCGTTTACTGTGTATATTTTACTGCTATCATTTTATGTGCATGTCCTTGGTGATTTGTGTTATACAGTTTCGTCAGATATCTTCTGTTTGGTCCTGTGGTAAATTTTTAACTCGGACTGGATGCTCAACATATCAATGTAGAAAATTACTAGAAATAGTGAGGTGGGGATGTTTATAAGTGATGTTGGTTTTTGGTTCCATTTTGACTGTTTTTTAGTCACTTCATACATTTTCGTGTTATTTTCTTGAAAGTGATTTTTTCAATGTATATAGAAAACCTATTTAGTATTTAATTGATAAACTTTGCTGCAGTACCTATTTCAAGGGTTGATAAAAAGTTCAATGTCAAAATTGAATTTTTTTTTTCAAATTTTCCTTATTTCCTTTTAATATTTTACACCAAACATGTTATTAAAGGGTTTGCTACAGTAAGTTGTAATATTCTATTATTGTTTTGATTTATTCGAAGCAAAGCCTGAAAGGTGTCATTTTAATGCTTGTTTTTCTTTTTTTTTTTAGGGGGGGGAGTTTATATATTTAATTATTATTTTTTATATGTTTTTGTTTTGTTTGATTTTGTACCAAAACAGATTTAAGGTATCTGATGTAGAATTGACCAAAATTTTATGCCTAGTAAGGTATATATCTCATATATGCATTCAAAAGGCACATGTATATGGTTCAAGAAAATAAGGTTTTTTCTTCTAAAATTATTAAGGGGAGAAAACTCTTCTACGTCAAACATTATTGCGCAATACCCGTGCATAACTCTGTAATAGGCCAGTTTGAATGTTAAAATTTCCCTTTCTGTGGCCATAATCTTCCTGAGATTTACACAGATACCATTCTGCATTAATTAAAAAGATTTAAGAAGGCTAACTCTCATGATAATCACATAAATGTACAATGACATTTATTTTGGGAGGTTTTTTTTTTAATTTTGTTCATCTCGGATCTTAGCCAACATTGTAATTCATGCCCATTGTATCTATCCATCCGTAATTTTTTTGGTCAATCAAGTTAATGATATATAAATGAATGTTAAAAGAATGCAATGTGTTTCTGAGAAAGCTTTGATAACAATATTTGCCTTCATCAAGCAAGTTTTACGTTGACAGTAATGACAGCCTTCTGAATTATGAAAAGAACAGACACTACACAGACATAGACAATATAATCAAATGATTCCTACATATCTTCCTGCATATTTCTGGTGATTTAAAATAAAAAGAGATAAGACATATACTTATCAATATTTATTATTTTCTAGTCTGTAAGGTGCAATAAAAGCTGCACAGACAGAAAGTTGATATAATCTAGTATGGCTTTCCTAACGGGACAAATACCCACAACAACCAATTTGTCAAACAGGCATAAACTTTGTAACAAAGTCAAAGAATAACAAAATGTATGTCAGATATATAGTCTGAGGCAAGCAGCAGTCTAAGTACTTCACGATATATCATTAATACAAGTTTGGTATGTATGACACTCAAGATAAACAGGACGGATGGACAGACATGGGGTGACATGTCATGGTGATTCCAGTATATCCCCAAACAGTTTTGCAGGGGAGGGGTATAATTATACAGGTCTCCACAGAAGTAGAGACTTGCATATTTCAGGTATAACACTATCATTTTACATGGCATATATCCTATGAAGATAAACACTTTTATAATATAGGTACAACACTACCAATATACATGTACATGATATGGGTATTCATATAGTTGGACACCTACAAATACACCTTTTTCCTATTGATCTCATATTTCATTCTAATCCCTAACATACGATAATTATCGATAAACCCCCCCCCCCCCCCCCCCCACACACACACACACACACACACACACACACTGCACAACTCGCCGTCCACTCATTCGGACTAAACTTTTACTACCTATGACCTTTCCTATTCCAGGACAACACGCATCACAACCTTCAATGTTCCCACATATATGGCCCGATATATAATTATGATAAATTAAAACATCCGTCCTTTCCTGTATATTTTGAGTGATTTTCGATTTTTTTGTAACGCCGCGCCCAAGTTTACTTCTCTTTCGTACGGGCGCCGCCATATTGACAAACGAAGGAAGGGGTTTTTAGCTCACCTGAGCCAAAGGCTCAAGTGAGCTATTGTGATCAATCACCGTCCGTCGTCCGTCGTCCGTCGTCTGTCGTCCGTCGTCCGTCGTTAACTTTTCACATTTTCGACTTCTTCTCCAGAACCACTGAACAGAATTTGATGAAACTTGATAAGCATGTAGTACTCATGGTCCCCTACAAGTGTTGTTGTTTTTCGTCCAGATTCATCAACAGGTGGCGCCACCACAGGCAAAAGTAGGTCAAAGAGGGTACCCTCCTTTGACAAACTTCTTCTTCAGACCGGGGGCATACAGAGACAAACCGAATGCATAGGAATGATCTAGAGGGATGTGTGAAGAAGTGTTGTTATTTTTGGTTCCATTCCGAAATGAAATTTTTGACGTTTTTTTGTACTTGGTAGTTTTAATGCAGAAAAGAGGTATTTTTTTCTTTTAGTAAACATTGATGCATTAATTTGGTTTAATTTGATCATTTTGATGGTAAGAAATACTACTGCGAAGAAAATTTTTCAATATTTTATGTTTTGGATTTTTTATGAATTTTTAAAGACTTTCAAGAAAAAGGGGGGGGGGGGATAATTGGTGTAAACATTTCACAGTTTGAACTTTTTCTTCGGAACCACTTGCTGGAATTCAATGAAACTTGGCATGCATCAAATACACAAGGTCCCCAACAAATGTGGTCATCTTTGTCAGGATCCATGAACAGGTGGCACCACCACAGACAAAAGTAGGTCACAGAGGGTACTCTCCTTTGACAAACTTCTTATTCAGATCGGGTGCATACAGCGACAAACCGACTGCATAGGAATGATTTAGAGGCATATGGGAAGAAGTGTTGATATTTTTGGTTCCATTCCGAAATCAAATTTTTGACGTTTTTTTCATTTTTATTTTGGACTTTGTTATTTTAATGCATTAAAGAGTTATTATTTTCTTTTAGTAAACATTGATGCATTCATTTGGTTTCATTTAATCATTTCTATGGTAAGGAATGCTGGTGTGAAGGAATTTTTTTCAATATCTCGATTTTTGAATTTTTTATGAATTTTTTAAGACTTCCAAGAAAAGGGGGGGGGGGACAATTTTTCATATCTTCAACTTGATCTACAGAACAACTTGAAGGATTGTGATAAAACTGGGTAGGATGCAAGTACTCATAGTCCTTTTCAAAGGTTTTGTTTTTTGTGCGGATCATCCAAATTGGTTAACAGATAATGCCACCATGTCTAAAAGTAGGTCTCACAATGGTACATATACCACTTGGTAAGTGAAATATGGAGAGTAGCGGTTCAAATCCAGCTGTGGTCAAAAAAATTTTTGTTTTTTTTTTTTACACATCTAAATAAGTTTTTAGATGTTTCTCAACGCTCAACATATGAAATTAGGCAATTTTAAGTTAGATCTGGACAATATTTGAAACAATTGTTGTTCATGACGCAGACTTGAAATCAGTCAACAAAAGGCCCCACCTAAAGAAAATGACTAACTTGTTGCCCTGAATGACTTCTTGCAGAGACAAAGGAAATGCTTAATATCAAAATCACCTGAATGGATGTGCAAAAAAAGTGTTGTTTTTTATTCTAGCCTGAAATGAAATTTGACATATTTTCAACATCTGTGTTGACTTAGTCACATTAATGCAAAAATAAATGAATTCTTCCTTCATGCATGACTGATAATATAGGTACTCAGGTGAGCGATATAGGCCCACTTGGGCCTCTTGTTTATTATTATTATTTTTGTTTGTAAGTATTAAACTATATTTCTGTTATACACATCGACTTTGAAATTGAAATATGTGCACTTTTAAGCATGCCTCGCAATTTAAAATGAAAAATAACGATGTTTTATTTTTCTCCCGATAATTTCCGAGGTCTTTACGGAAACTGCCGAGTTGAATGAGCTAATTGTACATCAGATACCTTAAGAGCATTTGTGTCTCGTAAATCATAATCATATACTAAATTCATGCTTAACTAAAATTCCCTTTCCTTTATTGATTTTCTTGTGGAATGTCTTTTTTTCGACCTCTCGTCTTGAGAAAACTAATGATCATTGTTCTCTATATGGAGTATTATTTATAAATTTTGAAATGTTTGTCTTTTCATTGTTCTACTTTTGCGGTGAGTGGGAAGATGAACGTCCGTAAACGTCCGGTTAACAACAGCAATTGAGTGACGTTTGTTTCTTTAATTGTCCGCCCTTAGGCGGTATCGTAACTGCAGTACAATCGAATATTTTTGTAATGCTGCTTTCTGTGTTAATTTTACTATTATCATATTCATGCGCATTGTCCGCCCTTAGGCGGTATCGTAACTGCAGTACAATCGAATATTTTTGTAATGCTGCTTTCTGTGTTAATTTTACTATTATCATATTCATGCGCATGTCCCTAGTGAATTGTGTCATATAGCCTGGTCAGATGTTTTCTGTCTTCTCTTTTATTTTATTTGGTATGACTGACATCTTTAAGATTGATGAATCAATTTTAGAGTCATATCTCATTAGTCAAAACACAGAAAGCAAGGGCATAAAGAAAAATTTAAAGCAGTCTATTGTTTGTTAATCTGCAAATTATGATAAAGTGGACAATGAAGGATCATTTGAGTCTCTTTTATTTAAATCTTTTGGTAATATTATATGTTCAGCCCATCCGTTATTTTTATGCCCCGCCATGAAATGGCCAGGTGCATTTAGTATAACCCTGTTACATAATTCGGTCATTCCCTCATTTTGTCATTCCATGATTCCGTCATTCCGTCATCGTTCAGTTTCCGCTCATTTCGAATATGGGTGTGGTCCGGTAATTTTTTGCAGAATTATTACCCTTGAACATAGAAACTTTCTTAAAAATGACAGTTTTCACTTATGAAGAATTGATGGATTAAATTGATATTGGGTATATAGATGTATCAAGGGAAAATGCAGGTCAAGTTCAAGTATGGGTGTGTTCTTTTTTTCTGGTAATTTTTGACAGAGTAATTGCCCTTGAACATTAGAAATTTCTTGAATTTACAAATATTAGTTCTCTGGCAATTATATCTCACTACCGTAGCTGCCAGCGGGGGCATTTGTGTCGCACCGACACATTGCAATTCTAGTGTTTCTTTGTATTAAAATTAGAATAAAAGATTTACCCACTTGGTCTATATATTGTTTGCCAAAAGATCGCATGTGAGGTATTTGTTTTCCCCGCAACATGCAGTCATGATCCATATGGTAAATTCAATATGTTATTCGATGTTGCGTCGTGCATTTGAAGTCCTCTACATCATCAGTACTGCTGCTAAAATATTTACAGTGTATCATTTCAAAATTCTATTCGTGTAATTTAATGGTATAGTACATTTATGAAATTGTATTTATTCAATCACGAGGTATCGAAGTCGAATACTTTCAAACGAATAACATAAATCGAATGAAAGGTCTTTTATTATGTCAGCATGACAACTATCCCCCCCCCCCCAAAGAAAAAAAACCCCCAAAAACCAAAAAAACAAAAAAACCAAACAAACAAACCCCCCCCCCCCCAAAAAAAAAAAAAAAAACAGTCATACATATGAGTCAACCTAAATTCTTATTACAGCATGTATTTCGGAGTGTAATGAGTTGCTATTAGATATTGGGTTTTGCTGGGTAACTGGTCTTAATAATCAAATTTTACCTATTCTTATGTTTCAACACTTGTCATAATAAATAGAGAGGTATTCTGGTATATCTGGATAAATTTTCCACTTTTATACAATTTAACAACGCTGATCGGCACTTTACGTAAAATTATTGTTGTGTTACATCAGATCTATTTATGCTTTTGTATGAATAGAACACAATCTAGTGTTTATTTTCTGTACATATTTTCCCTAAATTACAAGCTTTAATCTCAGTTATGTAGTTATCATCTCACTTCTCCTTTCTTCCATTTATTAACTATTTCAGACATAGATGATGAGAGTGATACCGACACAGAACTATCTTCAGATGGTGAAGTAATACACAGGTTGGAGTCTTTATCTATTCCTGGAGGTGTCATCATGTTTGGCTCTGCTAGTGGTAAGGAAACGTTCAGTTAAACCAAGAGATATTAGTATGTTTGGCACGGCTTATTGTAAGGAAACATTAAGCTATTACTAAATACCTTGATATGTTTGTCACTACAAGTGATATGAAAACATTTAGCGTTTCCTAGAAGTAATATTGTGTTTGGCATTGATAATTTTAAGGAAATAGTAAGTTATTCCTCGAGGAATCATTATAATTGGCACTGTACTTAATAAGATATTCATGGAGGTATTATTGTGTTGGCACAGTAAGTAGCTAGGACACATTAAGAGGTACATTTGGAGGTATATTTATATTTTGCTAATGGCATAATAAAGTGAGGCATGAGTTGATTAGGTGCTCGTCTCATGACCGAGACACCTAGATTCGACTTCGGCTGCAGGCATACCAAAGTCCAGTCTTTTGGATGAGAAATTACTTGACACGGTAAGCGTGGTACATAAAAAGATCCCTTACTGCTTCAGGTGGATCCATTGTAAATCTATTGAATTCTATGCACTGTTTTAGGTAGATGCTTTCATCATATCCGTAAAATTATTTTCAAATAATATAATGTATATATGTTCTATATTTATTATAACCACTAGGCCGGTGTCACTGCTGGTGGACTGATAGTCCCCGAGGGCATCATAAGTCTAGTTTTCAGTGCTTTTTTACTGACTTGAAACATATACTTCAAATTTTCAGTCATCAAATTCAGTAAATCACTCTAAAACTAAGGAGTATCTCTCTCCTTAGAAAGATTCTTTGGTTCACTTTTCGGTCATTTTAGCTTCAACACTGCTCTTCATATTTTTATATATTTTGAGAATTCCAATCATTCGGCTACGAGCATCACTGAAGAGACATAACTTGGTGCAAAAAATCAAAAGCTATATATGTTCTATATTTATTTGAAAATGACTTAGACACATATTCAACCAATCAATCAATTATTATGTTGGCACTGATAGTGGTAGGGAAACACTAAGCTTTTCCTGGAGGCATCTCTGTGTTTGACACTGTTATTGGCATAACGCTTTTCCTGAAAGCATTGCGCTAGCAGTGTTAGCCATAAGGAATCGTACAGGTTAGCCATAAGGAATCGTACAGACATGGCGAATTTTAAAGATATGCTCATTCGAATTATTCTAATAAAGAATTGCAACAGCGTACTTAGCATTTAAACGTTTTACAATTAAATACTTCAGGACGGTTTTCGTACAGAGGGAAATCTTATTCAAGCTGGTTGATATATTGTTGGAAAGAAGAAGTTGACCGGAGAGTAAAATTGCTACGAGAAAGTCTGAAAGGTGGTCAAACTGCTGACAAAATAGTGGAAGTTAGTTTTCTGGATATGGCTATTAATGTTACTAGGGAAATATCCCGTCAGGAAAGTGAAAACAAAAACAAGGCTGTGGGATGTATAATATTCCAACTTACAAAAGAAATAAGACTTAGATTTACACCATAGAAAATAAGAAAAATTTAGACAATGATAAAAGCCAGACTACTGATATTTTGGAGATTCTCTGGATATGACTATGATATCACTATAAATAAATTAATAACATGATATGAGAATTTCAAATATACCTACTTTGTTTTTTAATATCTATTTCCGTCTTGCTGATTCTGTATGCTCGTTAGATTCATGATTTATGCACAACTAGGTGGGTTTATCCATCAACTTTTCACGACAAAGATGAGGGTGTATGCTGTACATATTACATGACAAAGATGCCGGATATATGCTGTACTTATTACCTGACAAAGATGACGGGTGTATGCTGTATTTATTACATGACAAAAATGATGGATGTATGCAGTACTTAGTAAATGACAAAGAGGACGGGTGTATGCTGTACTTATTACAGGACAAAGATGACGTGTGTATGCTGTACTTCTTATACGACAAAGATGACGGGTGTAGGCTGTACTGATTTCACGACAAAGATGACGGGTGTATGCTGTATTTATTACATGAGAAATATGACGGGTATATGCTGTACTAATTTCAAGACAGAGATGACGGTTTTATACTCTATTTTTTCATGACAAAGATGTCGGATGTATGCTGTACTTATTTCACGACAAAGATGACGGGTGTATGCTGTACTTTTTTTATGACAACAATAACGGGTGTATGATGTACGTATTACATGAGAAATATGACGGGTATATGCTGTACTAATTTCAAGACAGAGATGACGGTTTTATACTCTATTTTTTCATGACAAAGATGTCGGATGTATGCTGTACTTATTTCACGACAAAGATGACGGGTGTATGCTGTACTTTTTTTATGACAACAATAACGGGTGTATGATGTACGTATTACATGAGAAAGATGACGGGTATATGCTGTACTCATTTCAAGACAAAGGTGACGGTTTTATACTCTATTTTTTCATGACAAAGATGTCGGATGTATGCTGTACTTATTTCACGACAAAGATGACGGGTGTATGCTGTACTTTTTTATGACAAAAATAACGGGTGTATGATGTACGTATTACATGATAAAGATGACGGGTGAATGCTGTACTTATTACATGACAAAGATGATCGACGGGTCTATTCTGTACTTATGTCACGACAAAAATAACAGGTGTATGCTGTACTTATTACATGACAAAGATGACGGGTGTATGCTGGACTTATAATATGAGAAAGATGACGGGTGTATGCTGTAATTTTTTCATGACAAAGATGACGGGCGTATGCTGTACTTATTACGTGACAAAGATGAAGGGTGTATGCTGTACTTATTACATGGCAAAAATGACGGTTATCTGCTCTACTTTTTTCCCGACAAAGATGTCGGGTGTATGCTGTACTTATTACATGACAAAGATGACTGGTGTATGATGTACTTATTACGTGAGAAAGATGACGGGTGTATGCTGTACTTATTACATGACAAAGATGACGGGTGTATGCTGTACGTATTATATGACAAAGATGACGGGTGTATGCTGTACTTATTTCACGACAAAGATGATGGGTGTATGCTGTACTTATTACATGACAAAGATGACCGTTGTATGCTGTACCTATGTCTTGACAAAGATGACGGTTGTATACTGTACTTCTTAGATGGCAAAGATGACGAGTGTATGCTGTACTTATTACATGACAAAGATGACGATGTATGCTGTACTTATTACATGCCAAAGATGACGAATGTATGCTGTACTTCTTACTTGACAAAGATGACAGGTGTATGTTGTACTTATTACATGACTAAGAAGACGAGTGTATGCTGTACTTTTTTTTATGAGAAATATGACGGGTGTATGTTGTACTTATGACATGACAAAGATGATGAGTGTATGTAAAGATGATGGATAAATCCAAACCACAAGTGTAAAAATCATGAAACCATAGGACATACAAAATCAGTGAAAATGAAAAACAAATGGAAAAGAACAAAACATGTCTACTTGGAGAGCATATGTGAACCCCTGCGATGGAGTGAGATCAGATGCCTGGGGAGAGTGAGCATCTCCTGCTTGCTAGCAACACCCGTCACATATACCCAGTAGAAAGAGTCAAATCGTGTGAATTCTATATGTATTCATATATGGAGAAGTCGAAGTAGGTAACCTTCTAGTATAGAAGGTGTCAAATCTGTGTAAAATGATCGGAATCGGTCTCATTCCAGAATATCATTTAAAAGTCTGGATAACGAGATATCATATGGAGTAATAAGAGTCTCTTAACGACCGTAGAACTTTCTCAGTGACGTTGCTAGTCTAGCACATATATAACCCTGGTTAAGCAGCTTAAATGAAAGTCGCCTAGCCATTAGAACAAAGTCATTGTAATTTGAACATGCTCTGGAATAACGTACTAACTGAGATATGAATACGCCGTATGCGGGCGATGATGGAATGTTGCTACTTATTAAAGGAAAGTTTGTGATAGCGAAATTGAAATCGTCACGTTTTTTATAAAGTGAGGTGTTCAATTGACCATTAATGTCGAAAGACAACATAATATCTAAATATGAAGTAGAATTATTATTTTCTGTGGTTTCTTTGACCTCCAGTTCACTTGGATAGATGATGCTAAGGTAATCCGCGAATGAAGGATTATTAATTGAAAGTAAGTTATCTATATATCTGTAAGTAAAATTGAAGCCCAGAGCCAATTGTTTTTTCCTTGCGAAAGCAAAGACTGAATGAATTCAGCTTCGTATGAGTAAAGGAATATGTCAGCCAGAAGCGGAGCACAGTTAGTTCCCATTGGAATGCCGACAATTTGTTGAAAAACCTTACCTCCAAACACCACAAAAATGTTATCGATAAGAAAGTTCAACATCTGGATGACATCTATTTCAGTGTATTTATTTTTGGAATCAGAATTTTCCCTAACAAAGTAAGTTTTATCGTGGCCTATTACTATATATTTGAATTTACGGCTTCCGTTTTTACTAGTAAATGCATTTTGAATAATTTCCGCTAATCTGTGTTTTAATTTCTGATGAGGGATCGTTGTGTAAAGAGTCGAAAAGTCAAAAGACTTGATGGAATGAATTTTAGTAAAACGTTTTGAATTTAGATGTTCTAACAACTCTTTTGAATTTTTAAGGATCCACATTTGATTAATTCCACTTCTGGAATATACTTTTTCGCATTGTCTATGAAGGCCAGATTTAATTTCTGATAATATTTTTGTGAGTAGCATCGATACAGATTTTGTGGAACACTTCGAGGAACCAGCGATAAAGCGTTGTTTGTAAGGATTTTTGTGCATTTGTGGAATGCTGTACAAATATGGAAGTTCTTAATTCAATTTATTTGAGTCAATACCAAACGTATTGAGGACAGATTTATTATTCTCGAGTACTTCCGAAACCGACAAGTTCGTGAGAGTATAAGTAGGATTTCCTGGAGCTGAATTTAATCCTAATTCTTTCACTAGGCTGTCAAAGTAATATTTCTTACAAGTAAATGTATAATTATTAGATGCTTTATCAGCTGGTGTAATAATATAATGTTCTTGGAGGAAGGTAAGTTCTCTGACAACATCAGGATCTTTAAAAATAGATTCGAATCTGGTGTTTACAGAACCTTGTAATTTTTCAATTTTTGATCTCAGCAGTACTGCAATAGATTTTATCCATTCCGAAAGAATGTCGACCTGTACTTCCTCTCTTTTTGCCCATCGTGTGGCATATTCCTCGCAGCAGTTCATAATATTCTCAAAATTTTGGCTCCATGTGAATGATCTGGGTTCTCTATGTTTTGGACCTTTAAGTAAAAGTTCTCTTAATTTAGTGTTTTTAACAATATCGAGATCACCAGTAATGACATGGCCACAAAGAGAATATACAAAATTAGATGAGGAACATGCACACGGTTGATGATGGCATGCAGAGTTGCTAAGGTCAAGACACTGTAGAAACCCTTTGTAATTATAAATTTTGGATGCAACTGATGGCGTGTAGCTATAGGAAATACATGGCGGATCTTTGTTTTTGAAATATGGAGGTATTTTCTCTAAAACAGACATGATTTAAAATTTGGCCAAAATGTAAATAATCAATGCCTTTATTTGCAAAGTTAATTTTGATGAAAGGGCGATTAGATTTTTCCATAGAAATATCTGACTTGATGGGACGAAAAAGTCTAACGGTCGATATGTCCATAATAATGACCATCTAGTCTATACTCTGTAGAGCTTATATCAGTAAATATACGGTGTCTGGACGTGTAATTTTCTGAGTGAAATAGAATAAAGTTTTGTACGAATGTGATGAAGGCCCAAAGGTTTATTTATAAATGGCAAAAAAGCATCAAAGGAAATATGTATTTCAGGTTTGTTGTATTTGCGTGTACCATGAATTCGATGCCTCCTCTGGCTTTTGTTGAATAAACCGAGTTCGTTAATTGATTGACACGCATGACTAATGACGTTACCAATACTACTAATATCGTCATTGCATCCATAGGGCGAAGCAGTGCCGAGACGTCTTATCCAGTATTCTTCTCTATGCTGTACTTCTTACATGACAAAGATGACGGGTGTATGATGTACTTATTACATGACAAAGATGTCGGGTGTATGCTGTACTTGATTCACGACAAAGATGACCGGTGTATGCTGTACTTATTATATGACAAAGATGTCGGGTGTTTGCTGTACTTGATTCACGACAAAGATGACCGGTGTATGCTGTACTTATTATATCACAAAGATGTCGGGTGTATGCTGTACTTGATTCACGACAAAGATGACCAGTGTATGCTGTACTTATTATATGACAAAGATGTCGGGTGTTTGCTGTACTTGATTCACGACAAAGATGACCGGTGTATGCTGTACTTATTATATGACAAAGATGTCGGGTGTTTGCTCTACTTAATTGACCCCAAAGATGACGGGCGTATGCTGTACTTTTTTCATGACAAAGATAACGGGTGTATGCTGCACTTTTTTCATGACAAAGATGACGGGCGTATGATGTACTTATTACATGATAACGATGACGGTTGTATGCTGTAATTTTTTCATGACAAAGCTGACGGTTTTATACTCGGTATTTTTTTCATGGCAATGATGTCGGTTGTATGCTGTACTTATTAAATGACAAAGATGACGTGTTTATACTGAATTTTTTTCAGGAGGAAGATGACGGGCGTATGCTGTATTTATTACATGACAAAAATGACGGGTGTATGCTGTACTTTTTTCATGGCAAAAATGACAGTTATCTGCTCTACTTTTTTCATGACAAAGATGTCTGGTGTATGGTGTGCTTATTACACGGCAAAGATGACGGGTGTATGCTTTACCTTTTTTATGACAAAAATGACGGGTGTATGCTGTATGTATTACATGACAAAGATGACGGGTGTATGCTGTACTTACTTGACGACAAAGATGACGGATGAATGCTGTACTTCTTACATGACAAAGATGACGGGTGTATCTTTACTTATGTCATGAAAAAGATGACGGATGTATGCTGTACTTATTACATGACAAAGATGACGGGTGTATGCTGTACTTTTTTCATGACAAAGATGACGGGTGTATGCTGTACTTA
Organism: Pteria penguin; assembly: GCA_035048485.1. Taxonomy (NCBI): domain Eukaryota; kingdom Metazoa; phylum Mollusca; class Bivalvia; order Pterioida; family Pteriidae; genus Pteria; species Pteria penguin. Next base: position 13,330,832 of record CM068591.1, on the reverse strand, counting down.
TTACATGGCAAAGACGACGGATGTATGCTGTACTTATGTCATGACAAAGATGACGGTTGTATACTGTACTTCTTACATGACAAAGATGACGAGTGTATGCTGTACTTATTACATGACAAAGATGACGGTGGGTGTAATCTGTACTTTTTACGTGACAAAAATGACGGGTGTATGCTGTACTTCTTTATGACAAAAATGACGGGTGTATGCTGTACGTATTACATGACAAAGATGACGAGTGTATGCTGTACTTATTACATGACAAAGATGACGAGTGTATGCTTTACTTATGTCATGACAAAGCTGACGGATGTACGCTGTACTTATTACATGACAAAGATGACGTGTGTATGTTGTACTTGATTCACGACAAAGATGACGGGTGTATGCTGTACTTATTACATGACAAAGATGACGGGTGTATGCTGTACTTATTACATGACAGAATGACTGGTGTATGCTCTACTTATTACATAAGAAAGATGACGGGTTTATGCTGTACTTATTATACGACAAAGATGACGGGTGTATGCTGTAAAATTTTCGTGACAAAGATGACGGTTTTATACTCTTGTTTTTTCATGACAAAGATGAAGGGTGTATGCTGTACTTATTATATCACAAAGATGTCGGGTGTATGCTGTACTTGATTCACGACAAAGATGACCAGTGTATGCTGTACTTATTATATGACAAAGATGTCGGGTGTTTGCTGTACTTGATTCACGACAAAGATGACCGGTGTATGCTGTACTTATTATATGACAAAGATGTCGGGTGTTTGCTCTACTTAATTGACCCCAAAGATGACGGGCGTATGCTGTACTTTTTCATGACAAAGATAACGGGTGTATGCTGCACTTTTTTCATGACAAAGATGACGGGTGTATGATGTACTTATTACATGATAACGATGACGGTTGTATGCTGTAATTTTTTCATGACAAAGCTGACGGTTTTATACTCGGTATTTTTTTCATGGCAATGATGTCGGTTGTATGCTGTACTTATTAAATGACAAAGATGACGTGTTTATACTGAATTTTTTTCAGGAGGAAGATGACGGGCGTATGCTGTATTTATTACATGACAAAAATGACGGGTGTATGCTGTACTTTTTTCATGGCAAAAATGACAGTTATCTGCTCTACTTTTTTCATGACAAAGATGTCTGGTGTATGGTGTGCTTATTACACGGCAAAGATGACGGGTGTATGCTTTACCTTTTTTATGACAAAAATGACGGGTGTATGCTGTATGTATTACATGACAAAGATGACGGGTGTATGCTGTACTTACTTGACGACAAAGATGACGGATGAATGCTGTACTTCTTACATGACAAAGATGACGGGTGTATCTTTACTTATGTCATGAAAAAGATGACGGATGTATGCTGTACTTATTACATGACAAAGATGACGGGTGTATGCTGTACTTTTTTCATGACAAAGATGACGGGTGTATGCTGTACTTATTACATGGCAAAGACGACGGATGTATGCTGTACTTATGTCATGACAAAGATGACGGTTGTATACTGTACTTCTTACATGACAAAGATGACGAGTGTATGCTGTACTTATTACATGACAAAGATGACGGTGGGTGTAATCTGTACTTTTTACGTGACAAAAATGACGGGTGTATGCTGTACTTCTTTATGACAAAAATGACGGGTGTATGCTGTACGTATTACATGACAAAGATGAAGAGTGTATGCTGTACTTATTACATGACAAAGATGACGAGTGTATGCTTTACTTATGTCATGACAAAGCTGACGGATGTACGCTGTACTTATTACATGACAAAGATGACGTGTGTATGTTGTACTTGATTCACGACAAAGATGACGGGTGTATGCTGTACTTATTACATGACAAAGATGACGGGTGTATGCTGTACTTATTACATGACAGAATGACTGGTGTATGCTCTACTTATTACATAAGAAAGATGACGGGTTTATGCTGTACTTATTATACGACAAAGATGACGGGTGTATGCTGTAAAATTTTCGTGACAAAGATGACGGTTTTATACTCTTGTTTTTTCATGACAAAGATGAAGGGTGTATGCTGTACTTATTACATGAAAAAGATGACGGGTTTATGCTGAATTTTTTCATGACAAAGATGACGGGCGTATGCTGTATTTATTATATGACAAAAATGACGGGTGTATGCTGTACTTTTTACATGGCAAAAATGACGGTTATCTGCTCTACTTTTTTCCTCACAAAGATGTCGGGTGTATGCTGTACTTAGTACATGACAAAGATGATTGGTGTATGCTGTACTTTTTACGTGACAAAAATGACGGGTGTATGCTGTACTTCTTTATGACAAAAATGACGGATGTATGCTGTACGTATTACATGACAAAGATGACGAGTGTATGCTGTACTTATTACATGACAAAGATGACGAGTGTATGCTTTACTTATGTCATGACAAAGCTGACGGATGTACGCTGTACTTATTACATGACAAAGATGACGTGTGTATGTTGTACTTGATTCACGACAAAGATGTCGGGTGTATGCTGTACTTGATTCACGACAAAGATGACCAGTGTATGCTGTACTTATTATATGACAAAGATGTCGGGTGTTTGCTGTACTTGATTCACGACAAAGATGACCGGTGTATGCTGTACTTATTATATGACAAAGATGTCGGGTGTTTGCTCTACTTAATTGACCCCAAAGATGACGGGCGTATGCTGTACTTTTTCATGACAAAGATAACGGGTGTATGCTGCACTTTTTTCATGACAAAGATGACGGGCGTATGATGTACTTATTACATGATAACGATGACGGTTGTATGCTGTAATTTTTTCATGACAAAGCTGACGGTTTTATACTCGGTATTTTTTTCATGGCAATGATGTCGGTTGTATGCTGTACTTATTAAATGACAAAGATGACGTGTTTATACTGAATTTTTTTCAGGAGGAAGATGACGGGCGTATGCTGTATTTATTACATGACAAAAATGACGGGTGTATGCTGTACTTTTTTCATGGCAAAAATGACAGTTATCTGCTCTACTTTTTTCATGACAAAGATGTCTGGTGTATGGTGTGCTTATTACACGGCAAAGATGACGGGTGTATGCTTTACCTTTTTTATGACAAAAATGACGGGTGTATGCTGTATGTATTACATGACAAAGATGACGGGTGTATGCTGTACTTACTTGACGACAAAGATGACGGATGAATGCTGTACTTCTTACATGACAAAGATGACGGGTGTATCTTTACTTATGTCATGAAAAAGATGACGGATGTATGCTGTACTTATTACATGACAAAGATGACGGGTGTATGCTGTACTTTTTTCATGACAAAGATGACGGGTGTATGCTGTACTTATTACATGGCAAAGACGACGGATGTATGCTGTACTTATGTCATGACAAAGATGACGGTTGTATACTGTACTTCTTACATGACAAAGATGACGAGTGTATGCTGTACTTATTACATGACAAAGATGACGGTGGGTGTAATCTGTACTTTTTACGTGACAAAAATGACGGGTGTATGCTGTACTTCTTTATGACAAAAATGACGGGTGTATGCTGTACGTATTACATGACAAAGATGACGAGTGTATGCTGTACTTATTACATGACAAAGATGACGAGTGTATGCTTTACTTATGTCATGACAAAGCTGACGGATGTACGCTGTACTTATTACATGACAAAGATGACGTGTGTATGTTGTACTTGATTCACGACAAAGATGACGGGTGTATGCTGTACTTATTACATGACAAAGATGACGGGTGTATGCTGTACTTATTACATGACAGAATGACTGGTGTATGCTCTACTTATTACATAAGAAAGATGACGGGTTTATGCTGTACTTATTATACGACAAAGATGACGGGTGTATGCTGTAAAATTTTCGTGACAAAGATGACGGTTTTATACTCTAGTTTTTTCATGACAAAGATGAAGGGTGTATGCTGTACTTATTATATCACAAAGATGTCGGGTGTATGCTGTACTTGATTCACGACAAAGATGACCAGTGTATGCTGTACTTATTATATGACAAAGATGTCGGGTGTTTGCTGTACTTGATTCACGACAAAGATGACCGGTGTATGCTGTACTTATTATATGACAAAGATGTCGGGTGTTTGCTCTACTTAATTGACCCCAAAGATGACGGGCGTATGCTGTACTTTTTCATGACAAAGATAACGGGTGTATGCTGCACTTTTTTCATGACAAAGATGACGGGCGTATGATGTACTTATTACATGATAACGATGACGGTTGTATGCTGTAATTTTTTCATGACAAAGCTGACGGTTTTATACTCGGTATTTTTTTCATGGCAATGATGTCGGTTGTATGCTGTACTTATTAAATGACAAAGATGACGTGTTTATACTGAATTTTTTTCAGGAGGAAGATGACGGGCGTATGCTGTATTTATTACATGACAAAAATGACGGGTGTATGCTGTACTTTTTTCATGGCAAAAATGACAGTTATCTGCTCTACTTTTTTCATGACAAAGATGTCTGGTGTATGGTGTGCTTATTACACGGCAAAGATGACGGGTGTATGCTTTACCTTTTTTATGACAAAAATGACGGGTGTATGCTGTATGTATTACATGACAAAGATGACGGGTGTATGCTGTACTTACTTGACGACAAAGATGACGGATGAATGCTGTACTTCTTACATGACAAAGATGACGGGTGTATCTTTACTTATGTCATGAAAAAGATGACGGATGTATGCTGTACTTATTACATGACAAAGATGACGGGTGTATGCTGTACTTTTTTCATGACAAAGATGACGGGTGTATGCTGTACTTATTACATGGCAAAGACGACGGATGTATGCTGTACTTATGTCATGACAAAGATGACGGTTGTATACTGTACTTCTTACATGACAAAGATGACGAGTGTATGCTGTACTTATTACATGACAAAGATGACGGTGGGTGTAATCTGTACTTTTTACGTGACAAAAATGACGGGTGTATGCTGTACTTCTTTATGACAAAAATGACGGGTGTATGCTGTACGTATTACATGACAAAGATGACGAGTGTATGCTGTACTTATTACATGACAAAGATGACGAGTGTATGCTTTACTTATGTCATGACAAAGCTGACGGATGTACGCTGTACTTATTACATGACAAAGATGACGTGTGTATGTTGTACTTGATTCACGACAAAGATGACGGGTGTATGCTGTACTTATTACATGACAAAGATGACGGGTGTATGCTGTACTTATTACATGACAGAATGACTGGTGTATGCTCTACTTATTACATAAGAAAGATGACGGGTTTATGCTGTACTTATTATACGACAAAGATGACGGGTGTATGCTGTAAAATTTTCGTGACAAAGATGACGGTTTTATACTCTTGTTTTTTCATGACAAAGATGAAGGGTGTATGCTGTACTTATTACATGAAAAAGATGACGGGTTTATGCTGAATTTTTTCATGACAAAGATGACGGGCGTATGCTGTATTTATTATATGACAAAAATGACGGGTGTATGCTGTACTTTTTACATGGCAAAAATGACGGTTATCTGCTCTACTTTTTTCCTCACAAAGATGTCGGGTGTATGCTGTACTTAGTACATGACAAAGATGATTGGTGTATGCTGTACTTTTTACGTGACAAAAATGACGGGTGTATGCTGTACTTCTTTATGACAAAAATGACGGATGTATGCTGTACGTATTACATGACAAAGATGACGAGTGTATGCTGTACTTATTACATGACAAAGATGACGAGTGTATGCTTTACTTATGTCATGACAAAGCTGACGGATGTACGCTGTACTTATTACATGACAAAGATGACGTGTGTATGTTGTACTTGATTCACGACAAAGATGTCGGGTGTATGCTGTACTTGATTCACGACAAAGATGACCAGTGTATGCTGTACTTATTATATGACAAAGATGTCGGGTGTTTGCTGTACTTGATTCACGACAAAGATGACCGGTGTATGCTGTACTTATTATATGACAAAGATGTCGGGTGTTTGCTCTACTTAATTGACCCCAAAGATGACGGGCGTATGCTGTACTTTTTCATGACAAAGATAACGGGTGTATGCTGCACTTTTTTCATGACAAAGATGACGGGCGTATGATGTACTTATTACATGATAACGATGACGGTTGTATGCTGTAATTTTTTCATGACAAAGCTGACGGTTTTATACTCGGTATTTTTTTCATGGCAATGATGTCGGTTGTATGCTGTACTTATTAAATGACAAAGATGACGTGTTTATACTGAATTTTTTTCAGGAGGAAGATGACGGGCGTATGCTGTATTTATTACATGACAAAAATGACGGGTGTATGCTGTACTTTTTTCATGGCAAAAATGACAGTTATCTGCTCTACTTTTTTCATGACAAAGATGTCTGGTGTATGGTGTGCTTATTACACGGCAAAGATGACGGGTGTATGCTTTACCTTTTTTATGACAAAAATGACGGGTGTATGCTGTATGTATTACATGACAAAGATGACGGGTGTATGCTGTACTTACTTGACGACAAAGATGACGGATGAATGCTGTACTTCTTACATGACAAAGATGACGGGTGTATCTTTACTTATGTCATGAAAAAGATGACGGATGTATGCTGTACTTATTACATGACAAAGATGACGGGTGTATGCTGTACTTTTTTCATGACAAAGATGACGGGTGTATGCTGTACTTATTACATGGCAAAGACGACGGATGTATGCTGTACTTATGTCATGACAAAGATGACGGTTGTATACTGTACTTCTTACATGACAAAGATGACGAGTGTATGCTGTACTTATTACATGACAAAGATGACGGTGGGTGTAATCTGTACTTTTTACGTGACAAAAATGACGGGTGTATGCTGTACTTCTTTATGACAAAAATGACGGGTGTATGCTGTACGTATTACATGACAAAGATGACGAGTGTATGCTGTACTTATTACATGACAAAGATGACGAGTGTATGCTTTACTTATGTCATGACAAAGCTGACGGATGTACGCTGTACTTATTACATGACAAAGATGACGTGTGTATGTTGTACTTGATTCACGACAAAGATGACGGGTGTATGCTGTACTTATTACATGACAAAGATGACGGGTGTATGCTGTACTTATTACATGACAGAATGACTGGTGTATGCTCTACTTATTACATAAGAAAGATGACGGGTTTATGCTGTACTTATTATACGACAAAGATGACGGGTGTATGCTGTAAAATTTTCGTGACAAAGATGACGGTTTTATACTCTAGTTTTTTCATGACAAAGATGAAGGGTGTATGCTGTACTTATTACATGAAAAAGATGACGGGTTTATGCTGAATTTTTTCATGACAAAGATGACGGGCGTATGCTGTATTTATTATATGACAAAAATGACGGGTGTATGCTGTACTTTTTACATGGCAAAAATGACGGTTATCTGCTCTACTTTTTTCCTCACAAAGATGTCGGGTGTATGCTGTACTTAGTACATGACAAAGATGATTGGTGTATGCTGTACTTTTTACGTGACAAAAATGACGGGTGTATGCTGTACTTCTTTATGACAAAAATGACGGATGTATGCTGTACGTATTACATGACAAAGATGACGAGTGTATGCTGTACTTATTACATGACAAAGATGACGAGTGTATGCTTTACTTATGTCATGACAAAGCTGACGGATGTACGCTGTACTTATTACATGACAAAGATGACGTGTGTATGTTGTACTTGATTCACGACAAAGATGACGGATGTATGCTGTACTTTTTTCATGACAAAGATGATGGGTGTATGCTGTACTTATTACATGACAAAGATGACCGTTGTATGCTGTACTTATGTCTTAACAAAGATGACGGTTGTATACTGTACTTCTTACACGACAAAGATGACGAGTGTATGCTGTACTTATTACATAACAAAGATGACTAGTGTATGCTGTACTTATGACATGACAAAGATGACGGGCGTATAATGAACTTATTACATGACAAAGATGACGGGTGTATGCTGTGCTTATTACGTAGCAAAGATGACGGGTGCATGGTGTACTTATTACATGACAAAGATGACGGGTGTATGCTGTACTTTTGTCATGAGAAAGATGGGTGGGTGTATGCTGTACTTATTACAAGGGAAAGATGACGGGTGGATGCTGTACTTAGTACATGACAAAGATGACGTGTTCATGCTGTACGTATTGCACGGCAAAGATGACGGGTGTTTGCTGTACTTTTTTCATGACAAAAGTGACGGGTGTATGCTGTACTTATTTCACGATAAATAAGACGGTTGTATGCTGTACTCATTTTTGGCTTTCAACTCCTCTTTTTTCTTTTATTTCGGCTTTAACACGGCTATTGATATTTTTATATATTTTGAGAATTCCAATCATTCGGCCACTAGCATCACCGAAGAGACATAACTTGTCGAAATGCACATATGGTGCACAAAATTAAAAGGTATGTATGTTCTATATTTATTATAACCATTAGGCCGGTGTCACTGCTGGTGGACTGATAGTCCTCGAGGGCATCAAGTCTAGTTTTCAGTGCTTTTGTACTGACATTCAGTATATATACTTCAAATTTTCATCAAATTAAGTAGATCACTCTAAAACTAAGGAGTACCTCCCTTATGCATAGTTCTGTTCTTAGATAGATTCTTTGGTTCACTTTTCGGTCATTTTGGCTTCAACACTGCTCTTCATATTTTTATATATTTTGAGAATTCCAATCATTCGGCCACGAGCATCACTGAAGAGACATAACCTGTCGAAATGCGCATATGGTGCACAAAATTAAAAGGTATATATGTTCTATAATTATTATTACATGACAAAGATGACGGATGTATGCTGTACTTTTTCATGACAAAGATGACGGGTGCATGCTGTACTTATTACATGACAAAGATGACGGGTGTATGCTGTATTTATTGCTTGACAAAGATGACGGGTGTATGCTGTACTTATTTCACGACAAAGATGACGGGTGTATGCTTTACTTATGTCATGACAAAGACGATGGGTGTATGCTGTACTTATTACATGAAGAAAATGACGGGTGTATGCTGTACTTATTTCAACATTGAATCCCTGATTCTTGATTATTCATAATTACGCTAACACAAATGAATTAAAAAAGGACAATCACATGCTTATTTTGGAATACATTTATATTTCACAAACTTGTCTTTTTGCACTAATAGAAGCACAAATACAATAATTCATTCTGGGGACATGAGATGTCTGATGAGACTGTCTGATTCTGGGGACATGAGATGTCTGATGAGACTGTCTGATTCTGGGGAAATGAGATGTCTGATGAGACTGTCTGATTCTGGGGACATGAGATGTCTGATGAGACTTTCTGATTCTGGGGACTTGAGGTGTCTGATGAGACTTTCTGATTCTGGGGACATAGATGGCTGATGAGACTGTCTGATTCTGGGGACATGAGATGTCTGATGAGACTCTCTGATTCTGGGGACATGAGATGTCTGATGAGACTGTCTGATTCTGGGGAAATGAGATGTCTGATGAGAGTTTCTGATTCTGGGGACATGAGATGTCTGATGAGACTTTCTGATTCTGGGGACATGAGATGTCTGATGAGACTGTCTGATTCTGGGGACTTGAGGTGTCTGATGAGAGTTTCTGATTCTGTGGACATGAGAAGTCTGATGAGACTGTCTGATTCTGGGGACATGAGATGTCTGATGAGAGTTTCTGATTCTGGGGACATGAGATGTCTGATGAGACTGTCTAATTCTGGGGACATGAGATGTCTGATGAAAGTTGCTGATTCTGGGGACATGAGATGTCTGATGAGACTTTCTGATTCTGGGGACATGAGATGTCTGATGAGAGTTTCTGATTCTGGGGACATGAGATGTCTGATGAGACTTTCTGATTCTGGGGACATGAGATGTTTGATGAGACTGTCTAATTCTGGGGACATGAGATGTCTGATGAGACTTTCTGATTCTGGGGACATGAGATGTCTGATGAGACTTTCTGATTCTGGGGACATGAGATGTCTGATGAGACTTTCTGATTCTGGGGACATGAGATGTCTGATGAGACTTTCTGATTCTGGGGACATGAGATGTTTGATGAGACTGTCTAATTCTGGGGACATGAGATGTCTGATGAGACTTTCTGATTCTGGGGACATGAGATGTCTGATGAGACTTTCTGATTTTGGGGACATGAGATGTCTGATGAGACTTTCTGATTCTGGGGACATTGATACCATGCATTGGAAAGAGAAGTTATACGTGTACTTACGTGTATAATATCACTAGTTATTAGAACTAATTTCATGACCACGGTATTATGAAATAAAGTCCAAGATTATTTTAATTTATTAAGGAGAAAAGAAAGAGTAAATACAGCTCATTGAAGTTACAGCACTGCAACTTTGATTTGCCCTGATTTCATACTATTGCTAAGAAAAACTATACACCTGTTTTCGAGAATATACTGAAAGTAAACGAGACTGATATCCAAAATACAAAAGTAAGTGGTGTCAAGTGAGAAAGACTCAATTACTATTTTGTAATTGTATAAGTTATAAAATGTGACTTAGTAGGTAGATGGTGTCTTGCCAAAAAAAGAAATACAACAATGTACTCTCTATATGGAGGATTATTTATAGATTTTAGAATGTGTGTCCTTTGATTATACTGCTTTTGTGACAAATGGTAAGGTGGGCCCGTAAACCGGTTAACCACACTAATTCATTGACTACTGTCATATCAATTTATTGTCCTAAGTCGGTATTGCCATTGCAATTTAATCGAGTTTTTGTAATGTTTTGAATTGTGTTTGTCTTTGTTTTTCATATTATGACATTATTAACAATACATTTCTGTCATATAGCCGAGTCAGATGCTGTTATCATTTCTTTACATGGATATACGATTTTGATGCAGTTCCTGTACTGAATGTGGTACGACGGTCAGTCGTGGTGACAATTGTGATTCGATTGTATTTAGAAGAGACCTGTTTGTTCTATATATCAGTAAAGTAGGCCATACTTACATCGAAATGGAATTGGGATAATACTTTATCCTAAAATGTTGGTATGTATATGTATCAATTTAGTGCACCATCTAGCTACACTATTAGCATCTCGACAGCTTATGTGTATGGAAATCTAAATCATAGATATTTTATTTAGAATTGACCAAGAATAGTATTCTTAAAGAGATTAATTGGTTTACTTTATGTCCATAAATATAAGGTCTGCACGTAGTTTCAAATATTCCGTTATCCTTTTTTTTCCTATTTCGAATTTGGTATTTACCAGGCTCCTAAATATATTGATATTTTGAATTATTTTACCACATTTGCAATCTATAACCGCTATTATTTTCTTTCTTTTTTCAATTATTGATATTAGATGTAGAACCATTGTTCTATCTATATTTAACAAAATAGTATTTATAACATAAAAATGTAATTTTTAGTAAATGAGGTATACATCTTTTCTTATCTATGTGCTTTAATTTACTCGGTTTTGAATGCACATTATTTTGAAGATAACTTTAATACGTATAATTTTCTCCATCTAAACTCACCAAAGATTTAACAAGTCTGCAACTTACATCCAGATTCTCGAAATGTCAGGACAGATTCCTAAAATATGACTAGGTTTATGAAGAGAATTGTATACCCTTTTGGCCGATTCAGTAAATAAATAGTAAATATGTTGTATAAATGTACATATGTGTATAAAGTTAATCGTGACATCATCTTATATTTTGAAGAAAATGAGTCGGGATTATACATGTATATCTATCTGACACTTACATCATCTTATAAGTAGAAGTGGAGATATAGGATGTAACAAAAACTTCGTGTGTGTCTATTTTAGGTACAGTAAAACGAGAATAACAGAACATTTAAAAATTTATAAATAATCCTCAATATAGAGAACAAGGATCAATATGTTTCTCAAGAAGAGAGGTCATACATTTTTACACGCTAAACGTTTATAGAATAATATGTTGTTATAAAAGATATGTAAGACTACATCAACATAAGGAAACCGTGCTCCGCCCGTCTTTAAGCGAGCTCAAGCGAGATCCTTGATCAATAGGAGTCCCGAGTAGAAGTCAAAGGGAAGAGGATCAGGACCTTGTCTTCTCTGAAAAGTTTTGGACAAGACCCGTCATAGAGTTCCCACCGCCCTGTTAGTCAGCATGCAACGCTCAAGTGAAAGTCTGTATTGGGTTGTAGCTATATAGAGGGCCCCTATAAAGACCTATGGTCTTAGCGATGATCTGGGGGTTATACTGTCGATGTCGAAGGCGTTTAATAATTTTAGAACCGGCCAATATGACATTATCGGAACCTTTGACCCTCCTTAGTTTGTACACTAGATCACCGTAGAAATTGGGTTTTGAAATTCCGCTGGATACGTATTGTTGAAATTTCAAAACTTTAGTGCAGGATCTAGCGGACCGAACCAAGTGACTAATATAGATACTATATTATAGGAGTCTGGGGACATCACCATCTAGATAGGGGAAATTTACAACAGGAAATCCATAGTCGTTACGTTTAACACATATGTTTGTATGAATATTGTTGATAATAATTTTAATATTTAAGTCCAAGAAAGGTGTTACATGATCAGAAGTATTGGCTTTGTTTAATCGAAGTTCAGGTGGATAAATGTCAGTAATATAGTTTTCAAACACATGGGTTATCGTCAAGATATTTAGAGATATCATTGAACTTATCAATAAGGTCGAATCTTTCGATGTTTGAACAGAATGCATGAAGTCCATCTTATAACATTTTAAAAATAAAAAATTCGAAAAATCACCCTCCCATCCCTCCCATAAGTTATGATATAATTCTTTATTTGTAATATTACATATATTGAAATTTCACTTTGCACACATTTCTGCCTAGTTTTTTTTTCTATTTTTCAGAGTTGGTTTTCAGACCTGCAATTTGGTTGTAAAACTAACACCAGATGTTCATTGGTTTTAAGTCATGAGGTAGAGAGATATATAGTGTCGAAAAATCAAAGGGAGAAAGGTTATTTGCCACAAAATTTCTCAAACGGAATTTTTCAATGACTTCGTTAGAATTTTTGATGGACCAAAAGTAATTGACTATACTATTGCTAAAACAGCAACACAATACTTGATAACATGGTCTTTAACTGGAGTGAGAGCGGAAGTAATATGTTTAGAAAGCACAGTTGCAAAGCAATGACTATAATTTGATATAAAACGTAATTTATATGGAATTTTGTGTAATTTTGGAAGCCAATACATTGTTGAAAGAACGTTTTCATCGGTGCTTAAACTGAGGTCACACATAGCTTTACAATGGTAAGATATAATGTCTTTAAACAATGGGGTTTCAGCATGCGTAGAAGTAGAGTTCAATTCAGTTTTAAGAATTGTAATGTAGTATATTTTTCAAACAATGATAATATGTGCTTTGTCACCAGGTACGAAGACATCAGTATTATGTAAATCAGACATTTTTCTTTTTTATAGACTGGACCGATATATAATTTGGCTGTTTGAATAAATGAGTGACAGTTGCAAGCAGTAGATGCTTAATCCTCTTAATATTGCGTGTAAATGGAATGAATTAACACATTGATGTAGAGGTAACAAGATGCATTAAACTAACCACATGACATAGATATTAAGTTTTGCACATGCGCAGTCATCTATGGTGTTCTACATTTACACCTAGTTCTATTTTATGACATAAAAAAGCAGCGACATTTGTTGATCTGATTTATGTCCACTTTTGGAAGTTATTATGTAATATTCAAGCATTATCATGATATATATATGAAATAATACATGTATATGCGTTCTGATATTTATCATCTAAGAAATTTACATCCAGCTAGTGTCAGAGCTTAATGATACAGCAAATCATGTGTATTTAGCGTAACTTTATTTTTGCTATCATCTCAATCGGGACAGTCATGAGATACAATTTTCAAAAGAAGCAATACCCATGTCAGTTTTAGTAGTTAAATCTCGGGATTGAAAAAAAAAAAAAAAACCAGAAGAATTTGCGAGTACAGTAAGATTCGTGAACTTTCACAAAATAGACTTGGTAAATAATGTCTCCGTAAATAAAATCCTCCCAATTGAAGTGCTCGAAATGCTCGTAAATAAAACGTGTTTTACAGTATTTGATTGATATCGAAAGGAGTGTAACTTGTTAAACATAAAATCATATAAGAGCATGTTTTTAAGACATTTTTCATATAAAATCAATGGACACGATCGATTACGTACAGATATTCCTTATATTCATCGAATATCATGGAATTATCATTCCTATATTATTTCCTTTTTTCGATCAAGGAAGAAATTTACTATTTATTCCATTGAAATGATGTGTTTATTTTCTTATATGTACCTGTAATTCTAGACTAGTGTACGTATGTATATGCACAATGTTGCTAAATTGTTAACACGTTTTGATATGTATTACCTGTCATAAAGTGTTATATTCCGATGTAGCATTGCCTTGAAAATCACAATGAAGTAAACAACGAAAAAGTTCCGAAGGGTTAAGCACATCTCGAAGTCCTTGGAATAACACGGCAATATCGTGTACAATATCATACTAAAAATGCGAACCCCAAATTGGCTTGTTTGTATGATCTCGAAATTAGAAGGACAAACTATTTTGCTGTACTACGGAATTGCTACACCAGCTATATTGTATAGATATTAAACCGTATACATTCTAACCTGTCATGAAGGCCACCTTTTTCAGACGGTCACCCTCCCAACGTTTTTTTAATCTTTAATGACATTCATTTAAACGGTCACCGCTTTAACGCGGCCAGCGGCCACCCTTTCCTCCTCCTAACATCACCTCGTTTAAACGGCCTCATTTGACTGTCCTTGTTAAGTGATCTTGTTTCACCGCGGGTCACGTTATCTTGTAACATGATGCTTATGTACGTCGTACTAAGAAAACAGCTAATTGCGCATAAACACCGAACGGTCGAAGGAGAGACTTACGCTCAGATTCTTTATTGAATAATGACAGGACAAGATTTTATATCTTCGCATCAAAGTAAGTTCTTATATCAATGCAGCAAAATGTTGCAACTTCAGCTCAAAAATAAGGAACGTCAGTTAAGAGGCCACCCTTCTATAAAGACCACTTTTATCGTTTCCCAACAGTGGCCGTTTAATGCATGTTAGACTGTATTTTTATTATAGCTATCTATGAGTCATACTTTCATCAATATTAAATGAGAACAATGATATTTCAGACTGACTTCCATATCTTTTTAAAGATACGTTTTTTGATGGTACAGTTTTTGTAGTGGGTATGGGAGTTGGGATCGTACATCAATTAAGTAACTATTGCCAGTACCGTCATTATGATCGAATATTTTTGTGATATCTTATTATGTGGTCATTCGTCTTTGTATTTCATGTCCGTAACGACTTTTCTCGCTTTCTTTAAGCCTACAAAGGTAATGTCAGACATTTGCTTACCATTGTCCATTCTAAAGTTAAACAGGTTGTAATTTCTGAAAATAATGAATATAAAATACGGGAGGAACCGGTGATATCAATGTAAAATTACTAAAAAGAATTGTATATATTCATAACGTCAGGTACTGCCCTTCAAACCTAAGTGCTTCCGTTATTTTGTGAGGTGTATTGATTCACTGACTAAGTATGTTGGTAAAAGAAATGCATTTTAAACATCTTAAAACATAAAGACAGTCGGTCATTTGGCTTGTGATTGAGGGATTCTGGAGTTGTTTCATTATATATTTCCGGCTATATATCAGGAAAGTTGAAAAATGACGATATGTATAATATTTGCACAGCTTCTTGGCAGTTAGATAAAATTGTTTTTTTCTCCAGTTTTTCCCTTTTCTTTCGCCGTGATACATTTAAAGTTTTGTGTTCGATAAAACATTAGAATAAAGTATCAAAAAATCACTTCTAGGTCGATATCTTTCATTTCCTTTTCATACATTCTGTCAAATTGTTCGTTTTGTGCCACCGTAAAATGGTTCTTCCAGTCCCCAACTTCACCTGCAAAATAATATACCTAAACAATACAGAAAGTATTTTTGATTTTGAGACACGATTGATGGTCCTCAGTCAATTTTGTTATTTAAAACAAATTTTATTGGTTTGTTCGGGGCTTATTTCGTTTTTGTCTTATCATGACATAGAAGCGGAAGGATACCTTGTACAAACGTTAAGTATTGATGATTTAGAGTTAGGCAAATACAATATTATTTCTGTATTAAATGTCAAACTGATTACCCCTCTTATGTACTATGTATTATTAAGAATTTATCTCTTACTTTCTTTCTTAATGAAATACTATTAAAGGTCTAATATGGTATATGGCAAACCATACCTAGCTATATACACTAACATGGTTGATTCACAACAATATTTACAAAGTCAAACGTTGAGAGAAAATAACAACAACCTCCCTCCCCCGAAAAAAAAAAAAAAACACACACACACACACACAACCAAACAAACAGAACAAAAAACCAAACACACACAGGCCAATATGTCAAGTAAATGTCATTTCTAGTCAAAACAAGTCGATTATTGCATTGGGATTTAACCACACCATTTGTTTGGCTTTTGTCAAATTAAATGACCGTCCTAAGTCGGTATCGTAACTGCACTACAATCAAATATTTTTGTAATGTTATATATGTTCTAGTATATTATTTATATTCATGTACTGTATAGCTCTATGGTGACTTCTGCCACATAACTGAGCCAGTAACTCCTCTTTTTTCTTTTAAACAGAACAGATAGTTTTCTTTTTATCATAGCCTGTATGCATGTCACATACTTCTAGAACTATGTCATATATGACATATAAAGGGCTTATCATATATAAAAGGATCTTTAACATGCACAATATAGTGTAATGAATACTACATCTTAAAATATTATTCACGGCTATTTGTTAATAGCGTCTTAAAGGAATGAATTCAAAAATCATTCTTGTTCCTAAAATATAATTATTTCAATTAATGCATGTTGTTAAATCTTCTGTCGTCCGTATCTATAATAAAGTCTCAAAACTGGTAAATTTGTTATATTAGTTGCTGTTCACTGCTAATCAGCCCATACATATAATAAAATTTGTTGAATCTGCTGCTGAAACTGCTGTATACACATTGGTAACACATACCTTTTCTGTATATTTCTACAGGTCTTGTATCAGGTTCCACTTTAAAACTTTCATTGAAAGCCTCCATAATATCTGTAGACAATATTTTGTGTTTTTGTGATCCAAGTTTTAAGTTGTTAAACTGACATTTCTCTGCAATGTCTTGAACTAACTCATCTGAAACTTGTACCCCAAGAAACTGGCCAATTCGGCGAATCTCTTTCTCTGAATCCTGAGTGAATAAAAAATACAATAGCATTAAGATGTAATTCAAGATGTTTTTCTCTATTAACCTACATTCTACACACAGTTGTCATTCCTATACACAATTCTTTCATTTTGCCGACTCTTCCTCTGTAGAAAGATTTTATATACATACCCTTTTCAAGCTTTCGAAGTGCACTGTTAGGGTCTGTTTATTGATTTTCTTGGCATTGGACATTTCTCGTTCATACTCAAACCATGACCCATAGAGTTTAACTGAAATTCATAAAAAAAAGAAAACCTGAAATCTGGCCCAAAAACCATTATAATAATGAACAATAAGCAAGTATCATATGGCAATAATAACAATTTAACTATTACATCGATATTAAAGTATGATAAGTATGCTATGTCGAGAGCATTAGATATAGAAATAACACTGATTTACTAAACGTATGTTACTCTTAAATTTCAGAACTACTTTTTCCTTTTTCAGCTACGCGATTGTCAAAAAACTGCGACCAGGTCATATTCTGTGCTTTTGGCCCTAGAGTAGATCCCCATTTCCCATGATAAAACATGGAGGTGTATGTGTCTTTGGGATTTCTCGTGACATGAATAATTTTCCCGCAGTTTTCTACAGTTTTGAGTGGTACCCATCGATACATAAGATGTGTATTGAGAAGTCGGGGTGTCGGCAGCTTATCAATGCTGGATAAATCAGGTAAAGCTTCTAGCATTGTTGCGACCTTCATTTCCTTAACGTAGTCACCTTTTCCTCTGAGTAGCATGTTTACAATTTCGTTTGACCAATGGGTTCCTAAAAATATGATTGAATATTTATTCATTTTTTTATATTCACGTCGCCGTTGTTTCCCTTATGAAAAGTCAATGCATGTCATATTTTATATAAAAGTTTTAATCTGTTAAAGTTATGTACCTAGAAAGATGTAATACATGTATATATTGCATTTACCTTTACATGTATAACGCATCTTATGGCATTAAACGTATGTCATATTATGTCATTTAAAGTAAACCTTCCGAAAATCAGTTGAGTTTAGAAATTTGTTACCAGATTTAGGATAAGACAAAAGTAACACGTCGTCCGCTCTGGTCTCCAGATTCTGTATATCTTTTAACCTTTGCGGAAATCCTTCGTTGATTGCAGCAGGAAATGACGGTAGAGAATATCCATTGACCGTGTAAAACTTGAATTCTGTATTACCGTCTGTAACATGACGCTTACTTTGTACAAGTGTGTCTTCTGTCATTCTGTAATACATCATATGAGTGCTTGAAGAAACGACACTTTTTCGCTGTTCATTTTTAACACAAAACTTAAAAAGCGAAATTTCACTTATATGGAAACAGCAATTACCTGATACACAGCACAAAATCTTCAACCAATGTATATCATGGTACACAGCTTTGGTTTTTACGACCCACCGTTGGGAGACGAACCTGGGATATCTATATCACGAAGCTGGGATATTTCTATCACGAACCTGGGATATTTTATCACGAAGCTGGGATATTTCTATCACGAGCCTATGATATTTCCAACTTCAGTTATTTGTTTGAACCCATAATTATTAAATTAATCTAAGACATACTTTATTCCACTTTCTACCCATGTGTTAAAATATAAAGTGTTTCCTTTATTTTGAAAATCTCTATTATTCCACATTGCTTCTTGAAAGAGTTCAGAACTCATTGTATCTATTTTATTGCATTTTTATATAAATTGAAATTGACTAAAGTTTTGGTATATGAAATACATCATAATCCTTTATATTTACACTGTTCATCTCTATCAAATATTCAAAATCAACATTATTTGGTTTTAACATATTGTCAATGAACTTTCTATAGGATCTATTATTTTGTAATATTCTTGTTATCCATGCAAATTTTAGTGCTTTAAATTTAATATCTATATCTATAATACCACCTTCACTTAATTTACTTGTAGTGGATTTTCGTTTAATTCTATCTTTAAAGTCCCATATGGAGTTGAAAATAATTTTATATATTGAATAAGTTTATATTACAAGTACTACCAAATGATATATATGATCTTCACTTAT
Organism: Pteria penguin; assembly: GCA_035048485.1. Taxonomy (NCBI): domain Eukaryota; kingdom Metazoa; phylum Mollusca; class Bivalvia; order Pterioida; family Pteriidae; genus Pteria; species Pteria penguin. The sequence goes on along the minus strand of CM068591.1, from coordinate 13,311,276 downwards.
TACATATATTCTTCTAAATCATTGAGAGTTTCTATATATTGATCTTACCCTTTGTTATCAGTTTCTATGAACATTTAATATATATTTACACCAGTTTAAAGCATGCTAGAATGTGTTGTTGAAAACGCCTCATTTTATGCTGCTTTCAAAACCATACATTTAAAACTGTGACATAATGTGTATCTATATAAAGGTTAACTACTATGCGATTGTCATTGAAATTGATCGATAGAAAATTTGGATACGTCGAGGCTACTACCTTAATATAAATACACAACTATAATTTTAATATTAGACATAGATAGACTTACCTGAAAGGGGAATATAAGGAGTACATTTCACAATAAAACTATACCATGTAGCAGATAAATATGTCGTTCTATATATCCACCTAGCAGTGACATACCTACCGAGTATGCTTGTATATAGGTAAAACAAGAGACCCGTACGGGCCTATACCACTGGCCTGAGCTCTTTGAGCAACTGCCCTCTTTTGTTTTTTAATATTAGAAAATATTTAAAGCAAACCAAAACCAAATCTTTAGTTTTCAATTTGAATTCTTTACAATAACATTTATTCCCATAAAGCCTTATCAAATACTCACAATTTGTGTTTAACAAGTTATATAAAATGAGAAATCAATACAGAACACTAGAAAATATGTAAAAATAACGAAGTTTAGAAAGTTTTCAAGAAGCGTCAGAGGTTTAGTTCCAGAATGGAACAAAAAAAAAAAAAAAAAAAAGCAGCAACAACAAAAATTCCAATATGGGTTAACATTCTTGAAAGAAGGATCTGAAATTGCGCAAGATCCCTATAGGATTTCCTCACTGACATTTTCAAACGTTCCTCAATATATCCTTGTAATAGTAGTTTCGTGGCAAGAAGCCTCGTTCACAGGACGCAGTTTTTGTATTTAGAGCATGCCCGGGCATAGCATACAAGTTGTGAAATGAAGACCCCATATGCGGGAGAGGAAGGTATGTTGCTACTCAGAAAAGGGAAGTTGGTAATAATGAAATTGAGATCGTTACGATTGTCATAGAGAGAGGTTACTAATAAACCATCGTCATAGGATTATATCTAGGTATAAAGCAGAAGATGCCGGTTGTTAATTGACAAAACGTCATCGATGTATCTTGATGTAAGTTTGAACCGAGATGCTAATTGTTTATTGCCTTTGAAGAGCAGAGACTGTTTGTATTCGGCTTCTTAAGTGTACACAAAAATGTCGGCCAAAAGTGGCGCGCAATTTGTACCCATTGGAATGCCAACAATTTGTTGGAAGACTATCCTACCAAATATCACAAAATATTTTCTATAAAAAATTTTAATATTTGGATGATCTCTCTTTTTTTTTGTATAATTATTGCTAGAATCAGACTGTTCCTTTAGAAATATGTGTCGTTGTGGCCTAAAACACTTAAACCTGCAAATTCCTTTTTTGTTAATGAAGGCGTTATGAATGATTGACGTTATTCTGTTTTTCAAATTTTGTTGAGGAATGCTTGTATAAAGAGTTGAAAAGTCAAAAGACTTGACGTTAGCGACATTATTGAAAATAGGAAATCTTACGTGCTCTATAATTTCCTTGGAATCCTTTAGGCTCCACATCTGTTTGATTCCGCTTCTCGAGTAAGCAGTAGTGCAGTATTTCTGAAGACCACGCTTGATTTAATAAAAAAAGAGGTTTTATTGATCACTTGGACATCATATAGTTAAATTATATTATATGTAAAAGGAAGTCACTGTACATTATCTTGCTCTGACACTGTCGTGTCATTTTCCATCCTGTAAAAGATGTTTTCATCGTATCCCACAATATCATATATCGACTAAAGAAATTCTTCATAAAAAATTTCATGCATTTCATTTTGTATCTTTGTGTGAGTCGTTTATTTGTGAGTCGCCAGCCCCTCAAAACGAAACACAAAACGTATGCTCTGGAATAGTGTTTAAGTTGTGAAGTTAGAACGCAGGCGGCCTGTGAGGATATGAAGTTTCTACTCAGGAAGACACCAATACGGAAGTTGAAGTCGTCACATTTATCATAAAAAGTGTGTAACTTACCATTGTTACCGTTAAAATTTCTTTTCAGATTTATTAATTAATTTATTTGTATCTAGGAAATATAAAGTCATGACAGCATGATGGGTTAAATTGAAAAAAAAAATGTTAATGTAAGAAATTATTTTCAGTTTTTCATTGTCGATACTGTGCTGAACTAGACGATCTGAAATTTATCGCAAGGTAAATTACAATAAATATATCGCACAGCGTGATTTTTAATGAATATACTATCTTTCTTAACTTTTATTGCCCCCTGTAATCGAAGATTCTGGGAGCATATAGGTTTTCGTTAGTCCCTCTGTGTGTCTGTGAGATTGTGTGTCCGCAAAAACCTTAATCTTAGTTTTAACTTAAAGAGAGACTTTATATTTGGTATCTATACTCAACTACTTTCAAATGACTCCAACGTCAATGACATTGTAACCTTGACCTCGATGGGGCCTCGGCCTCGACTTCGACGGGGACATTTGTACTGTACCCCACCTTCTCGTAGGTGCAATGTCTTCATAAGATTGTGACATTGATCAGTGCTACAAACCTTAACTAGACGACAGTATTTCTTATGGAGTACAAATTCATAATGTGAATAGTGCTTATCATTTCGTATTTACAAACGTAAACTTCAACATTGATAACGGATTTACAGATTTAACAAACAAAAAGACGATAAGGTGAAATTACATACATTATTATGTAAACGTGACACAAAAAGAAAATCCGTGAAAACTCAATAAAATGTTTAATATTAGTGTAAACATATCTTATTTCATTGATGAAATTGGATTGGGCATAGGTTATTACAACATTATTTTTGCCTCTCCCTAAAATAACAACACAATTTTAAAGCCACAAATGGCGGTACATGCAAAAACATGTAATACCATTTAATTGAAAATATATAAACAGCTAAGAAGAAAAAGAAGTAGGAGAAGAAGAAGAAGAGAAGAAGACATGGTAATGATGATGTACATAGTGACCCGAATTTAATAATTCAGAATCTTTCGGAAGATTGCAAAAACCTTTGAATAGAAAGAATATTTTTTTTTTCATTTTCTTCACTGCATAATGATATATCACCAAACAATAGTCTTTCAACAGTTAAAGGCTGGAATTGACATAAGGCAGTATATAGGTTATATCTTTGATTGTTATAATTAGGGCACCTCATTAAAATGTAACACCTCGACTGAGTCGAATATGGCTTAATCGACCTCAACTGAGGAAGGCCTCAAGTATTTCGTGACAGCGATTTGATGATTTTACGCAGTTGAGTTCACCTCAGTGATTTGAGTTGAGTAAGTGTTGAGATTGAGAATTTAAAATTATGGTGACAGCGTGCCTGATTTGAGATACAGTAGAGGGCACTTTTTGGCGGGGTTTTAGGGATTGTGGGTAAATCACAAGTGTTCGGTAATTCGACGTGTTAGCTATCAACCATTCATACGTTAAACTCAGTAATTATTGATAGTTTGAATTTTAATCTTATTTCACTATACTGGTAGTTAGGGACTGGGTGTATGGATTGTTGTTTTGTCATAACTCTATTTTTCTTTAATATGAGTTTAAGTTGAATTGTAAAATGGTTATGATCTTTATAATCTTTCATTATTTAGATATTGTGAGCAATATTATCATAACGATTAATGATTGGTTCTTATAATATATGGACATATTATGAAAGATTATTGATGTTGCTGGATGGATGATTGTGAAGAATGATGATAATATTATTCGGAGGCCTAAATTCCTTAGTCATATCACAATGGACTTCACTGGCCAAGTAAAAGATCGCTTTGACCTTCCAACATTACAATCTATGTCAAAAGCATCTATTAGAGGAAATTTTTGTATAAATATTACGACCTGCCATATATTTTCAGTGTGGAAAGGGGAGAAATTTGGGGGGTTAATACGGCCCTAAACTTAATCTCTGCAGCGTAGACAATTACAGATGGTAGTCTCTCTGTTTCCTTTTTCCTTATTTATTTAATTTGGTATTAGTCCAATCCACACCCATCACTCTTTCTAAATTCGCCACTGAAAACGAAAGTAATACATCACTTAAACGATATATATAGATGTTTCTAGGGCTGTTTTACGCTAAGGATAATCCTACCGTCTGGGCGCAGTCCCTACCGTCAAAGAATTTTCTCAATGTTTCAACAAATCAATTGATAGAAATAAAAAAAAAAAACTGTCAACACACACCTTTCAAATCTATTTTGTCGTAACCCCTCGGCATATATTCGCAAGAAATGTATAGATAGCGAAACCATGGAAGATTTGAAATTTAGATTGAATCTTTTGTACAGTAAATTTTACACGAAGTAATGGTCACGGGCAGTATGACTTTAACTGGAACGGTTGAAGTTGATTTGACAAAGTGGGTGCTAAAAGTTTCCATATGCGTAACAGTTGAGTGCAGGCCTAACCTTACATAAAGTGCACTTCAAATTCACTTTATCAGTGGCGGATCCAGAATTTTCGAAAGAAGGAGAGAAGGAACATATATATGTTTTAGCCACACTGCTCAGTCTTTTTTGGTGCCAAATTTAGATTTTTACTTGTAAATATGTAGCGCTTTTCGCACACGCCCGCGGCCCCCACCTCACCCCCTCTAAATCCGCCACTGTTTATTACTGCTTAAAGTTTACTTGGAGACATGGAATTTTAGTACTAAACTTCATTCTAAGTTTAGTACTAAACTTGATTCCAAATTTACTCAAAGTACACTTCACTGAAGTTGAGTTTACTTTCTGTATACATACTTAACTTCACCTGATGTAACCAGACTGAACACACGCCATTGATTTTTTGACTTTTGACATGGAAGCACGTATTGTAAAATCATTCGGGACCTCACTGTATATAAGGAAAATGATAATTTAATTACGTGGAAGTGGTCATGCGATCGTTGAGATTAGCCGGTACCGTATAATAAAACAAATAACAATAATCACTCATAACATACTTAAGAAGAAAAGAAAAAACAGTTACCCGCCTATTAGTAGCGAAATTTCCCATAAAATCCTCCATGTATTTCCTATAGCTACACGCCATCAGTTGCATCCAAAATTTATAATTACAAAGGGTTTCTACAGTGTCTTGATCTTAGCAACTCTGCATGCCATTCTCAACCGTGTGCATGTTCCTCATCTAATTTCGTATATTCTCCTTGTGGCCATGTCATTACTGGTGATCTCGATATAGTTAAAAACACTAAATTAAGAGAACTTTTACTTAAAGGTCCAAAATACAGAGAACCCAGATCATTCACATGGAGCCAAAATTTTGAGAATATTATGAACTGCTGCGAGGAATATGCCACACGATGGGCAAAAAGAGAGGAAGTACAAGTCGACACTCTTTCGGAATGGATAAAATCTATTGCAGTACTGCTGAGATCAAAAATTAAAAAATTACAAGGTTCTGTAAACACCAGATTCGAATCTATTTTTAAAGATCCTGATGTTGTCAGAGAACTTACCTTCCTCCAAGAAACATTATATCATTACACCAGCAGATAAAGCATCTAATAATTATACATTTACTTGTAAGAAATATTACTTTGACAGCCTAGTGAAAGAATTAGGATTAAATTCAGCTCCAGGAAATCCTACTTATACTCTCACGAACTTTTCGGTTTCGGAAGTACTCGAGAATCATAAATCTGTCCTCAATACGTTTGGTATTGACTCAAATAAATTGAATTTAGAACTTCCAAATTTGTACTGTATTCCAAAAATGCACAAAACTCCGTACAAACAACGCTTTATCGCTGGTTCTTCGAAGTGTTCCACAAAATCTGTATCGATGCTACTCACAAAAATATTATCAGAAATTAAATCTGGCCTTCATAGATATTGCGAAACAGTATATTCCAGAAGTGGAATTAATCAAATGTGGATCCTTAAAAATTCAAAAGAGTTGTTAGAACATCTAAAATCAAAAAGTTTTACTAAAATTCACTCCATCAAGTCTTTTGACTTTTCGACTCTGTACACAACGATCCCTCATCAGAAATTAAAAGACAGATTAGCGGAAATTATTCAAAATGCATTTACTAGTAAAAACGGAAGCCGCAAATTCAAATACATAGTAATAGGCCACGATAAAACTTACTTTGTTAGGGAAAATTCTGATTCCAAAAATAAATACACTGAAACAGCTGTCATTCAGATGTTGAACTTTCTTATCGATAACATTTTTGTGGTGTTTGGAGGTAAGGTTTTTCAACAAATTGTCGGCATTCCAATGGGCACTAACTGTGCTCCGCGTCTGGCTGACATATTCCTTTATTCATACGAAGCTGAGTTCATTCAGTCTTTACTTTCGCAAGGAAAAAAACAATTGGCTCTTGGCTTCAATTTTACTTACAGATATATAGATGACTTGCTTTCAATTAATAATCCTTCATTCGCGGATTACCTTAGAATCATCTATCCAAGTGAACTGGAGGTCAAAGAAACCACAGAAACTAGTAATTCTACTTCGTATTTAGATATTATGTTGTCTTTCGACATTAATGGTCAATTGAACACCTCACTCTATGACAAACGTGACGATTTCAATTTCGCTATCACAAACTTTCCTTTCATAAGTAGCAACATTCCATCATCGCCCGCATACGGCGTATTCATATCTCAGTTAATACGTTATTCCAGAGCATGTTCAAATTACAATGACTTTGTTCTGAGGGCTAGGCGACTTTCAGTTAAGCTGCTCAACCAGGGTTATATATGTGCTAGACTAGCATCGTCACTGAGGAAGTTCTACGGTCGTTACGAGACTCTTATTACTCCATATGATATCTCGTTATCCAGACTTTTAAATGATATTCTGGACTGAGAGCGATTCCGATCACTTTACACAGATTTGACACCTTCTATACTAGAAGGTTACCTACTTCGACTTCTCCATATATAGATACATATGGAATTCACACGATTTGACTCTTTCTACGGGGTATATGTGACGGGTGTTGCTAGCAAGCAGGAGATGCTCACTCTGCCCGGGCACCTGATCTCACTCCATCACAGGGGTTCACATATGCTCTTCAAGTAGACATATTTTGTTATTTTCCATTTGTTTTTCATTTTCACTGATTTTGTATGTCCTATGGTTTCATGATTTTTGGATTTGTGGTTTGGATTTATCCATCATCTTTACATGCAGCCGGAATGTTAAACAAAAAATTGATAAGGTAAAATTGGTAATTGTTTCTAAATATTTACTATATTTTTCTATTCAAACATTTTCTTTTATAAAATATGCAATTGTACATCTCAAAAAGAAGTATTTCTATCGTGCCTATACGAAACTGCTGGACAATTTCAATCACTGAATGTGAAAAGTAAGCATGGTGTCACGTAACAGGAAACTTGACATATTGTGCACTTGACTAAATTTTATGAATGGTTTTAAGACAAAAAACTAAACTTGATGTGCACTTGTCAAGTGCATTTGAATGTAAAGTTAGGACTTCACCCAACTGCAGGTAACCTCTATATAAAAGCACTTAACATTATGAAGGCAAAGGAATGTAGTTTGCCGTCATTTGGCTATTGTAAAGGTAGGAAATAAAACGCCGGTTTTCCCTCAAATATGGCGTCAAGAACAAATATAACTTTACTATGACGTCATCACCGACCTCTCTTTAAAATAAGCCTTAAATCAGCGTCTTTGAAACCTTTATTATGAGGAATATAAGACTTATTAGAGTGATAGGTTAAAAATTGAAATAACTCCATGGGTTATGGAATGCATAAGACGAATATTATACAATAGAGAACTGACACGGAAAGCTCCAGAAGTATGGAATATTCTTTTATTGGCAAGGAAGTAAATAATGGAATCGCCGAATTGACACTGTTACATGCCAAATGTAGCTCAAAGTTTTAACATTAAAAATTCCTATCTAAATATTTTTTTCTGTTCAGTTTTATTCGAAATGTGTTAAAAATATATAAAACAAAAGAAATATCATAGGTTTCCTATTTGATGGAGCCATAATTCAATGGTTGAATGCAATTCCGAGAGAATCTATCATTTTTACTAATTTTCTTGTTATTAATTCTACAGCACACCAATTCTGTGATAATACGTTAATGAACGAGGGGTTTATGACGTAGGCTGAATCTAGTTATTTTTAAAGTATGACTACAGTAATGGTATGGATACGATCTGATGAGACCGGCATTCACGACACAAACCATGTGTGCGATTTCATTTTCTTCCCCAATGTTCTCTTACATCACGTGACATAAATCAATCAGTTACAAGAAGGATAACTCTAACATAAAAGTGATACTGCAACATCTCCTTTCTTAATATAGAATTACATTGGTGTCTGTTAGAATTATAATGCAAATATATATTTGACAAGATAATCAATACATGTACTATGACGATACAGTTAATTCTTATAACATCTTGAAATGACCATGTAATAAATTTGACAATAGTAATAGATGAAAATTGTTCAATGTCTTTTATGAACGTGTTTTCATATAATTTGGAAATAAAATTCTATTTATAATTTATATACTCATGATAAGATTTACTTTACGCATAATATATTTGATAAGTGTTTTACGATAAATTTGTACAATCATATTCATGGAGAGTCCTTTGATTCAGATAAATTCGATGAAAAGTATCAGAATGAAATTGTAATGTAATTACATACACAAGAAATAAATCACATATTGATTAGAAAACTTAAATTTATCAAATTTTACATATCTGTCAGAATTTATTATCATCCTTTTGAAATCTGACTTTGTCACCAATATTAAGTGGTGGTAGGGGTTTTAATGAAACACTGTGGTATTTTGATTGTTTTTCCTGATTACGTTTCATGGACTGTTTTGCAAGATAAGAGTTATTGACCTTAGGTTTGAGCTGGTTGGTCATTGTAGGTAGAATTGATTTAAAGTGTCTACCCTGGGTCCGGCGCCATAAACTGAGAAACTACTTAAATCATATCTTCAAATTCTTCTGTTCAACAATTAATTAATAACTGGGATTTGGATTTTATTGAGTTTTATTCCGTTGATAAATTGATATCTAAATATAATGATATTCACATTTTATCAGACATTTATATTATGAAATAAGTGTAAATAGCAATTTCTCTAAAGTCTTCGTAAAATTGGGATAATTCTTCATCCTAAAATGTTGGTATATATATGTATCAGTTTAGTGCACCATATAGCACCACTATTAGCATCTCGACGGCTTATGTGTGTGGATATCTAAAGCATAGATATTTGATTTAAAATTGACCAAGAATAGTATTCTTAGAGAGATTATTTTTTTTAATTTATGTTATCCTTTTTTTCCTATTTCGAATTCGGTATTTACCAGGTTCCTAAATATATTGATATTTTGAATTATTTTACCACATTTGCAATCTATCACTGCTACTATTATCTTTCTTTTTTCAATTACTGATATTAGATGTAAAACCATTGTTCTATTTATATTTAACAAAAAAAAAAACAAAAAAAAAAAAAAAAAAAAAAAAAAAAAAAGAAAAAAAAAAAAAAAAAAAAAAAAAAAAAAAAAAAAAAAGAAAATTTAAAATATTAAAATGTAATTTTTAGTAAATGAGGTATACATCTTTTCTTATCTATGTGCTTTAATTTACTCGGTTTTGAATGCACATTATTTTGAAGATAACTTTAATACGTATAATTTTCTCCATCAAAACTCACCAAAGATTTAACAAGTCTGCAACTTACATCCAGATTCTCGAAATGTCTGGACAGATTCCTAAAATATGACTAGGTTTATGAAGAGAATTGTAAACTCTTTTGGCCGATCTTGTAAATAAATAGTAAATATGTATAATGTATATATGTATAAATGCACATATGTGTATAAAGTTAATTGTGACATCATCTTAAGAAATGGAGTCGGGATCATACGTGTAACAATTACATCATCTTATAATTAGAAGTGGAGATATAAGATGTAACTAAAACTAAGTGTGTGTCAGTTTTACTTACAGTAAAACGAGAATAACATAACATTTAAAAAATTATGAATAATCCTTCATATAGAGAACAAGGATCAACATTTTTCTCAAGAAGAGAGGTCAAGCATTTTTTTTATACGCGAAACGTTTATGGAATAATATGTTGCTATGAAAATATGTAAGACGACATCATTATAAGGAAACCGTGCTCTGCCCGTCTGTAAGCGAGCTCAGATCCTTGATTAATAGGAGTCCCGAGTAGCAGTCAGAGGGAAGAGGATCAGGACCTTGTCTCCTCTGAAAAAGGTTTGGACAAAGCCCGTCATAGAGTCCCCACCGCCCTGTAAATCAGCGTGCAACGCTCAAGTAAAAGTCTGTATTGGGTTGTAGAAGGCCTCAATAAAGACCTATGGTCTTAGCGATGATCTCCGGGTTATACTGTCGATGTCGAAGGCGTTTGATAATTTTAGAACCCGCCGATATGAAATTATGGGAACCTTTGACCCTCCTTAGTTTGTACACTAGATCACCGTAGAAATTGGGTTGGGAAATTCCGCTGGATACGTATTGTTGAAATTTCAAAACATTAGTGCAGGATCTAGCGAACCGAACCGATTGACTAATATAGATACTATCTTATAAGAGTGTGGGGACATCACCATCTAGATAAGGGAAATTTACAATAGGAAATCCATAGTCGTCACGTTTAACATATATGTTTGTATGAATATTTTTGTTAATAATTTTAATATTTAAGTCCAAAAAAGGTGCTTCATGATCAGAAGTATTGGCTTTGTTTAATCGAAGTTAAGGTGGATAAATGTCAGTAATATAGTTTTCAAACTCAGGGTTATCGTCAAGATATCTAGAAATGTCATTAAACTTATCAATAAGGTCGAATCTTTCGATGTTTGAACAAAATGCATGAAGTTATGTTCATCGAATATCATGGAAGTATCATTCCTATAATATTTCCCTTTTTCAATCGAGGAAGGAATTTACTATTTATTCCGTTACTCACCATTGAAATGATGTGTTTATTTTCTTATATGTACCTGTAATTCTAGACTGGTATACGTATGTATATTCACAATGGTGCTAAATTGTTAACACGTCTTGATATGTATTACCTGTCATAAAATGTTATATTCCGATGTAGCAATGCCTTGAAAATCACAATGAAATAAACAACTGAAAACTTCCGTAGGGTTAAGCACATCTCGAAGTCCTTGGAATACACGTTAATGACATGAGATGTTAGTGACAAGTTTCACAAGTATATTTCTCATAAGTCGTTTACACAACATCGAGAACATATATACATAACACATAATCATAATTTAAACGCATGCGCATATATACCAATATGCATATACATGTATATGACAGCGTTGTAAGTGAATTTGTCTCCAATCTATCGTCTCTGTGTTAGGAATATGAACGGCACAACATTTTCAACATGGCCTCATTCATGAGTAGGGCATGTCATTATTTCTTTTCCATTCTACGCATGCGATCCTAAAATGTTGCAACTGGGCTAGAAAATAAGGAACCTCAATTAAGAGGTCACCCCTCTATAAATGCCACTTTCATAATTTCCCAACAGTGGCCGTTTAATGCAGGTTAGACTGTATTTTTATTATACTTATCTATGAGTCACATTTGCATCAATGTTAAATGAGAACAATAATATTTCGGACTGGCTTCCATATCTTTTCAAAGATACGTTCTTTGATGGTACAGTTTTTGTAGTGAGTATGGGAGTTGGGATCGTACATTGGTAAACATTATCAACTTCCCTCCCCTGTTTTAAGCCTACAAAGGTAATGTCAGATATTTGCTTACCATTGCCCATTCTAAAGTTAAACAGGTTGTAATTTCTGAAAATAATGAATATAAGATACGAGAGGAACCGGTGTTATCAATGTAAAATTAACAAGCATTCTGAAAGTATTGCTTAGCCAATACTAAGTCCCCTACCGGCAAATGGAAAACTAAGAACCCCAAAACACACACACACACACACACACACACACACACACACACGCACACGCACACGCACGCACACACACACACACACACACACACACACACACACACACACACACACACACACACACACACACACACAACATACTGTCTTTCAGGCTGCAAGCAAGTTAAGTATTTGATCATAACCTTTGATGATGATGAAAACTAGAACTGGCCTAATGGGACAAATACCCCCCATGGCACCAAAATTTAAAATAGGGTCTAGACCAAGAACAAAGTTTATATATTTAACAAATTCAATAAACTGGGCAATAAATTAAAATAAAATGAGAAAAAACTCCAGTAATAGAGGATTTATCATAATCAATGTATATACATGTAGAAATAGTAGTAGTCAGTATACCTTCATAATAAAATCAGCACTGCAAAAGTCATTACTGAAGAGATACAACAACTGCATGATGGTCTGTAAACCACAATGGTACATTACTGATGGACCTGTCTTTTATATTTGTTTGGTGCCATATTCAAGATTATGACAGCTAATGAGCAAGCAAATGCAATTTACACATATAGTTTACATAAATATAGTACATGTACTTACCACAAAAATCGGTCCAAATCAGCATGTATAACAGAATTTTGTAAGTCCAAAATTTCGTCAAAAATCAGCGAATCTAAAACAAATTGGAACTTGATCTGTAACTCATGGTGGTAGACTCACACATCAAAAGTTAGATAAATATCTACAAGCGTTTAGAAAAGAAGTCCGGAAAACTGCCATTTTAAAGAAATTTTCTAATTCCAAGGGCCGTAATTCTGTCAAAAGTCGGTGGACCGTAACGAAACTGGAACTTGATCTGTAAATCATGGTGGTATACTCACACACCAATAATGGTATGAATATCTATAAGCGTTTATAAAATAGTCCAGAAAACTGCCATTTTAAAGAAATTTTCTAATTCCAAGGGCCGTAATTCCGTCAAAAATGTGGACCGACACGGACTTGAACTTGATCTGTAACTCATAGTGGTAGACTCTCACACCAAAAATTGGATGAATATCTACAAGCGTTTGTGGCTTGTGAATGAGGGATTCTGGATTTGTACCATTATATATTTCCGGCTAAATATAAGAAAAGTTGAAAAATTACGATATGTATAGTATTTGCACAGCTTCTTGGCAGTTAGATCAAATTGTTCTTGTTCCGGTTTTCCCTTTTCTTTCTCCGTGATACATTTAAAGTTTTGAGTTCGATATAACATTAGAATAAAGTATCAGAAAATCACTTCTAGATCGATATCTTTCATTTCCTTTTCATACATTCCGTCAAATTGTTCGTTTTGTGCCACCGTAAAATGGTTCTTCCAATCCCCAACTTCACCTGCAAAATTATATACCTAAACATTACAAAAACTATTTTTGATTTTGATGGTCCTCGGTTGATTTGTTTTTTAAACCAAATTTTATTGGTTTTTCGGGGTTTTATCACTTAAACCTCTGAGCTTATTTTGTTTTTGTCTAATCATGACATAGAAGCGGAAGGACACCTTGTACAAACGTCAAGTATTGGTGATTTAGTGTTAGGCAAATACAATATTATTTCTGTATTAACTGTCAAACTGATTATCCCTCTTATGTACTATGTATTATTAAGAATTTATCTCTTACTTCTTTCTTAATGAGATACCATAAAAGGTCGTAATATGGTATATGGCAAAACATACCTAGCTACACACACACACACACACACACACACACACACACACACACACACACACCAAACAAACAAACAAAACAAAAACCACACACACACAGGCGAATACTTCAAGAAAAAGTCATTTCTAGTTAAAACAAGTCGATTATTGCATTGGGATTTAAACAGAACAGATGGTATTCTTTTTATCATAGTCTGTATGCATGTCACATATTTCTAGAAATATGTATTATGAGGGTCATATATTGTTTGTTTGTTTATATTATTGATTGTTCTATGAAGTACTAGAAAGTTCTGTAATTGTATGTTATATAACTTGTTTACTTCCATAATGATTTGTGAATGTTCTTGAAAGTTCTTTTGAATCTAGATGTTTCTATATTGGAAATTACTTGAACATCGTAGAAACTAGAAATATCTAGAAACTATGAAATGTATATAACGCATTTCGGTAGCACTGCATTACATTATCTTTCTACGTTTATACTGGGGATTTTATCGTGTTTACCGACTGCTTGAATTGGATTTATTGAACTGTGGATACTTTATTCATGTTATAAACAGTGGATGTAATACGGAATTGCTACCTACATATACCTTCATCGGACTTAATAGTTGTAAGCATTATCTGTATTTTTGTTAATTTGTAAATAAATTGTTAAATTTTATAGAATCTTTGTGATTTTTGTTGGCTTTACAAAAGGGTTTATTTCTGACCGTAACGCTATGTAATACATGACATAAAGGTCTCATCATATATAAAAAGATCTTTAACATGCACAATATAGTGTTATGAATACTACATCTTAAAATATTAATCGCGGCTATTTGTTAATGGCGCCTTAAAGGAATAAATTTAAAAATCATTCTTGTTCCTAAAATATAATTATTTCAATTAATGAATGTTGTTAAGTCTTCTGTCGTTCGTATCTATAATAAAGTCTCAAAACCGGTTTGTTACATTAGTTGTCGTTCACTGCTAATCAACCCAAACATATGAAATTGATTGAATCTGCTGCTGAAACTGCTGTATACACATTGGTAACACATACCTTTTCTATATATTTCTACAGGTCTTGTATCAGGTTCCACTTTAAAACTTTCATTGAAAGCCTGCATAATATCTGTAGGCAATATTTTGTGTTTTTGTGATCCAATTTTTAAGTTGTCAAACTGACATTTCTCTGCAATGTCTTGAACTAATTCATCTGAAACTTTTACTTCAAGAAACTGGCCAATTCGGCGAATCTCGAATTCTGAATCCTGAATAAATAAAAAATACAATAGCATCACAGTGGTTTTCCCTATTAACCTACATTCTACACACTATTGTCATTCCTATATACAATTCTTTCATTTTGCCGACTCTTCCCCTGTAGAAAGATTTTAAATACATACCTTTTTTAAGCTTTCGAAGTGCACTGTTAGGATTTGTTTATTGATTTTCTTGGCATTGGACATTTCTCGTTCATACTCAAACCATGACCCATAGAGTTTAACTGAAATTCATAAAGAAAGAAAACCTTAAACCTGGCCCCCAAAAACCATTATAATAATGAACAATAAGCAAGTATCATATGGCAATACTATACTAATTGAACTATTACATCGATATTAAAGTATGATAAGTATGCTATGTCGAGAGCATTAAATATAGAAATAACACTGATTTACTAAAAGTAGCTACTCTTAAATTTCAGAACTACCTTTTCCTTTTTCAGCTACGCAATTGTCAAAAAACTGCGACCAGGTCATATTCTGTGCTTTTGGCCCTAGAGTAGATCCCGATTTCCCATGATAAAACATGGAGGTGTATGTGTCTTTGGGATTTCTCGTGACATGAATAATTTTCCCGCCGTTTTCTACAATTTTGAGTGGTATCCATCGATACATAAGGTGTGTATTGAGAAGTCGGGGTGTCGGCAGCTTATCGATGCTGGATAAATCAGGTAAAGCTTCTAGCATCGTTGCGACCTTCATTTCCTTAACGTAGTCAGCTTTTCCTCTGAGTAGCATGTTTACAATTTCGTTTGACCAATAGGTTCCTAAACATATGATTGAATATTTGTTCATTTTTTATATTCACGTCGCCGTGACAATTGTTTCCTGTATGAAAAGTCAATGCATGTCATATTCTATATAAAAGTTTTGATCTGTTAAAGTTATGTACCCAGAAAGATGTAATACATGTATATATTGCATTCACCTTTACATAAAAATATAACGTATCTTATGGCATTAAACGTATGTCATATTACGGTAAAATTCTATTCTATCGTAGATTAAAGTAAACCTTCCGAAAATTAGTTGAGTTTAGAAATTTCTTACCAGATTTAGGATAAGACAAAAGTAACACGTCGTCCGCTCTGGTCTCCAGATTCTGTATATCTCGCAACCTTTGTGGAAAGCCTTCGTTGATTACAGCAGGAAATGACGGTAGAGAATATCCATTGACGGTATAAAACTTGAATTCTATATTACCGTCTGTAATATGACGCTCACTTTGTACAAGTGTGTCTTCTGTCATTCTGTAATACATCATATGAGTGCTTGAAGAAACGACACTTTTTCGCTGTTCATTTTTAACACAAAACTTAAAAAAGCGAAATTAATATCATCTTTACATCATTTCACTCATTTGGAAATAGCAATTACCTGATACACAGCGCAAAATCTTCAACCTATGCAACAGATCCCCGCGAACCTTATACTTGCCAATGTGTATCATGGCAAAGAGCTTTGGTTTTTACTTCATAAGAAGACGCCGACAGGATATTTCCTATTTCAGTTATTTGTTTGAACCCATAATTATCAAATCAATCTTAGACATATTTTATTTCACTTTCTACCCATGTGTTAAAGTATAAAGTGTTTCATATATTTTGAAAATCTCTATTATTCCACATTGGTTCTTGAAAGAGTTCAGAAGAACTAATTGTATTTATTTTATTGCATTTTTATATAAATTGAAATTGACTTAAGTTTTGGTATATGAAATACATCATAATCCTTTATATTTACACAATCTTTATCAAATATTCAAAATCAACATGATTTGGTTTTAACATATTGCCAATCGCCAGTGAGGTTGCTGGTCCAAGTAGACACTATGGAACTCAGAGAAAGAGTAATAGAAGTAGATGGCCACGATGTAACACTTTATATCGACTCAAAGCATAGTATACATACATGAGACAATTCGTACATTCAATATTCGCACTTACAATAACATGCATCTGGCGTCACCCTTTTTCTTCTATACTGTAATATTGGGTATTTGACAAAAACGAAAAACTACATAAAAGCTAACAAATTAATAATCAGAGTCAAATGAACAGATGTCTATATATATCTATCTGATATAATGGTAATAAACGTATATTGGATAAGCACAGATGTTTAGCAAGAATGATACACACGGGGGGTTGTCTGACCCCCAATTAATACACTTGTATGGGGACTATTATCCCCCGCACAAAACACACTTTACGAAAACACATAATCATTGAGGCGGTTCGGAATGCGGCGTGGTCTACTTGACCTCCGTGGAGCGCTGACACCATTTTCGGATTCCGAGACATCTGGAGCACTCGGGAGATCGGAAATAATTTGTGGGATTGCTGGTAAAACTTTAGCAGTAGGTTCCTCAATATTGTCCGCGCGATGCAGGTTGGTATGTTTACTATAATTCGTGTTGTCGGGATCTAGATCAGGCGGAACATCCTCATCAGAGGAATCCTCATATCGGTGGGATTGTGTAGATACTGCTGAAGGCACATGATAACAATCGTTGACTCTTACGCGATATGACATTTTGCGGAGTTGAGCTCCAACGAATTTTCTGATATTACACCACTTTCCATAGACCGAAACAACAAGGTAGCGATTGCGAGCTGCGGATTTGTTTCGATCCGAGTATAGATAGACTAGATCCCCAATGGATACATTGCGAGACGGTTCAACTTACGGCACTGGTGCTTTTGAAGCTACGCTGTATGTGTGGTTTTCAAATTTACAAATTACTACTAAACTTTTAACTCAGGGTTACAGATATCACAAGCTTAGAAAAACTTTCGGCAAATTCTTTAGATCTTATTCAGAACTTCTATCTAATTTGGAAATATTTCTTTTCAACACTATGTATCCAATGGAATTTCCCATCCTAATTTTTACGGTGATCTCGTATATAAACTAAGGAAAGTAAAAGGCTCCGATAACGTTATTTTATCATATAATAAAATAGTCACACGTCTAGATAGACGGTATGACATTTAGATCATCAACAAGACTATAGGTCCTGTATTTGGTCCCTCTACAGCCTTATGCAGACTTTTACTTGAACGTTGCACGCTGACTAACAGGGCGGTGGGGACAATATGACGGGCCTTGTCCAAACCTCTTTCAGAGGAGACATGGTCCTGAACCTCGTTCCCTCTGACTGTTAGTCATGACTCCGACAGATCTAGGGTCTTAGCTCACTTTCAGACTGGCAGAGCACGGTTTATCATGTTGATGTCGCATATATTTTTATATCATTATGTGTTTTACAATACCTTACGTGTTTATATTTTTATGACCTCTCAATATGCGATACCTGTTGACCCTTGTTCTTTACATGGAGGATTATTTATAAATTTGTAAATGTACGTCCTTTAATTGTTCTGCTGCTACGGTGAATGGGAGGGTGGGCCCGTAAACCGGTTAACCACACCATGTGTTTGGCTTTTGTCAAATTAAATTACCGTTCTGACTGACTGGACTGAAATCCGTAGTGTTGTCGAATTGCCTGCAAAATGTTATCTAACGAGGTGGAGTTTTTCACTATGGTATTACGAGACACAACCGGAAAATAGTTGGCAATTTGTCAAAGTAAGAGATCAAGCATAGTGACTTTTTCTCCCTAGTAAGTCGCAGCCCTTCCTCCACATCATGACCATCATTGACAAAACCTCTATGAGGATCCTATCTAGTTTTTTTTTATTCCATGTAACACCGGAGACTAGGAACGGAGCGAAGGTTTTGTCGAGTGAGAATGTGATGTGATGGTCTCAGTTTTGGTGAGAC
Source organism: Pteria penguin (assembly GCA_035048485.1). NCBI lineage: Eukaryota > Metazoa > Mollusca > Bivalvia > Pterioida > Pteriidae > Pteria > Pteria penguin. The sequence goes on along the minus strand of CM068591.1, from coordinate 13,292,451 downwards.
TCCATCGTTTCGGGGCACGAATAGTGTTAGCCATGATATGAACGTACAAAATTACTCTCGCATATGTTTAAAGTGAGTGGATAGTGTTACTGTACCGTGAACGTTTTAACACGGGGAGCAACGGTTCGTATTTCCTCTGACTAGAATGACTGAGAACTGGAAATTACCCTCATAAAGTGGATATTAATTTAATGTCACCTGTACTCTGAGACGTTGGATAAGCTGATCCCGACGCTGCCACGACGCCAGTGAGGCTGCTGATCCAAGTAGACACTGTGGAACTCAGAGAGAGTAATAGAAGTAGATGGCCACGATCTAACACCTTATATTGACCCAAAGCATAGTATACATACACGAGACAATTCGTACATTCAATATTCGCACTTACAATAACATGCATCTGGCGAATGAACTTTCTCTAGGATCTATTATTTTGTAATATTCTTGTTATCTATGCAAATTTTAGTGCTTTAAACTTAATATCTATATCTACAAAACCACCTTCACTTAATTTACCTATAATAGATTTTCGTTTAATCCCATAAAATCCCATACGAAGTTGAAAATAATTTTATCTATTGAATAAGTTTATATTACAAGTACTACCAAAAGATATATATGATGAGGCTCTTCACTTATTACATATATCCTTCTAAATCATTGAGAGTTTCTATATATTGATCTAACCCTTTGTTATCAGTTTCAATGAACATTTGATATATCATAACATCAGTTTAAAGCATGCTAGAATGTGTTGTTGAAAACGCCTCACTTTATGCTGCTTTCAAAACCATACATTTAAAACTGTGACATAATGTGTATCTATATAAAGGTTAACTACTATGGAACTGTCAGTGAAATTTATCGATAGAAATTTGGATACGTCGAGGCTACTACCTTAATATATATACACAACTATAATTTTAATATTCGAATCTTGAGTTTTCAATTTAAGTTGTTTACAATAACATTTATTCCCATAAAGCCTTATCAAATACTCAAAATTTGTGTTTTACAAGTTATATTAAATGAGAAAACAATACAGAACACTAGAAAATATGTAAAATAACGAAGTTTAGAAAGTTTTCAAGAAGCGTCAGAAGTTTAGTTTCAGAATGGAAAAAAAAAAAAAAAATAAAAAAAAAATAAAAAAAAATAAAAAAAAAAAAAAACAACCCCAAATTCATAAGACACCCTTTTCGATCACCGGTGTAATTGTGTTGATGATCCATGCAGTTAGTGTGAAGAAAACCTTTGTCAAATGAGGCTACTCTTTTGACCCTGTATTCCGAAATCCTATATCCAGCAGCCCTGAAATGTGTCGTACTTAATAATAATAATAATAATAATAATAATAATAATAATAATAATAATAATAATAATAATAATAATAAAAATAATAATTATACATAAACTTCTATAAAGTAGAAAATACAATTATTTGGGTCTGGAAATGGTGAAACCGTGCTTTGTCGACTATGCGTAATTGTTCAAACAGTGTAACATAATATTGTCCACTCGGGAATTATAATTATATATTGAAATATCTAAAACGGAGAAGCGAAGAGAAAATGAGGTATGTTTAGTTCAAAGATACACATGACGTTCATTTTCCAATTGGGCCTTTTTGTTATACAGAATTATTTTCTATATGAGCATATATCGGACCTAAAACATTGTGACGAATACAATATGTATATCACTTTCCGTAACAACGCAGATAGTTTATCTACAATTGAAAGAAGAAATTAACGCAATATCCAACTCCCTGTTTCTGACATATATTGCCAATATCCTTAAAGCAGAGGCCTTTTTTCATATATGGAGAAAAAATGTCCGTTATAATTAGATTTATGTCTATTTTTATTCCTCTAGCCCGCTTAGTTCTGATTGTGTGGAAAGTATTCAAACAAATAACTACGCATAGCCGCACGTTGCTTGGTGAGCACTAATCCTCGTCTTCTTTCGAAAAAAGAAATCGATGATGTCTCGCCCTTTTCTTTTCTGAAAAGTATATGTCAACTAGATTACCATGTAGATTATACATATCAGCAGATAGGGATATATCAATAAAACTGGATTTAGATAAATCCATTAGGGCCGTGTGGGAAAGGCGTAACTTTACGATGACAATATTTACGAGAAAACTTACGACCGCTTTTGTGAATATGACTTAAGAGTACTCGTAAAAGCAAACTTGTGAGAAAACTTACGACAAATTTTACGATTCTTTGTGAATAAAGTTGCAGCTCTCTATGGATATGTTCGAATAAAGCGAGGGAATTTAAGCACCATAGACCTGTTAAGAGAGAGAGAGAGAGAGAGAGAGAGAGAGAGAGAGAGAGAGAGAGAGATCAGTATTAAAATATTCTGCATTCCATTGTATTCTATTTCTTAAAATTTACATCCATTACAACAAAATTACGGAAAATCAATATTAGTTATCGAGTGTTTTTGTTTTTAACCACATCAATTGAGTGATGTTTGTTACTTCAATTGACCGTCCGGTATCGTAAAAGCAGAACAATCGAATATTTTTGTAATGTCGTTTTTTCCGTGTAAATTCTACTATTATGATGTTTTTGTGCATGTCCCTGGTGATTTGTGTCATACAGATTTGTCAGATGTCTGATGTTTTCTCTTTGCTTTCTCCCTTTTCGTTTTCAACAGAAAGTTATCAATCTCTAAGAATAAACGCTGACCGTTGTAGACGATTTAGTATAAAGAGGCACCAGATGCGATGCGTTTGTATGCATTAATTAGATGAACAATCTTTATTATCTTAGGTATATAAATATGTATTTCATTGTCTGTTCAAAGCTTAGATAAAACACTGCTAAGCCGATGGTGGTGTAGGTTTCAAGAAAATATAAGAATCCCAAATGATACCAGGTCTCTATAAAGAGTTAGTGTCTCTGAAATCATTTTAAAATTTCCGTATAAACATGTCATGTTAGGTGGAAAGTTAAAATCGAAGAAGTACCGAAGGTTAATCATATCTCATAGTACATGGAATGAAAAGACAATATCGTGTACAGACTCATATTCAGACAAATGCAAACCCTAATTAAATCGAGGTGAGAACCGGGAGGAGTAAGCGTCCCTTGTTGTCAGAAACACCCGTCTCAAAAGTCCTGCAACAACTTTTCAAGTCGAGGAAGTAAATAGATAGATATACACATATCAACACATGAAGGAGACAAGAACACGAAGTCAAATTATCCTATTCATGGGATGAAATGTTGTTTAACTGAAATTCCGGCTTCAAAAATGTACAGGAACAAATGCCTGTATATATAAATATGTCAAATCAAGTATAATCAAAAAGTTAAGATGGTTAGTTTGTATGGCCAAATTCCAATATGGGCTAACATTCTTGAAAGAAGGATCCCTATAGAATTTCCTCACTGACAATTTCAAACGCTTCTCAATATATTCTTGTAATAGTAGTTTCGTGGCAAGAAGCCTTGTTCACAGGACGCAGTTTTTGTATTTAGAGCGTGCCCGGGCATATCGTACAAGTTGTGAAATTAAGACGCCATATGCGGGAAAGGAAAAGGGAAGTTGGTAATAATGAAATTGAGATCGTTGCGATTGTCATAGAGAGAGTTTACTAATGAACCATCGTTACTAATTGATAGGAGTATATCTAGGTATGAAGCAGAAGATGCCGGGTTGTTAATTAACAAGACGTCATCGATGTATCTTTATGTAAAGTTTAACCGAGATGCTAATTGTTTATTGTCTTTGAAGAGCAGAGACTGTTTGAATTCTGATTCGTGTACACAAAAATGTCGGCCAGAAGTGGCGCGCAATTTGTACCTATTGGAGTGCCAACAATCTGTTGGAAGACTTTCCCAGCAAATATCACTATGGATGACCTCTTTTTATACGCCAGTCATTAGACGGAACGTGTTATGTTGTAGCGCTGTCCGTCCGTCCGTCCGTCCGGGGTCATGTTTTCCAGACTTTTTTTGCCCTCTTTCAAGATATTGAGTTGAAATTTGGTATATAGCTTTATTTCAAGTGGCGTCAGTACCAGTTCGAGTTTTGTTACGATTGACCTACTTTTGACGGATTTATGACCCTTGGACTTATACATGTAAATTTCAAAATTTTATAAAAAAATCATTAAAAATCTATTTTTTGTCAAAACATTATGAAAGTTATCATGAAACAAGTAAAATGTACCAACTATCACATATGTTATGGTTTTTAATACCTTGTTCTTCATTTTTGAGAAATTTATATTTTTTTTTGGGGGGGGGGTTGACCATATGTCGTAGGTCATGTTTTCCGGACTTTTTTTGCCGTCTTTAAAGATATTGAGTTGAAATTTGGTATATAGCTTTATTACAAGCGGCGTCAGTACCAGTTTGAGTTTTGTTACGATTGACCTACTCTTGACGGATTTATGGTCCTTGGACTTATAACTTTCAAGATTTCGTGTTGAAAATTTTTTAAAAATCTAATTTTTGTAAAAACATAATGAAATTTACCTGAAACAAGTAAAATGTACCAACTTCCACATATTTTACAGGTATTGATATCTTTTTCTTCATTTTTGAGAAATGTATAACTTTAGTAGGGGGAGGGGGGAGGTGTTAAAGGGGGGGGGGGGGGGGGGCTTGTACTAAAAATTTCAAGTTTTTTTTGCAGGTCAAGTTCCAAGATGGGATGGATAGGACCATTTCTGCAGGAGATATTGCCCTTGGACTTATCCCTATGATAAAATGCTATACAACGCAATTAACTTCAGTAAACGTCAGATGTTTTTCATGAAACTCATGCCAAATGCGAATTGATCCTGTCCGAATTAAGCGACGGGCGTATCATGCCACGCTAGGCGTTGCTCTTGTTCTGTATAATTATTGCTGGAATCAGACTGTTCCTTTACAAAATATGTGTAGTTGTGGCCTAAAACACTTATACCTGCAAATTCTTAATGAAGGCGTTATCTATAATTGACGTTATCATTTTTCATCCTGTAAAAGATGTCTTCATCCTATCCCACAATATCATATATCAACGAAAGAAATTCTTCATAGAAGATTTCATGCATTTCATTAAATGTTTGTGGAAGTCATTTATTTGTGAGTCGCTAGGCCCTCAAAACCAAACACGAAACGTATGCTCTGGCATAGTGTTTAAGTTGTAAAGTGAAAACGCAGGCGGCCTGTGAGGATATGAAGTTTCTACTAAGGAAGGCGACAATACGGGGGCTGAAATCGTCACATTTATCATAAAAAGGTGTGTAACTGACCTTTGTTACTATTAGAAAACTATGTTTTGGTATGAAGCAGCTGTGTTGTTGTTTGTCGTGGCTTTGATCTCAAGTTCGGCGGTATTACCGAGGTAATTATGAAAGTTTGAATATCTTTGGCAGAACGTTGTCAGTATGTAAAATTAAACTAAATAGCTAATTGCATCTTTCCTGTTTAGAGCAATATGGAAGCGAATTCTGCTGTGTGCGAGTATAAAAATATCATTCGGAAAAGTGAACACATTGGAAATGCCAACAATCCTCTGGAAAATTTATACCGCATCCATGAGATAATGTCTACTAGAAATATTTGCGCCTCAATGATATCATCTTCATCGTTCTTATTGTTCAAAGCAAAGTGTTTTTACAGATTAAGGATCTTCACATGAAAAAAGACACACTTATAAATACGGTTTCCAGTTTGGTGAACAAAGGAATTACGTATATTGGAACCTGGTCTGATAGTTTTAACGGCAGTATTATTTACCATACGTGTTCTGTAAGTATGAAAGCAAGCTTAGGTCCCCTGTCGGTCAATTAACAATTAAGAAACAATAGAAACAAACTCTAAATTTCTATACACAGAACAAGAATCAACCGATAATTCAATTTAAGAAATAATAGAACAGAAAAGGCAATAATGTTTTAGAAAAACTTTCAACTTCAAAAACACTATGGACACCATAACGAGCCTGCTGTGCATAATTCTCATTATGTTTAATACAAATTGTTTTTATAGTCATTTGGATGTAATAACCTTATTTTCAAAACTCTATTCTTTTAAAGGTTTTGTTTTGTAAGATGCTTCAAAATGATATATTCATTTTAAGGAAAAAATTATATAGATAGATAGATAGAATTAGTGCTTATCATGGATTAAATACCTTAAATTATTGGAAACTTGGCCTCTTCTGAATGTATCTTAGGTCAACATACAAATTCACTTTCTACCCGACATTTCGGTAAGGTTTCCAATTTAGGTAATAACTCTGCTTAAGATCTGTGAAATTTCCCGAATTTTTTTCTAAATTAACCCTTAGAGTGCCAAAATCGCTTCACGGCCAAAACTATTTCTATATCATTTCCCCTAATTTCACACCAGTCTCTATTCGGTCTTTTCGTTATACAGAGTTACTTCCCATTTGGGACTGTATCTGACGTAAAACACTTATGGCGTCATCAAATCTTATGGAAACTGATCTTAAACTCAGGGAAATGATAGCCCCCATATGACGTTGTCATAGGAAATTGATGACGTCATAATTGTTTTACGTCAGATGCCGTCTCAAATGGGAAATAACTGTTTAACGAGAAGACACAATAAAAGTGGTTGCCGTCACAACGGTTTGACGCCAGATACTTGCTTATATGGGAAATAACTGTATAACGAAAAGACCCAAAAGTCGGTGATGTCGGCAAGTCGTTGTGCATGACGTCAATCAAAGGCTAGTCACTAGCCTAGACAACATGACGTCACGATACTATCTTGATAAGCTAGCCCAGTAGCTGAAAAAGCCATCATGAAAAGAAATCGCGCACATTCTATCAATAATCATTTCACCAATTATCGCTCTTATAGATCTACATCTTTTCGGATTTTTATCTTTATTATTTATTTATCTATTTATTTATTAATTTATTAGTATCGAAGAAGTATAAAGTCGAAATATAATTAAATTAAAACATGACAGCATGATGGGTTAAATTGAAAAATAAAATGTAAATACAAAAATTTTCACTTTTTCGTTGTCGATACTGTGGTGAACTAGACGGTCAGAAATTCATCGCAAGGTAAAATCAATAAATTATATGATTTAACCCCTTTTAGAATATCGCACAGCGTGATTGTGTATGAATATATTATCTTTCTTAACTTTTTATGCCCCTGTAATCGACGATTCGGGGAACATATAGGTTTTTGTTTATCCCTCTGTGTGTTTGTGAGATTGTGTGTCTGCAAAAAGCTTAACCTTAGCTATAACTTTATGAGAGAGACTTTATATTTGGTATCTATACTCAACTACATTCAAATGACTTCAACATCAATGACATTGTAATCTTGACTTCGACGGGGCCTTGACCTCGACGGGGACATTCGTATTTGACGAAGACATACTGGCTTTGCATTTGAATCCCACCTTCTCGTAGGTACAATGTCTTCATAAGATTGTGACATTGATCAGTGCTACAAACCTTAACTAGACGACAGTATTTCTTATAGAAAGAAAAAAGAGGAGTTACCGGCTCAGTTATGTGGCAGAAGTCACCATGGAGCTATACAATACATGAATATAAATAATATAATAGAACATTTAACACATTACAAAAATATTTGATTGTAGTGCAATTACGATACCGACTTAGGACGGTCATTTAATTTGACAAAAGCCACACAAATGGTGTGGTTAACCGGTTTACGGGCCCACCTTCCCACTCATCGTAACAGATCGAATCCAGAATTTTCGAAAGGGGGGGGGGTAGAAGGCACATATATATGTTTTAGCCACACTGCTCAGCCGTTTTTGGTGTCAAATCTAGATTTTTTCTTGCAAATATATGGCGCTTGATTAAAAGTTTACTCAAGGTGCACTTCACTGAAGTTAAGTTTACTTTCTTTATACATACTTGGATTTTTTGAGTTGGTTCTTTTAAAAATCAACAAATTATTTAGACTTTTGACATGGAAGCACGTATTAGGACCTCACTGTATATAACGAAAAGGATAATTTCATTACGTGGATGTGGTCATTACGTGGATGTTGTCATTACGTGGATGTGGTCATGCGATCGCTGAGATTAACCGGTACCGTATAACTTGTTTAAGAGGAAAAGAAAAAAAAACAGATACCCGCCTAGTAGTATCGAAATTTCCCATAAAATGCTACCGGAATGTTAAACATAAAAGTAATAAGGTAAAATTGTTAATTGTTTCTAAATATTTACTATATTTTTCTATTCAAACATTTTCTTTTATAAAATATGCAATTGTACATCACAAAAAGAAGTATTTCTATCGTGCCTATAGGAAACTGGACAATTTCAATCACTGAATGTGAAAAGTAAGCATGACATGACATATTGTGCACTTGACTAAACTTTATGACTGGTTTTAAGACAAAAAAACTAAACTTGATGTGCACTTGTCAAGTGCATTTGAATGTAAGGTTAGGACTGCACCCAACTGCAGGTAACCTCTAGGGATGGCGCACCAGAACTCGCGTTGAAATATTAAAAGAAAAATGATGACTCATTTCATTTAGTGGTATAAAATGTAATGAAAAGAGGTTGGTGGTGTGATTGGTGTTTTACGTCGCTTTTAACAATTTGTCGAGCATTTGGGAAGCAGGAGGTAACCAAATTCTTAAACATGGTGGTACAACCCAGGAATTGGGCCCCGATTGTATGCGCTGCATGATGACCGAAAAATGGAATCTGTTTGTTTGCCTATCGGTGTGATCTTTCTCGTTTGCTAGAAAATTTTCTCAACAGAAACTACACGGTATTTAGATCTAATGAACTGTATTCAGAAGTCATTGTCATTGTAAAAAAAGTATGGCATTGTGTACGTACCCCATACATCTCAGATAGAAAAGTTTCCGTAAATATTTGATATTGATTTGTATATAACAACATTCCTTACAGGTATACGACAACAGGATCAGGATACAATAAGAGGTAAGTGTAAAACAGAGTTAAGCCTGTGAGGTAAGAGGGTGAGGTGAGGAAAGAAGGATAGAGAAGGAGAAGAAAATGAGGAGGATAGAAGAAAGAAAAAAACTTATTTTGAATTCATATAGATAAAGTGGGAATTCTATAAGTGAAGGAGTGTACATATATGTCCATTAGGAATTTACGAATGACGACTACGTGTGACTCGCTTACTTCTCAACGGATTGAAGTGATGTTGGTATAAAAGTACCCCAGAAAATTCAAATCCATCAGTTAAAAGACAGAAATGTGAAGTATTGTGTATATCCATTAAAATTGTTTGCAAAGACAAAATTTGTACAAAAATTACAATTTTAAGTATAAAGTAAAATTAAGAGAATTTTAACGTCATGAACAAAAATTTCATTCCATGATAATAAGAAAATTTAATTAACAATAATAATTTCCTCCCAGAACGAAAAAGTAAATTTCTTAGTAATTTTAAGCATTAAAATAATATGCCGCAAACTGCCCTCCGAATGTCTGTAGCACAGGTAATGTACTTTTTCATAAAATGTTTAGCGACTCTTGAATTCAAGGAAACACGTTATCGAAAAGTTTTTCTGTCAGAAAAATTTGAGCAAGTGAATTTTAGTGCATGCTTTCCTAATCTTATCAGTGCCATCACCCTGACCTTAACTCTAGGCGTTTCTGAGAATTCGAAAATTCAAAAATTAAGGATTACCCCAGGGCGACGTTCCGCTAGAAATTGATAACGTTCGACGTCATTCTCGTTGTTTTCGATACTGGTCCTTCGTCATTGTTGTGGCTCTGGATGCAGAATTCGCATTCATAAACTGACCATATTGGCACGCTAGTTGTGACGTCACTATTCAGAGCATGACGTCAGTTTACGTTGACGTTTGAATGAACAAAGAAGAAGACGATTTTGAGGAGTTTTCCTAATGAAATTACACACATTTTACACACATCTTTTATACTGTAAATGATACTTATTTCATTCTGTTACAAAGGCAATAAGGAAGTTTGAACATTTATTCAAACGTATAACTCATTATAAAGTATTTTTACACAGAAGATTTATTAATTTACAACGTGGTTTTAAGTGGCATAAAAGTGACCATTTGGCACATAGATGGTAAAGGCATCCTAGAGTGAAAGTCTGAAATAAATATTTTCATTGTCTTTGTGTGGAATTCCAAATCTAACCAACTAAAGCCAAGTGTGTTCTGTATGTCTGAAAGCAAGATTGGGTCCCTAATCTGTGGATGTCCGAATAAACAGTCATAGAATATGAAGTTCAGGACTCATCTTCACTGCAAAAGTCAGACATGACCCATGTAGCATTCCTGCCATCTTAGTCAGGGTGGAAACTGAAAAAAATCTGCATGAAAATCTAAATAGACTTAATATGAAATGGTAATTCTTTGTAATTATCTCGTGGCATACTGTTGACGCTTTTATCAAAGCAAGAAAATTTCAGACCTTTAACCCTTTTCAGTTTACATAAGAATTCACCGTAGCAATACGGATAAAAGTTTCTCTTGGCCACATGCTGCTGAAAAGTAAGTACTCCAAATTTAGATATATAACTCTGAGTCAAAAATTTGAAAGTGATATGTAGAGTTTCCAAGTCCCAAGATGTTTAGTTATCAGCGAATCTATCCACTTGGGAAATATGCATGTCATAAGATTGATGTCTAGATACATCATTATTAGTTCTTTTGGTGAATACCTTTATGTCAGTTCAGTACTTGGTTGCTTTTCAAATATTCATATTTGGGTTTTCCACGATTTCCGTCTTGAGCATCACTGAAATGCGCATATGGTGCACTAAAATAAATTAATATATGTATATATCTCCTTGTATTTATTATGACATATGGGCGTTAACTCTGCTGGCAGACTGTTAGTTTCTCTAGGTAAACCAAAACTCTAGGTTTCGGAGCTTTTGTACTGACCCTTAATAGATAAATCAATTTTATAGTGGCACAAGTGTGAAAATTATTCTAGAAATAAAAAGTATCATTCTCATGAATAACTCTGTAATTAGATTGTTTTAGGTCAGTTTAATAGTTGGTTTGCTCTTCAAATACCTTTGAATTTCACAGTTTCAACCGTCCTAAGTCGGTATCGTAACCGCAACACAATCGAATAATTTTGTATTATCGTTTTTCCGTGTATATTCTAATAATATCTTGTTTTGTGTGCATTTGTGATTTATGTATTACAGCTTTGTAAGATGTCTTCTGTATTCTTTTGAACATCACTGAAGATACATTAGCTGTCAAAATTCGAATATAGTGCATTTTAGTAATATATGTGCATATTTGCTTATTGAATATGGGATATCTATAACTGGAAAATCAAAGTTATACCGCGTATCATTCATACTCCTATGTTTATTCACTATCAATGATTTTCAAGTCTATGACCAAGAAGGTGGGTTTTTTTTTATTTTCATAAACACCAGATGAGCCCAACTAAATCCTTACATATTAACTGAGAGGAGGCTGAATTCATAGTCTTTGCTCTCTAACGGAAAGAAAAAAAAAAAAGAGGAGTTACCGGGTCAGTTATGTGGCAGAAGTCACCATGGAAACAATTATCTCTTCTGTTCAATTTGATACACAGATATAATCACTCTAAGTCTAAGAAATGTCTCCCTCATACATATTTCTGTCCTTATACTGATTCTTTGGCTTACTTTAACTCTGATCTTCAAATATCTATGTTTTCAGAACTCCTATCATTCGGCCAGGATTACCACAGGTGCACAAAATCATAACACATATATGATCTTATATTTAATATATAGATGAATTGCTTTCAATCTATAATCCTAAATTACATGACAGCATCTATTAAAGAATCCAAATAGATCACGAAACCGCTGAACTCAACACATCAACATTGGATCATTTTAGGACCATTTTGATTACCTGAACACAATGTGTATAAATTGCGATAACCCGTCATTACTTACCTATGGTATATTCATATCTCAGTGAATACATAATACCAGAGCTAATTCAAATTATATAGACTTTCAGAAAAACTGATTGGCCAGGGATATATAAGTAAAAATATTGCTGTTATTACACCATATGATATTTAGTCATTCAGAATTTAAATGATACTCTGCAATGAAACCTTTACCGACCATGCTGAACCTGACACCTATACAAAATATTTACCTGATTCGAAAATGTTCACTGGATATAAGGGACGGTCGCAAGCAGGAGATGCTTAATCTTCCCGGGCACCTGATTTCAATGCCTTTGGAGCTCGCATACGAGCCAAAGTAGATTTATTTGGTTTGTTTTCTTTGAAGTTTTCCTTTTTGCTGATTTTGTATGCCCTTCAGTTTCACGATAGTGAACTAAAGAGTTGGTTTTATTCTCATTATCTCTTCATTTCTTAGATTGGAGATCGGATTGATAAATATTCAAAATACATCTTCCGAACTCAGGGTTAAGTTGTTATCTAGATGTCTTGAGATATAATTGATACATCAATACGGTCGATACGATTTTTTAATTTGTATATTTCTGCTGTAAGGGTAATGCATTTAGAATCCTTAATATACGTTTATCCGTTACTGTTAAAATGAAAATTAATTATGTCCATCAGAGATTTGATAGCATATCATAAATGTGTATGACGTATATATTACGTGTCAACTACACTGCAGAAATAGAAAGCTTCTGACTTAATACAGTGATTTACAGGTAGCAGGTGTTTTACACATGCACAGTCACCGATAATGTTCTACATCTAGATCTATAGTTCTATTTTATGACATAAAATTACAAAATAAAAAGCACGGTATTACCTGTGATATCGGTTGTTCTGATTTATGTTTACATTTGAAAGATTTTTGTGTAAAATTCAAGCCTTACTATAATGCCGTACCACATATTTTACAACAAATCTTACTTGTTTTACAATACCTTACGTGTTTATATTTTTATGACCTCTCAATATGCGATACATGTTCATCCTTGTTCTTTACATGGAGGATTATTTATAAATTTTTAAATGTACGTCTTTTGATTGTTCTGCTGTTACGATGAGTGGGAAGGTGGGCCCGTAAACCGGTTAACCACACCATTTGTTTGGCTTTTATCAAATTAAATGACCGTCCTAAGTCGGTATCGTAATTGAACTACAATCAAATATTTTTGTAATGTGTTAAATGTTCTATTATATTATTTATATCCATGTATTGTATAGCTCCATGGTGACTTCTGGCACATAACTGAGCCGGTAACTCCACTTTTTTCTTGTAAAAATATTTGTTCCAGAGCAAAGAAGGGCTATCGTTTTGTCATGAAGTTTTCTTTAATTTATCATCATCAAGTATGATGCTGAAGAAGGTGGGGTACGTTTTTATTCCTATGATCAGCAGACTTACCAAACTCCTCCCTGACATATAGATCAAGAAACCGCTGAACGCAATAATTGATATCTGGACATCATCCTATTTTTCGACATTTTTGGTCATTTGAACACCTAATTCCATGACAAACGTGACATCACAAACTTGGCATTTATGTGTCTTAATAACCCGTCATTACTTGTCTGTGGCGTATTCGTATCTCACTTAATGCTTGAGCTAGTTCAAATTATATTGTCTTATAGATATACAGCCTCATGTTGAACTTGACACCTATACTTAGTTTTTACCTGCTTCGAAGATTTTCACTGGAGGTGAGTGATGGATACAAGCAGGAGATGCTTGGTCTTCCCTGGTACCTCATTCCAATCCCTTTGGAGATCACATATGTACCAGAGTAGAGGTTTTTGTATTCTTTTACTTTTTCCGTTTTGCTGATTTCCTTTGCCAGTCAGTTTCAGTCGGTTTTATCCTCTTCATCTCTTCATTTGATAAAATGGCCTTCAGATGGATAAATATTCGCAATATATCTTTCGAAGTCAGAGTTAAGTTGTCATCTGGATATCTTCCGATGTAATTGAATACATTAATGAGGTCTATACGAATTTGGGTTTTAATTTGTCTGCTGTAAGGGTGTAAGCTAGAATCCTAAATATGTGTTGCTGTTATATTGAAAAATAAACATGTAAATGTGTAAATAAGTATTTCTTGGCACAAAGTAATGGTGTATGACCTAAATATTACATGTAAACTAAAATTCAGAAGTGGAATGTTTCTGACTTAACACATTGATGTAGAGGCTATAAAATTCACTGCACTAACCACATGACATAGATATTAAGTTTTACACATCCACAGTCATTCATGCTGTTCTACATTTACACCTAGTTCTATTTTCTGATATAAAATTACGAAAGAAAACCAGATCAGTGACATGTTGGAAGTTATTATGTAATATTTGAGCGTTACCATGATATCCTTCTACATACAGACTTTGTATATCTAAAGTCATAAGTAAACTACACACTTTGTTGCCTGGATTGATATTTTACGACAAATGTTACTTGTAAAATTTTTGTTCCAGAGCAATGTAGAGTAATGGTTTTGTTATAAAAATTTTAATGCCAAAGAAAAAAGAGGAGTTACTGGCTCAGTTATGTGGCAGAAGTCACCATGGAGCTATACAATGAACATATCTTATTTTTTTCTAAATGAAAGAAAACACGTATATATGTTCAAAGAAGAATCAAAATCCAGCTGTTGTCGCATCTTAATGATACTGTAAATCATTTGTAATTAGTGTAACCTTATTTTGGCGAAGATCTCAATTAGGACTTTCAAAAAACATAACTTTCAAGAGAAGCTATATATATGCTATATGTCAATGGTTAAATCTTGGGATCGAGAAACCAGGACAATTTGCGTTTGCAGTAACACTATTGAACTTTCGCAAAAAGTCCTCGTAATTGAAATCCTCGCACATAGAAAGTCTTTCACAATATGTGATTGATGTCGAACGGAGTGTAAAATGTGCATCATAAATGTAAACTACGACAGTTACTGCTGTCACACGACTATAGCACTAATAACAATGTACCACAGTTGACATTCTAGGACCCCTGGAATTCAGAAGTGAGACCAGATGCCCGGGAGAAGTGAGCGTCTCCTGTATGGCTAACAACACCGCCTGTGAATGGCCTTATATACATGCAAAGCAAAATATAATTCATCACTGAATATATACAGGAATGTGAACAAACACTTTGTAGAAAGTGTCACAGCCACATAACATCAGGAAAAAGGGTATAATAATATAAATCATATCATCCTTGGGGAACTTTTTACGAGCTTCACCCTGTAAAGGGAATAAGTGTGACTTTAATGTTAAAATCTTTAAACAACATGCTTTCAAGACATATCCGATTTCAAAACAATGGACGTGATCGATTAGGTACGTATTTTTTTTAACTTTGTCGAATATCATGGGATTATCGTTCTTGTATTATTTCCCTTTTAAACTAAGGAGAAGGAAATAACGATTCACTCCTCAAAACTGAAATGATATATATTTTGGCATATTTAACTGTGTATCTAGACTGGTATACGTCTGTATAAACGATGATACTAAATGTTAAACACGTCTTGACATTTATTATATATTACATAAATGTTATGTTATGATGTGACATTGCCTTGAAAATCACATTGAAGTTAACAATGAAAAGTACCCAAGGGTTAATCACATCTCGTAGTCCATGGAATAAAACCACAGTGTCATGTACAATGTCATATTCAAACCAAGATGGTTAGTTTGTATGATCAGATCCCAAAATGTTGAAATTAAAAAAACTACTTTGCTGTACAACGGCAGTGCCTCATCAGCTATATCGTATAGATATTAAACACGTATACTTGTATACAAACGAAGAAAGAAAGGTTACTAACCCAGCCCTATGACAGAAGACAACACAGAAATTTACAGCATATAGTGTAGTGATATAAAAAACCCATAAGGACATCACACAAATATTCCATTATAGTGCAGTTATGATACCGACTACAGTCAATCAATTGGTGGGGTTAACCTGTTTACGGGCCCACATTCCCACTAACCGCAACACCAGAATAATCAAAGGACACACATTTAAATATATAAATATTCTTCCATATAGAGATCAAGGGTCAACTAGTGTCTCAAGTTGAGAGGTCATAAAAATATATAAACACCTATGGTAATGCAGAAAATGTCATAATATAAAGAATGACAAAACAGTGCTCTGCCGGCCTGGAAACGAGCTCAGACCTTGCTCTGTAGGAGTCCCGACTAACAGTCAAAGGGAACGAAGTTCAGGACCATGTCTCCTCTGAAGGAGGTTTCAACAATGCCCGTATTTTACTCCCCACGACCCTGTTAATCGGCGAGCAAAGTTAAAGTCTGTACAAGGCTGAAGAGTGGTCCAATACAAAACTTATAGTCCTTTTGATGATCGAGTGATATTGTATATTACGAAGGTGTTTAATTATTTTGGAACCCGACTACAGAAAGTTCTCGGAACCTTTGACCCCCCTTAGGTTGTAAACAACATTACCGTAGAAATTGGAATTAGAAATTCCATTGGATTAAAAAGTGATAATTCCAAATTTAAATAAAAGTTCTGAATATGATCTAAAGAATTTGCCAAATTGTTTGTGATATCTGTAATTCTGAGTTAAAAGTATACTTCAAAATTATTTCTAAAAGTTTGGTATAAAGTCCAAATCATCAGTGCAGCCCTTGGCAAATCAAACCAACTGAGAAATATAGATAACCAAGTTATATTTATCTATGGGTTAAATTTTCGTCAATGTTAAATGTAATCAATGATAATTCAAGATTGACTTCAATTCTTTTTGAAAAATACGTTCTTTGATGGTACTGTTTTATAGTGAGTTAGAAGCTGGGATCGTAATCTGGTAAACATTACCAATTAAGTGACGGTTGTCAGTAACGTCACTATAATCGAATATTTTGTGGTGTCTTATTATGTGCTCATTTGTCTTTGCATTACATGTGCGTATAACGACTTGTCTCCCTTTCTTTAAGCCTACAGAGGTAATGTCAAACATTCGCTCACCTTTGTCCATTCTAAAGTTAAACATGTTGTAATTTCTGAATATAGTGAATATAAGCTACGACAGTAACCGTTGATGTCAAACTAAAATCCATAAAGAGAAGTGTATAGATTTAGGTTAGGTATTGCCCACCAAACCTAAGTGCTTCCGTTATTTTGTTAGGTGTATTGATTCACTGGGTAAGCATGCTAGTACATGAGATGCATTTTAAAAATCTTAGAAAATAAAGACATAGCTCAGTCGCTCACTTAACTAGTGATTGAGGGATTCTGGATATGTTTCATCATATTATGCACCAGAAAATTGAAAAATTGCGATATCTATAGTATATAGTTGTTTTTGCTCCCTTTCTTTGTTTTGTTTTGTTGTGGTTTTCTTTTTTCTTTCTTTCTCCATGTATAGAATTCGATATAATATTAGAATAAAGTATCAGAAAATCACTTCTAGACCGATATCTTCCATTTCCTTTTCATACATACTGTCAAATTCTTCGTTTTGTGCCACCGTAAAATGGTTTTTCCAATCCCCAACTTCACCTGCAAAATAATATACTTAAACATAAGAAAAAATACGTATTTTTGTCATTATATATATATATTTTTTAATCTTGAGACACGATTGATGGTCCTCATTCGATTTGTCATTTAAAACAAATATCATTGGTTGGTAAGCTCGGGGCTTTATCGCTTAAACCACTAAGCTTATTTTGCTTCTGGTCCTATCATGACATAGAAGCGGAAGGATAACTTGTACAAACGTTAAGTATCGATGATTTAGTGGTAGGCAAATACAATATTATTTCTGTATTTACTATCAAACTGATTACTCCTCTTATGTACTATGTATTACAAATAATTTTTCTCTTCTTTCTTAACGAGATATCATAAAAAGTGGACAAAAATCTGATTGAGGAGTACGACAAACCATATCTAGCTGTATATAGCAACATTGTTGATTGACAATGATATTTACATAGTCAAACATTGAGAAGAAAACACACAGGCGAACAAGAAAAAGTCATTTCCATTTAAATCAAGTCGATTGTAGAATGCATTGGAATGTGAACAAAACAGATGGTATTCTTTTTATCATTTTCTATATGCAAGTCACATATTTCTAGAATTATATTAAATATGAAATACAAAGGACGAATCATATATAAATGTATCTTTAACATGCACAATATGGTGTAAAGAATACTACATTTAAAGATATTAATCACGTCCAATGATTTGTTAATGAAGCCTTAAAGGAAAGAATTTAAAAATTTTCTTTCTTGTACCTTCTGTCGTTCGTATCTACAATAAAGTCTCAAAACCGGTAAAAGTGTTATATCATTTGCTGCTCACTGCTACTCGACCCATACATATATTTATAAACACTTACTAAAATTGATTGAATCTACTGCTGAAACTCCTGTATGCACATTGATAAAGCAATAGCATACCTTTTCTATATATTTCTACAGGTCTTGTATCAGGTCCCACTTGAAAACTTTCTTGTAAAGCCTTCCCAATATCTATAGGCAATATTTTGTGTTTTTGTGATCCAATTTTTAAGTTGCTAAACTGGCATTTCTCTGCAATGTCTTGAGCTAATTCATCTAAAACTTTAACTCCAAGAAAATGGCCAATGCGGCGAATCTCTGATTCTGAATCCTGAGTGAAAAAAGAAAGAAGAATAGCATTACAGTGGTTTTCCCTATTAACCTACATTTTACACACTATTGTCATTCCTATACACAATTCTTTCATTTTGCCGACTCTTCCTTTATGGCCATGTCGGCGAATCTCTAATTCTGAATCCTGAGTAAATAAAAAATACGATATCATTACGGTATAATTTAAGAGGTTTTTCCGTATTAACCTACATTGTACACAATTCTTTAATTTTGCCGAATAGATAATAGATCTTCCTTTCTAGAAAGATTTTAAATACATACCTTTTTTAAGCTTTCGAAGTGCACTGTTAGGATCTGTTTGTTGATTTTCTTGGCATTAGAGATTCCTCGTTCATACTCAAACCATGACCCATAGAGTTTAACTGAAATTCATAAAAAAAATCCCTGATAACTGGTCTAAACACCATTATGATAAGGAACAATAAGTGAGTAACATATAGCAATAATAACAAATTAACAATTACAAGGATATTGAAGTATGATAAGTATGCTATGTCGAGAGCATAAAATATAGAAATAACACTGATTTACTTAAAGTATGCTACTCTTAAAGTTTAGAACTACCTTCTCCCTTTTCAGCTACGCAATTGTCAAAATACTGCGTCCAGGTCATATTCTGTGATTTTGGTCCTAGAGTAGATCCCGATTTCCCATGATAAAACATGGAGGTGTATGTGTCTTTAGGATTCCTCGTGACATGAATAATTTTTCCGCCGTTTTCTATAATTTTGTGTGGTATCCATGGATACCCAAGATGTGTATTGAGAAGTCGGGGTGTCGGCAGCTTATCAATGCTGGATAAATCAGGTAAACCTTCTAGCATTGTTGCCATCTGTTTTTCCTTAACGTAGTCAGCTTTTCCTTTTAGTAGCATATTTACAATTTCGTTTAACCAATGGGTTCCTAAAATATGAATATCTTATTATTTTTTTATATTCACGTCACCGTTACAATTATTTTCCTGCATGAAAAGACAATACATTTCATATTTTATATAAATGTTTGATTTGTTAAACTTATGTATCCAGAAAGATGTAATATGTGTTTTATTGCATTCACCTTTACATAAAATGTAACATATGGCATTAAACGTATGTCATATTATGATGAAATTGTATTCTCCCATAGATTAAAGTAGACCTTCCGAATATCAATTGAGTTTAGAAATTTCTTACCAGATTTAGGATAAGACAAAAGTAACACGTCGTCCGCTCTGGTCTCCAGATTCTGAATATCTTGCAACCTTTGTGGAAATCCTTCGTTGATTGCAGCAGGAAATGACGGTAGAGAATATCCATTGACCGTGTAAAACTTGAATTCTGTATTACCGTCTGTAACATGACGCTTACTTTGTACAAGTGTGTCTTCTGTCATTCTGTAATACATCATATGAACATTTTAAAAACGACTTTTATTCGCTTTTTATCTTTAACACTGAACTCAGAAGTGCGAAATTAAGATCATTTCATTTATATGGACACAGCATTTACCTCATACACATCTTCAACCTATGTAACAGATCCACGCGAACCTTATACTTTCAGATATACAACATGGCCAGAGCTTTAGTGTTTATTTCGTCTTCATAACAGGACGCCGACGACCCACCGTTGAGAGGCGAACCCGGGATATTTTCAATTTTAGTTATTTGTTTGAATCCATAATTATCAAACAAATCTTAGACATATTTTATTTCACTTTCTACCCATGTGTGAAGTATTTAAAGTGTTTCCTTTATTTTGAAAATCTCTATTATTCCACATTGGTTCTTGAAGGAGTTCGGAAGAACTAATGGTATTTATTTTATTGCATTTGTTTTTATATGAATTAACATTTACTAAAGTTTTTATATATGAAATACATCATAATCCTTTATCTTTACACTGTTCATCTTTATCAAATATTCAAATTTACAATTATTTGGTTTTAACATATTGTCAACGAATTTTCTATTATTTTATATTGTTCTTGTTATGAATGCAGTTTTAGTGCTTTAAATTTAATATCTATATCTTAAATGTTTACCACATTCACTTAATTTACCTATAATAGCTTTTCGTTTAATTCTATCTTTAAAAAAGGAAGTTGAAAATAATTTTATTTATAGAATAAGTTTCTATTACAAGTACTAAGTAGAGGATATATATGATGAGACGCTTTAATTATTACGTATATCCTTCTAAATTATTGCGAGTTCCTATATATTGATCTATCCCTTTGTTATCAGTTTTTATGAACATTTTATATATCTTTACATCAGTTTCAAGCATGCTAGAATGCATTCTTGAAAATGTCCCATTTTATGCTGCTGTCAAAACTGTACCAGTGGATCAATTCATTTAAAACTGTCATAATGTGCAACTATATAAAGGTTAACTACTATGCGATTGTCAGTGAAATTGATCGATGGGAAAATTTGGATACGTCGAGCTACTACCTTAATACACAACTATAGTTTTAATATTAGACATAGATAGACTTACCTGAATGTGGAGTACAAGACCTACAATTCACAATAAAACTATACCATGTAGCAGATAAATATATTGTTCTATATATCCACCTAATAGTGACATACCCGTACATGCCTGTACATAGGTTAAGCAAGAGATCTGAATGGGTCTATACCAGTGGCATGAGCACTTTGAGCAAATCCCCTCCTTTGTTTTTTAATATCTAAAAATGAAAAAAAGATTAATAAATAAACCTTGAATTTGAAATTTGAGTTCTTTACAATAACATTTATTGCCATAAAGCCTTATCAAATACTCCAAACCTGTGCATTACAAGTAATATCAACTGAGAAAATAATAGAGAACACCAGAAAATATGCAAAAAATAACGAAGTCTAGAAACTTTTCCAGAAGCGTCATAATGAATATAGAACATATATACCTTTTAATTTAGTGCACCATATGCGAATTTCGACAACTTATGTCTCGTCAGTGATGCTCGTGGTCAAATGATTGGAATTCTCAAATTATATAAATATTTGAAGAGCAGTGTTGAAACCAAAATGACCGAAATGTGAACCAAAGAATCTATTTAAAGACAGAGCTATGCATGGGGGAGATGCTCCCTAGTGTTAGAGTGATTTACTTACATGTAAATTGATGACTAAAAATTTGAAGTATATATTTCATGTCAGTACAAAAGCACTGGCCTAATGGTTACAATGAATATAGAACATATATACATATATAAATATTTGAAGAGCAGTGTTGAAACCAAAATAGTTAAGTTTCAGAATGGAACAAAAAAGAAAAAAAAAAAAAAAAAAAAAAGGAAATTCTTAAGACACCCTTTTCGATCATCTGTGTAATTGTATTGATGATCGATGCAAACAGTATGACGAAAACCTTTGTCAAATGAGGCTTCTCTTTTGACTCTGTACTCCCCAACCCTAGATCCAGCAGCCTTATTCATAAAACAAACTTACAATGTGAAATGTGTCGTACGGATTAAATTACCATATCCACAAAGATTCTTAAACTTAAGATAAGACTCTAAATTTTTTCATAAGTATAATCTTAAGTGTAAGAAAAAAGAGGAGTTACTGGCTCAGTTATGTGGCAGAAGTCACCATAGAGCTATACAATACATAAATATAAATAATATACTAGAACATATATCACATTACAAAAATATTTGATTGTAGTGCAATTACGATACCGACTTAGGACGGTCATTTAATTTGACAAAAGCCAAACAAATGGTGTGGTTAACCGGTTTACGGGCCCACCTTCCCACTCACCGTAACAGCAGAAAAATCAAAGGACGTACATTTAAAAATTTATAAATAATCCTCCATGTAAAGAACAAGGGTCAACAGGTATCGCATATTGAGAGGTCATAAAAATATAAACACGTAAGGTATTGTAAAATACATAATGGTATAAAAATATATGCGACATCAACATGATAAACTCTGCCAGTCTGAAAGCGAGCTAAGACCCTAGATCTGTAGGAGTCCCGAATAACAGTCAGAGGGGACGAGGTTCAGGACCATGTCTCCTCTGAAAGAGGTTTGGACAAGGCCCGTCATATAGTCCCCACCGCCCTGTTAGTCAGCGTGCAACGTTCAAGTAAAAGTCTGCATAAGGCTGTAGAGGGGCCAAATACAAGACCTATAGTCTTTTTGATGATCTCAATATCATATTGTCTATTTATAAGACGTTTGATTATTTTATTACATGATAAAATAACGTTATCGGAGCCTTTTACTTTCCTTAGTTTATATACGAGATCACCGTAAAAATAAGGATGGGAAATTCCATTGGATACATACTGTTGAAAAGAAATATTTCCAAATTTAGATAGAAGTTCTGAATAAGATCTGAAGAATTTGCCGAATGTTTTTCTTAACTTGTGATATCTGTAACCCTGAGTTAAAAGTTTAGTAGTAATTTGTAAATTTCGTTTATGAAAGTCCAAAACATCGGTGCAGCCTCTGACAAATCGAACTAATTGAGATATATAGATACCATATGATGGGAGTCGAGGAACATCGCCATCCAAGTAAGGGAAATTTACAATAGGAAATCCAAAATCCTCACGTTTATCATAAATATTAGTATATATTAGGTGGTTAATAATTTTGATGTTTAAATCTAAGAAAGGTGTAGATTTATCTCAAGTATTAGCTTTATTCAATGTGAGCTCTGGTGGATAAATTTCTGATATAAATTGTTCGAATTCAGGGTTGTCGATAACCAAAATATCATCCAGATATCTACAAGTATTATTGAATTTGTCAATGAGGTCAAAACGTTTTGATTTTTGAAGAGAAACCATAAAATCCCTCTCATAACAATAAAGAAATAAATCTGCTATCAGAGGCGCGCAGTTAGTACCCATAGGAATCCCAACTATTTGTTGATATATCTTGCCATCAAATTGCACAAAAATATTATTCATGAGATAATCTAGTGCTTTACATAATTCCTTGCAAGTCCAGTATTTATATGAAGTATATTGTTTGTTGGAAAAGAATCCGGAGTTATTGGAAATACATATGTACGTTTTAGATTCTCTGTGAAAACACCATTGTATAAGAGACAGCAACTTGCTTTTAATTAAATCATGAGGCAGAGATGTATAAAGTGTAGAAAAATCAAATGTAGAAATTTGAGTCGCTTTGAAATTTAGCGAAAGAAGTTTGTCTATAACTTCATGAGAATTTTTAATCGACCAAAAGTAATTGATGTTACTATTATGAAATGCGACATCACAATATTTGATAATATGATCTTTTATAGCAGTTAGAGCAGACGTAATATGCTTCGATAGTACCGTAGTAGAGCAGTGGTTAGAATTAGATATGAAACGTGATTTATATGGACTTTTATGTAGTTTTGGTAGCCAATATATGGTTGGTAGATCAGATTTATCAGTTTTAATTTTGAAGTCGGACATGGTCATGAGGTGATCGTGCAAGGTGCTGTCTTTTGAGGTAGGGCTTTCCACATATGTATGAGTGGAGTTTAAATCGTGTAAGAATTACGTAATATCGTCATGTTAAAATGGCAGAGGAATATTTTACCTTTCTCAATTATATCAACCTCAAAGTATCTTCAACACAAATAATTTGTGTGAAAAAATACAGTATCTTCTACATGCATAACAAATAATACTCTACTACTACTACTATTACTACTACTACTACTACTACTACTACTACTACTACTACTACTACTACTACTACAGTATCTTCTACATGCATAACAAATAATACTCTACTACTACTACTATTACCACTACTACTACTATTACTACTACTACTACTACTACTACTACTACTACTACTACTACTACTACTACTACTACTACTACTACAGTATCTTCTACATGCATAGCAAATGATATTAATAATTTACTACTACTACTACTACTACTACTACTAACAAAATGCCGTCTGCTTGGGAAGTGTAATTATATATTGAAATGTCATCTAAAACGGGGAAACAAAGAGAAAATGAGGTACGTTTAGTTCAAAGATACACACAATGTTCATTTTCCATTTGCGTATTTTCGTTATACAGAGTTGTTTCCAATAAGAGCAGGTATCTGATTAACAAAATTGTTACATCACACAATTTGTATATCACTTTCCGTAATTTTACACCACTTTCCTTAGAAGTGAATGACGTCACAATGGTTTGACATCAGATACCCGCTTATATGGGAAATATTTCGCCCTCTGACTTGGGCCAACCAATTCGAAAATATTGCGAGAAATGACGTCATTGACTAATATGACGCGATATTACGTAATTGCGGCAAATGCGTTACATTAATTTACGGCTGACAACGCGGATAGTTGCCGGATGTTTATCTACAACTGAAATAAGTGGTTAGCGCAACATGCAACTCCATGTTTCTGATATATATTACCAATTTCTATAACACGAAGGCCTTTTTCTTTCGTATAAGAAGACAAAAATTTCCTCTATTATAATAAGATTTATTTCTATTTTTATCCCTCTAGTCCGTTTTGGTTCTGATTATGTGGAAAGTGTTAAAATAAGTAACTAGGCATAGCCGCACGCCACTTGATGAGCACCAATCCTCGTCTTCTTTCGAAAAAAGATATCGATGATATCTCGTCCTTTTCTTTCCTGAAAAGTATATGTCAACTAGATTACCATGTAGATCCAGCAGCAGATACGGATATATACTAATGAAATTGAAGATTTAGATATGTTCTAATAAAGCAGGGGACTTTGAGCACCATAGACCTATTAAGTTTTTATATTAAATTATATTAAATTTTATATTTACCTCTGATGAAGAAATCGATCAGAGAGAGAGAGAGAGAGAGAGAGAGAGAGAGAGATAGATAGAGAATATCATTATTAAAATATTCTGTATTCCATTGTACTCTATTTCTTTCAATTTACATCCATTTCATTTAATTACTCAATATTAGTTATCGAGTGTTTTTGTTTTTATTACAACCAGAGCACTCTCATTTGGGAGTCTTAGAATGCTGCAATAAATTAATCTAAGTATACAAATTAAGTGCATTAAAAACAACATATAAAGAAAAAAGATAAGAAATAACCTGAAGATGGGCAAAATATCTAAATTGTTTCAAAAGAATAAAATAAATAAATAAATAAAAAATAGAAATAAATAAATAAATAAAATGAAAATAATTCAATCAATCGATAAATGAAAGTTTTGATAAAATAATAACACCTAAGAAGAAACCCATCTAGACTATTCTGATGCCTTCGGTTTAATGAACTGTACTGCTGGTTTGAAAAACAAAATTGGTCAGAAGAGGGTACCCTCTTAAACGTGTATTGTCCGACCCTGAATCCAATCCACCCCCTGACGGATCTGGTCGGAAAACAGCAACCACTTTTCATCAACTTCTGATAGAGAAGGCCAGCAAACTTATCATTACATACTAATAGTCTAAATCCACCTAACCACTCATTAGCCCTCCCTTTTAACATCAAAATTTCGAAAAATGAGTTTAAAAATCCAAAACTAAATTTAGAATTTCATTCCATCAAAATTGTATTTATAGCATTAAGATCAGATACAAAAAAAAAACAAAAAAAAACAATGAATCATGAAAAACCTGCAGACAGAAATAGTCGGAAATTACCTGAAAATAGGCAAAGTTCAATATGGTATAAAAATGATAAAAAACAAAATAATAATTTTGAAATGAACTCCCCACCCCACCCTACCCCCCTCCTAAAAGCACCTATCTTGTTTTGAGACACCGTTCTGGATAGATAAGTTTAATGAATTCGGTTTGAAGATCAATATCAACAGGTCTTTAGAAGTTTATTAAGGGAGGCTTACCTACATCTTCCTAGCCCCTTGACGGCTGCGACCAAAAAACAAAAAATAAATATATCTATAGTAAAAGTAATAATATCAAATAAGAATAAATAGACAGAGGAATAAAAAAGTAAATAAATAAATAAATGAATAAATAAATAAAGATTATTTGAGTGGGAGCATTACTACTGTATCAATTCTAGGTTTTGTCAAATTCATTTCAATGGTTCTAAAAACTTAACAAGTCAAAAGTGGACGTAGACAGGCAAAGAGACAAGGGACGGATGGAAGCCGCGATATGAGAATTGCTTACTTCAGTGTTGACTTAAAGGCAATCGGAATGATTATTGTTGTTTCTTAATTTTATACAATTTACTTCCCTTAAATTAGATTAAATACACAAAAAGTGGGAAAATGTCTCTCTATGAGGTTTAACAATGGTTCAGTTCTTCTCTCATTTCTTGCGAAGTACGGTGTTATCTGTGGCCCGTGGCTTCGGAAAATAATGACTTCATAATTTGATTACCCTATTACTTTCCCTATATGTATAAAAATAGGAATATAATCTCGCACACATGAAAGAAGGTAAGTTCTGGGTGTCTTTCAAAATTTACTGGCTTTGTTGTCTTTTTGTCATTTTTCGATTTGATCAAATTTGAAATACATTCTACTTTGACGTTGCAGTGATATTTACTAAACCGTCGGTCGCTTTGACTGGTTCCATACATAATCTGATTCTTAATTGATCCTCACTGACTGTGAAAAATTTCAAACTCCATTGTATTAATGATTCTCTGACTGAACGATCCATCGATTAATGCCATTTTTTTTTTATCTTCCTGGATTCCTATGGTCACTAACTGCGCTCCCCTTATAGCAGATTTATTTTTATACTCTTATGAGAAAGACTTTATGCATTCTATTCAAACCTCTAAACGTTTCGATCTTATTGATAAGTTCAATGATACTTCTAGATATCTTGATGATATTTTAGTTTGAAAACTGTATAACCGATATTTAGCTATCTGAACTTTAGTTGAACAAAGCTAATATTTCGGACCAGAAAACACCTTTTTGGACTTAAATATTAAAATTATTAACAACAATATTCATACCAACATATATGATTAACGTGACGACTTTGGATTTCCTATTGTAAATTTCCCCTATGTAGATGGTGATGTACCCAGACTCGCATCATATGGCTTTTATATTAGTCAATTGGTTCAGATTGCTAGAGCCTGCAATAATGTTTTAAATTTTCACGCAAAAAAAATCTCAGATTACTTTTAAACTTCTTACTCAGGGTTACATATATCATAAACTTCGAAAAATTTTCGTAAATGTTACAAATTTTGTTCTGACATTTCATCTAAATTCGGAATGTGACTTTTCAACAATACGTATCTAGCGGAATTTTTTCATCCCAATTTCTACGGTGATCTAGTGTACAAACTAAGGAGGATAAAAAGTTCCGGTGATCTCATATCGGTGGCTTCTAAAATTATCAAACGCCTTCGACATCGACAGTATAACACAGAGATCATCGCTAAGACCATAGGTTTTGCATTGGGTCCAACTACAACCCAATGCAGACTAACTAACAGGACGCCGGGAACTCTGTGGAGGGCCTGGTCCAAACTTTTTCAGAGGAGACAAGGTTCTGATCCTCGTCCTCTGTGACTTTATTTGGGATTCCTACTGATCAAGGATCTGACCTCGCTTACAGACGGGAAGAGCAAGTCAACTTATGTTGATGTCGCCTTATATATTTTTGATAGCAACATTTTAAAATTTTTTATGACCTTTCTTCATGAGAAACCTATTGATCCTTGTTCTCTATATGGAGGATTATTTATAAATTTTTAAATGTGTGTCCTTTTATTGTGCCACTTTTGCGGTGAGTGGTAAGGCGGGCGCCCGTAAACCGATCAACCAACCCAATTGAGTGACGTTTGTTATTTCAATTGACCGTTCTAAGTCGGTTTCGTAACCCGCAACAGAGTCGGATATTTTTGTAATGTCGACTTTCCGTGTATATTCTACTATTATCATGTTTTGTGTGCATGTCCTTGGTGATTTGTGTCTTACAGCTTTGTGAGTTGTCTTCTGTTTTCTCTTTCTTTTCTCTCTTTTCGTTTCTCATCAGAAATTTATCAATCTGTAAGAATAAACGCTGACGGTTGTAAACGACTTAGTATAAAGAGGATAGAGGCACCAGATGCGATGCTGACTGTAAACATATGTTAGTTGAATAGTCTTTATTATTTTAGGTATGTAGATATGTGCTTTAATGTCCGTTCAAAATTTAGATAAAATACTGCTAAGCCGCTGGTGGTGTAGGTTTTAACAAGAAAAAATACGAATCCCAAATGGAATGAGATCAATTGTCTGGAAAAAGTGAGTGTCTCTGCTATCACGGTATATCCATTGTAAAATTTCCATAGAAACCGGTCATCTTAGGTGGAAAATAAAAAATGAAGTGCCGAAGGTTAATCATATCTCATAGAACATGAAATGAAAGGACAATATCGTGTACAGTGTCATTTTTAGACAAATGCAAACTCTAATTAAATCAGGTGAAACCAGGTGCCCGGGAGGCATACGCATCCCTTTTTGCCTTAATACCCATCTCAAAATCCTACAACAACTTTTCAAGTCGAGGAAGTATATACATAAATATACACATATCAACGCATGAAATAGACAATAACTCAAAAGTCAAATTATCCTATTCACGGTATGAAATGTTAACTGAAATTCCGGCTTCGGAAATGCATGGGAACAGATGTCTGTATATATACATATTAAAGAGGTTGAGATTTGACTGCCTGTACGAGTACGCAAACGTGTAATACGCGTCTTCCGAGTTATGTAAGGGTTACGCGTTTCTTTACAAGTAATATTACACATTTATCTTTTTGGGATTTCTCATCCGAATGTTTTGCGTGTACGCCAACGTCTACTTCCAAGTACAGATTGATATACAAGTATTTCACACGTTCAAATTGTCACTGGATTGAAGAACGAACGTAGAAGACCGAATAATTATAAATACGGGCAAAGACAGAAGGAAGGTATTCCGAATTTCCGAGGGGCGGCAGATCAGGCAAACGGGGAGACGTGTAACTCCCAACCCCTTTCTTTCCACTCATTAAAACGTATACCGAAGGTTCTGGGTAGAGAGCCTACGCCTATCCTTCCTGTTTTTACCACATCGATTTCGTCTATATAAATTGTGGTAGGCCTAACTAAGTCATGCACAAGAGGATCTCACACTTTGTACCAAGTCAGCACGACATGTCCATGTAACCTTGTATCTACCCCTGGTTTGGACCCACATTTTGAAAGACAGCTGTATGAATAATGCTCAAAATGCAATGCAAACGAATTCTTCACTTCCTAAACTGTAAAATTATGTATTGTTGCACTACGAGGAATTGAATAATAGCGAGAATTACGTTGTAGTAAACAACTTCCTACATTTTTCTTGATAACGTGTATCGTGTGGTCAAAGGTGCCTGGTACACAAATATTGATGACATTGTACTCTTAAACACCGCCTACACGCACACGTAGTCGTACGCGTTAAAAAGCTCATACTCTCTATTATGTCAAATCAAGGATAGTAAAAAAGTTAAGATGGTTAGTTTGTATGGTCAAGTCCCAATATGGGTTAACATTCTTGAAAGAAGGATTTGAAATTGCACTAGATCCCTATAGAATTTCCTCAATTTCAAAGGTTCCTCAATATATCCTTGTAATAGAACAAGTAGTGTCGTGGCAAGAAGTCTCGTTCTTAGGACGAATTGTTCATATCTAGAGCATGCCCTTGCATAGCGCACAAGGTGTGAAATGAAGACGCTATATGCTGGAGAGGAAGGTATGTTGCTTCTCAGAAAAGGGAAGTTTTGCATAGAGAGCGATTACTAATGAACCATCGTCACTAACTCATAGGAGTATATCGAGGTATGAAGCAGAAGATGTCGGGTTGTTAAATGACAAAACGTAATCGGTGTATCTGTATGTAAAGTTGAATCGAGATGCTAATTTTCTAAAACATATAAAGAGCAGAGACTGTATGAATTCTGCTTCGTAAGTGTACACAACAATGTTGACCAAAAGTGGCGAGCAATTTGTACCCATTGGAATACCAGCAATCTGTTGGAAGACCAAATATCACAAAAATATTATCTATCAAATTTCTAACATTTGGATGATCTCTTTTTCTGTATAATTGCTGCTGGAATTAGACTGCTCCTTTACAAAATTTGTGTCCTTGTGGCCTAAAAGGAGACACTTAAACCTGCAAATCTCCATTTTTGTTAAAGAAATTGATGTTATTCTATTATTCAGTTTTGTTGAGGAATGCTTGTATAAAGAGTTGAAAACTCAAAAGACTTGATGCTAGTTACATTATTAAAAATAGGAAATTCTAAGTGCTCTAGAAGTTCCTTGGAATTCTTCAGGATCTACATTTGATTGATTCCGCTTCTCGAGTAAGCAGTAGAGCAGCATTTCTAAAGACCATGTTTGCCTTCTTTTGAATTTTGGTCAGTAATATGGAAAGAGGCTTAGTGGAACACAAGGAAGTCATATAAGCAAATTGTCTGTAAAAGAACGTCACTGAACATTACCTTGCTCTGGTATATCATTTTTCATCCTGTAAATGATGTCTTCATAGTAACCAACAATATAATATATCGACTAAAGAAATTCCTCATAGAAGATTTCATGCATTTCTTTTGTTTGTGGAAGTCGTTTATTTGTGAGTCGCCAAACCATCAAAACGAAACATAAAACACAAAAAGTATGCTCTGGCATAGTGTTTAAGTAGTGAAGTTAGAACGCAGACGGCCTGTGAGGATATGAAGCAGCTACATGGGAAAACGAGTTCAAATCGTCACATTTATCATAAAAAAGGTGTGTAACTGACCATTGTTACCGTTAGAAAACTGTGAGTCTTTGGTATAAAGCAGATGTGTTGCTGTTTGTCGTAGCTTTGATCAGCGGTATATATCCTAGGTAATTATGAAAGTTTGAATATTTGACAA
This sequence comes from Pteria penguin, assembly GCA_035048485.1. Lineage (NCBI taxonomy): Eukaryota > Metazoa > Mollusca > Bivalvia > Pterioida > Pteriidae > Pteria > Pteria penguin. Next base: position 13,260,973 of record CM068591.1, on the reverse strand, counting down.
AACGTCGTCAGTATGTAAAAATAAACTAAAATGATAATTGCATCTTTCCTGTATAGAGCAATATGGAAGCGAATTCTGCTTTCATTTTCAGCGTACTTATTGTTCAAATCAAAGTGTTATTTACAGATTACGGATATTCACATGATAAAACGAGACATTTCCAGTTTTGTAAACAAAGGAATTACTTACATTGGAACCTGGTCTGATGAAGACTACAGAGGGTAGAAAAATCAAAAATATTGATGCTTGTGATAGTTTCGGGGGTATTATTTACCATCCGTGTTCTGTCAGTCTGAAAGCAAGCTTAGGTCCCCTATCGGTAAATAAAATTATACATCGTCAGTTGGAGAGGTTTACTGTTTACGGGCCCTCTTCACACTTAACTCAAAAGCAGAACAAACAATGGACTCAGATTCTAAATTTACAAAGAATCCTCCATACACAGAACAAGAATCAACCGATTATTCAATTTAAGAAATTATAGAACTTAAAAATCAATAGTGTTATACAAAAACTTTCGACTTCCAAGGCATTAAGGACACCATAATGACCCAACCGTGTTTTGTCCCTCTGAAAGTTGTTTGGTCTCTGAGTGTCGACACCATACATTCAGGATAATACTGTCGATGTTTAAGGCGATTAACTATTTTTGATCCCGATTAGTTAAGTTACGCAACCCATTATAAGCCTCAAATGATAAAGCATAAGACATCAACAACAATCCTTTTTGTTATGGTCGGTGGTTATAGTAAAATATGTCTCTTCTTACATGGTACTGATGTTTGACACCGTGAGATTTCAGATTGCGCAATATGAATGCTCTTAAAGGAGTTATCTCCCCTTCTTATGAATAAAAAACAATGAAAAATGCAGAAATACTGCACGGTGAACTTCACTTTAGTTTATGAAAATTGAGAAATTAATATTATACGGAACTTTTGACCACGAGTTTTCCAAAATTTTGTCTTTTGAAAAAAAACATCGAAATTCTCATAAGGTTTACTACAAACTATAATTATACCACTTCGGATGGAATAACTTTATTTTCAGAAATCTTTTCGTAAAAAGTTCTATTTTTTAAGATGCTTCAAAATGATATATCCATTTCAAGGAAAATTTATATCTATTGATATAGAATTAGTGCTTATTATGGATTGAATACCTTAAATTGTTGGAACCTTGGCCCTCTTATGAATGTTTTTTAAGTCAACATACAAATTCACATTCTGCCCGACATTTTGCAGAAAGGTAAGGTTTTCGAACTTAGGTAATAGATCTGCTTAAGGTGGGTAAAATGTCCGAAATTGTTCTCTAAATTAAGACATTCTTCAGTGAAAGTCTGAAAGAATTTTTTTCGCTGTTTTTGTGTGGAATTCCAAGAGTAGGTGCGGGTACTACCAAATCTAACCAACTAAAGCCAAATGTGTTCTGTATGTTTGTAAGCAAGCTTGAGTCCGTAATCTGTGAATGTCTGAATAATTAGTCATAGAATATGAAGTTCAGGACCCATCTGCACTGCTAAAGGTCAAACATGACCCGTGTAGCATTCCCACCATTCTAGTGAGAGGGGAAAGCTGACAGAAAATGCATTTAAATCTCCAATATATCTTATTTGAAATGTTAATTCTTTGCAATTATCTCATGGCATACTGTTGACGCTTTTATCAATGCAAGAAAATTTCAGACCTTTGACCCTTTTCAGTTATATGCGAATTCACAGTAGCAATACAGATGAAAGTTTCTCTTGGCTACATGCTGCTGAAAAGTAAGTGCGCTGAATCTAGATATATAACCCTGAGCCAAAAATTTTAAAGTGATTTGTAGGATAGAAGATCCAAGATGATAATATTTACATTCTGGATTTTATACGACATAGACCTCTATGTAAAGCAGATGATTGATATTTGCCCATACATTACCATCTGTGAACGTAAATTACCATCTGCTGGGCCAATCAAGTGAAGCTAAGAAAACAACATGGCTGCCCCATATCGATATTGATGCCATTGTTAAGTCGGCGGTTCACTTCTTTTTAGTATATTGTAATGAATAAAACAAAATCTGTTCCTCTCTATCTTTGTTTGTTGGGGTTCTTCGTTTACTCTAATGACCACCAGATGTGCCGAACTAAATAATATATATTAATTAACTCAGACAATGCTAAATTCATAGTCTTTGCTCTCTAAAAGAAAGAAGCAATTATCTCTTTTTTTCAATTTGCTACACAGATGTAATCACTGTAAAACTAAAGAGTATCTCCCTCATACATAGCTTTGTCCTTATACTGATTCTTTGGCTCACTTTTTCCGCTACTTTGTCTCTAAATCTGCTCTTCAAATGTTTATATGTTGGTTAGAACTCCTATCATTCGGCCATGAGCAACAAAGGTGCACAAAATATGACGTATATATGTTCTTATATTTAATATAGATGAATTGCTTTCAATCTATAATCCTGCATTACATGACAGCATCTAACATAAGGTCCAAATAGATAAAAAAAAAACCCGCTGAACTCAACACATCTACATCGCATCATGTTATTTTAGGACCATTTCGGTCCCTGAACACCCTACTGTATGACAAACGTGACTTGCCAAACGTGTATAAATTGCAATAGCCCGTCATTACTTACCTATGGCATATTCATATCTCAGTGAATACATAATGTCAAAGCTAGTTCAAATTATATAGACTTTCAGAAAAAAAACTGATTGGCTAGGGATATCTAAGTATTAAACAAATAACTTCTCTGAGGAAGTTGTGACGGCGATACGTGGTTGTTATTACACCATGTGACATCTAGTTATTCAGAATTTCGAATGATATTCTGCAATGAAACCTTTTCCGACCACGTTAAACCTGATATTATACAAAATATTTACCTGATTCGAAAATGTTCACTGGATATAAGGGACGGTTGCAAGCAGGAGATGCTTAATCTTCCCGGGCACCTGATTCCAATGCCTTTGGAGCTCGCATACGAGCCAAAGTAGATTTATTTGGTTTGTTTTCTTTGAAGTTTTCCTTTTTGTTGATTTTGTATGCCCTTCAGTTTCACGATAGTGAACTAAAGAGTTGGTTTTATTCTCATTATCTCTTCATTTCTTAGATTGGAGATCGGATGGATAAATATTCAAAATACATCTTCCGAACTCAGGGTTAAGTTGTCATCTAGATGTCTTGAGATGTAATTAATACATCAATACGGTCGATACGATTTTTAATTTGTATATTTCTGCTGTAAGGGTAATGCATTTAGAATCCTTAATATACGTTTATCGGTTACTGTTAAAATGAAAAATAATTATGTCCATCAGGGATTTGATAGCATATCATAAATGTGTATGACGTATATATTACGTGTTAACTACACTGCAGAAATAGAAAGCTTCTGACTTAATACAATGATTTACAGGTAACAGGTTCCACAGGACTCACCGTATGACACAGATATTTTACACATGCACAGTCACCGATAATGTTCTACATCTAGATCTATAGTTCTATTTTATGACATAAAATTACAAAAAAGAAAGCACAGTATTACCCGTGATATCGGTTGTTTTGATTTATATTTAGATTTGAAAGTTTTTTGTGTAACATTCAAACCTTACTATAATGCCGAACCACATATTTTACAACAAATCTTACTTGTAAAAATATTTGTTCCAGAGCAAAGAAGGACTATCGTTTTGTCATAAATTTTTCTTTAGTTTATAATTTTAATAATTTCAAGTATGATGCTGAAGAAGGTGGGGTACGTTTTATTCCTATGAGCAGCAGACTTACCAAACTCCTCCCTGACATATTTATAAACTCAGACGAGGCTGAATTCATCCAGATAGATCAGGAAACCGCTGAACGCAATAATTGATATCTGGACATCATCCTATTTTTCGACATATTTGGTCATTTGAACACCTTATTCCATGACGAACGTAGCATCACAAACTTGGCATTTATGTGTCTCAATAACCCGTCATTACTTCCCTGTGGCCTATTCGTATCTCACCTAATGCTTGAGCTAGTTCAAATGATATTGTCTTATAGATAAACTGCTTGGCCAAGGATATGTAAATAGTAGTGTAACAACGGCGGTATGAGGTTTTTATCAAACAATATGACATCTAGTAATTCAGAATGTCAAATGATATACTGAAATGAAACCTGATCCGACCAGTAATAGGTGAATACAGCCTCATGTTGAACTTGAAACCTATACTTAGTTTTTACCTGCTTCGAAGACATTCACTGGAGGTGAGTGATGGATGCAAGCAGGAGATGTATGCTCTTCCCGGGCAATCCCAATCCCTTTGGAGATCACATATGTACCAGAGTAGATGGGGGGTTTTTTTTCCTTTTCCCTTTTTGCTGATTTCCTTTGCCAGTCAGTTTCAGTCGGTTTAACCTCTTCATCTCTTCATTTGATAAAATGGCCTTCAGATGGATAAATATTCGCAATAAGTAAGAGTTAAGATGTCATCTGGATATCTTCAGATGTAATTGAATACATTAATGAGGTCGATACGAATTTGGATTTGAATATGTCTGCTGTAAGGGTGTAAGCTAGAATACTAAATATTCGTTGCTGTTACATTGAAAAATAAACATGTAAATAAATATTTCTTGGCACAAAGTAAAGGCGTGTGACCTAAATATTACGTGTAAACTAAAATTCAGAAGTGGAATGTTTCTGACAACACATTGATGTAGAGGCAATAAGATCATTCATGGTGTTCTACATTTACACCTAGTTCTATTTTCTGACCTAAGATTACGAAAGAAAACCAGATCAGTGACATGTTGGAAGTTATTATGTAATATTCGAGCATTACCATGATATCCTTCTACATACAGACTTTGTATATCTAAAGTCATAAGTAGACTACACACTTTGTTGCCTGGATTGATATTTTACGACAAATGTTACTTATAAAAGTTTTGTTCCAGAGCAATGTAGGGTAATGGTTTTGTTATAAAAATTTTTATGCCAATGAACATACCTTATTTTTTTTCTAAATGTTCAAAGAGGAATCAAAATCCAGCTGTTGTCACATCTTAATGATACTGTAAATCATTTGTAATTAGTGTAACCTTATTTTGGCGATGATCTCAATTAGGACTTTTAATAGACATAATTTTCAAGAGAAGCTACATATATGCTATATGTCAATGATTAAATCTTGGGATCGAGAAACCAGGACAATTTGCGTTTGCAGTAACACTCCTGAACTTTCGCAAAAAGTCCTCGTAATTGAAGTCCTCGCACATAGAAAGTCTTTCACAATATTTGATTGATGTCGAACGGAGTGTAACATGTGCATCATAAATGTAAAATACGAAAGTTACTGCTGTCACATGACTATAGCACTATTAACAATGTACCACAGTGGACATTCACGGACCCCTGAAATTCAGAAGTGAGACCAGATGCCTAGGAGGAGTGAACATCTCCTATATGGCTAACCACACCGGCCGTGAATGGCCTTATATACATGCGAAACAAAATATAATTCATCACTGAATATATACAGGAATGTGAACAAACACTATGTAGAAAGTGTCACAGCCACATAACATCAGGAAAAAGGGTATAATAATATAAATCATATCCTCCGTGGGGAACTTTTTACGAGTTCCACCATGTAAAGGGAATAAGTGTGACTTTAATGTTAAAATCTTTAAATAACATGTTTTCAAGACTTTTCCGATTTCAAATCAATGGACGTGATCAATTAGGTACGCAGGGTTTTTTTTTTTAATTTTTGTCGAATATCATGGGATAATCGTTCTTGTATTATTTCCCTTTTAAACCAAGGAAGGAAATAACGATTCACTACTCAAAACTGAAATGATATATATTTTGGCATATTTACCTGTGTATCTAGAGTGGTATACATATGTATATGCACGATGATACTAAATGTTTAACACGTCTTGACATTTATTTTCTATCATATTATGTTATATTATGATGTAACATTGCCTTGAAAATCACATCGAAGTAAACAACTAAAAAGTACCCAAGGGTTAACCACATCTCGTAGTCCATAGAATAAAACGACAGTATCGTGTACAATGTCATATTCAAACCAAGATGCATAGTTTGTATAATCAGATCCCAAAATGTTGAAATTAGAAACAAAAACTACTTTGCTGTACAACGGCAGTGCTTCATCGGCTATATCGTATATATATTAAACACGTATGCTTGTATACAAAAGAAGAAAGAAAAGTTAATAACCCAGCCCTATGACAGAAGTCACCATAGAAATATACAGTATATAGCGTAGTGATATAAAAAACCCCATAAAGACATCACAAAAATATTCCATTATAGTGCAGTTACGATACCGACTATAGTCAATCAATTCGTGGGGTTAACCTGTTAACGGGCCCACATTCCCACTAACCGCCAAACCAGAATAATCAAAGGACACACATTTGAAAATATAAATATCCTCCATATAGAGATCAAGGGTCAACAAGTGCCTCAAGCTGAGAGGTCATAAAAATACATAAATACGTATGTTATTGCAGAAAAACATCATAATATCAAAAATGAGAAAACAGTGCTCTGCGATCTGGAAACGAACTCAGACCCTTGCTCTGTAGGAGTCCTGACTAACAGTCAATAGGAACGAAGTTCAGGACCATGTCTCCTCTGAAGGAGGTTTCAACAAGGCCAGTATTTTACTCCCCACAGCCCTGTTTATCAGCGTGCAAAGTTTAAGTTAAAGTCTGTACAAGGCTGAAGAGTGGTCTAATATAGTTATTTTGGAACCCGACCACAGAAAGTTGTCGGAACCTTTGACCCTCCTTAGGCTGTAAACAACATCACCGTAGAAATTGGGATTGGAAATTCCATTGTATTGAAAAGTGATGATTCCAAATTTAGATAAAAGTTCTGAATATGATCTAAAGAATTTGCCGAATTGTTTGTGATATCTGTAATTCTGAGTTAAAAGTATATTTCAAAATAATTTCTAAACTTTTGGTATAAAGTCCAAAACATCAGTGCAGCCCCTGGCAAATCAAACCAACTGAGAAATATAGATATCATATGATGGAAGTCTAGGTACATCACCAAGTATATTAATCTATGGGTTAAATTTTAGTCAATGTTGAATGAAAACAGTGATAATTCAAGATTGACGTCAATTCTTTTTGAAAAATACGTTCTTTGATGGTACTGTTTTATAGTGAGTAAGAAGTTGGGATCGTAATCTGGTAAACATTACCAATTAAGTGACGATTGTCAGTAACGTCATTATAATCGAATATTTTTGTGGTGTCTTATTATGTGCTCATTTGTCTTTGCATTACATGACCATATAACGACTGGTCTCCCTTTCATTAAGCCTACATAGGTAATGTCAAACATTCGCTCACCTTTGTCCATTCTAAAGTTCAACATGTTGTAATTTCTGAATATACTAAATATAGGCTACGAGAGTAACCGGTGATGTCAAACTAAAATCAATATAAAGAAATGTATAGATTTCGGTTAGGTATTGCCCACCAAACCTAAGTGCTTCCGTTATTTTGTTGGGTGTATTGATTCACTGGGTAAGTATGCTAGTACATGAGATGCATTTTTAAAATTTTAGAAAATAAAGACATAGCTCAGTCGCTCACTTGACTTGTGATTGAGGGATTCTGGATATGTTTCATTATATTATGCACTAGAAAATTGAAAAATTGCGATATGTATAGTATACCACAATTTCTGGGCAGTTAGATCAAGTTGTTTTTGTTCCCTTTTTTATTTTGTCTTGTTTTTGTTTTTGTTTTGTTTTTTTTTTTTTGTCTTTCTTTCTCCATGATACATTTAAATTACAGAATTCGATAGAATATTAGAACAAAGTATCAGAAAATCACTTCTAGACCGATATCTTCCATTTCCTTTTCATACATTCTGTCAAATTCTTCGTTTTGTGCCACCGTAAAATGTTTCTTCCAATCCCCAACTTCACCTGCAAAATAATATGCTTAAACATTAGAAAAAAGTACGTATTTTTTGTCATTATATATATATATATACATGTATATATTATCTTGAGACACCATTGATGGTCCTCATTGGATTTGTCATTTAAAACAAATATCATTGGTTAGTAAGCTCGGAGCTTTATCGCTTAAACCACTAAGCTTATTTTGCTTCTGGTCCTATCATGGCATAGAAGCGGAAGGATAACGTGTACAAACGTTAAGTATCAATGATTTAGTGGTAGGCAAATACAATATTATTTCTGTATTTACTGTCAGACTGATTACTCCTCTTATGTACTATGTATTACAAATAATTTTTCTCTTCTTTCTTAACGAGATATCATAAAAAGTGGACAAAAAATCTGATTAAGGTGTACGACAAACCGTACCTAGCTATATATAGCAACATTGTTGATTGACAATGATATTTACAAAGTCAAACATTGAGAATAAAGCACATAGGCGAACAAGAACAAGACAATTCCATTTAAATCAAGTCGATTGTAGAATGCACTGGGATGTGAACAAAACAGATGGTATTCTTTTTATCATATTCTATATGCAAGTCACATATTTCTAGAATTATGTTAAATATGAAATACAAAGGGCGCATCATATATAAATATATCTTTAACATGCACAATATGGTGTAAAGAATACTACATTTAAAGATATTAACCACGGCCAATGATTTGTTAATGGAGCCTTAAAGGAAAGAATTTAAAAATCTTCTTTCTTGTACCTTCTGTCGTTCGTATCTACAATAAAGTCTCAAAACCGGTAAATTTGTTATATCATCTGCTGTTCACTGCTACTCGACCCATACACATATTTATAAACACTCAATGAAATTGATTCAATCTGCTGCTGAAACTCCTGTATGCACATTGATAACACAATAGCATACCTTTTCTATATATTTCTACAGGTCTTGTATCAGATCCCACTTGAAAACTTTCTTGTAAAGCCTTCCCAATATCTATAGGCAATATTTTGTGTTTTTGTGATCCAATTTTTAAGTTGCTAAACTGACATTTCTCTGCAATGTCTTGAACTAATTCATCTGAAACCTGCACTCCAAGAAACTGGCCAATTCGGCGAATCTCTAATTCTGAATCCTGAGTAAATAAAAAATACAATAGCATTACGGTATAATTTAAGAGGTTTTTTCCGTATTAACCTACATTGTATACAATTCTTTAATTTTGCCGAATAAATAAAAGATCTTCCTCTCTAGAAAGATTTTAAATACATAACTTTTTCAAGCATTGGACATTCCTCGTTCATACTCAAACCATGACCCGTAGAGTTTAACTGAAATTCATAAAAAAAACCCCTGATAACTGGCCTAAACACCATTATGATAAGGAACAATAAGTGAGTAACATATAGCAATAATGACAAATTAACAATTACATGGATATTGAAGTATGATAAGTATGCTATGTCGAGAGCATAAAATATAGAAATAACACTGATTTACTTAAAGTATGCTACTCTTAAATTTCAGAACTACCTTCTCCCTTTTCAGCTACGCAATTGTCAAAATACTGCGTCCAGGTCATATTCTGTGATTTTGGTCCTAGAGTAGATCCTGATTTCCCATGATAAAACATGGAGGTGTATGCGTCTTTCGGATTCCTCGTGACATGAATAATTTTTCCGCCGTTTTCTATAATTTTGTGTGGTATCCATGGATACTCAAGATGTGTATTGAGAAGTCGGGGTGTTGGCAGCTTATCAATGCTGGATAAATCAGGTAAACCTTCTAGCATCGTTGCCATCTGCTTTTCCTTAACGTAGTCAGCTTTTCCTTGGAGTAACATATTTACTATTTCGTTTAACCAATGGGTTCCTAAAAATATGAATATCTTATTATTTTTTTATATTCACGTCACCGTTACATTTTTTTCCTGCATGAAAAGACAATACATTTCATATTTTATATAAATGTTTTGATTTGTTAAACTTATGTACCCAGAAAAATGTAATATATGTTTTTATTGCATTCACCTTTACATAAAAATGTAACATATGGCATTAAACGTATGTCATATTATGATAAAATTGTATCCTCCCAGAGATTAAAGTAGACCTTCCGAAAATCAATTGAGTTAAGAAATTTCTTACCAGATTTAGGATAAGACAAAAGTAACACGTCGTCCGCTCTGGTCTCCAGATTCTGTATATCTCGCAACCTTTGTGGAAAGCCTTCGTTGATTGCAGCAGGAAATGACGGTAGAGAATATCCATTGACGGTATAAAACTTGAATTCTATATTACCGTCTGTAATATGACGCTTACTTTGTACAAGTGTGTCTTCTGTCATTCTGTAATACATCATATGAACATTTTAAAAACGACTTTTTTTTGCTTTTTATCTTTAACACTGAACTCAGAAGTGCGAAATTAAGATCATGTCATTTATATGGACACAGCATTTACCTCATACACATCTTCAACCTATGTAACAGATCCACGCGAACCTTATACTTTCCGATGTACAACATGGCCAGAGCTTTAGTTTTTACTTCGTCTTCATAACAGGACGCCGACGACCCACCGTTGAGAGGCGAACCCGGGATATCTTCAATTTTAGTTATTTGTTTGAATCCATAATTATCAAATAAATCTTAGACATACTTAATTCTACTTTCTACCCATGTGTGAAGTATAAAGTGTTTCCTTTATTTTAAAAACTTCTATTATTCCACATTGGTTCTTGAAAGAGTTCAGAAGAACTAATTTTATTTATTTTATTGCATTTGTTTTTATATGAATTAACATTTACTAAAGTTTTTATATATGAAATACATCATAATCCTTTATATTTACACTGTTCATCTTTATCAAATATTCAAAATCACAATTATTTGGTTTTAACATATTGTCAATGAATTTTCTATTATTTTATATGTTCTTGTTAATTTGATATCTTTATCTACAATGTTTACCACATTCACCTAATTTACCTATAATAGATTTTCGTATAATTCTATCTTTAAAAAGGAAGTTGAAAATAATTTTATTTATAGAATAAGTTTATATTACAAGTACTAAGTAGAGGATATATATATGATGAGGCTCTTTAATTATTACATATATCCTTTTAAATCATTGATAGTTTCTATATATTGATCTAACCCTTTGTTATCAGTTTCTATGAACACTTTATATATCTTTACATCGGTTTCAAGCATGCTAGAATGTGTTCTTGAAAATGCCCCACTTTATGCTGCTGTCAAAACCGTACCTGTGGATCAATTCATTTAAAACTGTCATAATGTGCAACTATATAAAGGTTAACTACTATGCGATTGTCAGTGAAATTGATCGATGGGAAAATTTGGATACGTCGAGGCTACTACCTTAATACACAACTATAGTTTTAATATCAGACGTAGATAGACTTACCTGAATGTTGAGTTCACGACCTACAATTCACAATAAAACTATACCATGTAGCAGATAAATATATTGTTCTATATATCCACCTAATAGTAACATACCCGTATATGCTTGTATATAAGTTAAGCAAGAGATCTGAACGGGTCTATACCAGTGACATGAGCACTTTGAGGAAATTACCTCCTTAGTTTTTTAATATCTAGTATAGACTAGATGGCATTATTATGGACATATCGACCGCTAGACTTTTTCGTCCCGTCAAGTCCGATATTTCTATGGAAAAATCTAATCGCCCTTTCATCAAAATTAAATTTGCAAATAAAGGCATTGATTATTTAAATTTCGGCCAAATTTTAAATCATAAGTCTGTTTTAGAGAAAATACCTCCATATTTCAAAAATAAAGATCCGCCATGTATTTCCTATAGCTACACGCCATCAGTTGCATCCAAAATTTATAATTACAAAGGGTTTCTACAGTGTCTTGATCTTAGCAACTCTGCATGCCATTCTCACCCGTGTGCATGTTCCTCATCTAATTTCGTATATTCTCCTTGTGGCCATGTCATTACTGGTGATCTCGATATAGTTAAAAACACTAAATTAAGAGAACTTTTACTTAAAGGTCCAAAATACAGAGAACCTAGATCATTCACATGGAACCAAAATTTTGACAATATTATGAACTGCTGCGAGGAATATGCCACACGATGGGCAAAAAGAGAGGAAGTACAAGTCGACACTCTTTCGGAATGGATAAAATCTATTGCAGTACTGCTGAGATCAAAAATTAAAAAATTACAAGTTTCTGTAAACACCAGATTCGAATCTATTTTTAAAGATCCTGATGTTGTCAGAGAACTTACCTTCCTCCAAGAACATTATATCATTACACCAGCAGATAAAGCATCTAATAATTATACATTTACTTGTAAGAAATATTACTTTGACAGCCTAGTGAAAGAATTAGGATTAAATTCAGCTCCAGGAAATCCTACTTATACTCTCACGAACTTTTCGGTTTCGGAAGTACTCGAGAATCATAAATCTGTCCTCAATACGTTTGGTATTGACTCAAATAAATTGAATTTAGAACTTCCATATTTGTACTGTATTCCAAAAATGCACAAAACTCCGTACAAACAACGCTTTATCGCTGGTTCCTCGAAGTGTTCCACAAAATCTGTATCGATGCTACTCACAAAAATATTATCAGAAATTAAATCTGGCCTTCATAGATATTGCGAAACAGTATATTCCAGAAGTGGAATTAATCAAATGTGGATCCTTAAAAATTTAAAAGAGTTGTTAGAACATCTAAAATCAAACAGTTTTACTAAAATTCACTCCATCAAGTCTTTTGACTTTTCGACTCTGTACACAACGATCCCTCATCAGAAATTAAAAGACAGATTAGCGGAAATTATTCAAAATGCATTTACTAGTAAAAACGGAAGCCGCAAATTCAAATATATAGTAATAGGCCACGATAAAACTTACTTTGTTAGGGAAAATTCTGATTCCAAAAATAAATACACTGAAACAGCTGTCATTCAGATGTTGAACTTTCTTATCGATAACATATTTGTGGTGTTTGGAGGTAAGGTTTTTCAACAAATTGTCGGCATTCCAATGGGCACTAACTGTGCTCCGCTTCTGGCTGACATATTCCTTTATTCATACGAAGCTGAGTTCATTCAGTCTTTGCTTTCGCAAGGAAAAAAACAATTGGCTCTTGGCTTCAATTTTACTTACAGATATATAGATGACTTGCTTTCAATTAATAATCCTTCATTCGCGGATTACCTTAGCATCATCTATCCAAGTGAACTGGAGGTCAAAGAAACCACAGAAACTAGTAATTCTACTTCGTATTTAGATATTATGTTGTCTTTCGACATTAATGGTCAATTGAACACCTCACTCTATGACAAACGTGACGATTTCAATTTCGCTATCACAAACTTTCCTTTCATAAGTAGCAACATTCCATCATCGCCCGCATACGGCGTATTCATATCTCAGTTAATACGTTATTCCAGAGCATGTTCAAATTACAATGACTTTGTTCTGAGGGCTAGGCGACTTTCAGTTAAGCTGCTCAACCAGGGTTATATATGTGCTAGACTAGCATCGTCACTGAGGAAGTTCTACGGTCGTCACGAGACTCTTATTACTCCATATGATATCTCGTTATCCAGACTTTTAAATGATATTCTGGACTGAGACCGATTCCGATCACTTTACACAGATTTGACACCTTCTATACTAGAAGGTTACCTACTTCGACTTCTCCATATATAGATACATATGGAATTCACACGATTTGACTCTTTCTACGGGGTATATGTGACGGGTGTTGCTAGCAAGCAGTAGATGCTCACTCTCCCCGGGCACCTGATCTCACTCCATCACAGGGGTTCACATATGCTCTTCAAGTAGACATATTTTGTTATTTTCCATTTTCACTGATTTTGTATGTCCTATGGTTTCATGATTTTTGGACTTGTGGTTTGGATTTATCCATCATCTTTACATCTAAAAATGAAAATAAAAATAAAAAATAAACCTTGAATTTTAAATTTGAGTTCTTTACAATAACATTTATTCCCATAAAGCCTTATCAAATACTCAAAACCTGTGCTTTACAAGTAATATCAATTGAGAAAATAATAGAAAACACCAGAAAATATGCAAAACATAACGAAGTCTAAAAAGTTTTCCAGAAGCGTCATAAGTTAAGTTTCAGAATGGAACAAAAAAAAAAAAAACAAAAAAAAAACAAAAAACAATTTTTAAGACACCCTTTTCCATCATCTGTGTAATTGTGTTGATGATCGATGCAATTAGTGTGACGAAAACCTTTGTCAAATGAGGCTACTCTTTTGACCCTGTATTCCCCAATCCTAGATCCAGCAGCATTATTCATAAAACAAACTTACAACTAAAATGTGTCGTACGGATAAAATTACCGTATCCACATAGATTCTTAAACTTAAGATAAGACTCTAAATGTTTTGTCATAAGTATAATCTTCAGTGTAAGAATTAAGTAATATCGTCATAAGGTTGTACATGTTAAAATGGCAGAGGCATATTTTATCTTTCTCAATTATATCAACCTCGAAGTATCTTCAACATAATTAATTTGTGTGAAAAATACAGTATCTTCTACATGCATAGCAAATAATACTCTACTACTACTACTACTACTACTACCGTTTTTGTTCTGATTGTGTGGAAAGTTTTAAAATAAGTAATTAGGCATAGCCACTCGCCACATGATGAGCACCAATCCTCGTCTTCTTTCGAAAAATTAAATCGATGATGTCTCGTCCTTTTCTTTCCAGAAAAGTATATGTCATCTAGATTACCATTTAGATCGTGCAGATCATACATATCGGCAGATACGGATATATACTAATGAAATTGAAGATTTAGATAAAAGAATTAGGGCCGTGAGCAAAAGGCGTAACTTTACGATCGCAATATTTACGAGAAAACTTGCGACCGCTTTGTGAATATGACTTAAGAGTACTCGTAAGTGCAAACTTACGAGAAAACTTACGACAAATCTTACGATTTTTTGTGAACATGCTGCAGCTCTCTACGGATATGTTCGAATAAAGCAGGGGACTTTAAGCACCATAGACCTATTAAGTTTCATCAAAATTTTATATTAACTTCTGATGAAGAAATTGATCAGAGAGAGAGAGAGAGAGAGAGAGAGAGAGAGAGAGAAATAGAGAGAGAGAGAGAGAGAGAGAAAGAGAGAGACCGAGATAGAAAATATCATTATTAAAATATTCTGTATTCCATTGTACTCCATTTCTTTCAATTTACATCCATTTCAATAAAATACTCAATATTAGTTATCGAATGTTTTTGTTTTTATTACAACCAGTGCACTCTCATTTGGGAGTCTTAGAATGCTGCAATAAATTAATCTAAGTATAGAAATTTAGTGCATTAAAACAACCTATAAGGAGAAAACAGAAGAAATTACCTGAAGATGGGCAAAATACTTAAAATGTCTAAAAAGAATGAAATAAATCAAAATAAATAAATAAATAAATAAATAATAGAAATAAGAAATAAATAAAATGACAATAAATCAATCAATAAATGAAAGTTTTAATAAAATAATAACGCTTAAGAAGACACCCATCTAGACTATTCTGATGCCTTCGGTTTGATGAACTGTACTGCTG
This sequence comes from Pteria penguin, assembly GCA_035048485.1. Taxonomy (NCBI): domain Eukaryota; kingdom Metazoa; phylum Mollusca; class Bivalvia; order Pterioida; family Pteriidae; genus Pteria; species Pteria penguin. The sequence continues at coordinate 13,245,362 of CM068591.1, read as the reverse complement.
GTTTAAAAAAAAACAAAATTGGTCAAAAGAGGGTACCCTCTTAAACGTGTATTGTCCGACCCTGAATCCACCCCCAGACGGATCTGGTCGGAGAACAGCAACCAATTTTCATCAACTTCTGATAGAGAAGGCCAGCAAGCAAACTTATCATTACATACTAATAGTCTAAATCCATTTAACCACTCATCCGCCCTCCTTTTTAACATCAAAATTTCGAGAAAAAAAGTTAAAAAATCCAAAAATAAATTTTGAATTTCATTCCATCGAAATTGTAGTTATAACATTAAAATGCAGATACAGAAAACAATGAATCATGATATATCATGTATATAGTAATAGTAATAACATTAAATAAGAATAAATAGACAAATAAATAGATAGAGGAATAAATAAGTAAATAAATAAATAAATAAATAAATAAATAAATAAATAAATAAATAAATAAATAAAGATCATTTGAGTGGGAGCATTACTACTGTATCAATTTTAGGTTTTGTCAAATTCATTTCAATGGTTCTAAAAACTTAATATGTCAAAAGTGGACGTAGACAGGCAAAGAGACAAGGGACGGATGGAAGCCGTGTTATGACAATTGCTTACTTCAGTGTTGACTTAAAAACAATTGAAATGATTATTTTTGTTTCTCAATTCTATACAATTTACTTCCCTTAAATTACTTTAAATACACTAAAAATTAGGAAAATGCATGTGAGGCCTAAGACTGGTTCAGTTCTTCTTTCATTTCTTGTCAAGTAAGGTGTTATCTGTGGTCCGTGGCTTCGGAAAATAATGACTTCATAGTTTGATTACCCCATTACTTTCCCTATATGTATAAAAATAGGAATATAATCTCGCACACATGAAAGAAGGTGAGTTCTGGGGTCTTTCAAAATTTACTGGCTTTGTTGTCTTTTTGTCATTTTTCGATTTAATCAAATTTGAAATACATTCTACTTTGACGTTGCAGTGATCTTTACTAGACCGTCGGTCGCTTTGACTGGTTCCATACATAATCTGATTCTTGATTGATTCTTAATGACTAAAAAAATTTAAACCCCATTGTATTAATGATTCTCTGACTGAACGATCCATCGATTAATGCCATTTTTTGTCTCCCTGGATTCCTATGGTCACTAACTGCGCTCCCCTTGTAGCAGATTTATTTTTATACTCTTATGAGAAAGCCTTTATGCATTCTATTCAAACCTCTAAACGTTTCGACCTTATTGATAATTTCATTGACACTTCTAGATATCTTGATAATATTTTAGTTATTAATAACCCTGAGTTTGAAAATCATATCACTGACATTTAGCCATCTGAACAAAACTAATATTTCGGATCAGGAAACACCTTTTTTTTTTTTTACTTAAATATTAAAATCATTAACAACAATATCCATACCAACATATATGATAAACGTGACGACTTTGGATTTCCTATTGTAAATTTTCACGCAAAAAATTCTCAGTTTACTTTTAAACTTCTTACTCAGGGTTAAAGATATCATAAACGTCGAAACTTTTTGGTAATTTTTACAGATCTTGTTCAGACATTTCATCTAAATTCGGAATGGAACTTTTCAACAATACGTATCTAGCGGAATTTTCTCATCCCATTTTCAACGGTGATGTAGTGTACAATCTAAGGAGGATAAAAGGTTCCGGTGATCTCATATCGGTGGCTTCTAAAATTATTAAACGCCTTCGACACCGACAGTATAACACCGAGATAATCGCTAAGACCATAGATCTTGTATTGGGTACCACTACAACCAAATGCAGACTTTTGCTTGAGCGTTGCACGCTGACTAACAGGGCGCCGGGGACTCTATGACGGGCCTGGTCCAAACTTTATCAGGGGAAACAAGGTCCTGATCCTTATTGCCTCTGACTGTTAGTTGGGACTCCTATGGATCAAGGATCTGAGCTCGCTTTCAGACGGGAAGAGCACGGTTTACTTATGTTGATGTCGCCTTGCATATTTTTGATAGAAATATTTTATTTTATAAACGTTTCGTGTGTAAGAAAAAAAATTTTGACCTTTCTCCTTGAGAAACCTGTTGATTCTTATTCTCTATATGGAGGATTATTTATAAATTTTTAAATGTGTGTCCTTTGATTGTGCCGCTTTGCGGTGAGTGGTAAGTGGGCGCCCGTAAAACGCTTTACCACACCAATTGAGTGACGTTTGCTATTTCAATTGACCGTTCTAAATCGGTTTCGTAACCCGAAGCACAATCGAATATTTTTGTAATGTCGTCTTTCCGTGTATATTCTACTATTATCATTTTTTTGTGTGCATGTCCTTGGTGATCTGTGTCCTACAGCTTTGTGAGATGTCTTTTGTTTTCTCTTTCGTTTCTCAACAGGTTTTCAATCTGTAGGAATAAACGCTGACCGTTGGAAACGACTTGGTATAAAGAAGATAGAGGCACCAGATGCGATGCTGACTGTAAACATATGTTAGATGAACAGTCTTTATTATTTTAGGTATGTAGATATGGGCTTCAAAATTTAGATAAAACACTGCTAAGCCGCTGGTGGTGTAGGTTTAAACAAGAAAAAAATACGAATTCCAAATGGAATGAGATCAATTGTCTGGAAAGAGTGAGTGTCTCTGCTATCATGCTATACCCATTGTTAAATCTCCGCAGAAACCTGTCATGTTAGGTGGAAAGTAAAAAAACGAAGAAGTGCCGAAGGTTAACCATATCTCATAGTACATGAAATAAAAGGACAATATCGTGTACAGTGTCATTTTCAGACAAATGCAAACCCTAATTAAATCAGGTGAACTGGGTGATCGGGAGGAATACGCGTCCTTTTTTGCCTGCAATACCCGTCTCAAAAGTCCTGCAACAACTTTTCAAGTCGAGGAAGTATATACACATATCAAAATATGAAGTAGACAATAACTCGAATTCAAATTATCCTATTGACTGTATGAAATGTTAACTGAAAATTCCCGCGTCGAAACTGCATGGGAACAAATGTCTGTATATATACATAGTTGAGATTGGACTACCTGTACGAGTACGTCAACTTGTAAATACGCGTTTCTTTACAAGTAATATTACACATTTATCTTGTTGAGATTTCACATCCGAATGTTTTGTGTGTACGCCAACGTCTACTTCCAAGTACAAATTGATGTACAAGTATTTCACACGTTCACATTGTCACTGATTTGAAGAACGAACATAGAGGACCGGATAATTATAAATACGGGAAAAGATCCAAGGAAGGTATATCCGATGGGCGACCAGGCAATCGGGGAGACGTGCAACTCCCAAACTCCCGTCCCCCTTTTCTCCATTCATTAAAACGAACAGCGAAGTTTCTGGGTAGAGAGGCTACGCCTATTCTTCCAATTTTTACCACATCGATTTCGTCTATTTAATTGTGGTAAGCCTAAATAATTCATGCACAAGATGATCTCACACTTTGTACAAAGTCCTCACGACATGTCCATGTAACCTTGTAACGAACCCTGGTTCGGACCCATATTTTGAAAGACAGCTGTATGAATAATGCTCAAAATACAATGCAAACGAATTCTTCACTTCCTAAAGTGTCAAATTATGTATTGTTGCACAACGAAGAAACGAATAAAAGCGAGAATTACGTTGTAGTAAACACTTACTAATAAACAGCTTCCTACACGTTCTTGATGACGTGTAGCGTGTGGTCATATGTGCGTTGTACACAGACACCGGCTACACGTACACGTAGTCGTAAGCATTAAAAAGCTCACCTTCTCTATGATGTCAAATCAGAGGTAGTAAAAAAGTTAAGTTGGTTAGTTTGTATGGTCAATATGGGTTAACATTCTTGAAAGAAGGATTTGAAATTGCACTAGATCCCTATAGAATTTCCTCAATTTCAAAGGTTCCTCAATATATTCTTGTAATAGTACAAGTAATACAAGTAGTGTCGTAGCAAGAAGTCTTGTTCTCAGGACGAATTCTTTGTATCTAGAGCATGACCTGGCATAGCGTACAAGTTGTGAAATGAAGACACCATATGCAGGAGAGGAAGGTATGTTGCTTCTCAGAAAAGAGAGGCTACTAATGAACCATTGTCCCGAACTCATAGGAGTATATCGAAGTATGAAGCAGAAGATGCCGGGTTGTTAAATGACGAAACGTCATTGATGCATCTGTATGTAACGTTGAATCGAGATGCTAATTGTTTATTGCCTTTGGAGAGCAGAGACTGTATGAATTCTGTTTCGTGTACACAACAATGTCGACCAGCAGTGGGGCGCAATTTGTACCCATTGGAATACCAAAAATCTGTTGGAGGACCAAATATCACAAAAATATTATCTATCAAATTTCTAACATTTGGATGATCTCTTTCTGTTTAATTGTTGCTGGAATCAGACTGTTCCCGTACTTAAAAACGAATTAAACTCCACTCATACATATGTGGAAAGCCCTACCTCAAAAGACAGCACCTTGCACAATCACCTCATGACCATGTCCGACTTCAAAATTAAAACTGATAAATCTGATCTACCAACCATATATTGGCTCCCAAAACTACATAAAAGTCCATATAAATCACGTTTCATATCTAATTCTAGCCACTGCTCTACTACGGTACTATCGAAGCATATTACGTCTGCTCTAACTGCTATAAAAGATCATATTATCAAATTTTGTGATGTCGCATTTCATAATAGTAACATCAATTACTTTTGGTCGATTAAAAATTCTCATGAAGTTATAGACAAACTTCTTTCGCTAAATTTCAAAGCAACTCAAATTTCTACATTTGATTTTTCTACACTTTATACATCTCTGCCTCATGATTTGATTAAAAGCAAGTTGCTGTCTCTTATACAATGGTGTTTTCACAGAGAATCTAAAACGTACATATGTACTTCCAATAACTCCGGATTCTTTTCCAACAAACAATATACTTCATATAAATACTGGACTTGCAAGGAATTATGTAAAGCACTAGATTTTCATCATGAATAATATTTTTATGCAATTTGATGGCAAGATATATCAGCAAATAGTTGGGATTCCTATGGGTACTAACTGCGCGCCTCTGATAGCAGATTTATTTCTTTATTGTTATGAGAGGGATTTTATGGTTTCTATTCAAAAATCAAAACGTTTTGACCTCATTGACAAATTTAATAATACTTGCAGATATCTGGATGACATTTTGGTTATCGACAACCCTGAATTCGAACAATTATATCAGAAATATATCCACCAGAGCTCACATTGAATAAAGCTAATACTTGAGATAAATCTACACCTTTCTTAGATTTAAACATCAAAATTATCAACCACTTAATATATACTAATATTTATGATAAACGTGAGGATTTTGGATTTCCTGTTGTAAATTTCCCTTACTTGGATGGCGATGTCCCTCGACTCCCATCATATGGTATCTATATATCTCAATTAGTTCGATTTGTCAGAGGCTGCACCGATGTTTTGGACTTTCATAAACGAAATTTACAAATTACTACTAAACTTTTAACTCAGGGTTACAGATATCACAAGCTAAGAAAAACATTCGGCAAATTCTTCAGATCTTATTCAGAACTTCTATCTAAATTTGGAAATATTTCTTTTAAACAGTGTGTATCCAATGGAATTTCCCATCCTTATTTTTACGGTGATCTCGTATATAAACTAAGGAAAGTAAAAGGCTCCGATAACGTTATTTAATCATGTAATAAAATAGTCAAACGTCTTCTAAGTAGACAATATGATAATGAGATAATCAAAAAGACTATAGGTCTTGTATTTGGCCCCTCTACGGCCTTATGCAGACTTTTACTTGAACGTTGCACGCTGACTAACAGGGCGGTGGGGACTATATGACGGGCCTTGTCCAAACCTCTTTCAGTGGAGACATGGTCCTGAACCTCGTCCCCTCTGACTGTTAGTCGGGACTCCTACAGTTCTAGGGTCTTAGCTCGCTTTCAGACTGGCAGTGCACGGTTTATCATGTTGATGTCGCATATATTTTTATACCATTATGTGTTTTACAATACCTTACGTGTTTATATTTTTATGACCTCTCAATATGCGATACCTGTTGACCCTTGTTGTTTACATGGAGGATTATTTATAAATTTTTAAATGCTCGTCCTTTGATTGTTCTGCTGTTACGGTGAGTGGGAAGGTGGGCCCGTAAACCGGTTAACCACACCATTTGTTTGGCTTTTGTCAAAATAAATGACCGTCCTAAGTCGGTATCGTAATTGCGCTACAATCAAATATTTCTGTAATGTGTTATATGTTCTAGTATATTATTTATATTCATGTATTGTATAGCTCCATGGTGACTTCTGCCACATAACTGAGCCAGTAACTCCTCTTTTTTCTTTACAAGATACGGGACACTTAAACCTGCAAATGTCCATTTTTGCTAAAGAAGGCGTTTTGAATAATTGATGCTATTCTATTCTTCAGTTTTGTTGAGGAATGCTTGTATAAAGAGTTGAATACTTAAATGACTTGATGCTAGTGACATAATTGAAAATAGGAAATTCTAAGTGCTCTAGAAGTTCCTTGGAATTCATTATGATCCACATTTGATTGATTCCTTTTCTGGAAAAAGGAGGAGAGCAACATTTCTAAAGACCATGTTTGATTTCTTTTGAATTTTGATCAGTAATGTGGAGTAAAAAAGGAAGAAGTACCGAAGGGAAAAGCATATCTCATAGTCCATGGAATAAAGGGAACAATATCGTGTTTAGTGTCATATTCAGACAAATGCGAACTCCAATAAAATCGAGATGAGACCAGGTGCCCAGGTAAAGTAAGCGTCCCCTAGTTGCATGCAACACCCGTCGCAAAAGTCCTGAACAACCTTTCAAGTTAAGGAGGTAAATACATAAATATAACCGCATGAACATACAAAGTAGACAGGAACACGAAGTCAAATTTTCCCATTCAAGGCAAGAAATGCTGCATTCCTGAAATCCCGGTGTCGGAAACGCAAATGAAAAAATGTCTGTATATACATGTATATACGTATTATGTCAAATCAAGTATAGTCAAAAATTTAAGATGGTTATTTTGTATGGTCAGGTCCCAAAACATCGCTTAACATTCTTGACAGAGGAATCTGAAATTGCAATAGATACCTATAACGACCATAGATCTTCCTCAGTGACAAACGGCAAACGTTCCTCAATATATCCTTGTGAGAGTAGTTTCGTGGCAAAAAGCCTCGCTCTCAGGACGAAATTTTCGTATTTAGAGCATGCCCTGGCTTGGCGTATAAGTTATGAAATGAAAACGCCATATGCGGGAGAGGAAGGTATGTTGCTACTCAGAAATGGGAAGCTGGTAATAAAGAAATTGAAATCGTCACGTTTGTCATAGAGAGAGGTAACTAATGAACCATCGTCACAAATTGATAGGAGTATATCGAGGTATGAAGCAGAAGATGCGCTCTCTGTAGTATCTTTCATCTCGAGTTCCTTTGGATATATGATATTGAGGTGATCCTCAAACTCAGACAATGCAAAATTCATAGTCTTGCTCCCTAAAGGAAAGAAGCAATTATTTCGTCTGTTCAATTTGATACACACATATAATCACTCTAAAACTAAAGAGTATCTCCCTCATACATAGCTTTCTCCTTATACTGATTCTTTGGCTCACTTTTTCGCTTACTTTGTCTCTAACTCTGCTCTTCAAATATTTATATGTTTGTTAGAACTCCTATCATTCGGCCATGAGCAACAAAGGTGCACAAAATATGACGTATATATGTTCTTATATATATTATATAAATGAATTGCTTTCAATCTATAATCCTGCATTACATGACAGCATCTAACAACGAGTCCAAATAGATCAAGAAACCGCTGAACCCAACACGTCAACATCGGATCATGTTATTTTAGGACCATTTTGTCACCTGAACACCCTATTCTATGACAAACGTGGCATGCCAAACGTGTATAAATTGCAATAACCCGTCATTATTTGCCTATGACATATTCATATCTCAGTGAATACATAATATCAGATCTAGTTCAAATTATACAGACTTTCATAAAAACTGATTAGCCAGGGATATCTAAGTATTAAATAAATAACTTCTCTGAGAAAGTTGTGACGGCGATAAGTGGCTGTTATCACACCACGTGACATCTAGTTAATCAGAATTTTGAATGATATTCTGCAATGAAACCTTTTCCGACCATGTTAAACCTGACATTATACAAAGTATTTAGATGATTCGAAAATGTTCACTGGATATAAGCGACGGTTGCATGCAGGAGATGTTAAATCTTCCCGGGCGCTTGGAGCTCACATACGAGCAATAGTAGATTTATTTGGTTTGTTTTCCTCTAAGTTTTCCTTTTTTGATTTTGTATGCCCTTCAGTTTCACGATTGTGAACTACAGTGTTGGTTTTATTCTCATTATCTGTTCATTTCTTAGACTGGATTTAGGATGGATAAATATTCATAATATATCATTCGAATTCAGGGTTAAGTTGTCATTTAGATGTCTTGAGATATAATTGAATACATCAATAAAGTCGACATGATTTTTGAATTTGTATATTTCTGCTGCAAGGGCTATGTATTTAAAATCCTAAATAAACTTTTATTCGTTACTGTTAAAATGAAAAATAATTATGTCCGTCGGGAGTTTAATAGGATATCAATAGCATATATGACCTACATATTACGTGTTAAGTACACTATAGAAATAGAAAGTGATTTAGAGATAACAGGTGGCACAGGGCTCGCCGTATGACACAGATATTACGTTTTACATATGCACAGTCACCGATAATGTTCTACATGTAGACCTAGTTCTACTTTATGACATAAAATAACAAAATAAAGAGCAGTGCATTACCTGTGATATAGGATGTTCTGATTTGTGTTTACTTTTGGAAGTTGTTTGTGTAACATTCAACGACAAATTGTATTGGTAAAATCATTTGTTCCAGAGCAAAGAAGGGTTATCTTTTTGTAATGAAGTTTGCTTTTGTTTGCAAATGAACATATCTTTATTTTTTTCTAAATGAAATAATACACGTATATATGTTCAAAGAGGAATCAAAATCCAGCTGTTATCACATCTTAATGATATTGTAAATAATTTGTAATTAGCGTAACCTTATTTTTGCGATGATCTCAATGGACATTCAAGAAATATAATTTTCAAGAGAAACTACATACATCTTATATTTCAATGGTAAAATCTTGGGATTGAGAAACCATGACAATTTGCGTTTGGAGTAACACGTGAACTTTCGCAAAAAAGTCCTCGCAGTTGAAGTCCTTGCAAACAGAAAGCCTTTCACAGTATTGGATTGATGTTGAACGGATTGTAACATGTGCATCATAATTGTAAAATACGACAGTGACTGGTGTCACATGACTATGGCACTGATAACAATGTACCACAGTGGACATTAATGGATCACTGAAATGCTCACTCTCCCCGGGCACCTGATCTCACTCTATCAAGGGGGTTCACATATGCTCTTCAAGCAGACAGTTTTCGTTTTTTTCTATTTGGTTTTCATTTTCGCTAATTTTGTATCTCCTTTGGTTTCATGATTTTTGGACTTATGGCTTGAATTTATCCATCATCTTTACATTCAGAAGTGTGAAATGATGCCCGTAAGGAGTAAGCGTCTCCTATATGGCTAGCCACACCGGCCGTGTATGTCCTTACACACAGACTAAGCAAAATATAATTCAGCTGTATATATACATAAATGTGAACAGACGCTGTGTAGAAAGTGCCACAACCACATAACATCAGGAAAAGGGTATAACAATAAGTCATACCTCCGCGGGGAAATTTTAAGAGCTCCACGCTGTAAAGGGAATAAGTGTGACGTTGACGTAAATATTAAAATCCTATAATAACATGTTTTCAAAGAAAAAAAGGAGTTACTGGCTCAGTTATGTGGCAGAAGTGACCATGGAGCGATACAATACATGAATATCAATAATATACTAGCACATATAACAAATTACAAAAATATTTTATTGTAGTGCAATTACGATACCGACTTAGGACGGTCATTTAATTTGACTAAAGCCAAACAAATGGTGTGGTTAACCGGTTTACGGGCCCACCTTTCCACTCACCGTAACAGCAGAACAATCAAATGACGTACATTTAAAAATTTTTTTGCTTACAATCACTTAAAATTAATGGACGTTATCGCTTAGGTACACAGTTTCCTTATCTTCATCGAATATCATGGGATTACTGTATTATTTCCTTTTTAAACCAAGGAAGGAAATAACGATTCACTCCTCAAAACAGAAATGATATATATTTTGGCATATTTAACTGTATGTCTAGACTGGTATATGTGTGTATACGTGATAATACTAAATGTTTAACAGTCCTGACATCTATTGTCTATCATAAAGTGATGTAACATTGCCTTGAAGTAAACAACGCAAAAGTACCTTAGGGTTGACTACATCTCAAGGTCCATGGAATAAAACGACCGTATTGTGCACAATGTCATATTCAAACAAATGCGAACCCCAAGATTGTTAGTTTGTATAACAAGATCCCAAAATGTCTCGAAATTAGAAAGAAAAAATACTTTGCTACACAACGACATTGCTATATCAGTACATCAACTATATAGTGTAGATATTAAACACGTATACTTGTATACAAAAGAAGAAAGAAAAGTTAATGAAAGAAGTCACCACGAAAATTTACAGCATATAGTGTAGTGATATGAAAAAAAATCTATAAGGACATCACAAAAATATTCGATTATAGTGCAGTTACGATACCGACTTACGACGGTCATTTGATATGACAATAGTCAATCAATTGGTGTGGTTAGACAATTTACGGGCATACATTCCCACTAACCGCAACAGCAGAATAATCAAAGGACACACGTTTGAAAATATAAATATTCCTCGATAGAGAGATCAAGGGTCAAAAAGTATCTCAATTTGAGAGGTCATAAAAATATATAAACACGTATAGTAATGCAGAAAAACATCATGATATCAAAAATGAGGAAACAGTGCTCTGCCGGTTTGGAAACGAGCTCAGACCCTTGCTCTGTAGAAGTCCCGACTAAGAATTAGTCCCCACAGCCCTTTTAGTCAGTGTGCAACGTTCAAGTCAAAGTCTGTACAAGACTGAAGAGTGGTCCGATACAAAACTTACAGTCTTTTTGATGATCTCCGGGTCATATTGTCCATGACGAAGGCGTGAAATTATTTTGGAACCCAATTAAAGAAAGTTGTCGGAACCTTTGACCCTCCTTAGCTTGTACACAAGATCACCGTAGAAATTGGGATTGGAAATTCCATTGGATTTAAAAGTGATAATTCCAAATTTAGATTAAAGTTCTGATTATGATCTAAAGAATTTGCCAAATTGTTTTCCTAAGTTTGTAATATCTGTAACTCTGAGTTAAATATTTCAAAGTAATTTTTACATTTTTAGTATAAAGTCCGAAACATCAGTGCAGCACCTGGCAAATCGAACCAACTGAGATATATAGATGCCATAAGATGGGAGTCTATGTACATCACCAAGTTATATTTATATATGAGTTAAATTTTCGTCAATGTTAAATGAGAACAATGATAATTCAAGATTGACTTTAATTCCCTTTCAAAAATAAGTTCTTTGATGGTACTGTTTCAGAATGAGTAAGAAGATCACAAAGCGGTAAACATTACCAAATAAGTGACGATTGTCAGTAACGTCATTATAATCGAACATTTTTGTGGTGCCTTATCATGTGCTCATTCGTCTTTGCAATACACGTCCATAACGACTTGTCTCCCTTTCTTTAAGCCTACAGAGGTAATGTCAAACATTCGCTCACCTTTGTCCATTCTAAATTTAATGAGGTTGTAATTTCTAAAAATACTGAATATTAGAAGTACCGGTGCGATCAAAGTAAAATTAATAAAGCGAAATGTATAGATTTATTATATTAGGTATTGCCCGCCAAACCTAAGTGCTTCCGTTAGTTTGGTAGGTGTATTGATTGACAGAATAATTATGCTAGTACAAGAGATGTATTTTATACATCTTAAAACATAAAGACAAAGCTCAGTGGGTCACTTGGCTCGTGATTGAGGAATTCTGAATATCTTTCTTTATGCACTAGACAAGCATTTCCGGCTATATATAAGGCAATTTGAAAAATTACGATATGTATAGTATATGCACAACTCTTTGGCAGTTAGATCAAGTTAATCTTATTCCGTTGTTATTTGTTAAAAGTTTTCTTTCGTTCTCAACGATACATTTAAAGTTTTGAATTCGATGTAACATCTTATTAAAGTATCAGAAAATCACTTCTAGACCAATATTTTCCATTTCCTTTTCATACATTCTGTCAAATACTTCGTTTTGTGCCACCGTAAAATGGTTCTTCCAATCCCCAACTTCACCTACAAAACAAATGCTTAAACATAAGAATAAGTACGTATTTGATGTTCGCATTTGTTTGAATATGACACTATACACGATTATTGTCCTTTTATTCCATGGACTATGAAATATGGTTTACCCTTCGGTATTTCTTCATTTTTTACTTTGTGTTATATATTCGGGTAGCTCAGTCGGTTAGAGGGTCGGATGCATGACAGCTAGGTGATTCGGTACCATAGGTCGTGGGTTCGAGTCCCAGACGGGGAACGAATATAAGTGAAATATAGGGTGCCTTGTTAACTGTAGTGTCTTTGTGCTTTATATGTTTGTCTAATTTGTCTTTATTTTCTACAGGTATTTCTTCGGAGATCCAAGGTCCATAGTACTCCCAGGTGTTTCACTGATTCTATTTGTGCTTTATATGTTTATTTCTCTTTCAGTGATGTATCCTCTCAGGGGATCCGCCTGCGTTTACGTCGTGTAAATTCCTTCACTTTCCGCGGCCGTGTTGTCATGCATGCGATTAGCTAATGATTGGCTATTAAAGCTCCATTTTTGTGGAGCTCGGGTAGCTCAGTCGGTTAGAGGGTCGGATGCATGACAGCTAGGTGATTCGGTACCATAGGTCGTGGGTTCGAGTCCCAGACGGGGAACGAATATAAGTGAAATATAGGGTGCCTTGTTAACTGTAGTGTCTTTGTGCTTTATATGTTTGTCTAATTTGCCTTTATTTTCTACAAGTATTTCTTCGGAGATCCAAGGTCCATAGTACTCCCAGGTGTTTCACTGATTCTATTTGTGCTTTATATATATATATATATATATATATATATATATATATATATATATATATATATATATATATATATATATATATATATATATATATATATATATAGATCAATAAAAGTCTTCTTGTGTATAGAATAATATATCTATAAATAAAAAGTCCAAACATTTCCGAATTAATCGTTGTATTTCACACAAGAAAAAAGAGGAGTTACTGGCTCAGTTATGTGGCAGAAGTCACCATGGAGCTATACAATACATGAATATAAATAATATACTAGAACATATAACACATTACAATAATATTTGATTGTAGTGCAATTACGATACCGACTTAGGACGGTCATTTAATTTGACAAAAGCCAAACAAATGGTGTGGTTAACCGGTTTACTGGCCCACCTTCCCACTCACCGTAACAGCAGAACAATCAAAGGACGTACATTTAAAAATTTATAAATAATCCTTCATGTAAAGAACAAGGGTCAACAGGTATCGCATATTGAGAGGTCATAAAATATAACACGTAAGGTATTGTAAAACACATAATGGTATAAAAATATATGCGACATCAACATGATAAACCGTGCTCTGCCAGTCTGAAAGCGAGCTAAGACCCTAGATCAGTAGGAGTCCCGACTAACAGTCAGAGGGGACGAGGTTCAGGACCATGTCTCCTGAAAGAGGTTTGGACAAGGCCCGTCATATAGTCCCCACCGCCCTGTTAGTCAGCGTGCAACGTTCAAGTAAAAGTCTGCATAATGCTGTAGAGGGGCCAAATACAAGACCTATAGTCTTTTTGATGATCTCAATATCATATTGTCTATTTAGAAGACGTTTGACTATTTTATTACATGATAAAATAACGTTATCGGAGCCTTTTACTTTCCTTAGTTTATATACGAGATCACCGTAAAAATTAGGATGGGAAATTCCATTGGATACACAGAGTTGAAAAGAAATATTTCCATTTTTAGATAGAAGTTCTGAATAAGATCTGAAGAATTTGCCGAATGTTTTTCTTAGCTTGTGATATCTGTAACCCTGAGTTAAAAGTTTAGTAGTAATTTGTAAATTTCGTTTATGAAAGTCCAAAACATCGGTGCAGCCTCTGACAAATCGAACTAATTGAGATATATAGATACCATATGATGGGAGTCGAGGGACATCGCCATCCAAGTAAGGGAAATTTACAACAGGAAATCCAAAATCTTCACGTTTATCATAAATATTAGTATATATTAGGTGGTTGATAATTTTGATGTTTAAATCTAAGAAAGGTGTAGATTTATCTCAAGTATTAGCTTTATTCAATGTGAGCTCTGGTGGATATATTTCTGATATAAATTGTTCGAATTCAGGGTTGTCGATAACCAAACTGTCATCCAGATATCTGCAAGTATTATTAAATTTGTCAATGAGGTCAAAACATTTGATTTTTGAATAGAAACCATAAAATCCCTCTCATAACAATAAAGAAATAAATCTGCTATCAGAGGCGCGCAATTAGTACCCATAGGAATCCCAACTATTTGTTGATATATCTTGCCATCAAATTGCACAAAAATATTATTCATGAGAAAATCTAGTGCTTTACATAATTCCTTGCAAGTCCAGTATTTATGTGAAGTATATTGTTTGTTGGAAAAGAATCCGGAGTTATTGGTAGTACATATGTAAGTCTTAGATTCTCTGTGAAAACACCATTGTATAAGAGAGAGCAACTTGGTTTTAATCAAGTCATGAGGCAGAGATGTATAAAGTGTAGAAAAATCAAATGTAGAAATTTGAGTCGCTTTTAAATTTAGTGAAACCTGATAATTAGTCCTTGTCCTTCATTACTATGAAAACCCAGTTTACAGGAAACCTGATAATTAGTCCTTGTCCTTCATTACTATGAAAACCCAGTTTATCTGTATTACCTATACTATACAGCAGTATTCTTACTGCTTATGACATATACCTATTTTGACTACGGCTGTGCCATTTCCTAATTTTGTGACAGCGAATAATACTTTTTTCGCTTATACTTATGGCATCACGACGGGTGTGACCGGTCGGCAGGGGATGCTTACTCCTCCATGGCACCTGATCCCACCTCTGTTTTGACAGAGGTTCGTGATTGCTAATATTTTATTTACATATGTATTGTCGTGTTTCTTCGACTTCGAGTTGTGGATATCGGATCAATATCGTTGATTTCTACTTTATCAAGATCGGTAATTAATATCTTGAAAGTGGACAAAAGGTACGAAATGAAGGTTGAAATTTTGCTGGGTTAAACAGCCGGTTGAGGTGATTATTACGTAATAATTGGCCGCACAGGTGACAGGTCATCGCCCTAGACGGCGTTACCCCGATATACCCACGATATATTGAAAATATAAGATATTATACAATTCGTCTTGGGACTGACCCTCTGATTGCACATGACGAAGA
Source organism: Pteria penguin (assembly GCA_035048485.1). Taxonomy (NCBI): domain Eukaryota; kingdom Metazoa; phylum Mollusca; class Bivalvia; order Pterioida; family Pteriidae; genus Pteria; species Pteria penguin. Next base: position 13,229,737 of record CM068591.1, on the reverse strand, counting down.
GTCATCGCTTTCGCTGGCATTTTCATGCGAGCTGTACAGAAAAACACATGTTTTCGAGTGCAAATTACAGACATATCGTGGGAATATTAAAATTGGAATTATTTTCTATAAAGTCCCAATACATAGTTATTTAAATGAAATAAAAAAAAAATAAGTATTTAAAACCTTTAATTTTTCTTCAATCTTCGGTCACGCGATTGGTGTTTCGTAGTACCTTAATATAAGTTGTTCTCTCATTGTTATATACACAGTGGCGGACTTATAGGGGGCGCCTCGCCTCTTTTGCCACAAGTATGAGTAAATCTTCAGATTTTGCACCTAAAATGGTGGAGTATTTTGGCTTATATTTGACTTTAACATGTGTGCCCCACCTCCTTCGGAAATTCTGGATTAGATACTGAGATAAATATAAAATTAAATAGAGAGGATTAAAACCAAACTATTTAGATTAAAATAGGCCCTTAGTCTTATCTTTCTTAAACATAAATAGCTTATCACCACCGCCCCCGTCCCCTCCCCCATCTCCAGCTTCCTTTTGCAATTTCAGATTTATCTGAAATTAAAATATAATTCTGAAGTTGGAAACAGTGGAGGTCAATGTAAACCAAATGATGAAATGATGTCTTATTTTATCGCACAATATATAATCATGGTATTTATTACATTGAAATGTGTATTTCTGTACATAATTATATACGTGGAAGTCGCTGAGTCAGAGGAAACTTGTGTAAAGTCGTACAGTGTTGATAAAAGAGCTACAAAATTACAATAAACTATAAGAAATCATCAAATGTTTAATTAAATACCAATAATTATCAATTCGAATGTAAAAATCGTTCATGGTTAGTATTAACCCACGCGCCCACCCCGTGCTTAAAATTTATGTATTATGAATGATGAAATGAAACTTTGAGAAATAAAATTTGTAAATAAAAGCTAGGGGGTAATTTTTCACAAATAGGATAATCATAATTACTTCTATTGGCATTGTTTTGGTTATGTGTTCTCTTATTTGAGAACTTTATAATGCACGATTGTTTACTATGTATATCGGTGTAATCAAATGACTCGTGAAAACAATATGGCGGACCATTGTTTTGGCAGAGAGGGTGACGCTATCTTTTTATTTTTGAATGGACTGTAGTCATTTCTATGTCTAAATTGTATATTTAAAAAACTCATTTGTGCCCGTGTCGATCAGCTGTTTACAGGTAATGGACGTATTTAACTGGAAAACCTCACCTCACTGGATTAGATACAACTGTGACCCGGTCAACGCCAGTGAACATATCGCTTTCATGCTCATTGATTCGAAGCGCACCGTCAATTACAAGGCAAAATAAACATCTCAATGTACCACCGCGCTATCTTTAAATATTTTATGATTTTAGCTATTTTCAAATTGCCGTAATTTCTTTAATTCTATTCCAAATGAGATGAAACTTAAGAAGCGAGAAAAAACATAATGAATATTCTAATGATATGATTTTGATTTACATGTTAATAATATTTCTCGCCACATTATTGAAGTGAAGATTGCACACAACGCATTTTGATCAATTTTACGTGTACATTATGTTGGGACCGCACTCATCTGTATATGCATGTCACATATTTCTAGAAATATGTCAAATATGAAATATATAAATGGATTCAAAACATGGTTTATGAATACTACATTTAGAAATATTAATCATGGCTTTTTGTTAATGACGCTTTAAAGGAAAGAATTTAAAAAACTTTCTTGTTCCTAAAATATAATTATTAGAATAAATGAATGTTGTTAAGTCTTTTGTCGTTCGTATCTATAATAAAGTCTCAAAACCGGTAAATGTGTTATATCATTTGCTGCTCACTGCTACTCGACCCATACATATATTTATAAATACTTAATAAAACTGACTGAATCTGCTGCTGACAATGCTGTATACACATTGATAACACAATAGCATACCTTTTCTATATATTTCAAGAGACTTTGCACCAGCATCCACTTTAAAACTTTCTTGTAAAGCCTGCATAATATCTTTAGGCAATATTTTGTGTTTTTGTGATCCAAGTTTTAAGTTGTTAAACTGACATTTCTCTGCAATGTCTTGAACTAACTCATCTGAAACTTGTACCCCAAGAAACTGGCCAATTCGGCGAATCTCTAATTCTGAATCCTGAGCAAATAAAAAATACAATAGCATTACGATGTAATTCAAGATGTTTTTCTCTATTAACCTACATTCTACACACTACTGGCATTCCTGTACTAGTACACAACTCTTTCATTTTGTCGAATAAATAATAGATCTTCCTTTCTAGAAAGATTTTAAATACATACCCTTTTCAAGCTTTCGAAGTGCACTGTTAGGATCTGTTTGTTGATTTTCTTGGCATTAGACATTTCTCGTTCATACTCAAACCATGTCCCGTACGGTTTAACTGAAAATCATAAACAAATAAAACCAGATAACTGGCCTAAATACCATTATAATAATAAACAATAAGTGAGTATCCTATGGCAAAATAACAATTGAACAAAAACATCTTTATACAAGTACATTAACTATGCTATGCGGAGAGCATAAAGTATAGAAATAACTTTAAATTACTAAATACAAGGTATTCTTAAATTTCAGAACTACCTTTTCCTTTTTCGGCTACGAAATTGTCAAAAAACTGCGTCCAGGTCATGTTCTGTTCTTTTGATTCTAAAGAAGATCTTGATTTTCTGTCATAAAACCAGGAAGTGTATGCGTCTTTAGGATTCCTCGTGACATGAATAATTTTCCCACCGTTTTCTATAATTTTGTGTGGTATCCATCGATACATAAGATGTGTATTGAGCAGTCGGGGTGTCGGCAGCTTATCAATGCTGGATAAATCAGGTAAAGCCTCTAGCATCGTTTCAATCTTCATCTCTTTAGCGTAGTCAGCTTTTCCTCGGAGTAACATATTTACAATTTCGTTTGACCAATGAGTTCCTGCGAATGCAATTCAATATCTATTCACTTTTTTTTTCACGTCGCTGTTACAATTTTTCCTGTATCAAGATTCATGTACACAGAAAGATGTAATATATGTACATAATTCATTACCCCTTTACATACTGATGTAACGTATGTTATGGCATTAAAAGTATGTCATATTATGATGAAATTGAATTCTCCCATAAATTAAAGTAGACCTTCCGAAAATAAATAGAAATTTATTACCAGATTTAGGATAAGACAAAAGTAACACGTCGTCCGCTCTGGTCTCCAGATTCTGTATATCTCGCAACCTTTGTGGAAAGCCTTCGTTGATTGCAGCAGGAAATGACGGTAGAGAATATCCATTGACGGTATAAAACTTGAATTCTATATTACCGTCTGTGATATGACGCTTACTTTGTACAAGAGTGTCTTCTGTCATTCTGTAATATATCATATGAACATTTTAAAAACGACTTTTTTTGGCTTTTTATCTTTAACACTGAACTCAGAAGTGCGAAATTAAGATCATTTCATTTATATGGAGACAGCATTTACCTCATACACATCTTCAACCTATGTAACAGATCCACGCGAACCTTATACTTTCCGATGTACAACATGGCACAGAGCTTTGGTTTGTACTTCGTCTTCATAACAGGACGCCGACGACCCACCGTTGAGTGCAATTTTTTTTATATAAATTAAAATTTACGAAAGAATTGGTATATGAAATACATCATAATCCTTTATATTTACACTGTTCATCTTTATCAAATATTCAAAATAAATTAAAATCAATTAAAAACAGAAATTAAAAGACAGATTAGCGGAAACTATTCAAAATGCATTTACTAGTAAAAACGGAAGCCGCAAATTCAAATATATAGTTATAGGCCATGATAAAACTTAATTTGTAAGGCAAAAATTCTGATTCCAAAAATAAATACACTGAAACAGATGTCATCCAGAAAATAAACTTTCTTATCGATAACATTTTTGTGGTGTTTGGAGGAAAGGTTTTTCAACATATTGTCGGTATTCCAATGGGCACTAACTGTGCTCCGCTTCTGGCTAACATATTCCTTTACTTATACGAAGCTGAATTCATTCAGTCTTTGCTTTCGCAAGGAAAGAAACAATTAGCTCTTGGCTTCCATTTCACTTACAGATATATAGATGACTTGCTTTCAATTAATAATCCTTCATTCGCGGATTATCTTAGCATCATCTATCCAAGTGACCGGAGGTCAAAGAAACCACAGAAAGTAGTATTTAGATATTATGTTGTCTTTCGACATTATTGGTCAATTGAACATCTCACTCTATGACAAACGTGACGATTTCAATTTAGCTATCACAAACTTTCCTTTCATAAGTAGCAACATTCCATCATCGCCGGCATACAAAGTATTCATATCTCAGTTAATACGTTATTCCAGAGCATGTTCACATTACAATGACTTTATTCTGAGGGCGAGGCGACTTTCAGATAAGCGACTCAACTAGGGTTATATATGTGCTAGACTAGCAACGTCACTGAGGAAGTTCTATGGTCGTTACGAGAGTCTTATTACTCCATATGATATCTCGACTTTTAAATGATATTCTGAACTGAGACCGATTCCGATCATTTTACGCCGATTTGACACCTTCTATACTAGAATGTTACCTACTTTGAGTTCTCCATATATAAATATATATATGGAATTTACATGATTTGACTCTTTCTACTGGGTATATGTCACGGGTATTGCTAGCAAGCAGGAGATGCTCACTCTCCCCGGGCACCTGACCTCAATCCATCATAAGGGTTCACATATGCTCTTCAAGTGGAACTATTTTGTTATTTTCCACTTTGTTTTCAATTTCGCTGATTTTGTATGTCCTCTGGTTTCATGATTTTCAGACTTAGGGTTTGGATTGTCCATCATCTTTACACTATTTGGTTTTAACACTTTGTCAATGAACTTTCCATAGGATCTATTATTTTATAACACTCTTGCTATGCATGCAGTTTAGTGCTTTAAATTAAATGTCTATATCTACAATGTTTACCACCTTCTCCTTATTTATAGAATAAGTTTATATTATAAGTACTAAGTAGAGGATATATATGAGGAGACTCTTTAATTATTACATATATCCTTCTAAATCATTGAGAGTTTCTATATATTGATCTAACCCTTTGTTATCAGTTTCTATGAACATTTGATATATCTTTACATCAATTTCAACCATGCTAGAATGTGTTGTTGAAAATGCCTGATTTTATGCTGCTGTCAAAACCGGACGGTAGAGAATATCCATTGACCGTGTAAAATTTGAATTCTGTATTACCGTCTGTAACATGACGCTTACTTTGTACAAGTGTGTCTTCTCTCATTCTGTAATACATCATATAAGTGCTTTAAAAACGACACTTTTTCGCTTTTTACAAACAAAACTCAGAAGTGCGAAATTAAGATCGTTTTAGCCCTCCGTATTTCTCCGCTTTTCACTTCACTTCACTTATATGGAGACAGCATTCACCTGATACACAGCACAAAATCTTCAACCTATGCAACCTTATACTTGCCAATGTGTATCATGGTACACAGCTTTGGTTTTTACTTCGTCTTCATAACAGGACGCCGACGACCCACCGTTGGGAGACGAACCTAGGATATTTCTATCACGAACATGGGATATTTCTATCACGAACCTGGGATATCTCTATCACGAACCTGGGATATCTCTATCACGAACCTGGGATATTTCTATCACGAAGCTGGGATATTTCTACCACGAGCGTAGGATATTTCCAATTTCGGTTATTTGTTTGAATCCATAATTATCATATAAACCTTTGAATACTTTATTCCACTTTCTACCCGTGTGTTAAAATATAAAGTATAAAGTGTTTCCTTTATTTTGAAAATCTCTTTCATATTGGTTCTTAAAACAGTTTATAAGAACTCGTTGTATTTAGTTTATTGCACTTTTACTTTAAATGAGATTTACTATAGTTTTGGTATATGAAATGCATAATAATCCTTTACATTTACACTGTTCGGCTTTATCAAATATTCCAAATCAACATTATTTGGCTTTAACATATTGTCAATGAACTTTCTTTAGGAACTATTATTTTATAACACTCTTGTTATGCATGCAGTTTTAGTGCTTTAAATTTAATATCTATATCTACAAGGTTTATACCACCTTCACTTAATTTACCTATAATAGATTTTCGTTTCATTCTACATGCATCTTTAAAATCCCATATGAAGTTGAAAACAATTTTATATATCGAATAAGTTTAAATTACAAGTACTAAGTAGAGGATATATATGATGAGACTCTTTAATCATTACATATATCCTTCTAATTCATTGAGTTTCTATATATTGATCTTACCCTTTGTTATCCATTTCCATTAACATTTTATATATCTTTACATCAATTTCAAGCATGCTAGAATGTGTTCTTGAAAATGCCTCATTATGCTGCTGTAAAAACCGTACCTTTGGAGCAATTCATTTAAAACTGTCATTATGTGCAACTCTATAATGGTTAACTACAATATACTATGCGATTGTCAGTGAAATTGATCGATGGGAAAATTTGGATACGTCGAGGCTACTACCTTGATATAAATACACAACTATATTTTTAATATTAGACACAGATAGACTTACCTGAATGTGGAGTACGAGGAGTACAATTCACAATAAAACTACACCACGTAGCAGATAAATATATCGTCCCATATATCAACCTAACATTGACATACCTACCGTATATGCTTGAATATAGGTATAGCAATAGATCCGAACGGGTCTATACCACTAGCCTGAGCACTTTGAGCACATTTCTTCCTTTGGGTTTTTTTATATTTAAAAATGACAACCCCTCCCCCCTAAATAAAAAAACCAAAACAAAACAAGACAAAAGAAAACAAAACAAACAAACATGACAAATTAAATCTTGAATTTTGAATTATAGTTCTTTACAATAACATTTATTCCAATACAGCCTTATCAAATGCTCAATATTTGTGCTTTACAAGTAAAATAAATTGAGAAAAGAACACAGAACACCAGAAATATGCAGAAACAAAGAAGTGTAGAAAGTTTTCAAGAAGCGTCAGAAGTTTAGTTTCAGAATGGAACCAACAACCCCCCCCCCCCAAAAAAAGATACCCTTTTAGATCACTGATGCATTCGTCTTGATGATCCATGTTGTCAGTGTGAAGAAAACCTTTGTCAAATGAGGATACTCTTTAGACCCTGTATTCCCAAATCCTAGATCCAGCAGCCCTATTTATAAAACAAACTTACGACTGAAATGTGTCGTACGGATAAACTTAGCGTATTAACAAATATTCTTAAACTTAAGTGAGTCCAGGACAAAATACACAGGGCTTTTTGGAGGGTTTTGTCTACACCCATGTGACCAACAAATATTATCTCAAGAATATTCTCTTGTAAAGAGGGGGAGGAGGATCTTGTGACCTTTAAGAATAGGACTTTGGTATATGGTTAGTTCCTTGCGGTGGTTCCAATACTCTAGTACAGATGGGAGGCAATGGTTTCTGGAATTAGGCCATCTATTGAAAATGGTGAATGGATGGAGGGAGCAGATTCTGTAGCTTCGCGACTTTCTTCTAATTTGCGGTTACTGACAGGGAGCTGAGTGACTATATGATGAATATAAGCATCAAAACCTTCAGAGTACTTGGGAGTAGTCTTGGATAAGGACTTTCTAGATAGGGTGTCTGCGACAGGTATCTGGGTATATAGGGATATAGGTGACCTTTAAGTCATAGTCTTGTAGCTGTGGGAGCATCCTCTGCAAGCAAGGGGGAACTGTGTGCAAGGGTTTCTTAAATATAGGGGCTAGGGCCTTGTGATCTGACTGTACAGATATTGGTGAAACCTTCGACAGCCAAATAAGATAGCAAATAATTCCTTTTCTATTTGAGCATATTCTACTTCATTAGGCGCTAAGGATTTTGATGCATAAGCTACTGCTTTACCATTTTGCATTATAGTAGCCCCAAGGCCATATTTTGGTGCATCCACTAGTAAGGTAGTGGCTTTTAATGATCAAAATATGATAACACGGGTTAGATTTAAAGGTAAGGACATGACCTTGTTAAATGAGTCAATTTGAGGTTTGTCACATGTGAATATTGCATCTTTAGCAAGTAACTGGCGTAAAGGTATCGTTATTTCAAAAAGGTTGGGTGCAAACTTGGACAAGTATGTGACCATGCCTAAGAATGTTCCTAGATCGGACCTGTTGGCCGGGGGTGCTAGTCCTGTCCGGCTGAGACCTTGTCTGGGTCAGGTTGTGTACCTTCAGACGTTATAACATGTCCAAAGTACTTAACACGGGAGAGACCAACTTGAAGTTTCTCTTTGTTCAATTTGAGTTTCTTTTGCTCTATTGAAAGCGCCACGTAGGGCTAGGTTATGCTCACTAGCGGTCTTACCAAAGACTAGAATATCATCAGCCAGAGCGATAACTCCAGGTATGTCATTGAATGCTTCGTCGTTTTTCCTCTGGAATAAGTCCTGAAAACAATAAAGGGCAAATGAAAGCCATAGGAACCTGTACCTTACCATGTGTTTATTAAAGATAGTGAGGTATGATGGAATTTTATTAACTTTAATGTTCCAGTAACCAGTTCCTACGTCTAGTTTAGAAAAGCCTTTAGTACCACTAAGATCTGGAAGGACATCTAATGTTTTCATAGAATGATAGGTTCTAAGTGCTGCCCTAGCTATTGAGGTCTTTTGGGTACAGACACACTCTGAATTTACCAGAATCAGGTTTCTCAACCACTACTAGCGAGTTAACCCATTCTGTGGGTCTGACGACTTTGGTTATTATACCTTGACCTGTCCATCAGCGAGTTTAGTTTGTAAGGCTATGGGGAATTTGCAGGGGTTGATGTATGACGGGGGGGGGGCGAGTTGGTTTACCATGGGGTCAATGCTTATATTGGACGCCCCTGGGAATAAACCAACGCTCTCAAAAGTATCTGAGAATTCAGAAAGAACTTGGTCCTAAATCATGGACGTACTATTTTTTACGGGCGAAACAGACGAGTCACACGAGTACACTAGTTTGATCAAACCGAAGTTGATACAATTTCTCATGCCTAAAATATGTGTAGACTTGGTATCCAAGATATGAAAGATAATATTTGATCTTTTGTCTTTATATAAGCAATCGAGTTTACATTGACCTAGTGTAGTTAATCATTGACTTGCATGCGCAGACAACATTGCATTACATGGGCTAATGGGAACAGACAGCGTCATGTACCAGCCTATAAACTCTTAGGTAAAATGTTAACCCGTGAACCAGTATCTAATTTAAGTTTTACGGGATTAGTACCGATCTACATGCTAGTATTACAAAATACTTGATCAACAATATTTTGGTTTACATCATTGATGCTAGTACATGTACCAATGCTATCAATGAAAAATTCAGACACTGAGATTGAATTGCTGAAATGTGAAGCATTATTGACATAATTACTATTATCATCAGATCCATCTCTGAACAATTTCCCCCCGTGAGGTTCCCGGGGTGATAAGAATAGGACCTCCGTACCTCTTGCGTGTCGTATGAGGCGACTAAGTGAGGCACCCGGGGAATTCTTATAAAAGATTCCCAAGCACCCTCTTGCTGCTCGCGGTTACAGACCAAATGAAGCATCCGTGGGATGCAACCCGTGTCGTTGGAGGACGGGATCCTGGTGGCTGAGGGCATTTTCAAACTGCGGTTTGTTCGTGTCCAACACTCCACTTTGGCCCTTACTTCAGCTAGACGGGCGGTCGGATGGGCCTGATCCTGATCAATCGGCTTTGTCATGCAAAGCCCTCACCTATCTTGCTTATTCCATCTTGAATTACTATGCATATTGTGTAATTTTGTCAAGTTTTATGGCATTTATTGCATCTTCCTATTTTTCATTTGAGAAGGCGGTGGCTTATGGGCCTATCGATTGTAAATTTAAAGTATTTGCATGTCATTGACTGTTATGAAATGTTTCTCGACTGGTACCCGAGTTACTTTTTCTGCAGTTAAATGCATTTCTTTACTTTATGGTCGAGTATACTCTTACAACTACTCCAGTGCATTGCTGTTGGAGATCCACAGTGTATTATCCGGTCCCTGTAGACACTCCCTGGAGGGTGGGTGGTTGTGGGAATGATTTTTAATCTTTTCTCATGGCGTCCTCTACACAAAACCACCAAACATTGTATAAACAAAAACGTCTTTTGAACAATATTGATAATACTGTTGTACAACTGATGATGACTGGTCTCGTTTTCTGGTGATATCTTCTGAAGATGGTGCTTTAGCTAAAGCTTCGCCGTTCTTAGTTGATAAAACTATTCAATCTGTTGCAGGAACAGTTAAAAATGTTACCAAGCAAAGGAACGGATATCTTATAGTCGAATGCTTGAAAAAACAACAATCAATCAATTTACTAACATTGGACCACATCGGTCACATACCTGTAAAAGTGTCTGTTCATCATACGCTCAATACGTGTCGCGGTATTTTGAGAGACCGTTGCGATGTTTTACTTGTCAAAAGTTTGGCCATTCACGGTACAGATGCAATCGCAAAAAAGTTTGTCATCGTTGTGGTCATGAAGAAGTTGAAAATATAGTTGTAGATGAATTTGATGGTGAAGTCATGGATCATGAGGACGCCCATTTTGAAATGCCTTGTGACTGTACACCCTTTTGTGTGAATTGTAAGGGGAACCACTGTTCATCCTCGAAACAATGCCCCGCGTATTTACGCGAAGTTAAAATTATAAAAATAAAAGTTGAGAGAGGTGTTTCTTTTTATGATGCAAGATTGTTGTATGATGCTTCCCATGCTCGTTCTTTGGCAACAAATAGTTACGCTACTGCCGTTCTCACAAAGAACACAGCAACTGTTGGTTGTCAAACTGAGATTTGTGGTATTCAAACTGAATTACCAAGTCCATCCTTCAATGTAAAAAGTGCCTCGACTTCATCATCAAAGTCATCTCAAGTGTCATCTTCGCATGTAAAACCATCTGTGCCCACAAAACCGAGTCAGTCATCGAAAAAATACAAAATAAAAGTAAAACAAATAAACAATCTTCTAATACGCGTGTTGCAGACGCAGCTACGAAAAACAGATTTGATGTTTTACGAGAGGAGGATGAAGGATGCTCCTAATATACGAGGCAGTGAGAATTCTCACAATATCAATACACGGGATTGTAGCAAATCCCCAACTAAAAGATGTCGCAAGCCTTCTCTTGCTCGTTTCAAAGAGAAATGAATAATTTGGATAATATAATTCAGTGGAAGTGTAGAGGTATAAAAGTTAATTTTAATGAATTGAATATTCTCAATAAAAAATTCTCTCCAGCAGTATTATGTTTACAAGAGACCCATCTTAAAGACACAGATTCTTTTCAATTTAAAAACTTTGCACAATATAATGTTTATAGTAATAATGAGAGAGCTGCGGGTGGCTCGTCAATTTTTATTAGAAATTCTATGTTGCATAGTAGTGTTACTTTACACACACCTTTACAAGCTATTGCTGTGCGTGTTACATTACATAAAACAATAACGTTTTGTTCAATATATTTCCCTCCGACTTTAAATATAAATCGTAGAGAAATAGACAACTTGGTTGAACAACTACCTAAACCATTTATTATATTGGGTGATTTTAATGTTCACAATATCCTGCGGGGCAGTGATAGTAATGACGCCAAAGGTAATATAATTGAAGATTTTATAGCAAAACATGTTTTATGTGTCTTTAATTATGGGTCTAGTACCTATTTACATCCAGGTCATGGTACTTATACTTCAATAGATCTTACTATAACTGATCCATCGCTTTTTACTGACTTTGTTTGGTCAGTTCATGACGATTTGTGTGGAAGTGATCATTTTCCATTTATATTAAAAAGTAATTTTGCATCAAGTAATACATGCATTCCACGTTGGAAGCTAAATAAAGCTGACTGGAGTCAATTCCAATCTGATTGTCTTACAAATCTAAATCAAGTAAATCATTTTAGTAAAACTGATCCTATTCTTTCGTTTACAAATACACTTGTTCAGATTTGTGAAAAGAATATTCCCAAAACCTCTACTTTTCAAAAAAAAAAAGAAATATAATCCTTGGTTTGACGATACTTGCAAAAGTGTTATCAGAGATCGTAAAAAGGCCGAAAAGGTATTCAAAAAGCATCCTATTACTTCTAATTTAAATAAATTTCGCCAGTGTAGAGCTGCTGCCAGGCGCACAATTAATCATAGCAAACGTTTATCATGGAGAAATTATGTCTCCAAAGTCAATAATCGCACGCCTACTAATAAGGTATGGAAGATGATAAATAAAAGTAAAGGCAAAGGTACTCCAACTACTGTTAAACATCTAGTTCATAATTCTGATGTTTTAACATTTAAACACGATATTGCTAATTGTTTAGGGGAGACCTTTTCGAAAAACTCTTCTTCTGATAACCGTCTTCCTCAGTTTCGTCGTATTAAACAAAAATCTGAAAAAATAAAACTGTAGTTTGAATCAAATAATCAAGAAGATTATAATGAGCCTTTTTCGATCGAAGAATTACATTATTCGCTACAGTGCTCTAATGATACTGTAACTGGTACAGATGAAGTGCATTATCAAATTTTAAAACATCTTCCATTGGAATCTTTACATATTCTACTAAATATATTTAATTACATATAGTTGAATGGTGAATTTCCACAATCGTGGAGAGATCATATTGATTCTATTAATAATAGGCCAATATCTTTAACGAGTTGTATATGTAAAAGTTTAGAACGTATGATTAATGAGCGTCTTGTCTGGTTCCTGGAACACAACAATCTTCTCACTGATATTCAGTGTGGTTTCAGGAAGCAGAGAAGTACCACTGATCATCTTGTGCGCCTTGAAACATATATTCGTGATGCTTTCATAAATAAACAACATGTAGTTTCTATCTTTTTTGATCTGGAAAAGGCGTACGATACGACCAGGAAATATGGTATTTTAAAGGATTTATATGATCTGGGTTTAAGAGGCAGTTTGCCTATTTTTATTTCAAATTTTCTGAAAGATAGACGTTTCAATATTCGACTGGGTGTCACATGTTTCTGATTCTTTTGAACAGGAGATGGGCGTTCCACAAGGAAGTATACTATCTGTTACTCTTTTTAGTATTAAAACAAATAGTCTGGCACAGGTGTTGAAAAACGATATCGATGGTTCTCTATATGTTGATGACTTTTTGATTGTTGTTGCGGGAAAAATATGAATATGATAGAACGGAAACTTCAGTTGTGTTTAAATAATATATTTCAGTGGTCTATTGAAAATGGTTTTAAATTTTCAAAAAATAAAACTTCTTGTGTGCATTTCTGTCAAAATAGACGAATGCATAGTGACCCTGAACTTTTTATGGACGGTAATAGAATAAATGTTGTCAATGAAGTTAAATTTTTTGGTGTTATATTTGATAAACGACTGTCTTTTATACCGCATATAAAGTCATTAAAAGTAAAGTGCTTAAAAGCCTTAGATATATTAAAAGTTTTATCAAGTGCAGAGTGGGGTGCTGAAAGTACAACCTTGCTTCAGCTTTATAGATTGCTGGTTCGATCAAAGCTGGACTATGGTTGTATTGTTTGTGGTTCGGCTAGAAAGTCCTATTTACAGCTTCTGGACACCATACATCACCAGGGCTTAAGATTAAGTTTTGGTGCTGTCAGGACCTCACCTGTACAAAGTTTATACTCGGAAGCAAATGAAACACCCTTGAAGGAAAGAAGAGTTAAATTAACATTACAATATATCATTAAATTGTATGCAAATCCATCAAATCCTGCATTTAATTGTGTCTTTAAGCCGAAATATGAAATACAATATAATAATAAACCAAATAACACTAAAACTATCGGATTACGTGTTAAACCACTTATCGAGGAGGCTGGCATCACGCTATCTGATATAGCTAAATACGAAATATCTTCTTCACCACCATGGTTGATGAAGAGATCTACAGTCGTACTAAAATTATCAGATTATAAGAAACTTGATACCAATCCTCTCCAATATCAACAAATGTTTTTGGAGATTGCGTCTTTGTACTCCGATTATAAATCATATTATACAGATGGTTCTCAGGCTGATGATAGCGTTGCAGCTGCTGCAGTAACAGATAACGACATTTCTCTATCCGTACGTTTACCTACTAAGAGCGCTATATTTACTGCTGAAGCTAACGCTGTACTTTTAGCCCTTACTCACATCGAAAGAAATAAATATTCCAAAAATATCATTTTTCTTATTTTTTATCGTGTCTTCAGGCTATTAAATATTTCAATACCAATAATCTATATGTTCTGAAGATTTTAAAGAAAGTTGATTTTCTGTTGACAAATAATTTGGAAGTTTTATTTTGTTGGGTTCCAGGATATATGGGTTTGGTTGGGAATGTTAGAGCTGATAAAGTAGCAAAAGAAGCTGTATGTAGATCTAATACTGTGGGTAAAATTCCACTTTAAATCTTCTATTTTAAATTATATTGAGAATTTGACACAAGAAGCTTGGGATCATGAATTTAACAATAAAGTTCATGATTTCAAGCCAATTTTTAAAAATAAACTACATTGTTATCATGGTAATCGTCGAGATGAAGTTGTTACTTATAGACTCCGCATAGGACACTCCTGGATAACTCATTCTTACCTGTTAAAGGAAGAGCCTCCTCCAGAGTGTGTCCCTTGCGGATGTCTATTAAGTATTAAACATATATTATTAGAATGTGCAGACACTGCACACATTCGAAATGATTATTATAGTGTAAAAACTATGAGCGAGTTATTTGAAAATGTCAGTATTTGGAAAGTTCTGGGATTTCTAAAAGAAGTTAACTTATATAGTAAGATATAGTATATTGTAATATAACATAATTTAATTGTGTATACATGTACATTTTAGTTGTATAATTTATGTGTAGATACGATATACAGCGAGAGCTGGTCTTTCGTAGATATTTTTAATTGTTTCTTATGTGATTCGATTTATGTTAACTTGTGACCGTCGCCATATGGGTGGAATATTCCCGGTGCGACGTAAAACAATAATCTATCTATCTGAACAATTTCAGTTGTTTCTGACACCATGCAATGCTATTGATACCATCTGATGAGACCGGCAATCACGACACAAACCATGCGTGTGCGATTTCATTTTATTCTCCAATGTTCTCTAAAATCACATGACATAAATCAGTCAGATTCAAGAAGGATAACTCCAACATGAAAATGATACTGCAACAGTAACTTCAAGAATGACTTTGAATCCCATTTAAGTGCATCACTATAACAAACAGACTGTGATTGGATTGTCGCACTCGTGTGTCTTTCGGAAAAATGGAAAAAAAAAGAAGTTTGCGTTTTGACTAAATTCCCAAAACATGCCGTCCATATTTTCACAGAGGTTGGGTATTTAGTCAGATCGTTAGGACTGCCAGAGGTCGTGTTAAAGGTCATAGCCTTATATATCTTATTTTTCGTATTCATTTAATACAATGAACGATTCAGGTTAAGTGATAAATAGATGGCGCACCAGAACTCGAGTTAAAATATTAAAAGAAAAATCATGACTCAATTTATTTAGTGGTATGAAATGAAAAGAGGTTGGTGGGTTGGTCGGTGTTCTACTTCGCTTTTAACAATTTGTCAGTCACGTCATATGGCGATTTGGAAGCAGGAGGTAACCAACATCTTAAACATAATGGTGAAACCCAGGAATTCGGCCCCGATTGTATGCGCTGCATGATGACCTAAAATGAAATCTTTTTCTTTGCCTATCAGTGTGATCTTTCTCGTTTGTAAAAAAAAATTTCTCAACAATCATGGGAATAATCTGAGATTTATGTCTCAGGAATAATTTAATTCTAATATATTTATACTAAACAGTTCATTAAAAAATCGTTATAAGGATAAAATTGAATCTACTTCTGTTTCTGTAGGTTTTGTAAAATAATGTTACATAGGCAACCCACATACACTACAGGACATTTAGAATCAATGAACTTTATGCAGAAGTGATTGTCATTGTAAAGAAGTATTCCATTGTGTTCGTGTCCCATACTGCTCAGATAGAGAAGTTTCTGTAAATATTTTCATAGTCATTAGGCCGTTTGGTCCAATCCTGACATTCTATTAACTGCAATTAATTTCTGAATAATATTACATATTTTGAGTGATATGTATTTGAGTTCAAATTTATTGTTTTTAGAATAATTCGTCAAAATGCTTTCTTTGTAATAGCACCGTTTCGTGTTCCTCCGGATTACCGTTTTTATTCTAACTTTTATAACGCTAAAAAGTTCCTCAGCGTCGTTTCCGGTATACATAGTTTACACTATGACACCGGAAATGGGTCAGTGGAACTTTATTGACGTGACATGTATAATTCCGGACTCGTAACGGTGTTCCGGCGTAACTCGAAACGTCGCTATTGAAATACCCAAAATGAATTTATATGGAAGAAAGACAACTCCTGCAGAATCATTGTCTCGTTTACATGACCTAACTTGAACATTATCATGTGCAATATTTTGTTGATAACTGTTTTGCAATGTTTTGTTTTGTTTTGACATAAAGAATATATAATACATTCAGAGGATTTACTTATTTCAATGTAGTGGAATATAAAATGGATAGTTTGTTTGCTTTCAATTTTAAGTTGGTGATATGCGCTCATGTCAAATTCGCTCTCGGCAATATATAACGGTGAAAAATAGTTTTTCTTATTAAGTTCATAATTATGGATTGAAAATGTGTAACTCAAGGTCCGGGTAGCCGAACATTTAGAGCGTATGACGCTTGCCGACTGGGTACCCAAGATCATACGTTCGAACCCCAATATGGGATTTAATCAATGTGTATGTGTCACTGTATGTCTTAACATGTATAATAATAACATTCCTCACAGGTATACCACAAAAGGATCAGGATACAATAAGAGGTAAAAGAAACAGGTAAGAGAAAGAGTGTGAGGTGAAGAAAGATGGAGGATGGAGAAGAAAAAAAGGGGTAGGAGAGAAGATATAAGGACAAAGAAAGAAAACTGAAGATGGAAGAAGAGACATGAAGCAGTAAGAGACCCCCGGAGTAGTAGAATCCTGGATCCGCATATTTGAAAAGTAAGAGTAAGTCCTGCTCCTCCCCGCCTGACCTGGGTTTTGATGGACGGGGAATAGGGCAGAGCCTGCGGCTGTTGATGCCCCAGGGGTGGGGCAAGACTTCGGATAGTTACTACCTCCCACTGACTTCTTTTGAAGACATGTAGAGAAAGTGGGAATTCTATGACGAATAAATATTGATGGACAAAACGAAAGTATAGGCCTAGGACATCATGCACATTGTGCCCTCTTGAGCTTGTTGCTGTCTCTCCATCCAACATCTTCCATACCCTTTAAAACATTCCAGACCGCGTGAGAGCGCTTGACAGCCACGTTTGTTTGTTTACAACTTAAAACTGATATTAACATGTACATATAGAAGGATCTGAAGGAGAATCGACATATACATTGTATATTTAAATATAGGAACATATTACTGTGTAAGTGAAATATTTTGAATTAACTAAAACCGTTACGAATTAAGGAATTTAAGGCCTGACATTTAGTCCCCACAGACCTGTTAGTCCAGGAAAGCCTCTAATAAATTGCAACAAAAATTATTTTGCCACCATGCATTTCTTTGAAGTCCCTAAAACAGCAGAAAAAGGGGTAGGCAGCGATCCTACTGGGGATATTTCCCTAATTTGCATATTTCAAAATGGCCACCAAAATAGTAATGTTTCAAATGGACGGGTCACGAAATAGATCATATATTTATTTCTATGTGCAAATTGCAGTGAGTGATTTAAAAGACTAAAGTGTGTATCACAGATAAAGGAAGATGTTAATGTCAAAAATATATAATTTGGATTGCCCGTTCATTTGCATAAATCCAAAATCGCCGCCAAACAGACTATTTTACATGCAAAATACACTAATTGAATCATACATTCACTTTCAAATACAATTTTTGAGCAATTCAAAAGTCTTAAATATGTAACTCGGTTAAATAAGTCTGTTTGTATCTAATATAAAAAATATGAGTGACCCTTTCATTTGCATAAATCAAAAATGGCCTCAAAAATATTTTTATACGCGAAACACAGTAATTGAATCCTATATTCACTTTCAAATACAAATTTTGAGCAGTTTAAAAGCATCAAATATGTATCATAGTCAGAAGTCATGTGCTTAGGAGGATAGGGGTCGTCACTTGGAAATTTATATGAATATTTAGCAGGATATGTGTCGCCACTTGAAAATCTAAATGAAAGATCTAGCAAGATATGTGTCGCCACATGGTATAAAAAGTTAAATACTCTAAAAGAATCTGTACATGTTAAGTTTTGTAATAAAACATGCCCTGATTCAAATAAATGTTCTAAACATGGAGATTTGTTGTATCTGCAATCCGTCTACAGATGATGGACGACCAATAGTTGTACTAAAAGTAACGGGAAGCAGTGGTGTAAACAATGCTAGTGAACAGGGAGGCAGCAGCATAAGGTCATGTCATGGACAGCGAGTTCATCAGCACTGCCGACTTGATTTTTGTTCTGAACACGACATATGCTGCTGCCTCGCTGTATATTATACCCTTATTCCCCCCATAACAAAGCTGTGTGGTTTATACTGGAATCACCATGTCCGTCTTTATGTCTGTAGAATAGCTTGTCATCGCAACTCCTCCTACACTGTTCAATGGAATTCCCCCAAAACGTGGCAGAAATAAAAAGTAGCAACTGAAGATTTGAATGAAGGGAGAAAATTCAGCTCTGTAAATTTTTGCAGTAGTTATTTCCCTTTGAACATAAAAAAAATATGAATTACATTAGACTTTTTGTCAATAGTTTGTCATCGCAACTCCTCCTACATCGTTCAATGGAATTTCTCCAAACCTGACCTCGAGATTATAAAACTTTTGGAGCACCGAGTACTTGCTCAAACTCGAGCAAAACTCGAAACTCACTGAGATTGAGATTATACTAAATTGGAACATGATAGCGAGCTCCCATCTCAAGCATATACTCGAAAATCTCAAGATTGTTTAGAACCTTACTCAGAACTGTACACGAAATGTAAATATATGTAATAATAAAATAAGACGTAGACAACGTCGAATAAATTACCAAACTCGCTGTCCCTATGGTTTTCGTGACCGGTAAAATGCACTTGACGGTCTTAGGGAAGATGAACTTTTAAATCGTTCTCGAAAGTGTTTATTACCTCACCCGTACTCTTACTCGAGAGCCGTCCTCGAAAGAGTACAGGTTTGAAGTTTCAGTGCGGATTTGGAGTCGAAAACGTGTAAAAGTTTTATAACCTTGGGGCCCGGTAGAAATGAAGAGTATCGCCTGATATGCTATGCATAAAAGAAGAGAATTCTGCTCTTAAATATTGTGCAGCAGTTATAGCCCTTTGAACTCAAAAGAATCATGAATTATATTGTGACATGTTGTCATCGCAAATTCTCCTATTCACACAATTGTTGCCCTTGACCTAAGGTTGTCTTATGACCTTGAACCAAGGTCATGTTATGACCTTGAACCTAGTTCATATCTACAAAGTCAAGTCTAAGTGTTAAAATCAGAAATCCGAATGCAAATGAGTATTTAATTGCGTTCTTTGATTTCGTAAAATATAAAATGTAAAGATGATGGATAAATTCAAAGCACAAGTCCAAAAATAATAAAACCAGAGGACATACAAAATCAGTGAAAATGAAAAACAAATGGAAAATAACAAAATATGTCTACTTGAAGAGCATATGTGAACCCCTGTGATGGAGTGAGATCAGGTGTCCGGTTAGAGTGAGCATCTCCTGCTTGCTAGCAACACCCGTCACATATACCCAGTAGAAAGAGTCAGATCGTGTAAATTCCATATGTATTTATATATGGAGAAGTCGAAGTAGGTAACTTTCTAGTATAGAAGGTGTCAAATCTGTGTAAAATGATCGGAATCGGTCTCAGTCCAGAATATCATTTAAAAGTCTGGATAACGAGATATCATATGGAGTAATAAGAGTCTCGTAACGACCATAGAATTTCATCAGTGACTTTGCTAGTCTAGCACATATATAACCCTGGTTGAGCAGCTTAACTGAATGTCGCCTAGCCCTCAGAACAAAGTCACTGTAATTTGAAGATGCTCTGGAATAACGTATTAACTGAGATATGAATACGCCGTATGCGGGCGATGATGGAATGTTGCTACTTATGAAAGGAAAGAATGTGATAGCGAAATTGAAATCGTCACGTTTGTCATAGAGTGAGGTGTTCAATTGACCATTAATGTCGAAAGACAACATAATATCTAAATACGAAGTAGAATAACTACTTTCTGTGGTTTCTTTGACCTCAAGTTCACTTGGATAGATGATGCTAAGGTAATCTGCGAATGAAGGATTATTAATTGAAAGCAAGTCATCTATATATCTGTAAGTAAAATTGAAGCCAAGAGCCAATTGTTTTTTTTTTTCCTTGCGAAAGCAAAGACTGAATGAATTCAGCTTCGTATGAGTAAAGGAATGTGTCAGCCAGAAGCGGAGCACATTTAGTGCCCATTGGAATGCCGACAATTTGTTGAAAAACCTTACCTCCAAACACCACAAAAATGTTACCGATAAGAAAGTTCAACATCTGGATGACAGCTGTACATGTTTCAGTGTATTTATTTTTGGAATCAGAATTTTCCCTAACAATGTAAGTTTTATCTTGGCCTATTACTATATGTTTGAATTTGCGGCTTCCGTTTTTACTAGTAAATGCATTTTGAATAATTTCCGTTAATCTGTCTTTTAATTTCTGATGAGGGATCGTTGTGTAAAGAGTTGAAAAGTCAAAAGACTTGATAGAGTGAATTTTAGTAAAACTTTTTGATTTTAGATTTTCTAACAACTCTTTTGAATTTTTAAGGATCCACATTTGATTAATTCCACTTTTGGAATATACTGTTTCGCAATATCTATGAAGGCCAGATTTAATTTCTGATAACATTTTTGTGAGTAGCATCGATACAGATTTTGTGGAACACTTCGAGGAACCAGCGATAAAGCGTTGTTTGTAAGGATTTTTGTGCATTTTTGGAATGCAGTACAAATATGGAAGTTCTAAATTTAATTTATTTGAGTCAATACCAAACGTATTGAGCAGATTTATGATTCTCGAGTACTTCCGAAACCGAAAAGTTCGTGAGAGTATAAGTACGATTTCCTGGAGCTGAGTTTAATCCTAATTCTATCACTAGGCTGTCAAAGCAATATTACTTACAAGTAAATGTATAATTATTGGATGCTTTATCTGCTGGTGTAATGATATAATGTGTTCTCTGACAACATCAGGATCTTTAAAAATAGATTCGAATCTGGTGTTTACAGAACATTGTAATTTTTTAATTTTTGATCTTAGCAGTCCTGCAATAGATTTTATCCATTCCGAAAGAGTGTCGATCTGTACTTCCTCTCTTTTTGCCCATCGTGTGGCATATTCCTCGTAGAAGTTGATAATATTCTCAAAATTTTGGCTCCATGTGAATGATCTGGGTTCTCTGTATTTTGGACCTTTAAGTAAAAGTTCTCTTAATTTGGTGTTTGTAACAATATCAAGATCACCAGTAATGATATGGCCACTGGGAGAATACATAGAATTGCAGCACTGCTGAGATCAAAAATTAAAAAAATTTCAAGACTCTGTAAACACCAGATTCGAAGCTATTTTCAAAGATCGTCTTGTTGTCAGAGATCTTACATTCCTCCAGGGACATTATATCATTACCCCAGCAGATAAAGCTTCTAATAATTATTCACTTACCTGTAAGAAATATTACTTTGACAGTCTAGTGCAAGAATTAGGATTAAACTCAGCTCAAGGAAATCCTACTTATACTCTCAAGAACTTTTCGGTTTCGGAAGTACTTGAGAATCATAAATCTGTCCTTAATACGTTTGGTATTGACACAAATAAATTAAATTTAGAACTTCCATATTTGTACTGCATTCCAAAAATGCACAAAAACCCTTACAAACAACGCTTTATCGCTGGTTCCTCGAAGTGTTCCACAAAATCTGTATTGATGCTACTCACAAAAATGTTATCAGAAATTAAAACTGGCCTTAATAGGTATTGCGAAACAGTATATTCCGGAAGTGCAATTAATCAAATGTGGATCCTTAGAAAATCAAAAGAGTTGTTAGAACTTCTAAAATCAACAAGTTTCACTAATATTCACTCTATCAAGTCTTTTGACTTTTCGACTCTTTACACAACGATCCCTCATCAGAAAGTCAGATTAGCGGAGATTATACAAAATGCATTTACCAGTAAAAACGGAAGCCGCAAATTCAAATATATAGTTATAGGCCATGATAAAACTTACTTCGTTAGGGAAAATTCTGATTCCAAAAATAAATATACTGAAACAGATGTCATCCAGATGTTGTACTTTCTTATCGAAAACATTTTTGTGGTGTTTGGAGGTAGGTTTTTCAACAAATTGTCGGCATTCGAATGGGCACTAACTGTGCTCCGCTTCTGGCTGACATATTCCTTTACTCATACGAAGCTGGATTCATTCATATCTTGCTTTCGCAAGAAAAGAGACAATTGGCACTTGGCTTCAATTTCACTTACAGATATATAAGTGACTTGCTTTCAATTAATAATCCCTCATTCGCGGATTACCTTAGCATCATCTATCCAAGTGAACTAGAGGTCAAAGAAATCACAGAAAGTAATAATTCTATTTCGTATTTAGATATTATGTTGTCTTTCGAAATTAATGGTCAATTGAACACCTCAATCTATGACAAACGTGACGATTTCAATTTCGCTATCACAAACTTTCCTTCCATAAGTAGCCAACACTCCATCATCTTCCGCATACGGCGTATTCATATCTCAGTTAATACGTTATTCCAGAGCATGTTCAAATTACAATGACTTTGATTTGAGGGCTAGGCGACATTCAGATAAGCGGCTCAACCAGGGTTATATATGTGCTAGGCTAACAACGTCACTGAGGAAGTTCTTTTGTCGTTACGAGACTCTTATTACTCCATATGATATCTCGTTATCCAGACTTTCAAATAATATTCTGGACGGAGACCGATTCCGATCATTTTACACAGATTTGACACATTCTATACTAGAAGGTTACCTACTTTGACTTCTCCATATATAAATATATATGTAATTTACATGATTTGACGCTTTCTACTAGGGATATGTGACGGGTGTTGCTAGCAAGCAGGAGATGCTCACTCTGCCCGCGCATCTGATCTCGCTCCATCATAGGGTTTCACATATGCTCTTCAAGTAGACATTTTTAGTTATTTTCTACTTGGTTTTCATTTTCACTGATTCTGTATATTCTCTGGTATCATGATATTCGGACTTCCGGTTTGGACTTATCCATCATCTTTACATTTCATGGACTAGTCACCATATACGTGAAATAACCATGAAGTGACATAAATAATAATCAATCAATCATTCATTAAGGTACAAGATATATGTCCATTGAAAGTGAATGCATCCTGTCTGGACATTTTAAATGAAGATATTCATCAACATTTTTGGTTTCTAGTTTTTCCTCTTCTTTTCTCTCTTAAGATCCCTAAATAGTTCAGAAGGTTTTGGTGTGTCTATCAGCCAGTCTGAAGAAATTTGTCAAACAAGGGTACCAAATGATGTTTTCTCCATTACCTTTGATCCATCTCTTTAGATATCAGGCGAGAAAGCTGCATCACTTGTTGATAGTTATTTTATCAACACCCTTGCACTGTTAAACAGGAGAACATACAGATGGAAATATGGAAGACCGATAAGAGAACAATATATGTTCACACATATACATTTAAGGGGCATATAAAGGTCAAATTTGCAGAAATACCTGAGTATTTATACAATTAAGATCCAAATTTCAATTTATATGGACTCAGAGCCACATACTTATTCCATGTAATGAAACACTGATCATCAAGTAATTCATTAGCACACAGCCATTTACCATAGCTATGTGAGTACAATGCCATATAACATATGTAGTTGTTAACGTTTTAATTTTGATGGTAACTTTTGACTTCTTTAACATTCTGGCAAAGTATGATATTTATCAGAAGTGCAAAACATGTATTACAATAATTAGCATAATACCCTGATACAAAAAAATGAAAGAATTCAGAGAAAATTACTGTAAACAATAAAATTACTACTAGTATTAAGGCGTTCAATCCATAAAGAGCACTTATTAGATCTTGGTAGATATAACTTTGATCTTTGAAATGAATATATCATTTTGAAGAATCTTACAAAATAAGACCTTTTACAGAAAGAATTTTTGAAAGATATTGTTGTTTCATCCTAAATAGGGATATCTAAAGTTTGTATTGAACCTTATGAGAATTACCTATGTTCTGCTTATATTTCTTCACAAAAGACAAAATTTAGGATAAATTCACGTTGAAAAGGTCTATAATATTTCAATTCTCCAAGTTCAATAAACAAAAGTAAAGTTCACCGAGAAGAATTTCTGCACAATAAGTTTTTAAAAACTTTGAACAAGGGGAGATAACTCTTGTGATGGCATTCATATTGTACTATCCCAAGTTTTACAATCACTAACAACAGTACCATTTAAGATAACATGTATAATGTTATAACAACCCACCATATCGTACAGTACTTATTTGTCTGTCTTAGTTATGGATGGAAACCTTAAATACAAATGTAAACAGTCAATATAAAACAGTATGATTTTATATCAAATAAAGAAAATAATAAACTTATCCACAACAGCCATTATTCCTGTATAAATCCAGTATGCCATGTATATGTATATTCATCAAAATAGCAGCACTGACATTAATTACACTTGTATATTGTTTGATAAATAATACACAAATATTTGGATTTTTTTAAGCATAATATAATAAAAGTACTATGCATACATGTGTATAGAACTACATTCATTTAAAAATCCCTGACACTACTTATATATTAACTATTCCGATTACATGATAAAATAATATTCCAACATGTTTTACATGTAGTTTATCATAAAAATATAACATTTACATCTCAATATATTAACAAATGCACTATGCATGTATCTACATAACACGATCCTTTCTAGTTACAGCTTCCTTGAGTCATTCGTGTTTATCACCCATTCAAAAATGTTTCATCAACTTACAGACTGCATGATATTCTCCACAACCTTTAACCTTTATTTAATCTCATTCCAAAATGACACAAATGAACAATAAGGCATATTTAACACGTCAATACATATCTAGACATGAGAACAGTTTAATGTTCTCATCAGTGGACATACTCTCATTATGATCATCTGTCCAGTTTCTAACCCATTACACTCAGATTATGATGCTCATTTCTAGACCACTTAGCTATTGAGTTTTTCATGCATGATTATCAAATGATTCTTATTATCGATATTTCATCTAGCTTTACAGTATTCATGATACTTAGTTGAATTCCCTCTGAATTCAATTCTCACTTAAAAAAGAAAGACTGTCCCATGCTGCAGTTGTTCTAATCAAGTGAGCTGGTCCATTGTAATTTAATACAAATAAGTTTGACATTTATTGTATTTCATGAAAAAGAACACAAGTCAAAAGAGTTTAGCAAAAACAAATCTTGAAGTCATGACATATGTCTGGAAAGACTAGATAAGAATTTGGTGCAATTTTCTTTTTTAATAAACTCCCAGTATCATACTCTAAAATATACAAAAATATACAATCAGCTAAACGTATTATACACAGTATTAAGTGTATAGTCTATTACTCAAGGCCTTTCTATTTAGAGTACCTGGTCATGGAGAAAAATGCATCAAACAAAATTCTAGCTTAAAGCATTCATTACTGCACTAGCAAAATGCAAGTTAACCATTAGATTCAAAGAAAGAGAGTGATTAATCTCACATCTGGGTGGGGGTTTTTTTTTGGGGGGGGGGGGGGGTGTTGTTTTTCTTTTATTATTATTATCTTTATTTTACACATTTTGGGGTATGGGCTGAACTGAACTCTCAGAAACATTGCAAATGTGAGGAGTACTTATATCTTTTCCATTAGTGCCAGTATCTTGTGACATGAAACCTGTAAAATTAGTTGTATTAGGTCTGAGGTTTAACAGTAAGAATTGCCCACCACCCAAAAACAATCCACGCCACTCTCCAATGGTATTTACATAGATAGTCATCATCTAATATTGTCCATTTCAAAATTTAAGATGCTTTGTAAGCATTTCCACCATAATTCCTACAATTGTGGTTTATTTCTGTGTATGTGATATGTGTAGATATTATGCTGAACTCCCACATTTACTCCACATGTCATGTCAATGGTTTATGTCTACTTCTCCATTTTGCCAATGGTAAAGCCTGCTGTCTGTAAGGCCACACTAATGTCGTTGTAAACATTGATATCTTCAATAGAAGCAGGCACCTGAAATAAGAGAAAGAGGTAGGAACATTTAGTCAACAGAAGCCATTCAAATTCATACAGACAAGTACACTAATCATGGAGAATGTATTTATACAGTTTTATATTCTTATTTCCCTTAACTACCACTACCCTTAACTACACATAAAATTTGCATTCAAGCCTCTATTCTTCATACATGCCCATGGTCATGTTGATATTTTTGCAAAATATTTTAAGTACTTTTATGAGAGTATATGGTTATTTATCAGTGTTGATCCCATAGGATTGGAATATAAGTTACTTCGATTTGAACAAAATACAAGCTCAATATCATAATGACAAAGATTTAAAAATAAACTGTTGTATTCTGAATTATAAAAAAATGCCATATAAACAATGTACACTAAATACAAGTAAAGCTATTGTGCAAATCAGTTCTAATCTGAAAACAAAAAGGTGGTTAATATAATATGTATACATATATGTATATATACATATAATATACAGTCTACCTTTGATAACTTACTTTGGAACTTTAATAGGTTCGAGATTCAAAGTTTACTAGTTGTTTTTTTTTTTTTTTTTGTTTTTTTTTTTGTTTTTTTTTGTTTTTTTTTTGAAATTTTCAAAATGTTCTATTTATTGCATGCATGACACTTATATTAGGAGTTCATTAGAAAATTATAATGAAAATATGTGCTTTTTTTTAAATTCTTTTTTCATATTAAGAACATAATATACAAAAAATGGGTGGTGTTAAAACCCTACCTATCCATATTTGTTCTCATTTGATCAAAAGATCAAAAATATATAGTCTTAACATACTTCATGCATATTTTGATAATTCCTTAATCAAACATGTACATGTATACTGTTAGAATGCATTGTATATGTAAATCAGCAGGATATAGACAACTCTTATTTGTGGTATAATATTTTTACTTCATGGTTCAGTATCAATATTAGAATCCCCTATATCCCTTATATTTATTTTCCTTTTGCAATACCATATATACCAAATAAATAAAAGAAATATAAATGTATCCAGGTTAGATTTCGCGCATAGTAGGATTTTTATTACCCAACTCCCCTTATTTTGTCCCAAAATCATTATAAAAACAATGAGAGGGCAGCTCTGGCAAAAATGAGTTATATGTGTGGTTCATAATTTTACTCTTCTATGCTGCACTCTTTCTACAATATTTGATATTTATTTGAACGTAATTTTTGTACCTAATCATACTGTTGTTAATATTGATTGATTAGTTGATTTTTGTTTAACGTCACACCACGAATATTTCACATATATGGTGACGGCATCTGTCTGATGCGGGGCATACAAATTTTGACCTTTGCAACGGACCCACCCGAAACAGCGAGGGATCTTTAACATGCCATGCATACCACGACATGGGGCCTCGGTTTTTACTGTCATATCCGAAAGACAGGACACCGGCATGACCAGAGTGGGACTCAAACCCCGGCTTCCCGATCAGGAGGCAAGTGTGATACCACTAGGCCACGCCAGCTTACTTGTTGTTAATAAAATGAATAGAAAGAATATAAGGGCCACATGATTATTTACAGAATACAGGGGCCAGTTGTTTGAAACTTTAACCACCGATTAAGTTAACCAACAGTAAAATTTCATCTGGCTGTATCTTTGAAATCAGAAGACTTTAAGTCATAGTCTGTGTACTAATTTGTAATATATGAAATAAGCTTCTAAAAGTAATTTTGATTTTTATACAGAAATCTTATAAATTAAACTAATTGTCTCTCAAACTTTAACCACTGGTTAAAGTTTCGAACAACTGGCGCCAGGGAAAATTTCTGAGTTATCAAAGTTCTATATATACTGTACATTATGTGATTTATATGTATATATATATATATATATATATATATATATATATATATATATATATATATATATTATCTGTATGTATACAGTTAGTTGAAGAACGTAAAAGGTGCAAAACAAAAACAAGTAACACTTTAAGAAAGAATAATCAAATAAAGAATTGTCAATCCACTACTTATATAAGATATTGAGTCTATACATCTGTAAGGTTGATGTTGTTAGCTCCACACCATAAAATATGATAAAATTACAAGCAAACAATAGCCTGAAATCTGTGAAAGACGCATGCCTACATATGAAATCACAACCAATACGATCAGTAATTTTAGTTTTGCCACAACAAATCAGATATTTGTTACTCATGCCATACTGTACAACCAATCTGGTTGCAACATTCACATATTCAAGACAGCCACTGATTTATCGCAGATAAGTGGGTGTCATGTGTTTTCTGGGGTTTTCCCTTCATTTCCCTTAGAATCAAACAACAGAGACAAAAAGAACCCTTGTCATTCCCCTTCAGTTAAAACATTTGCATGAGAAACAAATATGAATGTATGTTAACCTTGAGTTCAATCATGCATAACATACATAACATTATAGTGAATACAGTGATTAGTGCATTCCCTTCTC
Organism: Pteria penguin; assembly: GCA_035048485.1. Classification (NCBI taxonomy): domain Eukaryota; kingdom Metazoa; phylum Mollusca; class Bivalvia; order Pterioida; family Pteriidae; genus Pteria; species Pteria penguin. Next base: position 13,200,677 of record CM068591.1, on the reverse strand, counting down.
ATGACATAAGTACACTAAGCCATTCTGACTTAGGGTTATTGGAGAGTCAATCCCATACAATATTATTCTAAATCTTTAACATTCTGCAGTTATCAAATCTACCAGAACAAAGACAACTTTATTATGCCTTACAATTTTCTTTTAATCATAATGTAGATATATGCAAAGGAAAATTACGAATGAAAGACATCAGCATATAGACTACGTAAATTTCATCTCCACATAACTCTATATAACTAATCATTTATATTTCCATTTTACATTTCTCATTGGATACATATTAACAAAACTTTACGTTAGATTTCTTTTTTCTTAATTTGATTGTAAACAATTTACAGAAAACTCCAGATTCACTACCATTTTTTTGATATACCAGGTACAACAAATTTCAAACTCCAATGTTTGTAAGTAGTATATATGAAAATTACTCTTTTTTATAAATATGGGGGTTTTTTTTCTTCTTTTTTTTTTTTTAGAAATAGTTGGGCTAATAATATCATGGAGTTGACCCTACAAAGACCTGCAGATAGCAATAGTTACATTTAGGCTGAATCTTTTGCATATCCTATTGTCTGAAGAGCTTCTTTGATTGCTGGATATACAGTGGGATCTTCTATTGTTACTGGCATCTGAAAATCATACCCCCCTACATAATATAATAAAATCCAGAACTTGTATACATACTACCATTGATCATAGACATGGTATGTTAAATGTGCCAAGAATCTGTCAATCAGGGGGACTTTGTTATACAAGAGGAGCGTGGCAAAAATGCAAGATCAGAAAGTATACAACAACCATGCTGAACAAAGGGAAATACCAGATATACATGTAGTTGTAGAACCACATACTGACTCATCAAAAACATCTAATCATCATATCTTGTGACGTGTAACACTTAGTGCATTATTCTTAACTTATTTCACGAAACAAGTTCATATAGTTATTGTTAGTAAATGTGGATCTGTCTGTTACAAGCTGTGGTTTAAGGTAGAGAATTGTGGGTTCAAATCCTGCTTCTTTCTTACTCCTTAAATGAGAAACAATATTGGGAGCCAATGTAAGGATTTTAAATATGAAACTTTATTGCCTTAAGTCAGTTAGTTGCCAAGGTCTAATCTTGGACCTTAAAAAGTTTATGGAGACAATAGCTATTAAGAAAAGAAGTTGAACTAGATTGTAAAGAGAAAAAAAATGTGCCACCAGTGAGGAAGACAACTAAACAGGGTACAGATTAGCATAAAAATTAAGGTGTAACGATCTCAGTGAACAGTAGCAAAGTAAGGGACAATACACTAATTGATTGACTGATTTTTGTTTAACGTCACACCATAAATATTTCATGTATATGGTGACGGCATCTGCCTGATGCGGGGCATACAGATTTTGTCTTTTGCAACAGATCCACCCGAAGCAGTGAGGGATCTTTAACGTGCCATGCATACCACGACGCGGGGCTTTTTACTGCCTCATCCGAAAGACATGACACCAGCATGACCAGAGCAGGACTTGAACCCCGTCCTCCCGATTAGGAGATGAGTGTTATACCACTAAGCCACGCCGGCTTCAAGGGACAATACAAAATGGGGATGAGGAGCTATCATAGACCAATGGAAGCTCAAGTACTATCTTCAAAACATATGATGAATTCTAGAAACAAAATCAATGAAATTAAATTTCATATAATACATAAACAACAGGCAAAGTAGAACCTTCATAATTTTATGTATTTTTAAATGAAAGAGTGGCTCTGTTATAACATATCTGTACCTTGAAAGGCTTCCCAGCAGCCATTGCTGTGATGGTATTGCGAGCAATTTTTCCTGATCTTGTTTTAGGCAGTTTGGGAACTACAACTGCTAATTTAAAGCTAGCTACTGGTCCAATGTTTGTTCTTACAGTATCTATTACTCCCTGTATCACTTCTTCATTAGATTTCTCTACACCTGCAATAAATACATTTTCATGAAGTTGAAACTGATGCTGACAATCAAGCTCAGGTATTTCATTTTTCAAAACCCCTTAAAAACCATTACTTTTCTTTACTCTAAGTCTATTAATATATACAGATCAAACAACTTTCAAAGAAAGTTTATTAGAGTGTGAAACAATCAAATATATGCTACATTAATAGAAAGCTCTCCTTTAATATGCATAAATTTCAGAAATGAAATATCTCCAAACAAATCCAAAAGCTCCTCTATTCAGAATCAATTTTGAAAATAGTCACAGTATAGTGGGAAATTTATATTTTAGTACAAAGTCTACAGTGCACATGAGTCATAGGGATATTTACGAACAAAGATCACTGTGTTCTAAACACTACTGGACCGGAAAGATGTTACAAACCACCTTTCACTGAATGCTTAATTTGCTTGGCCTTATTTTTTGGTCACTTTACACAACTGTGTGGAATCAAATTTATCTCATAACATTGTATAATACAATAATTTAGTTGTCTAATATATACCTATATAACTGGAGCTCACCTTGCTTTAGAACACATAAACCAAGTGGAACTTGTCCTTTAAGTTTGTCAGGGATTCCAACAACAGCTGCTTCTGCTATATCATCACTTGATATGATGGCCTAAATAAAGAATCTATTTACTTAATATATAGATTATATTCATATGTTTTATCAAAAACTAAAATTTGAAGTCTAATCAATGTGAAAAAAAAGAAAAACTTAAATCCCTCTCCATAAAGGTAAACAAAAGGCCCCAATATGCCAATATTGCTCCATAAAGCAAAATTTGCTCATTCATAAACAAGATTTGGTGATTGCTTGAAAAAACCTTTAAATACAAAAGGAAATGTCTTGTCACAAAGACTACGCATATGAAATATTTCAGCACTATTTCTTACTGTTCATAAGTTATGACCATGTTTAAAGTATTTAAAAAGTAGGTCAAACTTCAAGGTCAGGTTACAAGTTCAAATTTGGTACTCAATGAAAGGTCTTGGCACAAGGAATACACATGTAAAATATTAAAGCCCTGTCTCTAATAGTTCTAAAGTTATGATCCAGGTTAAAGTTTTTGTATATGGACGATGACGACAACGATGATGCCGGGGGTTTGAAAATAGCTCTACAGACATTCATCCAAGTGAGCTAAAAAGAGAACCTTAAGCACTTTATCCCTACCAATTCTGATCAAAATCCATTCCCTGGTTCTGGAAAAGTAGTAAAAACTGTGAAAAGTTTAAGCTTGACATTTATGTACCGAGGACAACACGCCTTGACAATAGGTCACTTGAGTCTTTGGGTTAGGGAAGCTAAAGAGGTTGGTATGTATGCCTTCAGTCAGTTTGATTAAAACCATATCTTTATTCCACTTCTTTATTTGTCCTGTTGCAGATAAAGATCTGGAGAAACCGCTTAAGGGGTCTTGTTCTGGTGAACTCTGATTTTCAGTCAATTGGTGGATTTGCTACAAATTCCTAGGAATGAATATAACATCTTCAGCATTCATTTGTTTCATTTCAGTGCAAGTGCGACTTACAAAGTAGTTTTTGGACACTGTTTATAAATACTGCGTTACTTAAACATGTCTAGCCGAGTCATTGATTGGCTATTGTAAATAATGGTTTCAGTGACTGGTACGTCAACTGAGTTCACCAGAACATGACTCCTTTTGGAGTTTCGCCAGATGTTTATCCGCAACGGGACAAATAGATAAGCGGAATTAAGTTTTGGTTTCAATCAGATTGGCCTTCTTTTTATAGAAAAAACTTAGATAAGAGTCATACCTCCTCTAGAATTAGTAACAAGCTTTCATTTATTCACAATGTGGAGGATGGATTAAGACTATGTGGATACAACATATTATCTAGGTATGAAATAGGAATATCAAATATGCACTTTCTGATCAGTAGTGCAATTTATATAAAATTGAATAACACATCCCATACTGGAGTTAATGAGAAGTAAATTGCTCTCCAAACCCTGTGTAATAAGAATAGAAATTGTGTGGCCTCCTGCGTATTACATAAATATGATTTTATGTGAATGGCATGTATAAATTCAAATGTATGTTCCTAAGTAGCATGGCTTCTCTGGATAGTGTTAAATGAATGTAGCATGGCATCTTTGGATAAAGTTAAATGTATGTAGCAGGGCCTCTCTGGATAAAGTCAAATGTATATAGCATGGCATATATGGATGAAGTCAAACATATGTAGCATGGCTTCTCTGGATAAAGTCAAATGTATATAGCATGGCTTCTCAGGATAAAGTCAAATGTATATAGCATGGTGTATATGGATAAAGTCAAAAGTCAACTGTATATAGCATGGTGTATATGGATGAAGTCAAATGTATGTAGCATGGCTTCTCTGGATAAAGTCAAATGTATATAGTATGGCTTTTCAGGATAAAGTCAAGCCAGTGTGGCCTAGTGGATAAGGTGCTCGGCTCATGATCGAGAGGTCCCGGGTTCTACTCCCGCCCTGGGCACATTGGTGTTCTGTCTTTCGGATGAGACAGTAAAAACCGAGGTCCCGTGTCACAGTAGGCGTGGCACGTAAAAGATCCCTCACTGCTTCAGGTGGGTCCGTTGCAAAGGTCTAAATTTATATGTATTGCATCAGGTGGATGCCATCACCACCATATACATGAAATAATCGTATAATGACGTAAACGATAATCAATCAATCTCAGGATAAAGTCAAATGTATATAGCATGGCATATATGGATGAAGTCAAACGTATGTAGCATGGCTTCTCTGTATAAAGTCAAATGTATATAGCATGGCTTCTCAGGATAAAGTCAAATGTTTATAGCATGGTGTATATGGATGAAGTCAAACGTATGTAGCATGGCTTCTCTGGATAAAGTCAAATGTATGTAGCATGGCTTCTATGGATGAAGTCAAATGTATGTAGCATGGCTTCTCTGGATAAAGTCAAATGTATACAGCACGGCTTCTCAGGATAAAGTTAAATGTATGAAGCATAGTTTCTATTGATATAATCAAATGTATATAGCATGGCTTCTCTTGATTAAGTCAAATGTATGTAGCATGGCGTATATGGATGAAGTCTAACATATGTAGTATGGCTTCTCTGGATAAAATTAAATGAATGTAGTATGGCTTCTCTGGATAGTCAGATGGGTGCAGTCCTAACATAACATACACGTTAACGCAAAAAGCGGTTACGAGGACTGCTTTAGCTCACGTGTTAGGACTGCTTGACCAGACAGGCATGCATTCCCCTGGTTAAAACGAGAGGAAATTTGTGTTAACACGATTTAATCCTGAGCGGGCTCAGTCAAGTCACACGTTCATGTGCCTACATTTTTAATTCTTTCTATGCAGTGTTATGGATGGAGAAGATATAATGGATCTAATAAATTCACCGAGAATGTCGCCATATATACATATATTTAAATTTAATGTTAAAATGATACCCTGTATTAAGGATTTAATATGTAATATAACAAAGGAAATTACCACGTACACATGTAATAAGGTATTTATGAAAAACTTCATCAGTTTATACTGTAAAGAAAGTAGTATGATTATTCCTTAAACTTTATTGTATTCTTTCTTTTTTATTAATTTATTTATGTATTTATTTCTTTATCTATCTTTAATTAATTTATCTACATTTTTATTTCTTATTTATTTATATTATTAATATATTTTTTTTAAAATTCAATTATTTTTGCTAGTTTCATTATCTAGGAATATTATAATTATGTATATAGCGATCCTCCTTTAAATCTTTCTATATGTACATGTTAAAATAAGTTTAAGTTGTAAGCAAGCAAAAGTGGCTAAGAAGCGCGTTCACGTTGCAGTCAAGCGCATTCACGTGGCAGTCAAGCGTGTTGACACGGTCTTGAAATTAAGTTCATGTGGAAATCTGCGTTAATGCAAACGTGTGTGCTCAGAAATCATGAGTGCACGAGGAAAGCAAACTTCACGTTAACCCGACATTAACATAATGTTATGTTAAGACTGCACCTCAATGGATGTAGCATGTCTTCTCAGGATCAATTAAACCAGTCAAAGCTTCTAGAGCTAAGAACCTTGAGAAGGAGAAACCAGTCTTTGAAATGAGCACAAAATCAGACTTTAAGCTTGTAAATATTCCTGTCTAATGGTGATGTTTCTACAACAAGCAAATGTTGTCTGTTCCTATCAACTCTTAATTAATACGGACAAAATCAATCAATAACTGCTGACCATACCTCTTCCAATGACCCTGCTGATAAGCGATGACCTGCTACATTGATGACATCATCACTTCTGGACATCACAAATACATGGCCTTCCGCATCCATATATCCAGCATCCATAGTGTCATAGTAACCCTATAATGAAATGTCTGACTGTCATAGTAACCCTATAATGAAATGTCTGACTGTCATAGTAACCCTATAATGAAATGTCTGACTGTCATAGTAACCCTATAATGAAATGTCTGTCATAGTAACCCTATAATGAAATGTCTGACTGTCATAGTAACCCTATAATGAAATGTCTGACTGTCATAGTAACCCTATAATGAAATGTCTGATTGTCATTGTAACCCTATAATGAAATGTCTGTTATAGTAACCCTATAATTAAATGTCTGATTGTCATTGTAACCCTATAATGAAATGTCTGTTATAGTAACCCTATAATTAAATGTCTGACTGTCAAAGTAACCCTACCGGTATAATGAAATGTCTGACTGTCAAAGTAACCCTATAATGAAATGTCTGATTATCATAGTAAATCTATAATGAAATGTCTGACTGTCATAGTAACCCTATAATGAAATGTCTGACTGTCATAGTAACCCTATAATGAAATGTCTGACTGTCATAGTAACCCTATAATGAAATGTCTGACTGTTATAGTAACCCTATAATGAAATGTCTTACTGTTATAGTAACCCTATAATGAAATGTCTTACTGTTATAGTAACCCTATAATGAAATGTCTGGTTATCACCGGTCTGCTTTCAGTAAACACATCACTACAGTAAGACAATTAAACAGTACATCTTGTGTCAAAGCACTCAATGAATTTATATCAAAAAATAAATGACAAGATTAAATAATGAAAATAAGAGTAAAAATGAAAAGTTGTATTGTTGTTTTTGCCTTTGATCAGTACCTTAAATAAGTACCCCTCAATCAATATTTTTGAAAACTTCCTATTACCTTGTTTGTGCTACTTTTAGGACTGTTTTATCTATATCTTAGTATATGTAAAGCTTCCTGTGCTTATTATATATCTTGTAACCATGTTACCAATGAATTCTGAGCACCAAGGGACCATCATTGTGCATGATCTTTTTCAGAAATGGACTATAGCTTCATTTTCAGACAGACAGTTCAATATTTCACCAAAGGTCTACATATACTAACTTTACTCAATAACTACTCTGCCATGCTGAGTTCAAGAACAACATGCTTCTAGCATGCATTATTCTAAATATTTTTTTCTAAAATCAAATGTATTCCAGAACATACAGGTCTTGTTGAGAAATATGTCTGCTGAAACCTTTCTTCATTTTCCCATAGAGAACTGAAGGCACCTGGAGGGAGAGGCAACCTGCAAGAAAAACAAAAGAAAGATTTTTGTCGAAAGACTTTAAACATTCCCAAACAAAAACCAAGAGATTACTAAGAGTTGTAAGAAGACAACAAAGATGGCCAGAATGGGGTGACCTTTAAAAGTCACAACTATCACATATGATTCCACAATCTGACTATAACTAAAATTGAAAGAGATTCTAATTTCAGGCATTCCAGATGCAGTAATAAGTTTTAATAGGAAAAGCATATCATAACAAAATAAAATATTGATCAAAGGCCTCAAAAGTGCTAATGCAACAAAATCAATGTTGCCAAATGTATGCAATCTTCACAGTGAATTTGTATGTGAAATAGGATTTTTTTTTTTGGAAAGTTTGTCAAATTCCAAGTTCACTAGTTCAAAAGTCATAGTACTAAATGCAAGTTTTGATGCAGAGGAATAAATCTGTATAATACCAGAGTCTGACCTCTCATAGTTCAAAAGATATAATCCAGGTTATAGTTTTTGAAAAGAAAGTTAAGTCCAAGACCAAGGTCACCAGGTCAAAAACTATGATACCAAACGAAACAGTTGATTCCTGTTTACGTGATCACCGATATCTCAAATTCCCAGTAACTCAAACTACTTTTTCAGTCAAGATTCCAGGTTCTTTAATACATATATACATCTCTCACTCAAACTATGCTTATTACCAACTGATTTCCAGTTGGGGTTATGGAGTGTCAGTTATTTTGTCAGTCTACAGGAGGAGATAAAGGCCACAAGTTATCAACACTGAGCTACATGTAATTAAGACCAAGTGAAGAACACATATTAAAAATGAAGTCTTTATCTGCTCAAAAGTTATCAATAAAATTAATGTTGGTCACTTACAGCTCAAATAAACACACCTAAAATAATATGCTATGGATCTGCCAATCTAATGTCATTAATGTAAAATAGAGGATAAGAGGATGAGGATTTTCAGTAGAATATCCTACTTAAGGTAGTAACCATTTGAATATGACAAATTTCTATTATTTTTGACAAATTTATTGCTGTAAAAAAATTCAAAGGTGATTAAATAAATTATTTAGCTGATTTCATTTCTTATACTAGCCAATGAGTGTCATTTAGGGAAATATGTTTCAATGCATAAATGGATCCACCACCTTAAAACAAACACTGTACTTACTTCACAACAATGTCACCAAGCTCGTTGGGTTGGGCTACAGTTCCATCTTTCTTTAAAACTTTTACTGTAAAACAGTATATGTCACTATTTACAGAGTAATGATATGTGTGGCTGTATGTACTAGGAACATTACAAGCAGTTTCAATCCAGCAATATCAACAGATTTGTTTGTTTTATGCCATATTTGATCATTTTTCACCAAAATTAGGAAGGTTGTCAGATGACTCAGATTCTGACCTCCTACAGAGCACCTAAGCAACTAACATCTAGAAATCTGACATCTAGAGATCTGGTATCTATAGATCTGATATTTAGAGATCTGATATCTAGAGATCTGACATACAGTAAATAAAAATATGTCTATCATGTATGCTAGACAAAGACTACAGTATATATCCAACACAATAATGAGGGAGCAGAAAAAAACATATGGTTCTCCCCATCACATCCCCTACTTCTATCTCTCTTCCTCCTTCAAGCTCCATGTCTCTCCTATCAAACTCTCTTTTCTTCTTCCCATAAACCATTTATATGATATATAAAATTATATAAAATACCATACTACCCTGGTTACACATTTTCAGTGGTTCTTGACCAATCAAAACATGAGTAACAAATAATACACATAAAATTCCATAGCATAGAACTTACCATTCCACCCTGGCACCGCTTTCCCTGAGGCTCCAATGGGGGGATATAGGGACATATTGAGCCCAGCACATGTAGAGGTAATTGCCCATCCTGTCTCTGTAATGACATTTAACATTGCTGTAGAATACATTATTCATCACATGAAACAAACTAATTGGTTTCACTCTTACCATTGCTCCTATAGTGGTGCAGCTTGTTATGTACAATGTTAAGGGGGACAAAGGGATTTAGGATACAAATTTAACAGATGAGAAACTTTGTGCCTTTTGCATGTTATGATAGTTATCACATTATATACTTCAAAATACAATATCACATAAAACAAAAGTCAATCAATATACTTCAAAATACAATGTCACATAAAAGAAAAGTCAATCAATCAATTGAAATATAATATCAAGACAAATAATATCGTTATTCCAAAAATAATTGCTAGTAGTGAACTTACATAAAGCTGCAAAATATTGTTTTTACAAAATATAAGTAAATGTAAAATATAAACAAAATTATTTTAAACCTATTTTAAGACCCAATCAAACTCTGATTCATAACACAGAAGCCTCCTTACATCAATTGCAAAAACACTGCTAAGCAATATTCCATTTTCCATTTATAAACTTTGATATAATTTACAGCTTTTTAAAGTTTTAATTTTAATTTTATTTGAAAAAAATATGCAAGGTATTACAAAATTTTATTAATTCTCAAAGGTTTTCAGGACTTTTAACATTTTCATAAAAAAAAATCACAAGCTGCTTACCAGTAATGATTGGCATCAATTTTAATTTATTCAGTCTAAGTAAATCAAGTGTATCATGAACATAACCAATGGAAACACATTATGCAATATTTCAGTGCAGGTTAATTCTAATGCATTCTGTTTGTAACACCCTAGGTAGCACAAAACATTTTCAAAACATTTTTAAAGTGTCGCAAAGAGGTTTCCTTGAAACATTATGAACATAATATTATAATAATGTTTTTAAAACATTTCAAATTGTAGCAGCACATTTTCAAAACATTTTCTAAACATTTTCGTCAAACTTGAATAATAACCCATATGTGATTTTCAAAGAATTTTGTAAATAAGTTTTTAAAACGTTTTCAAAATATTTGCCTACAATGTTATAAAGAGGGTTCAGAGAAATATTTCAGGTAAACATTTCTAAAACGTCATTGAATTGTTTTTCCATTTATATGAAAAAGGTAGCAAATTGGTTGGAATGAAATTTTTTGAGAAATGTTTTAAACATGTTTTAAAACCAATTGAATGCAAGAATTGAATATTGATTTAATATCAAAAAGATATATGAATTGCAATGTTATCCATTTGAAAATTTTTGACACATCCAACCACTCCTTATGAATCATGTAAATGTCATTTCGAGAGAAGGCAAAATTTCATATCACTTTCACGTTTTTACAACATTTTTGTGAAACATTTTATACGATGTTCTTAAAACATCGCAGAAACATTTTTACACTTCTACGAATTAAGCTCTCCTAATATTTTGATGATATTTTCTGAAAATGTACAAAAAAGTTTCAATACACACATTTCAACATATACATGTACATCTATTTCGAACCGAAGTCCCACTTTTCTCATATGTGATCGATTTGAACAGGGATTTTATAAGACAATTTATTCTTGAAATTTTTACACAATTATCATGTACATATTATATTTTATATATAGACAAAAATGTTGCGGATATGATCTTTTCGAACTCGTCGGAATCGATATATGAAATATATGACATTAAAGATAGTTTTCACTTTCTAAAATACGCAGGATGTGTTGCACAACAGCTCTCGCTAGTTTCGGGGAGAGATAACGGAGTAATGTTTATTCACTAATCTAAGAATTAGGTCAGTTTCTCTCTCAGTATGGGATTGGCCAGTTTCTATGGTAACCTTGATTTTATTTCTTGATTCTTTGACCATCCACAAAGACTAAACACATATTAGATGCACGGTCAAGACAATTTTAAACATCCGATACTGTGTATATTATACGAGCCAAGAGGTGTTGACTAGAAAAAAAGAAGACTACAAAGATAATTATAAGTATTCAAAATATCATAATGTATTTACTTCTTTCAAATCATTAAGAATTTGTTGTTTAATGTGTATGGAGATTATGTGTTTAAAATTAGCTAAATTGCACGAAAATTACTAGTTATGGTAAGTGTTGTTTGACTCTGAGTTGGTTGAAGGGACCGAAACACCGCCATTTACTTAACTGCTCACGGGAGGGAGTGGGATGGGGCTAATGACAGACAAAGCAACAGACAGACAAAGTGTGTTGGGTTTTAATGAATTGGACATTATAAATAAGATGTTATAATTATCCTCAACGAAATAAGACATCAACGTATGCACTGTGCATTATGGTTCTATATCAAAGTGATATCTATGTTGTCTTAGACGGTATCGACTGTAACATTAGGGATTGTATAATATGAATGCTCGTATTAGATTTATCTCCCCTTGTTGGAAATATGAAAAATTTTAAATGCAGAAATTGTGATGGGTGAGCTTTTCTTTTATTCGTGAGTCTTGGTGAATAAAGGTATTACTGAGCTTTTCACCGGGAGGTATTTATAAATTTTGTCCGTTTTGAAAAAAATATAAGCAGAACATAAGTACTTCCTATAGGGTTAAATAGAAACTTTAAGTACCCCTATGTCAGTGGAATAATGTTATTTTTAGAAAATCCTTCGGTGAAAATGCTTTCTTTTATAGAATGATTCAGAATGATATATTAACTTTTAAGTTCAACGTTATATCTATGGAGATCTAAAAAGGGTTCATTATACATCTAACACCTTAATCCTTCTTTCAGAGGAAAAGAAGGAAAGGAGGGATACATGTCCTGAGGAGGAGTAAATAGACGACTTGGATCGAAAGTTGTGTTAAATTAGTTTGAATAAGAATTTAAGTGATGAGATGTTACTTTTTATTTTAAATGAAAGATATACTAAGATAAGAGCTAACTTAAAGTATTTCTAAAGCACTCTTCGTCAGTTCTCATCTTAGCTTTTCTTGTTCAAAGTATCAAAAGAACACTATATTCTCTCTCTACATAAAAAATGAAATGTATATGTATGAAACATTGTTTTTAAACTTTGACAAAGTTTTGTGCAGATGAGACATTTAGAATTTAAAAAAAAGATAGTTTTAAATGAAAAAAGTTTTTAAAATGTTTTAAGAACATTACTTCAAAGCATTGTCACAAATGTTTTGGAGACATGACAAAAAGGTTTACAGAAACGTTTTTCAAAAATGTTTTGAAAACATGATGTCGATGTGAAAATTATATTTTCAAAACACGTTTTTTAAAACGTTTATTTAAAATGTTTATCAAATATGTTTTAACGATGTGAAAAAAATATTCAAATTCACGTGAATAAAACATTTTATGAAAATGTTATCGAAGCATTTATTAAATGTTTTGGAAATGTTTTTAAAATGTTTTTGTGTTAACTGGGACATGGTCTCAATGGCTGTCTGATTGAAAAAACTGCAAGAGTATTCATGGTACCCTGCAGTTTTTGATATGACGTCATGATCTTGATTGCCATATGAAGTATAATGCTCAACTTTTGAGTACACTTCGTACTGGAAGAAGAAGAAGAAGATGATACCCTGCAGTTTTTGAGTTGTGACGTCATAATACCCTACAATTTTTGATATGATGTCTTTGTGATTAGCAACTTGGTTTAGAAAACTGTTATCAGTGCCTACTGTCTCTATTTGTAATTATTTTTATCAAATGCATTAGAATGGGTTTACTATGCTTGTGTTTTACAAAAACGGACAGGGTATCGGCAAATACCCTGTCAGAAATTTCCGTTTCACAGCTCGACTAGCACCTCGCAGTGAAACTCAATTTCTGACAGGGTATTCGCGGATACCCTGTCAGTTTTTGTAAAACACTCGCATAGTAACCCTAAGCCTTCAGCCTCTAATCATATTAACGCTACTCACTGATTGACTGATTATTGTTTTACATCACTCCACAATTATTTCATGTATATGGTGATAGCATCTGCCTGACACATCGGAGAGAAATTTATATCTGTGCAATGGACCCACTAGAAACAGTGTGGGATCTTTTATGAGCCGTACCTACCATGACACGGAACCTCAGTTTTTACTGTCACACCTGAAAGACAGGACACTAGTGCACCCATGGTGAGAGCCGAACCCAGGACCTTATGATCTTGAGCTGTACATCTCAACCACTGAATCACATCAGCTAAATTAGTACTATTCAGGATACAGAGACATTTTCACATAAAGTATATCATTTGGTACCTGTCTGCCACCAGTTGTCAAGGACTGGTGCATGGAATACTTTCTTAGACCACTCCAAAGTCTCTTTATCACAATGTTCCCCAGCTACAAACAGCCCACGAAATCTACAAGCATTATAAACATTATCTACATGTAAACTTATGATTTTCATTGAAGAAAATTTTGAACATACAGAGTCTTGACACAATCCCTATTAGTTATCAATGGATCCAGTATAAAGCATGCTGAATCTGTCACTTACTTGGTATTTTCACTGGTTGCTGTCTTTTCTTAAATAACTTTAACATGACTAGCATGTATATAAAGTAGACCATACAAGTATTCTCTACCATTACTAGCCAATCAGATGTTATCTTAAATACCTCACCTGATGGAATGGAAGAAGAAAATACAAAGACAGATATGCATCATAAGCCTTCTATACTAAGGAAAACTCACTCATGTAAGTTAGTTCTGCTGGCTACAACTCTTAAGAATCTATAAGCATATACACGTTAAATAGTTTTTAAAACATACTTACTTATCTAAAGGCAAATACTTCTGAGAATGTTTGGCTTCAGGATCCTGAACAGAAAAAACCAAACACAATTCAAACAGAATTCAAACCTTCAAAATTTACTATTTGTATAAACCAAGAAAACACAACGATCTCCCCTACACAGAAGCTATACAGTAGACAGACTACATATACTGATGTACCTCTCTATTGATGGCTCTTAGAGCTGTAGGAGCACAAAACATTCCAGCTACATCATGTTCCTTCAACACACGGAAATACACTCCAGGATCTGGTGTCCCTACTGGCTTACCCTATATCACAAACAAGATAACATGTAATGATCAATGTCATAACATATAATGCTACAACATTACAGCACAAACGAAAGTTAATTTATGGGACAAGTGCTGCATCTCAGTTGATATATAAATACTGATTGTATATACGTCAAATGTATGTAATAAGTACCTAACTTGTACATTTTGAAACTTTCAGTTTAATTTAAAATGATATTTGTGTATTAAATCTTTTCCAGTTTTACATTTAGATCTTTTTTACACATACCTCATACAACACTGTTGTATTACAGTTGAGAAGTGGAGCATAGGCAATATAGGAATGCCCAACAACCCATCCCAAGTCTGAAGCTGCCCACCATACCTGTGATTGAATGTTAGATCATAAAGTGTATTACAAGGCTGCCCACCATACCTGTGATTGAATATAAGATCATAAGGTGTATTAAAAGGCTGCCCACCATACCTGTGATTGAATATTAGATCATAAGGTGTATTACAAGGCTGCCCACCATACCTGTGATTGAATATTAGATCATTAAGTGTATTACAAGGCTGCCCACCATACCTGTGATTGAATATTAGATCATAAGGTGTATTACAAGGCTGCCCACCATACCTGTGATTGAATATTGGATCATAAAGTATATTACAAGGCTGCCCACCATACCTGTGAGTGTGTATTAGATCATAAGGTGTATTACAAGGCTGCCCACCATACCTGTGATTGAATATTAGATCATAAGGTGTATTACAAGGCTGCCCACCATACCTGTGATTGAATATTAGATCAAGTGTATTACAAATCTGCCCACCATACCTGTGATTGAATATTAGATCATAAGGTGTATTACAAGGCTGCCCACCATACCTGTGAGTGTGTATTAGATCATAAGGTGTATTACAAGGCTGCCCACCATACCTGTGATTGGATATTAGATCATAAGGAGTATTACAAGGCTGCCCACCATACCTGTGATTGAATATTAGATCATAAAGTGTATTACAAGGCTGCCCACCATACCTGTGATTGAATATTAGATCATAAAGTGTATTACAAGGCTGCCCACCATACCTGTGATTGAATATTAGATCATAAGGTGTATTACAAGGCTGCCCACCATACCTGTGATTGAATATTAGATCATAAGGTGTATTACAAGGCTGCCCACCATACCTGTGATTGAATATTAGATCATAAGGTGTATTACAAGGCTGCCCACTATACCTGTGATTGAACATTTGATCATAAGGTGTATTACAAGGCTGCCCACCATACCTGTGATTGAATATTAGATCATAAAGTGTATTACAAGGCCTGCCAACTATACCTGTGATTGAATATCAGATCATAAAATATACTACAATTCTAGGCAACAAACTAATAATTGAATATTAAATCATATAAAATGTTACAAGGCTGATGATCAAGTTTGTCACCAAATATCAACACACTAAGACTTTTCATTATATAGACAGGTATCAACAAAAATATCTTATATCTTAACCATGTCTTCCAATGTTCTAAAACCTCACTTATAGCAACATTTTACATTAATCTGGATGATTTTATTCAGCTTAAAAAAAAGCCATATTACTCCAATTTCCTATATTATGTATAGAAATGTATTTACAGTATTTTATTTTATTTTATGTTCTGTTTATCTAATCCACACCAGGATCATTTACCTCCAATGTGGCATACAATGTTCATGGTAGAGAAGTCTAAAGTATCATGTTGACAAACCTACCAACCCTCAACTGGTTAATTCAATCTGATTTAAAACCATGTCTTTATTCCGCTTCTCTATTTGTCCCATTACTGATAAAGATCTGGTGAACCCCGTAAGGGGTTATGTTCTGGTGAACTCTGATTTTCAAACAATCAGTGGATTGGCTACAAAGTTCTAGGACTGAAATTTACATCCCCAGCATGCATGACCTACAAGGTAGTTTTTGAACAGTGTTTGCTACATGCTGAGTCATGACCCCTTACAGGGTTTCGCCAGATCTTAATCCGCAATGGGACAAATAGAGAAGTGGAATAAAGATATTGTTTTAATCAGATTGCTGGTTAATTGTAAATCTTCCCAAATGTCACAAATGGGAATTAAACTCACACCTGTGTAGCCACACAGGCCCCAATGAAATATGATATACAGAGTGTAAAATCTTTTGTTTGAGGACTGACCTCTTTTGGTTTGATGCCATATATGTTCCACATGGACCAGTTTAACACCACAGCATGCCCTCCACTAGGTCTTACGACAGCCTGTTAGTAAATGAACAAAATACACCAGCATGTACATAATTTTGCAAAAAGGTTTTATGAAAGAAGATTTGATGTATTTTCCTCAACATTTATAAAAATAATGTGAATAAAAATATATGAACAGCAAATAAATCATCAACTTCGAAAAGAAAATGAAAACTTACATTTCATTTATCATTAAAAAAAATTGAAATGTTTAACAGCAGCGTGATTTGACCTAATTTAGGGGGTTACTTAACTGACGGAGGACCTGACATTTCATTAAGCTTTTTAAATCACAAAAAGGACAAAATTGAAATCAGCTCTCTATGATGTATAATATACTCTCTCAAGCTCCATTTTCTATTTGAAAAATAAACTCCAGCCAACTCTTAATAAGTTGAACTTCAAGGGCCCAGGTAAGACAGTACACGTTAGATGGAGTGATGTTAAGAGCTGGATAATTATACTCAGAAACCATAAATCCAGACTATATTATTTATTAGTGTTAATGGGAAATTCCAGTTACTTGCGTTTGATTACATGAGAATTAATTGAATGATAAATTTTGTATGTCTTTGTGAATAGGTATCTTTGAAAATTACTAAAATTAATGAATACAAAATGTAGTCTGAAGGAACATAATGCTTCAAAAACATGCTCAGGGTTTCAACACCACTAAATCTTTTCTACTGAAACCAATGTTTTATATACTATACATGCCTTAGGTAGTCCTGTAGTTCCTGATGTATAAAGGATATAAGCAGGATGCATGGCATCCACTGGTACACAATCTACTGACTTAGCAGAATCCATCTCCAAGGACCAATCCAGGTCCCGTCCTGGGGTCAAGGACGCCATCTGATACTGTAGAAAGAAATACACAAATAGCAATCCTCCTTTTCTTTCAATAAGTCACCACAGTAAATAATAGAATATATACAATTGTAATAATTTAGAGCACCATATGTGCATTTTAACAATGTATCTCTCTTCAGTGATGCTTAAAGTTGTATACCCTACAAATCAGTATAATTTCAAAAATTAGGGCATGTAAAGCAAAAACCATATTTTTCTCGTATGGCTGAAGTTATTAACTTTGCATAAATAACATTTTTTGTTCTTTCAAACCTTTGTAGATATCAAAATAAAAAGAAAATACTTCGTAAATAAAGAGGGTATTCCATAAATACAACCTTGACCTGATTTCGGGCATGAACAGTTTAATCAAAACAAATACGATGAAGGGAGACTCCAAAAGAAAACAATTTCAGTAAATACTAACTTTAGCAGACGTGAATGCAGAATTTTAAAGTTACTCGCTAAGTTTATTTACCTCGCCCTCCATGATGCGGCTTCCGAATTAGATCATATGAAAAGTTGGTTGTAAACATTCTGTTTACAAACATTGCGTTTTACACAGTCGTATCTCAATTTTAAATATGACGAATTTGATCACAACATTTGCAAGGACCATTTTTAAATATGTTTTACGCTTATATGTATAATCAAAACAATTTAGAATAAATTTACCTACATGTATAATATGCAAACATAGGGTATACAGCTTTAAGGTCAAAACCGTATTTGAAGATCAACGAATTCCAAATTGACCGAAATGTGAGAGCCAGAGAACCAATCTAAGGACAGAGCTATGCACAAAAAAGATACTCCTGAATGTTAGAGTGATTTACACATGTATGTCACAGTAAATTTGAAGTATGTATATGTGATCAAACTGGTACACCTACACTGGCAGTAGAAGTATTGTTTCTAATGCTGGATTAGCTAAGTTATAAATGTGGTAGTGTCAATTTAGTTTTAGTTTAAATTAATTCAATTTTTCGAGTCCGCGTTTTGTAAATTATTTTCATTTATTTTCCAATTCATATTTGCCGCCTTTTTATAAGTTACTTTTTGATACTGCGGGTTATACCTTTATTACGTATTACGGGTCATTTAAATTTCATTGGCTACTGATATTATATACCGCGAATGTCTTTTATTTTACCGCTTAAACTGTCAGTATAGGATTTGCTTTCCATGAATCACATGCAGTTAGTTTAAGTAACTTAAATTTATATTTCGGAGTTTTATGGAAATCGTTTAATTGTAAGTATTTGCTTATTTACTGTATTCTTTATGTATTTTGGGTATACTATTGTTTAAATGATAATTTATTATGATTTTGTGAATTTAAAATATAATATACATACTCGCGATTTCCTACTGTATCTACATATTTGAAAATGGCATTATTTCATTTAAAGAATTGTGTATTACGACGTATTGCATAAGTTTATAGAGTTTTAGTATTCTGTATAATATCAAAAAGTCTGTTATTCGTAAATTACATTAAGATATATATTCGTCTAGGCGCTTGTTCTGTCGACCTGTACAGCCTTGACCTTTTGGTTGTTGGACCCTGTTGTATTAACAGGTATATATGTAATGTCATCATATTATTCATATATTTATCTTGAGTTCTCTATATGCTTACTTTATTGTTTAACAGTAATTTGCTTCATGGTCAAATGTGTCATGTATCATAAGACATGCATTTATCTATATTTATATTATAATTATTTTATAATATAGTTTACGATTTAAAGTAAAATACTTATGAAGTTACGTATCTGTATACGCATATTGGTATATCTATGCTGTAAGCGAGGTAACTCTTGTAAGCTTGTTGGTTATGATAGAGAGAACGTAGAAATGTATATGTATTTATGCGATTAAAAGAGAGAGAGAGAGAGAGTTTAAAGTATGAATGAGTTTTATTTTTATATTTATTATGCATATATTTATAATTGTTATTATATTGTTTAGGGT
Source organism: Pteria penguin (assembly GCA_035048485.1). Taxonomy (NCBI): domain Eukaryota; kingdom Metazoa; phylum Mollusca; class Bivalvia; order Pterioida; family Pteriidae; genus Pteria; species Pteria penguin. Next base: position 13,181,108 of record CM068591.1, on the reverse strand, counting down.
CCATTTACAAAAATAAACTCCTGAAAGTGTACCAGAGTTTTATTTCTCCTAAGAAGTACCCTAAGTAGGAAGTGAAAAGATAGGAAATATACCCTGCTACATAAATCTTACCAAGCCCATAATATGGGATGTATCTAGCCATAATATCTGTATTAAAAATAGGTCTGGTAAAGTATGGATCCCTTACCGTCCATAATGTAAGGTGTGAAACATCATGTTAAATTTGAGAAATGTACACACCTTGGTGAAAAAAAATTTCCAACAAGAGCATTGCTTAGAGTGGCATTATATGCTTGTCGCTTCATTTGAAGGGGAGGATTTGAAAGTATGGAAATAGTTTCATCACCAATAGTTCATTCTGTATCCTGCCTACAAGGTTTTCTAACCAAGTAGTATTATGACCTTCACCTTGAAAAACAATAAGTGTCTTTGTCTTGGCATGAGGAGTAAGTGTTTCAAGTCTTGGCATGAGGAGTAAGTTTACCAAGTCTTGGCATGTGGAATAAGTGTTCTATGACCTTGACCTTTGACCTTGAAAAACAATAGGTGTCTTTGTCTTGGCATGAGGAGTAAGTGTACCAAGTTTGACAGTCCTAGCCCCAATAATTTGATCTGTATCCTGCCTACAAGGGCTTCCTACCAAGTAGTACTACGACTTGACCTTTAACCTTAGACCTTATAAAACTAAAGGCATTTTTGTCTTGGCATAAGGAGTAAAGCCTAAGGTACCAAGTTTGACAATCTTAGCCCCAATGGTTTGGTCTGTATCCTGCCTACAAGGTCAGAACAGAAGAACAATGCCATATCATAATATGTCCAATCAAAGAAAGGTGTATAAAAATGCTGAAATCTTTATCTTTCTATACTTGCATACCTTTTAAGATATCAGAGAATCTACATATATAATTAAAAAACATGTTTCTAATATGTACAAAATTGTGTTCCGTTTTGTTCTGTTATTAATAATCTGTAAACAGACATGTAAAAAATATTTAAAAATCACTGTAAATAATGAAACCAAGAAAAGTACAAAAGAAAAGAAACTAATGAATTAATATTAAAATATTATGACCAAATTAAATAACAGATGATATATCTGACCTTTTTTTTGTTATAAACCAATGCACACATAAAATTTACAACAAACTCTGTGTCAAACTCTCAATGTTAATATTCCATTCATGTAATATTGCATTATTTGTTTGTTTGATTCTCATTTGACATTACGCTAAGATATTTCATTTACATGTATATGGCAACGGCATCTGCCTGAAGCAATGGACAGAAAGTTGCATAGCAATGGCATTTGCCTGAACCAATGGACTGAACTTTATATGGCAATGGCATCTGCCTGAAGCAATGGATTGAAATTTATGTGGCAATGGCATCTGCCTGAAGCAATGGACAGAAATTTATATGGCAACAGCATCTGCCTGAAGCAATGGACAGAAATTAAGACCTTTGCTCTGGTGAGGGATCATTTAGTACCACATCTACCGTGATATGCGTCCTTAATTTCTACCGTCTAATCCAAAATAAAAGAGAATGATAAATCACTGGTGGGACTCTAACCTAACATCTCTTAGTCACAAGCCAGGCATCTGACTGATTAAGCTACTTACGCTCAATTTTGAACTGAAAATTGAAAATCTTACAGATTCCTCTGTAGTCTAGATGTAACTTCAAAGTACTTCATGTGATGAACACTTATACCTGTATAAACATAATATCAGACTAAGAACTTAGTCCTTAAAACTGATAATCACTTGACTGCCGATATATTTTCTGCAGACAGACAGATGGGTATATATATACACAGTTGTACAATGATACACTAACCTTAGGCCTGTTATATATGATACATTGCTTTGGTTTGAAGTCGCAGAGTGACAGTGCTTCATCTAACATTGGTTTGTAAGGCACACTTTTACCAGGCTCTATTCCACAGTTAGCACTCACAACTATCTTAGGCTGAAAAATAACAGAAGTGAAATCTCAATCCATATTATTCCTTTCACTGTTGCAGATTTTCAGACATACAGCATGTTTTACATTGCACCCTACCTTGGCAGTGCTTGGCTTAAAGAGTATGAGCTATCTAGATTCAAGGGATTTAATCTCTGAATTAGGCCACAATGTTCAAGTGGTTGTTTACTTACTGCTTTTATGGGAAATAATGAAAAAAAAATGTCAAAACCCAAATAAATCAACTATCCAACCCTTCCCTGATTAATTGATGAAAAGACACAAGAACAACCTTCTTGAACTTTAATCAATTCATTGTATAAGATGGTATAATGCCATTTTATTCAATAACTGCATACCTTTGCATGTTCAATTCTGACAGATAATTCCTTGGCTGCAAAGCCACCAAAGACAAGGGAGTGAATGGCTCCAAGTCGAACAGTACCCATCATAGCAATGATGGCCTCAGGAATCATTGGCATATAGATCAATACTCGATCCCCTTTCTGTACTCCATAGCTCTGTAACACTCCTGCAAACCTACTGACCTATACAATATCAAGAAAAAAGATGGTTAAACATTCCTTCAAGCTTGCTGAACAAAGTAACATCAAAAAGATAGAGGGAATATACAATCCTGCAACCCTACTGACCTACATAATCTCACGAAGAGTTGAAGACAGATGGAATAACATTCCTGCAAACCTACTGACCTATAACCACATAAAGATAGTTGAAATTACACTCCTGCAAACCTACTGACCTACAAAACCTCATGATTCTTGTAAAATCAGAGTTTTGCCTCTACACGATATGACTTGGTCTTTAATGGCTTTATTAGTTAAATTTAAAGCATTTACCAATTGTTACATTGAGTTTTAATCGGGATTCTACAAAAAATAAACCCCAAATTTATACCGCACTATATTTTCTCAGCGTACAAATCAGCGAACATATGTAATACAGTTTGTCAATAACACTATCATTTGCACCTCATTGTCTAATTTTTGCCCAGATAACTTGAATACGATGACATTTTTTCCCAAAACATGCAAAACAGTCCATATTTTCTGCCTTCTGACTAGGGACTACTTTCAGTAGTTGGCAGAGATTAAAGGGAGTGCAAGGACCATAACTCTGCTTTGGAGATTGGCAAACCTACTGACCTATATAACCTCATAAAGAAAGTAGGGGTAAACAATCTGTAAACCTATTGACCTACATATCCTAAAACAGAAAGAAGGAATTAACATTCCAGCAAACCTTATGACCTATATAACCTCAAAAAGATAGATGGAATAAACACACAAGGTGATAAGATAGAATGAACACTCTTGCAAACACACTGACTTATACAATATCAGGAAGGCAGATGGAATAAACATTCCTTCAAACTTGCTGAACTATGTAACTTCAAAAAAAATGGAAGGGATAAACACTTCTGCATACCTACTGACCTCACTATGGTACAGAAAATAGTTTCATAACATTTAATAACCGCAGAATTACCTAAATTTGAAATTTAGGACATAGCCGGCTCGCAAAACTCTCTGCCCTAAAGAGTTCCTCAAATCAAAATGCAGTTGATAACAAGAGAGATAACTCTAATCTGGCTATGAATAAAGCTGCAGAATTGCCAGGAATATTGCAAATTTAATTATTTTTGTCTTTTCACAGAAAGATTTATATGGAAAGGTTTCAATTTCTTTGCTTTATTCAAATAATTGTGAATCCAATATAGTTTATTTCAAATATGAAAAAAATACCAGTATCTGCACGTTAAGACGATATTGAATAGTGTGATGTTTTCCCTATACATGGCAATGAAAAATGTTTAAATCAGTCAATCAAGGAAGTTGAAAAAAACTCCCAAATTTTCATTTAGTAACCACATAAGACATCACTATGGTTCTCTGTGATAGATCATAAGAAGAAACTGGTTCAATATTGATTTGAAGCAAATCTATCGTAAAACTGAATAAGTAGGATATGACCTTAAGATGTATATTATATACACTGGAAGCTAACACGTTTCTATCTTATGCATACCAGTATGCAATTTCAGGTTTGATGAAAAATCAAAACAAATTGCCACTGCAATTATTTAACTAAAAAGCAATATTTTCAAAGCAAATCTGTTTTACTCTTATCATTCTACATCAAACAGTAGTAAAGAAATGACTTGCTACTTTTTGGGAAGATACTTAATATATAATGTTATCACATGTTTTGCTGTTTATGCAGTGAAATATTGCTATGTCATAAATTCATTTATGGCATAGGTGACGTCATAGCGTGGAAAGAATTGTGTCAAGCCGGTGCTTGATGAAATAAACACCATTAAACTGAGTGTAATGTGATAAAAAGAATCTGAAATGAATTTTCATTTTACTCATTTCATACAGTTTTTATGAAACTCACTGTGTGTTTTATATCCCCTCGTCGTGTGAAATGAAAATTTATTTCCGATCCTGTATTTATTAAATTATTTCAACTATCCTAATCTGTTTATGATATAATATATATACATAATTATATATGTTTTAAATAGTATGAAAGATATTTAAATAGAAAGAATCATTCATACGTGATACATTTACCATTTACTTCATTGGTAGACAATGTTATATTGTATGAGCTACACAGTTTTTCACCAGTCAAATTTAAAAGGCATCAAACACTTAGTCAAAAGGTGTGGCAAAATATCCAGATTTTTTTCATTAAATGTATTTACTTGCAAACATTTGAAGGGAGAAGTTATTAGCTTTTGAAGAACAGGCATATACGAAAGCAGCAGGAAGATCTTCAAAATCAACAAAGGAGTAACATCAATGAACTGGTCAAGGTCATGCATCATTATGCTTTCTGTAAAAGATTTCTTAAGAAGTCTTTAGTCAAGTAATAGGCAGAAACACAGTGTGTACACCTATGTGGTATGAGGTGATCAGATTTTGGAGATATCATCCACTCTTACAGATGTGATCAAGCTTCAAAATTATTGGCAATAAATGATAGGATACAACTTAAAACATTGGATAAATTAGTCAACATTTTCTTGTGATTTTCTATGGAAATACAGCTAGCATAATAAATACAATATCATGGTGTTAAGATGTGACTATGTCAAAACAGTGGACAGTGGTGTAACACCCATCTGGTCATCAAGGCATGACAATGTCAACTACTATATGTACCGGTACATAGTCACAGCAATTCATGACAAGTATGGGAATAAAAACAAAGAAAACTGAAATTCAAACAATCCATAATCTCATACAGCATAATAATGTCTCACCTACAACTCCTGGCTACAAATATTACATCAGCAGAATTAGCAAAAACACTTTCATGCGTAATGTATACAGTATTTCTGAATAGGATTCAACTCCTGCAAATCTAAATTGTTGGCAACAGTTTTTACTATAAAATACTCTTTAAACAAAAACAGAACAAACATATGCAAATCTTGCATTGTTTCATAGTAACTGTAGCTATGTTTTAGCACTATCTCTTGGTACTTAATCTATTTTGTTCCTATTGTTGCCATTTCACAAAAATTTCAAAAATTCAAGCTATGTATGTACCCACTACAATTTATCTTCTTAAAATTATGAAGAGAGATGCTGACTGTAATCTTTAAATGGAAAAAAAAATATTACTTCAAAACTAGCTTCCCATCTATTAGCAATATTCAGTGACCCCTGTAATACCAACACCTCATGATGCCGACATGAAATACCTCCTTGTTTCTTACAGCAATTCAAATTTTGAAAAAGAGACACTTGAAAGAAATTTGGAAATTTTATAACAGAACAGCCATTTTGAAAATCACTATAAACATGATAAATATGAATACTTGAATCAGACTGTTTTACCCATGCCATTGCATTTTACCATACTCTCTGCTGTTCATACTATATATATACATATGTCATTTGCACATCATGTATAAAGCCGTTGTGGCCTAGTGGATAAGGTGCTCAGTTTGTGATCAAGAGGTCCTGTGTTCGAATCCTGCCCTGGGCACACCAGTGTTTTGTCTTTCAAAGCGTGGCATGTAAAAGATCCCTCACTGCTTTAGGTGGGTCGGTTGCAAAGGTCTAAATTTGTATGCAATATATCAGGCAGATGCCATCAACATATACATGAAATAATCATGGAGTGAGGTCAAACAATATTCAATAAATCAATCAATCAAACATCATGTATATAATTTCTTATCGGGAATGGTACATCCTGTTTCTATTAATATTAATGAATGCCTTGTGTTTTATACATTATTGGGGTGAATACATGTAGTAGTAATGGATAACAGCAGAAATTTCATTATCGAGTTACTGTTAAACTTATCAATAATGAAAAATGTGTATTAACAACACCAATAGCTATGTAGCCAGGGTCCTTCATATATTCAGAAAATTGGGTGGATGTTGGGCATTGTAAATATACATAAATCAACATTTCTTCTGGTTTCTTTTAAGCACTTATGTGCTACGTGACACAGTATGGTTTTTTTCATCCACTATTTAGTGAAGAGACAATTTCTCCTGCAGATCATTTCATATTTCAGAGTTTCAGTAATGATCATTTAATGAAATTTTTCATCTTGGATCAAAATAAAATGATTTTAAACAATTGAAAATTGACTGTTTGAAACTGACAGTTGGTGATAACTGCTACATCACTATTAAAACCTCCACTACGTATCATCTATACCTCATCTTTGAGCTCTTTGTAGGTCAGTTTGCTGACTTGCTGTGTGATGGGACTGTCAAATATAATGGCCACTTGATCACCATTCCCTTGCTCTACATGACGATCTACAGCATTGTAGCATGTGTTTAATTCACCACCAACAAACCTGTCAACAAATATCATATTTCATACATGTATATATTAACAACGAACTCAGATAAATATTACTGTGATATTCAGATGTGCATATTAGTTTCTAGTCCTTATCAACAGTAAAGCTGATACCATTGTCTTGTTTTTGTTTGTTTTGTTATTGTTTTATGCCACTCCAAAATTACTGTTATATATAGTGGCAGTACCTACCAGGTGTACTGCTTTATATAATTTTGTCCTCTGCTTCAGACCCATTAGTGATACACAATATGATTTTGTAGTGTAACAATGCTTTTCAGTTTACACAGATACAATGATAGTCTATTATAATTCTTTATGTTGTACATGTATCATTGATATTTCTATTTGTGTATATGTCTGAAGCACCATGAGGTGAATATTAAATATTAAGTCTCTTGGATACAGTTTAAGGGGTCTCCCATGCACCATGGAATCAACAAGTTTAAAGTTCCTGGAATTAACAAGTTTGAAGTCCTATCTATTTTGTACACAACTTTTTTCACCATCAAAGTGAAAAAACTATTGAATGAGTTAAAGTTTTTGAAAATTGACTCAAAAGTCAAGGTAAAAAAGAAAGAAAATATGAAATCAATGATCAGAAAATACAGACACAAGGAATATGGATACTTAATATGAAAGCCATATCTCTTACTATTCAAAAACATTGCTGAGGTTAAATTTTTTGAAATTCTAACTCTAATATCAAACAAAAGCTCATAAAATAAGAATTCATGATATCAATCAAAAGCTAAAAGGCCACAAACAATATCACATTTCATATTATTCTAAGAGATGGTCAAGGTATATTTAAAGTATTTTGAAATTTCAACTCTAATGTCAAGATCACAAAGTAAAACTTTATGGTATCATTCAAAAACTCTTGTAACTTAGAATATGGATACTAAATATGAGAGCCATATTTCTTACTGTTCAAAAGAAATGACCAAGGCTATAGTTTTTGAAAATTAACTCTTAAGGCCAAGAAGAGATACAGATGCCAAATTAAAAAAAAATCACATCTTAATATTCAAAAGATATGGTTGAGGTTAATAATCCTTTTAGAAGTCGACTCTTAAGTCAAGGTCACAAAGTACAAAAAAATAAATTCAATCAAAAGCTCTTAGTTACAAGAACTTTACATGCTAAATACAAAGGATTTATTTCTTACCATTCAAAAATATGATTAAGGTTAAATTTAATTTCTTAGCCAAAGTATATTAAAATTTACTAAGGTCAAGGTCAACGACAAAAAAAATCAGATCATGTGGTATCAATCAAAAGCTCTAGTTAAAAGGAGTATAGATGCTGAATATGAAAGCATATCTCTTATCCAAAGCATCCTGCAAAAGCTAAAGCTTTTGAAGGCTCTAAGATAAAGGTCAAGGTCAGGAAGAACATCCTATAAAGAATTAATGTATATATAAAATACAAATATTCTTTAATATAAAATAGAGGAATTACATTCATTTAAATAATTTTAACCTGGCTTCCAACACAATCTGACACTGTGGCGGATGATGTTGTTGGCATGATATAAACTATACTGGACATATGTCCTGGTGAGCTTAAAATAGGGAAAAAATATCCAAAAAATCATTTTTGCATCCCAGATCTTCACAATAACGTTTCTTCTCAAATAACATACACAAATTACACACTACAAGCAATCTTCAATAAGGAAATCAAAATCACCAAATAATGAATTTGTCAAAAAGTGTCATATATGTATGATTCTGGAATGAAACAATAAACAACAACATATATTAAGACATCCATTTACATCCTCCTAATGTATTTGATTTGTTTATATACAACTGGTTTGAAGAAGAAGTTTGCAAAACAAAGATAACATCTAGGCAGTACTATGTCTCTTCCCTATGTTCACCCCTAGTCAAATCTGGTCAAAAATAACAACAATTGTAGGGGACCTTGGTTTCAGCATCCCTACAGGTACAAGACTTCCCTGAAATTTTCTCATTAGTTCTAAGAATATGTACAGCAAAGCTAATTTAGTTCATGGAAGATATAATGCTTCAAAATTGTCTTATAATATATCATATTTATTATAATGATCTGGACAAATTTAGCCTAAATATAACATACAGATTCTTTTTTAAATATTAAAACACTGAAGCAAAAACTTAATAATTAAAAATTCCCTTAAATCATATAACTATAAGGTACATAAAATCAATGTATTATGTCTTTCATGAGCAAATCAAAGCAATCCAGAGTGGTCTGAAGTTAAGAAGTTTTGTCAAAGGAGGGTATCCTCTGTGTCACACTGCTCTATATATCCACACCCTGATGAATCTGAGCAAAGATAACAAAAAATGTTGTGAACTCAAATTTGATCACTTCTACATTCAAATGAAGTTTCATCAATATCCCTTCATGAGTTCTGAAGAAGACAACAAATAAAGTTGAGTTACCACAACAGCTTGGATTCATTACAGTCGACAGACAATATTACATTATGATACAAAATGCGAAAAGACCATAAAAGCTACCATAATTATCATAAGACTGACCAGTAAATCTTTTCGTGATAACTGCGGTCTTACAATTTGTATAATTGCAATAGCCCTTCCAGGAGGTTAGCTACAAAATTTGAACATATCATTATACCGAACATTATTGCTCTGCAATAGACCATATTCCGATTTTGATAATTGCTGTCATTTTGTCCGAGCTAATACATTTTGGCGTTGTTTTTCATAGTGATGTATGTCATAACGCTTGACATAGATTCATTATAACGTCACTATGAAAAACAACGCCAAAAGCTTTAGCTTGGACAAAAAGTCGTCATTTAATATCAAAACCAGAATATGGTCTATTGTACTGGAGAAAATCACTTTTCTTTCAGGTTTGTGGCTAACCACCGGAAATATTATTGCGCTTACACATGTACAAATTGTAAGACCGCAGTTATCGTGAAATTAAGGCATATGCTCTAATTAATGTAAATTATAAATGAATCTCAGAAGTTTAAATTTGGACATGTACTATATTATTCTATCTGTTCATGTATACACATGCATCCATGAAAAGTGCCAAATACACGAAAGAGAATATATATACTCATCAAAAGATCACGAACTTCATAAAATATATCAAAATTAAGCGAAAAAAAAATTACACTCCAATCCAGAATTTAACATGTATTTTATTTATATATGGCCTTGACCTAGATACCTGATACACTAGTATAAAATGCTATAAGTTTTCTAATATGTGTCAGTCACTGTATATACAGGAATTTATAAAAGATAAAAACTCTGCCTTCTTGTAAAAACATTATGACAGTATGTATTAGTTGGTTCTATTAAATTACGATGGTACATGCATCAACTGATCAACAGATTAACGCACACTCCCCCACCCTCTTTGAGTTTTTAAGCAAAATTAGTCTACCGCACGCTAGAGATATAAACAGACCATTTAGTAAATGGTTGATTTGAGTTATCCAACACTCTATTCCACTTTTTATGCCATACGATCCCCTCTGCCACTTCAGCCCAAAACTCTTCTGGTTGATTCACTGCTCGAGAAAAAGTGTCAGGATGGTTTAACCTATTTTGACCATTTTCCGTGTATTTTCGCTTATGAATCAAACACATGCACGATCTCCTGTGATTGCACCGTATATGTGAGCTGTCAAAGACACATGCCAATTGTCTAAAAATCCGTATACTACTCTGAGCTCTAGGCAGCATCATGTAAACACGGTGCACGATCCAAATAACTTCGGGATCAAGATTCAGGAATATCATGCAATTGTTAAAAGCGGGAAATTTAAAATTAACAAAACATTATTATTATTATTATTATTATTATTATTATTATTATTATTATTATTATTATTATTATTATTATTATTTGCTATTTCGTCGCTCCATGATTATTTCACATATGTAGAGAAAGCTTCACAAACTATTATCAATTAGATTAAAGCCGGTGTGGCCTAGTGGATAAGGTGCTCGGCACGTGATCGAGAGGTCCCGTGTTCGACTCCCGCACTGGGCACTGTTCTGTCTTTCGGATGGGACAGTAAAAACCGAGGTTCCGTGCCACGATGTGTGTGGCACGTAAAAGCTCCCTCACTGCTTCGGGTGGGCCCGTTGCAAAGGTCTAAATTTGTATTGTCCTTGGTGATTTTTGTCATACAGCTTCAAGTTGTCAGATGTCTTCAGTTTTCTCTTTTGAAAGGTGGAATTTCGGTAAATTTAAATCAAAATCACACTAAAGAATCGTGTAATAGAAAAATTTTCAGTGTATTTAGAGCACAGGAGCCGGCTTCCCGGGAGACTTCGTCCCCTACACTACTTCAGGGGCTTTGCCGAATGTGAGAGGGAGCAGGAGATAGGGGCGGAAAGCAAGATGGAGGAAGAAGAAAAGATAAGGGAGGGAAGGGGATGTAAGTATGGAATGGTGAGAAGACTACCCTTGTTCACCCGACAACTGATTGAAGGCCCTCAAGTGACCTAAACCCTCGGGCATAGAAAGTTCGTCTACATCATATGATCTCAATGTACACACAAGTATTACTATTGGTTTGGGGTTTTGTCGGACTTTATTTTCAGCCAAATTGCAGAAATTGATCAACAGGAGACAGCTTACTACCCCCAGCAGCCTGCTCTCTCCCCTGACAGGAGAAGCTTACTCCTCCCGGTCACCTGGTCTCGCCCCTGATAGGAGAAGCTTACTACACCCGGCCACCTTATCTCACCACTGACGAGAAAAGCTTATTCCTCCGGCTACCTGGTCTTGCCCCTGACAGGAGACGCTTACTACTCCCGGCCGCCGGATCTCACCCCTGACAAGAGAGGCTTACTCCTTCCGGGCACCTGGTCTCGCCCCTGACAGGAGACGCTTACTCCTCCCGGGCACCTGATTTCAACCCTGACAGGAGAAGCTTACTACCCCCAGCAGCCTGCTCTCTCCCCTGACAGGAGAAGCTTACTCCTCCCGGTCACCTGGTCTCGCCCCTGACAGGAGAAGCTCACTCCTCCCGGCCACATGGTCTCCCCCTGACAAGAGAAGCTTACTCCTCCCGGCCACCTGGTCTCGCTCCTGAAAGGAGACGCTTACCACTCCCGGCCGCATAATCTCACCCCTGACGAGAGTAGCTTACTCCTCCCGGGCACCTGGTCTCACCCCTGACAGGAGAAGCTTACTACTCCCGACAGCCTGCTCTCTCTCCTGACAGGAGAAGCTTACCCCTCCCAGGCACCTGGTATCGCCCCTAACAGGAGACGCTTACTCCCTCCGGGCACCTGATCTCACCCCTGAAAGAAGAAACTTACTCCTCCCGGCCATCTGGTCTTGCCCCTAAAAGGAGACGCTTACAATTCCCGGTAAACTAATCTCACCCCTGACAGAAAAAGCTTACTCCTCCCGGGCACTCGGTCTCATCTCATCTCATCTCATCTTTCGTATTTCACTAGTGAGACAAAAAAGGAACAACTGTGGGCCAAATTTCAATAATTCCATCATTTCATTTGTTCAATTACTACAACTAACGTCACAGAGAATTTAGATTCTTTAATTTTATTTGAGAAATTTTCCAGTGTGAACATGTTGAGAAAAATCTTTACATTGTGAGGGATGTACATCCGCTGACGATAGAATAAAACTTGACCCCTGTCGTTGACAGGCTTGACAACCATTCTGTATCAAAACAAGCAATGATGAGAATCATGTGGCACGACAGTTATCCATGGCAGTGGGTCTCTTTATAAATTAATGAAAGGTAACAAAATATTATAAATTATCCACCAGTATTACGTAAGATATAATGAAGTAGTATTTTTAAGGCACTTGATGTTAATACATTTGAGAGTCGTTATACGCAGTTATAAATACAGGGATGCAGATATTTTATAGCATGTTATTGACTAATATACTTTGCACTCATTAGGAAATGTTTGAAAATATATTATTCATTTCCCCATGAAATTAAATGTGACGTAGTAAAAGATATTTATCAACAATTTGGCTTGACACAGTAATCTATGAGTCGGGACATATCATATGGGAATATGATTAAACGCGTTACACACATAACTTGGATGATTTCTCTTTTAGAAAGGGGGAGGGGGAGTGTAGTGCCGTAGCCGACATATGGATGCTATATGAGGTAACATTTAAGTTTTTAAACATGAATATCATATCAGGAAGAAAAACATAAATGTGAAAGAAAAATAAAAGAAGAGAAACAAGAGGTAAATCAAGAGAACATATATTCCACCTCATATTCTTATCAAAAGCCCCTTCCGGTGAAAATGCAATCAAAGTATCATACGGTGGTACTTCTTGTTTGAATTGATTCGACATTATGGTAGCATAGTTGCAAATTTCTCCATAACATAGTAGGTGTGATAGATACATTGAGTAGAGCATAGATGAAAGTTCCATTAATTATTGAAATATTCTAACACAAAATGCACCATGAAACGATGTCACACTAATCGTAAAACAACCGTACATGGTTGCTCTTGCGCTTTCCATAATTTCTTGTCACCAGGTCGATTCGTCAACAGCAATAAGTCAAGAATACTAGAAAACTGAAAACTAAACAGAAATTTCAGTTTTACGTTCGAAGAAAAGTTATTCTTAGTTGCAATATGGCACTTGGTTTTCGTGAAATAGTATGGCCGTTATACGTCTGCCTAAGTTTAAGTATAGCTTCCTTCGTATTTCTCATTTTTGCAATCGCCACACCTCTATGGATTTATGAGAAAGTGAGCCACAATGTGACCTATCAAGGACTATGGGACATATGTGTTGAAAAAGAGACGAGCATCTGTAAGGGGATATCTCAGGTTAAAGGTATGATGCTTTATGTACACTTAGCGAGTGTAGTTTGTGTTTAAGTCATGTAAACACAGTAGTTGAGGAATATAAAGCAATCAAAACTTCAGGGGACACTTTTGATTTTGGTAATTTAGTTGAATGAGTTAATAAACGATATTTGAAGTATGAATTTTAATACAACACTGGAAAATTCTAACATTTTCTTTTAAATTAAGAAGAATTCTGCATTAAAATAAAAAAACTTACTGAACAATTTTCTAGTATTCGTTTTACTACTTCTTACTATTTCTCATACATGTATCTGATTTTCAAAGATCAATTAATGTTCAGTATGATACATTGTTGTGAGGATTATAGTGACATTGCATTAATTACTTTCGTCCAATACGATTAAACAACGAACAGAACATACATTCGAATAAACTCTTGGGTAAATTATTTATATCTACCTTATTTTTTTTTACAGTTGTCTCTTTTTTCACGAATGAGATGATAAATATGTTGTTCATTCATCAGATACAATCACAGCCTCGAGAATATTCCTAATCATAGCACTATTTCTTCTTCTGCTGGTCATCATATTCTGCCTGCTGAGGATACTTGTTTTCAAACTGAACACTCTCTTGTTTTACTGCACAGAAATTCTCCTCGTCATAGCAGGTAAAGACAGAAATTTTGGATCAAACACTCTTTTGATTTACTGCGCTGTGATAGCCCTGGTTATAACATATCAATTAATCAAAAATGATTTACAATTCAAACACTCTTGCGTTTTTATCACCTTTTCAATATAGACCAGCAATCTATTTTCCTTAAATTCAAATTTCCCAAAACTGTTACATGAATTGAAATATAAATTTCTAATATCCATTGTAATCGAAAACGATTTCTAAATTTATAATAAACACATGATACGTTTATAATAAACACATGATACGTTTATAATAAACACATGATACGTTTATAATAAACACATGATACGTTTATAATAAACACATGATACGTTTATAATAAACACATGATACGTTTTAAGCAACACAAATGTTAAACAATAATATGAATTTACGTTATATCAGTTAGTTCAATATCAAACCAAAATAGAACAATATTAAACGAAAACAAAAGACTATGCATTGAATGAAATCTATTTGTTTCAGTATGAAATGAAGAAAATTATTGTTCTTCTAATTTACAATATATGTTTCGTAAGAAAACAATAATCATGCAACAGTTTCAAAGATTCAGCCCAAGTAATGTCTGCATTTGTATTCCAGATGTATTCACGATTCTTGGTATGATATTCTATGCATTTGCTGTCGAGGATAGTGATGGAAAATACAGCTTCTCATTTGCTTTTAGTGTAATATCACTTTCACTCACGTTTCTGGCCTGGTATGTCCTATTGCTTGAGTTGCAATGTACAATGAACACTGATCTGCGGAAGGTACCAAATCCTGCTGGCACTTCGTTCAAAATATCATCAGCTTCTGAGGACTTGGCGAAGTCAAGACCACAAAGCAGGCATAGAAGAAAAGAAGACAGAGAAGGAAAGGAAAAAAGAGTTACAAGTAATGATTCACAAATACCGTGTTGTGTATGCTGTACCCAACGTATTTACGATGACGAAAGTTTAGATGAACCGACAGATCTGGATATGGACAAACGGAAGAAATCTGACGAAATAAAAGAGATCAGCAAAGAAACTTCAAATGATCAAGAGGCACAAGTGCAAAGTAATGACGAAGATGCCAACAAAATATCGACAAGGGAAACAAACACGCATAAAGTTGTGATTTCGACAATGAAGAGCCATGTGAACTGCGATGCATCCACATCACGAAAAGCCACAGAACTGCCGATTAAATCTGACTCGAATGAAAATATGGGAGAGACCATCTTCACTAATAAATCATCTTCGAGCAGTGGAAAAAGCAAAGTTGTCACATACCAGAAAACATCAAACGACTCCGTAAGTGATAAAAAAGACCCTCAGAAAGGAGAAGGAAAGATGTCGACTCTTAAGAGCAGAACTAAAATATATTTCCTGGACACACTTTGGCCACTATATGCCTGCCTCATTTTTAGTATAGCTTCGTTTGTCATTCTGATCCTTGCTGTCATTGTTCCATTTTAGATAAGAAGTAAACATGGTCAACTAACAGAATATCATGGACTTTGGGAGATTTGTCAGAAATTTGGAGCAGGAACCTCTACATGCAATTCAGTTTATAAATTTGATAGTAAGACGTAAAAAATGATATGTAATGCAAGTTAGACGAAATACATTTAAAGTTATGCTGTAACGTATATGAAAATGAGTCATATATCAAAATAACATATGATAGAAAGGATGCAATAATATGAACCAGCAACAGAAAAATTAATTCAATAATAGATATATTTTCACATGAAGCTGTCACTGACCATAACATTGTAGTTTGGAATATTTTAGCTGCTGCCCTAGCCAGCACCAAAGTTTTCCTGTGTGTGAGCTTAATGGTCTTGATGTCAGCGGTTGTGTGCTGTGTACTACGTATACTTGCTTACAGACTAAATACATTGCTATTTTATTGCATTGTGACCTTGTTGGGTACATCAGGTAATATAAAAGCAAAATATTTTAATAAATATTTAAGAAAACAGCATTTTAAAACATAATTTTAAAAAATAACAAAGGTTTAAATTATTTTATTTTATGATTATAGATAAATATCATCTATAAATATCTTATTTTTTTATAGTGACATGGGAAATGTAAGTGTTATCATGTAACAATAGCAAAATTCCCTGAATGTGCGTTACTTAAACATATGTGTTGCCGCGTTATAATATCCCGATGTTGAGTGGCTTATATTTGAGTGATTACACGCTTTAATATCCTGACGTTGTGTGGCTCACACTCAAGCGTTAGCACGTTA
The DNA here is from genome assembly GCA_035048485.1 of Pteria penguin. Classification (NCBI taxonomy): domain Eukaryota; kingdom Metazoa; phylum Mollusca; class Bivalvia; order Pterioida; family Pteriidae; genus Pteria; species Pteria penguin. Next base: position 13,164,537 of record CM068591.1, on the reverse strand, counting down.
TCATACCCTGATGTTGTGGGTTTACATGAGACTGTCACCTTTTATCATACCATGATATTGTGTAGTTTACATTTAATTCCTAACACATTATATTACCATGATACGCTCTGATTTTAAAAGATTGTAGATTTTGTCCGGGTATCATGGAAGTATGTGTATAATGTTGCTGGTCCTAATTTGATTAGTATCATGCTAACTCGCTTTATTTGTAACGTTTTGTTCGGGATCTTGTGCTTTACTTATAACGTTTAGTTTATGATCTTATGCTTAGAGTTCGGACCCTGAAAAAAGTGACACCTGTCAACATCACTAATATTGTACTTTGTTTGACTGTTATAGTCCAGGTCCTTTGGTCTGTTTCATAGCTCAGTGACCAGAAAGACGTCCCACATTATACTATAATATGTCCGAAGGGCATATAAAAGGAAAACATCATAGTTCTTCATTTATAAGTCTTAGGGTTTTTTTCATAGTAGTTGCTTTTCTTACAGCGGTATTCACAATGATTGGTGTGGTCCTGTATACTGTCGTTGCTAAGGATATTAAGGGCTACTATAACTTCGCTTTCTTCCTCGGTATCGTATCTATCATCACCACTTGTATCGGTATGTCCTTACTGATGCTAGAACTACGCTGCCGGCAAGAATTGAATGAATCGGATTATATGAAACCAGAAGAATACGATTCATCGGATGGAGGTTCGAATGCAGGACATTCGACCGAAAATAACACTGGTGAAGATAACAAGTTGGGAAATGACCCTTGAATGGCGTGGAAATTAAGTAATAAGACTGGTGGACTTTGTGCAATATTCCAGAAAATGCAAACTAAGGGGAATAAAAGCCCTATGATTATAACTTTATATTTGCCTATATCATATATGTGTGACGTGTATTTCATGTTCTTTTGTATGTACATATTTCTACACTTCATATTAAATAATGCACTCTTTCATATATTATACATGTACTTGAATAATTAATGTTCATACGTTCTCTCACTTACATAACCTTGTTAAACATTTGTTATATTATATTGGAAGAATAAAACCAATACATGTCTTTTAATTACTCTCTCTTCATGGTAAGTGGGAAAGTTTCAGATCATAAACCGATTAAATGTACCACGTGACCTAACTGTCCTAAGTTGGCACACTAAATGCTGAGCCACCACATATTTTCGTAGCATTGGTGATGTACACCCTGTTTTTTCTTGGATGGGTATGGTAGTAGTATAGTACTTAAGTCAGATCAGTCAACTCACTTTCTAGTGACTTACAGCATACTATGCATAGACAATTATTTTTGGAGTACAAATGAATAATGAGAAATGATGACGATAAATATAGGATGTCCACAGTGTCGGCCTTGGACATCACTGAGGAGATATCATTTCTCGAAATGTGCATATGTGGCATTAAATTAATATATATATATAATAATTCTTATAATTCTTATAATGATTATATATGATTCTTGATTCTTTTTCTGACAAATTAACCTTTAAATTAATGCCTATATTATCTTGTTCTAAACATGATGGAGCAGCGTGAAGTCACAAGTCAAATAGTATGACGTCACAAGTAAGCGGTCGCCCTGTGTATTCTTACTATCAACAGTATAATGCACTCGTTCATCCATAATACTTGTACAATAAATGTTCATTCATTAAGCAGGTAGATATCTTTTTGTTTACCTTTTTGTATTTGTTTGACCTCCGTGTATATTACTTTGTTGAACTTACTTTTGCATAAAAGATAATTATTCCTCATATTTTACACTATTGTCTTTACAAATTTATGTCTACGGTTAGCTTGAAGATTTGACCCTAAAAGTAATAAACAACAGGAATGAATAGTGGTGCTAACAAAGCATCGCCATAGTAACATTCTATGTATATACCTTTTTCCATCTGTCAAGAGGTTTAGTCTGATGTCTTACCTCCTCTCTTAACATCAAAGTGTAATATAGGGACATGGTCCCAACACTGTTTATTCAAAGATCCATGTTTACATATTATTCCTGATTGTGTTATATCAATTGAGTTTATAGCAATGTGAAGACACTTGTAAGAGTACCTCACTCAATGTCTGTCTGTACTTTCTATGATTAAATATTAGTGGCATATCTTTATGTTATAAATTTGTAAATGGTACCGTGACATAACACCAATTATCTTCGTATTATACATTTATGCACATGTATATGTATTTCTGAATGCACATTCTAATCACAATAAACATTAATACACCATTCTGAAGTTGTTGTTATACAGATATTGTCACAACTGCCTCATTTTATTTTTGAATAAAATTAGCCAATGCTCAAGTGGAAAGTGACATTGATTTATATCACAACATAATAATTAAGTATCTCTGAACAGTACACTGACGAATCTGTCAATTAAACGTGGACAATATTTTGATTCCAGTTCCATTGTAATATGAAGTTCAATTTATGTATACAATGAAACACTCATAGCTTATGGGCAATATACATTGTGAAATATTTTTTTCTATACATTGAAGATTCTTAATTAGCTAATACTTTTATACATCAGTTCAATGTGAACTTGATGAAATGAACATTTGTTCTTCTTGGATCCTGATCCATAATGCTCAACCTAATGTTATACATAGGGCCTGTTTGACAAAGCATATATTGATTACTTGTTTTGTAAAGATTACTATTATGAAATATAATGATGTACAATTCGTACAGAGTTGTCGCTCTCAGTGGTTTCTATTATATTATGTTTAGGACATTAACGAGATATAGAATGCTATGGACATATGTTTAAAACGGTAAAATTCATACTTTATAATTAAATATCATAATTATTAGATACAATATGATGTCAAATTATCGTACACAGGTAGTTCCGCAACATTAAAAGGTATGCAAGTTATAAATATACACAAGAACACTGTACTGAACAATACATAGAAGACGAAATAACAAAACAATTCATTTAATAGTGTTGTATAAAATTGTATCCCCATGTCAAACTTCAGATTTATTTGTTTATCATTCAAAGGAGTCAATGATTAAAATGATTACAAGGTCTATAAAACCGGCTCCGTAAATCATAACAACGAACGACTAACAACCTCATCAAGTAGGAAAAATAAAAAGGAAGCAAATTTCCTAAGGAGCATAAATAAACCCTAAGAATTGGAATAAATTCAGCAACACGTGTTACTTGGAGTATAAAAAATAGAATATATCTTTATGTTATAATTTTGTGCATCAGAGGCTTATTTCGACAACTTATGTCTCTGAAGTGATGCTAATGACCAATCAATAATTGGAATTCTAATCATATCTGAATATCTGAAGAGCAGAGTCATAAAAGATGTCAAATTGGTTATTAAATGGTCGGAATATGTCTCGATTCAAAAAATCATTCAAATATTTTATCTAAATTTCATCTTCTGGTCCTATAGAAGTATTTCTCAGAATACACATCTGTGTTTTCATGCTTTAGATTTCTTGAGTATCACTGAAGAGACATAAGCTGTCTAAATTTGCATCTGGTACATTTACTTTATACTCGTATAATTTTTTGTATAGTCTATGGTATATGCTAAGGATGCATTTTCAAGATATGGGTATGTAAAAAAGGAAACAGAAGACATTTGACAAAGCTGTATGACACAAATCACCAAGGACCTGCACATAAAAAATGACAATAGCATAATATACTCGGAACGACATTACAAAAATATTCGATTGTGCTGCGGTCACGATACCGACTTAGGACGGTCAATTGAAATAACAAACGTCACTCAATTGGTGTGGTTAACCGGTTTACGCGCGCCCACCTTCCCACTCACAGCAAAAGCAGCACAATCAAAGGACACACATTTAAAAATTTATAAATAATCCTCCATATAGGGAATAGGGATCAACAGGTTTCTCAAGGAGAGGTCATAAAATTTTATTATACAAGAAACAATAGAATCATGTGAGAAAGCGTGTAATACCAATATATACCATCCAATGTATCACTAGATGATGATCATTTTCAAGTAAATTGAAGATATAAAATAACAAAAAATTATCGAGATTTTTGATTTCTTAATTCATATTCATTTAAGAATTGGGCGGTTCCTTAAAATGACAAAACCAGCATTTCATTCTTATAATTTCAAAATACTGTATTTCCAAAGCCTATAAATCATATACAATAAACGGATCGTTTGTGCAATGTTGCAATTGTTCTCAAGTGCAAGTATCTGAATATCAAGTCCAAAACTTTGACATCAAAAGAATCAATCTTTTCATCTCTGTAGCTTGACATATTTTGCAATGGTCGGTTGGTTGATTGGTGTTTAATCTTTCTTTCTGCTTTCAACAAGCATATCACAACTTCACAACATAAATTAAAAGTCGTCTTTTAGCTACGACCTATGATTTCCATACATGCAGGTCGGAATGATCATCATAAGTTAAATGTCAGTTGTTTGAACTATTTGAATTTATTTTTGATCTTTCAGGCATGATGGATATTGTCAGGGAAGTGAAGTATGAGTCGGTGATCTTTTAATCTGTAAAGTAGTATGCTGATATGCAGAAGTCACATAGGAATGTTCATGATACAAGGCAATATAGTAAATATAGGCGATTATGGAGCCTTGGAAGAAGTTAAGATGGGATCATGTATTGTGGATGTGTTATCCCCTACCTACCGACCTGTTACTTACTTCACGATACCAAAGAATGGCTCACGCTGATATCACTTGCAGTCACGGTATGATGAATATTATGATAGACACATTTCGGTGGTTGCTATGAAAACGGTCCTGATCAAAAGCGCAAAATAGTACAAACGTGTGTACTCCACATACAATAGAATCAATAAGCATAGTTTAATCTAGGTCAGGTGATTGGGACAAAATCACCTACTAGATGCACTCAAATTTATTAAGAGAAAGTGTCAAATCTTCACTAATGATCGTCTCAATATTGAGCGATTACGTTTACATTTTTATTCCTCAGAATTTCCAAAATTGTTCCTGTCTTTATCAAAGACAGTAAAATTAGGTTTTTTCTGACGTTTGCATGGAACCACATACATCATGTCCACCACTGGTAACTTTGCATTTCTCATGAGTATCGTCATCTTCGGACTTTTCTATAGTAGCAGAAGTTGTTTTATTCTCTACTGCTTCGACTGCTATGTAACTAACAGAATCATCCTTGAGTTTGTCTTTATCTTTATCGGCACCATCCTCGTTAGTGATGTTTTCCATTTCTCTTTCTTCTTGTTTCAGTAGAAAAGTTTTAAGTCTATTTCTTTTCACACAAATCAATGTGACAATGGCGGCAACTAAAAGTATTGATGAAACAAACGAAATGATTAAAGGTTGCTTATTTGAGATTGTGTCTTTGGCTATATTGTTTGATACGTATTCTATAGAAACTGTTGCAGGTTTGGTTGGTAAGTCTTCAGTGCTCAGTGTTTCATATATAGGGAAAGACGGTGCCAAACCTGTGGTTAGCGATGTAAATAATGAATCCACAGCAGTGAATGTAGAGGACACTTGCCCTGTCTGTGATGCTTCAGTTATTGATGTATGTGTTGACATTGGAACAGTTTCCGATGTTGTTAGTACAGTGTAATATTTCGATGATTCATCTGAAGTTTTTGTGGATGGTTGACTGTTTGTTCTGTCATCTGTATCGAAAACAAAGTTAAACGTTTGAAATGTTCCTACTTGTTGTGTAAGTGCTAGAATTAACTTCTATACTATAACAAGATCAATGCAATTCAAAAGTTGAGATTATTTGAAGAATAATAAGAAATCCCTCCAATTTGGGTAATATTTTTATATCTTTAGTTACTATATGTATTTAACGATAAACATGCAAAAAGTTTTAAGTACCAGTGACTGATCATTAAATTATGCTCAATTTATAGTAACCCTGAAGTTCTCTTTTTCTGTACTGCCAGAGTTGTATGGGTTTTTTACCTGAACTTGATGTCACAACAGTAATATCAGAAGTATTGAGTATAGTTGTGACATGTTGTCCTTCAGTCGTTGTAACTGTAATCAAATATAGACAAAATGTCATAATGCACTGTCGATAAGGTAACAAGTACGGTAGAACACAAAAGAATATTTGTACATCTGGAAAATGCCTTTTATTATAGTAATTCACTTCCTTTTGATATACGTGCACGCATTCCGTCATATTTCAATCACATCTTCTAATACTGTCATGTTTGCGAAAAGAATACACTTTGAATGCTGATGTCTTTGTTGAAATTAGAAACCAAGTATGAGGTAAATAAGGCATAAGACTATATTTTATATGGAACACTCATAAGAGAGAAAACTGAAGACATCTGACAAAGCTCTCTGACAAAAATCACCAAGGACATGCACAAAAAATAAGAATAATCAATAATCAACAATCTCATGAACTGCAATTGCATAAGTATACATATCTTCTTATTTCATTCAGTACTTTATCAATATCCTCAGCAAACATCTTCATATTTAAACAAAATAGATAGACAGAAATAACACACAATATATATATATATATATATATATATATATATATATATATATATATATATATATATATATATATATATATATATATAAATATATATATATATATATATATATATATATTATATATATATATATATATATATATATATATATATATATATATATATATATATATATATATATATATATATATATATATATATATATATATATATATTATATATATATATATATATATATATATATATATATATATATATATATGTATTATTATTAAAAGCAGTTTAATATGCGTTTTAATACCATACGATTAATCGTCACTGAATCTCGGGATTATAGGTACTATAATATAACATTATACCATACATATACCTTGATGGCAAGCTTGAATTGTTTGTTTGTCTGTATTTGAGGTTACAGTTGTAATGGACACCGAATTACTGAGTGTGTTTAAAGTACTTCTCCACACCGTCGTTGAAGCTGACCGAAAATAGAGACAGAATATTGCAGTATTCTTTGATGCGAATGAGTTACTGGGTGCGTTCGGAATTATTCAGATGGTACCAACTGTCATCTACTAATGGTACCAATATCTGCCATTGTTACCATTGGCCGACAAAAAAACTCTGAACGACTTTTTGGCTACCAATGGCAACTTATTTTACCATTGGCTAACATTGTTAACCAATGGTGCTATTGGTACCAATATTAACCAAAGGTACAAATAAGTATGGCCAAACAAATAATTGCTGCAACTATAATACAGCAGAACCAAGTTCTAAATGCGTTTTTGACCAGTGAGCAGATGACATCGACTGATGCATTCATGAAGCAACGTCGTGAACAGGTGGCAAGGGTTCAAAACTTTTATGAATCTACGGTACGAAGCTAATTCCCCGACGATTTCAAATCGCACTTTCGATTATCACGGAATACGTTCGACTTAACATGTATGCAATTGCAACAGACAGCACAATTTCACAGAAGACGTTTGGGTTAGGGTTAAGGTTAGATATCTAGAATCAGAGGTATAATAGAATCTGTGAAGTCTCGTACAGTCATGATAGTCTTAGTAGCCATCTTGAATGACGTCACAACACGGGGTTGGAAATCTTAATCACACTGGGGTCGGCCTGCGAGAATGGTTGCCAATGGTTGGTAAAATAAGTGACCATTGGTACCATTTGTAAACCATTGGTAAACTATGTTACCAATCGGTACCATCTGAATAATTCCGAACGCACCCACTATTTAACTTCTTGTGTATCTGGCTTCCTTTTGCTTTAAAGTGTCGCCAATATGTTTTCACACTTTCGGTCAGAATATTGTAGTATTGCTAGCAACACCCGTCACATACGGGTGTTGCTAGCAAGCAGGAGATGCTCACTCTCCCCGGGCACCTGATCTCACTCCATCACAGGGGTTCACATATTTTCAAGTAGACATATTTTGTTATTTTCCACTTGTTTTTCATTTTCACTGATTTTTAGACTTATGGTTTGAATTTATCCATTATTTTACATTCTTTAATGCGAATGAGTTACAATTTAACTTCTTGTGTATCTGACTTGCTTTTGCTTTAAAGTGTCACCAATATGCTTTCACACTTTCAATCATATTCATAATTCGAGTTTTATGGTGTTATTATATAACCTCAGTCATCAAATTATGTAAATCACTTTAAAACTAAGGAGTATCTCCCTCATGCATAGTTCTGTCCTTAGATAGATTCTTTGGTTTACTTTTCGTTCATTTTAGATTCAACACTGCTCTTCATATTTTTATATATTTTGAGAATTCCAATCATTCGACTTCGAGCATCACTGAAGAGACTGAAATGCGCATGTGGTATACAAAATTAAAAGGTATATATGTTCTATATTTATACCTTGAGGGCTGGCTTGAATTGTTCGTTTGTCTGTACTTGAGGTTACAGTTGTAATGGATACTGAATTACTGAGTGTGTTTAATGTGCTACTCCGCTCTGTCGTTGAAGCTGAACAAAAATAGAAACAGAATATTGTACTATTCTTTGATGCGAATGAGTTTAGAATTTAAATCTTGTGTATCTCACTTCTGTTGTGCTTTACAGTTTCACCAATATGTTTCACACTTTTAGTCATACTCAGAATGAGTCCACTGTTAAATACATTAAGTCTTACGACGAATTAAATTCTTGTGTATCTCACTTCTGCTTTACTTTTGATTTTGATGAAATTGTGTAAACACACTTGACAATATACAATTGTAACTTTTCTACACTACACCAATTACAATTTATTTACTTTCACATTTTACAACATAGAGAAGATATGTACATAACATATATAATAGAACATACATATTACACATACATAAGTGCGTACAACATGTTTTTAACCTGGAGGGAAAATTCTCTTATTAATTATTTTTATGAGTTTACGAAGATTATTAATAATAGAGACTTGTTCACATAAAAATAAGTTATAAAATTTAATGGTATTTGAACGTGATATATGTTTTGATGGTATATACAATTTCCGAAAGTCATTAAATACTGAGTATATCATAATATAATGGTATTCAACTCTGATTTCATTCCAACATAAATGACATATTCGTTGGTTTCTAGGGATAATAGCCCATCTGCCGGTTTCGATTGGTAGTTTGTGATTACTAGTTTTTAATCTGGCCAATATAATGATACAATCCCGTAATATGTTAGCTTCTAAATATTTTCTAAATGAAAAACTATAATTTGTAAATAAATTTTAAAATATACCTTTATTGGATGTTACAATCAGAAACCCTTTTTTGTTGAAATTGATCATGTAAGATTTGTTTTACATTTGCTAGCAACAATTTTTCATTTTCTGCATTTTGTGATAACCAAATATAATTCAAACCACAGTTTATTAAGATATTGTGTATACAATGTATCCATTTAAATTGCACACCAGCTTGATTACGTGTATATTATGTATATAAAAGTTTGAATAGGATATACGATAATTTAGTGCTTTTACCATTCAATAATTTAATCCAAAATCTAATCATTTTCATTTTCACTCTTATACTCAAAGGATATCTAGCTGGTTCACCATAGATCATAAAATTTGGAGTAGACATTTTTAGATTAAGAGTAAAAAGTAAAGAAGATGTTTACAAAACTTAAGATGAAGTTTTTCTAAAATATCTAAAAGAAAAAAGAGGAAAATTTTTAAATCCACATAACTCACAACCATAAAGAAGTATAGGAATAACCATTTTGTCAAACATTAAACTGACAATTTAAAGATAAATTTAATTCTTCGGATGTTTTATAATTCCATACATAATTCTAGTTGCTCTTTGTACAACGTACTTTCAATTACTAAGTAAAGAACAAGTTCTCGAAAATGATATACCAAGATATTTAAATTCTTTCACAATTTCAAATTAATTGTTATTATATAAAAAGACAAGTTTGAAGGTTGCCTCCCTTTACCAAAGATAATAACCTTAGTTTTATCAATATTCACATGTTATTTTCACATCACAATATCTTTAAAAAAATTCAATTTGTGTTGTAGATCGTCCTTAGTTTTGGAAATAAGAACAGTATCATCAGCGGACAACATTACCATGATTTTTAGATAAAAATTAAGTTCGTTTTCAATTTCTTCCGACAACGTATTTAAACCAATAATATTTTCCCGCGTCAAAAAATTTTCTAAATCATTCAAGTATATGGAATAAAACATTGTCGATAAATTCTCACCCCATTTTGGAAAGGCAAGTATTCAGAGAGTTTATTATTGTAAGATATTCTAGATTTACCACCATTATACATATTCATAATGACATTCAAACAATCTCGAGATATCTGGTTATTCAACAATTTTCTCCATAATTCTACTCTCCATACTTTATCGAATGCAGCTTTAAAATCAATAAATTTTATAAATGACAATTCAATCAAAGAATATAGTACAAAAATGTTGTCTATGATTGAGTATTTGGCCCAGGTTTTTGTTTTTGTTTTTGGGGGTTTTTTTGTTTTTTTTTTTAGGGGGGGGGGTTGTTTTGTTTGTTTGTTTTTTTTTTTTTTTTTGGTTTTTTTTTTTTTTTTTTGGTTTTTTTCTTTTAGTTTTTTTGGGATAAGATTATTGCTTTCAGCATATTGCGTCAATCTATGATACAAGACAGAAGTAAAAACTTTACCAAGACAACTTAACAAAGTTATAGGACGGTAGTTTTGTGGGTCCGCTTGAATGCCTTTATTCTTTTAAATTGGTTTAATATGTGCAATCAACCATGCTTCTGGAACAAAAGCTAAATTAAACAATTTTTCATGTAGTGTTACCATAATAATAATAGACGACTTCAAATACTCGTTGAGAATATCATCTGGACCGCTGATTTGTTGTTTTTAATTGATTTTATAGTATAAATAATTTCTTCTTGAGTGATAGGAGAGTTTATAAAACAACTGTCTTCAAACACTTCATCAGTATCTACATCATCTAGATCATCATGTATATAGCTACCATTTTCATTTGCATTCTTAAAATAATTATAAAAATCCACAATATTTACATTATGATAATGCTTATTACATTAATTGTTTACCATTTTCCAAAATTCTTTAGAGTATGAACCTTTTAAATTCTTAATTTTGCACTGCAAATTAATTATGAATTATCCGATTGATATGTCCATTATAGACTTGTAATGCCTTTCAACTTCTAGCAATCTAGTAATTTTTGTTCAAAAATTCGTGTCCCATGTTTCGTATATTTCCGTCTAAATTTTCTATAATGTTTTCTTGCAGCACAACAATCATTGTTAAACCAATCTCTTTATTAATGTTGGTATTTGAATTACTCGGTAACATGTACCAAATGTACGTTTAGCTGAAGATAACAATAATTCAACTGTATCATTGAACAATATATCTATATCTTCCTTCTAAGTTTGAATTACGTTAATGTTGTCATCATTTATCCTGTTTTCAATATCCAAAACATCTGTATATTAATACTCCTACAAAATCCACAATAGCTCATACTAAACTGAAAAACAGACTCTTTCAAATTATTGAGAGATTTTTAGCTCACCTGAGCCACCTGAGCTACAGTCATAGTGCGACGTCCGTCGTCCGTCTATCTGTTCGTCGTTAATTTTTTCACATTTTCGACTTCTTCTCTGGAACTGCTTTGCAGATATTATTCAAACTTTGTACATAAGATGTACTCAAGGTCCCCTTCTAAAATTGTGTTCGGGATCCAGATTCCCTCAGGGGTGGATCCAGGACGGGCCAAAAGTGCCCCAAACGGTACTCCTCTTCAAAAATCTTCTTCTCCAGAACCAGTGCATAAATGGGAAAACTAATTGCATCTGAACAATCTATAAAAATGGGTTATCAAAAATTGTGTTCGGGGTTAAGATCCGTCAAATAAAAATTTACGCTTTTTGACGTGTTTCTGCACTTAGTATTTTCAATGCAGAAAAGTGTCATGTTTCTCAGTTAATTGATATTGATGATTTCTTAATGACTATTTTGATCATAATTATGGTAAGGAATATTATATTTTATTTTTTATTTATTTATTTTTTTTTTATGAATTTTTAAGACTTCAAAAAAAAGGGGGGGGGGGCATTTTTCACATTTTCAACTTTTTATGCAAAATTGTTCGAAGGATTTTAATAAATCTTGGTAGAAATAAATCACTTATGATCCCCATCAAATTCTGTCGTTTTCGTCCAGACCTCTTTACAGGCGACGCCACCACAGTCAAAAGTAGGTCACAAAAGAGTACCCTCCTTTGACATTCTTTTTCGTTCTGGCTGTAAACAAAGACAAAGAGAATGCATAGAAATGATCTAGAGGGATAAGTGAAGAAGTCTTGTCATTTTGGTTCCCTTCCAAAATCAAATTTTAGAAATTTTTTACACATTTTTTTTTTTTTTTTTTTTGATTTGGTGATTTCAATGCAGAAGAGTGTCATATTTCATAGTTAATTGATTATGATAATTTTTTTGGACTATTTGATCATAATTATGGTAAAGAATGTTATTTTGAAAGAATTTTGTCAATATCTCAATTTTCTTATTTTCTATGAATTTTTAACACTTCCAAATGAGGGTTGTATAGGGACAATTCTTCACATTTTTAACTTTATGTTATACCACATGAAAGATTTCAATGAAACATGGTATACATGGAGTACTATAGGTCCTCTATCAATTTCGTACATTTCATTCAAATTGGTCAACAGATGGTGTCACCATGTCTAAAAAATAGATCTCACAATGGTACATATGCCACTTAGTAGTTAAAATATGGAGAGTAGCGGTTCAAATCCAGCTGTGGTCAATTTTTTTTCACTTCTTTACACATCTAAATAAGATTTGAGATGTTTCTCAACACTCAAAGTATGAAAATAGGCCATTTTAAGCTGGATCTGGACAACATTTGAAACAATTGTTTTTCATGACCCAGACTTGAAATCAGTCAACAAAAGGTCTCACCTAAAGAAAGTTACTAACTTGTTATCCTGAATCACATCTTGCAAAGAGACAAATGCTTAATATCAAAGTCACCTGAATGGATGTGCAAAAAAGTGTTGTTTTTTTTATTGTGGTCTGAAATAAAATTTGATATATTTCCATTTGTGCTGACTCAGTCACAGTAAGAAAAAAGAGAAGTTACTGGCTCAGTTATGTGGCAGAAGTCACCATGGAGCTATACAATATGCAAAAAAAAACTTCTTCCTTCCTGCAAGGCAAATAAACTAGGTACTCGTGTGAGCGATATAGGCCCACTTGGGCCTCTTGTTTTTCATAAAAACAGTCTACGCAGATATAAATATATTGTGTTAGGATATCCAGAGACATATTTTGTAAAAACTCACTCTGAATTTATTCGTTATTCATTTGAATCTGAATTCATACAAAACTTTAGAAATCAGAAGTAAAAGTCAATGGTATTGGCCTTTAATTTGATTGCTTTAATCATATATCGATGATGCACTGTCTATAAATAACAAGAATGTTTATACACACGTACATACAATGTATTCCAATAAACTAGGAAATAGAGGCACTACAGAATCCAATTCATGTCCTTCATATTTAGATCTTCTACTTGATATTGTCCGAGATAGTAGACTTATTACGTCAATTTATGACATACTTACTTTAATTTCCCCATTCCTAACTTTCGAACATACAAGTAGTAACATTACTTTATCACCTGTGTATGGTGTTTATGTGTCTAAAATGATCCGGTATGCTCGAGCTTCATCTGAGTATCTTTTTTTTTATCGAGGCAAATTTCTGGGAGAAAAATTGCTATCACAGCATTATGAGATACCGCGCCCTACGTCAACATTCTTTAAATTTTATGGTCACTAAATATAACGACCTTATTTGCTCATAGAACAATGTCTTATATGTTGATTTCCTTATTCCAGAGTAGTTAGATAATCTAAATTACCACATACAATACTATTTTACTTATACCGACCATGACAATTACCAATTGTGACTACGGTTGTATCGTTTCCTACATCTGTGACTGTAAATAATTATACTTCGCATATGCTTATGGCATCATGGCGGGTGTGACCGGTCGGAACGGGTTGCTAATACATGTACATGTGAAAGTAAAGTCTAAATCACACACTCTCTCTCCATACATATATTTATATATATATATGGATAGAGAGTGTGATTTAGACTTACAGTTTACTTTCACATGCACATGTATTAATACTGTCAAGTACATGTATTTAATATGCTCACTGCGAAACGTCTCATTCCCCCCGGAAAGTAAAACGGCAGTGCTTTTATATTCCTGTTCTGTTACTGATGCACTTTCTACATACTATAATGAATAATTATACGTCGTCTGAATGGGGTAAAATAAATTGTACAAGTAGTTGGCCAGGCAGAGGTCGCTAACTCTCCCAGGACCTACGGTCTTATCTCTGTTAACCATGAAAGTCTGTCATTGTATGTTGTTGTGAATGGTAAAGTACATAGATTATGTTCATCGTAATGTCTTCTGTGCGATACATTTTCTCGGATAATAATTATCTCAGATCATCGAGAGATTGTGAAAGTAGGCCATGATACATTGACATGAGTGTCATAGTGACATAGCATTTGACATGAGTGTCATAGTGACATAGCATTTGACATGAGTGTCATAGTGACATAGCATTTGACATGAATGTCATAGTGACATAGCATTTGCCATGAGTGTCATAGTGACATAGCATTTGACATAAGTTTCATAGAGACATAGTATTTGACATGAGTGTCATAGTGACATAGCATTTGACATGAGTGTCATAGTGACATAGCATTTGACATGAGTGTCATAGTGACATAGCATTTGACATGAGTGTCATAGTGACATAGCATTTGACATGAGTGTCATAGTGACATAGCATTTGTGACCTTTTATGGTATTTAACATTTTGGTTAATTTTGTGTAATATGTCTCAAATTGATATTTTGTGGATTATACGCGTCTTTAGTATATCTTGTGAGGTTCAAATTGATATTTTGTGGACCTTTACGCGTCTTTAGTATATCTTGTGAGGTTCAAATTGTCAAATCAAGCACATTGTTCAGAACGCGGAAGAAAGTGGTTTTGTTCTATCTATTACTGAAATCAATCTCAGCTCCATATCGATAAAATTTCATTAATGCCGATATTTAAGTTGCATATTTTCGTTGCAACGAAAGCTCAATATACATAAAATCTGTCTATCGTTTAAGACAACGTGGACATGCAAACTTTCTTTCAGGTCTCGCTGCTTTAAACGTGTCTTTACGGAATAAAACTTTCCCTCTGATATGTAAATATTGCTACTACGAAAACAATTTAAATTTCATTTTGAATACTATGTTACGATAAGTGGTTATCGATTCCAAATACATCCTCATTACATAAACATAAGATAAACTAAGCCACTCTGTCACTTCCTTTTAATGCGGAATTGAACAAGTATGCACTTTAGAATGCAAATCTAATTGTATTTAATATGAATATACAAAATCATTTACATTTGGTAAACTATGCTACAAAAGTCAAAAATATAATATTTGCAATATGAAAGATATCATATTATGAAGTAATTTGGTCTTCTAAGCAGCGTCAAGGTTTCCGATAATTTCATCTCGCCCGGTTCTAAAATAACTAGACGCCTCCGACATTGACAAGATCATCGCAAAGAACAATGGACATGTATTGGGTCCCTCTACAACATTTTCAGGCATTTACTTGAGCGTTACACGCTGACTAACAGAGCGGTGGTGACTCAATGGCGGGCTTTGTCTAAAACTTTTCGAAGAAGATAAGGTCCTGAGCCTCACCCCCCTGACTGATAGTCGAGAATTCTTCAAATCAAGGATCTTGCTAACAAGACGGCACAATACCGCAGTTGTGTTAAGGCAATACACAATTATATGATGTTACAGAAAACCCGCCAAAACATAACATGACGTCATTGTGACGTCACTATGACTCAGTGCATTATATCAAGCTGGAGACACTGCAACAATCAACATGCCAAGAGAAACGTTGTAGTGCAACATTTTCCTCAACTCTGTGTAATTTCGCATAAAGACTGTTCTATATCTATTTGAAATACGGTTTGTTGGGCCTAACTTTTAGATTATAATATATCAACAGAATTTCAATTTAATTAGACAATGTCTTATAAGACTACACCATTCAACAAATCCATCGCAGTATTTATACGCAATTACGCCTCTTATAAGTTGGGTTTCCATTTATTACTTACAAAAAAATTTGATTACCAATTTGGGCAATATGCCGTTGCAAAGTACAGAAGAACTATGTAACATCCATCTTTACATGTCTAATATAAACAAGCTTGTTTATATTAGACATGTAAATATGGATGTTACATAGTTCTTCTGTACGTTTCTAACAATTGCTTGATAAAGGCCAGGAGGCCGAAAATTTGTGCCAAAGAGTGTTTGTGTTGTTTCTTTTAGTGAAAAATTAAACTTGTTTAACAATTTGCATTTCTATCCTTTTGGAGAAATAATCTTTATTCTATTTCTTATGCGGTGTTCAATATATACTATAAAATGTCAATGACACCGTGGAGTGCCTCAACTTTACTGCGACGTTGAGTTATGTTGATGTCGCATAACATATTTTAATACAGCATATTATTCGATAAAACGTTTCGTTTTACAATTTTTATTATCTCTGTGTTGAGAAACCTATTGATCCTTGATTTTTAGTTTTTTTGATATGTGTTCTTTGATTGTGCTGCTTTTGCGATGTCTGAAAATGTGGTCGCCGGTAAACCGGTGAAACACACTAATTGAGTGACGTTTCTTACTTTAATTGACTGTTTTAAGTAGGTGTAAAACAATCGAATGTGTTTTAATGTCGCTTTCTGTGTTTATTTGACTATTATCGTGTTATACGTGCATGATCTTGGTCATTTGTCATACAGTTTGGTCTGGTGTCTTCTGTCTTCTCTTTTCTCTTTTATTTCGTATGCAACATTTACAGTGGGATTAACCAAACTAATTCGGAGAAAAAATATTATAATTATATTACATAAATATCACACGTTTAACAAAATGAATTTATATAAATACTACATTACAATTTGCCAACCTGAGAAAATATTGTCAAGCTTGGTGATCAAATGTTTTCAGAGGGTTAACAAATGCCATGTCATCCCATTTATTTCATGATACCAAATATCACCTAAAATATATCAATATGAATATATAAATATGATATAATGAAGAATAAAATCTAGAAATAATAATAAGAAATCATGCGTGTACGAGTAGGAGAGGAATTCTAAATAACACGCGTATGATGTGATCATTTAGTATGTATTTTTGATCGCTTAAAGTTGTAAAGTACACGTGATAAATAATAATAATACTTGTGACATTTTTTGTAATATTTTTGTGTTAACGTGCAATTTAAGTTCTTCATTATCAAATTATTCTAAGGATTTATATATTTGTAAAATACCGATTTCAATCGGACTACTTTTGGATCTTGTAAGTTTACGAGTAAACCTACCTGTACACGTTCATTTTCTAAACAGTCGAAAACTTAACATGTATATAATTTGTACACTCCAAATACACGTACATTAATACTTAGAGTATCAAACATAAACCAATTAAGGTCGTCAAGAAAAACTTATACTGTCGCCATATTTACACTTCGATATTAAATCGACGTGTGTGGCAAGAATCGCACATGAGGTATGATATGTAAACTTTATGTCGATGTGAAAAAAATTATTCCACCCAGTAAGACATACGACATATATATATATTACTTGTATATACTGAATATAAAAAATAAATATATAACATATATACCTATTAATTTAGTGCACCATATGCGCATTTCGACAACTTATGTCTCTTCAGTGATGCTCGTGGTCAAATATTGGAATTTTTAAGATATATAAATAATTGAAGAGCAGTGTTGAAACCAAAATGACCGAAAATTAAACCAAAATATCTATCTAAGGACAGAGCTATGCATGAGGGAGATACTATCAAATTTTCTGCAAATTTTTTAAAGCTTGAAAAATACACAGTAACCATGGTCATTTCTTTCACATACAATTATATTTTTATGACGTCAAACTTTCAACAAGTCCTATTAATAGCGTCATATCAGCACAATACATTTTAACATTGACCGGATATATAGAGTTATAATGATACGGTGAGGAAATATCAATATCATAAAGGCATTTCAGTAACCATAGAAACATTTACATAACTAAAAGGAAAATAGAAGAGGAAACAATTATCCAAGACTTAAAACAATATAAAAGGGGAGACAGAAGACATCTCACAAAGCGGAATGACACAAATCACCAAGGGCATGCACATATAAAATGATAAGTCAAATCAACACAGGAAACGACATTGCAGAAATGTTGGCTTGTACTGCAGTTACGATACCGACTTAAAACGGTCAGTTAAAGTAACAAACGTCATTAAATTTGTGTGGTTTACCGGTGTATGTGTACGGACGCCCACCTTCCCACTCACTGCAAAGGCATACAATCAAACGACATAATTTTATGAATAATAAATACAAAGTAAAAGATGTAATAAGTTGTAAAACAATATAGACTTCTTTAATTTTCAAACCGAATCATGTTCATACAGTGCATATGTTTATGTATTTATTATGGAGGAGACAGTTAAATTTTCTTTCGTCCTAACTTACATCAAATCAGAGTATAATATATTAGAAGGGATAAAAAGAAATAAACAGAAGATATCTAGTGCTGATTGACCGTCGATTCAATGTTGAAATGTAAATATAGTAATAGTAAAGATTTGCCTGGACGATCATATTTGCAGTAATCTCCTTCTTTTTCTTTTACATGGTGATATCTCTTCGTACGAATTTAATATTTATATATTATATCCATATAGGATAGTTATTAACAAAACAATAAATATTAACTGGTTGACGATAGCAGAGACATATATATATATATGTCTCTGACGATAGGTAACAGCCGATATTAAGTTCAAAAATCATATTAAACCTCTCATTACAGAACGTATCAGAAAACTTACAAATAACGTTGTTTGTCAGCAGCAAAAACAGTAGCATCCAGTAGATATACATTGTTATTCATTAACACTGTTACGATGGCAAATGGTGCTAGTGAGACGATGTAGCCCCTTTTCAACACAGGACAGAACGTATATATATATATATATATATATATATATATATATATATATATATATATATATATATATATATATATATATATATATATATATATATATATATATATATATCAGGAAATTCTAATTTTCGAAATATCAGGAAATACTTACACAGATGTTAAAGATGAGTACCTGTAGCAAAAGTCAATTATACGATGTTTCCTACATCCGTATACCTCACAACATGGCGATAAAATATATGTATGTGTGTATATAAAATATATATATGTATATATATATATATATATATATATATATATATATATATATATATATATATATATATATATATATATATATATATATACATATATATATATATGCCACATTTAAAAAGAAATGCATATGTATCTTTAATACCATAATTCTTTTCAGTACATAAAACATAAAGTATTACTGTGGACATGACATGTATACTACCTTTTAAAAATTCTAATTAAAAATGTATATAATTAAAAAAAAGACAGAATCTGAATCGCACAAGGTCGTGATATTAGGAGATTTTATGAATACTAGATATCGTACCAATTTAAATGATGTAAGGGGCCTAAAACCAACCACACAAACCACTTTTTACCGGATTTTTATGTAAAATTGGAGAAAATTTATTGGAGATCCCATACACAAATTAGCAGAAGGAAATGTTTTGATTTTTTTTTTAACTGTTGTTCTAAGTATCAAAACAAAAACGAGTATTCCATTAATAGTGACCTCGGAACAGAAAATCCAGATTTTGCTGACAAATGACGTTATTATGTCTTAACGTAGCACTTACGTCAACACGTCATTGTCGAAAATGAAAACACTGAATTAATGAGCGACTATACTGAATTGAAATGAAAAATTCAACGACTATATATTGAATTAAAAATTGCAACTAGTCAAAACGTTTCGATCGCTGAATTCAAAGCAGTTTTACTTGAGATTTTTCTTATAGAGTAAAAGTACATAATATACCTAGTAAAAGGGCACAATTAATATCAATGTGGAAATTCTACATCTTTCAAAGAAATATATCAATCTTTAAGATCACATAAAAGTGTTTGGTGCCCACGAGTTACTTTTAGCAAAGAACTGTTCATATGAACAACATGTTTAAGAAAGACGATTACAATGCCATCCTTATTGTGCATCGAGATGGTCTGTCCACACCGATTGAATATCAAAACCGTGGTACACGTATTTGAGCGGATAATTCCGTTATACCTACATATTCATATACAGGAATGTTGAATCATGAAATGCATTACAAATGTATCCACTGAAAGTGTCTCTCAGAAAAAAAGAAAGACAAGTTATCTCAGAATTGTAATGGATTAAATATATAATTCCTCCGTTAACTAGAATGTATTCAGGACACATGCTTCTCTAAATAAGATATTCTTTTAAAATGCTTATAGGAGAATACCTATACATTTAGTATTATAATACATTCTTATTATTCATCTTATATGTGTCGTCCTATTGCCTTGAGTATCAGTAGTAGATGCGGCTAGTCAGTCAGTAGATATCTACTTCTCCAGAATATTTATTGTGGTTCTTTATTATGAGAGATACAGTGACAAAGCTTTACTTACTTTCCCATTTTACTACGAACAATATGTAATAAAATTAACTTATGCACCCAATATCCTTAATACATTTAATCAATACTGACCGAACGACTGAAAACGTAATAGTAATGAGAAAGTCTCAATTTGATACAAACCTCCTTTATACATGTATCAAAGACACGAGTAGTTTCATTAGGACTAAATAGTTATTGATCCTAAACTCGTGTCTGAATGTACTAATGAATGAGGCACTATGTGATGCAGCTTACACTCATGAGTGAAACTTCTGTATACACTTACGAATAAAACAATACTTCTAATTTATAGCGCATTTCTCCTTATTGTTACTGCAAAAAAACTTAATGAAACTTTCAATTTAATTCTTTGTAATTATTGACACGATGAGATAATAACAAGAGATCATGATTCCGTCTCTTCTGTTCCCGGTGGATTACAAATGATTGGAAAGGGATTGAGGACAGTTTTAGCTCCAGAAAAGTGGAAAAGTTTTATTCCCTGGAAAGTGACTTCCTTTATTATGAGTAATTTATCTAAATGTTCTAAAACAACTGCTTAGTTGCCGTAAATTTAAAAAGTATGCAAGAATCATTTGTCGTCTGTATTATCAAGTTTCAAAGTGATACAAATATGTTGTTTTGTTACATCAACACTAGAGTTATGCCGGTATATGGTTGATATTCTACAAGTCCATACTCATGTAACACAAACAATTTCCGTGCTCTTTTGGTATTTTAGAGTTAAAACGCACACATTTATACATGTATATACACTTCCTTTTTCGATATGGAATCTGTTTCACGGAAGCATATACATACAACAAATGAACTATCATTCTTAATAAACTCTCACAGATATGTCATGGCAGATAATAGATGCGAGTTCCAAACTTTAAAACGATTAAGGAATGAGGTAAATTTCAACTACAAGAAGGCTCATTGGATATGTATAAGTGACATTTTACCAATTGTAAACACTCCGCAATTAATTTCTCATTCTTAGTCAAGCTTCTGATAAATATATAGAATCACACGTACTCCTTTTAGTCACAGAACATTTTTCTTTCAATATGCTTAAATTTGCGATGATACTACGAATGCACAGGCACAATTATTGGCAGATTTTTGTCGACAGAATTCGTTATTTCTGTACTTTTTGTGATAAATCCAGTCTCTTCTCTTTCCATATTGCCTTGGGTTTCAAATCCCGCTCGTTTGGGATCCACTGATGACATTATTGCACCGGAAGCTGTATGATTTACATTGGGATTTGGAGTGTTCGTTTCAGATGATTTGGAAGAACTTGATAATTTTGTGTCATTAAAAGAAGCATGTACATCATTCACAAACGAATTGACGTCACCATAGAACTGTTTCCTGATACCATATTTCTGATTAATTTTCCGTATTCTACTTAGAGCAAACATCCGTCGCCTTGTAATGTTATCCACCCACTGCTCGAATTTCTCTCTGCGCTCCACCATTTGTTCTCTTTTCTGTGACAACATATATTCAAAGGCCTGTTTTTCTTCCTCTGTAATGTATAGGTCAGGGTCGAATTCGTCAAGGTCATTATCGTCTAATCTTGAAAGGTCGTTGATTTCCTGTTCAGTGAGGTTCTCTGCGTTGATATTTTCATTGGAGTCTTTCTCCTCATTAGGTGTCTGACTTAATGACGTTAAATCTTTGATAAACGATTTCTCCTTTTCCTTTACAGGAAGTTCCAGATTTATGTTTGTTGGGATTACGACATTGCTTTTCTCTCTATCTACGCCTAACTCATTCTTAATTGCGTCTGTATTGGGGTCTGCCATTTTTCAGAGTGAGTGAATGATCGCCACCTAGGAATAAAATTAAAATTGTTAGATCTGTATTGAAAAAAACCGATTTAAATTCAATTCACCATAGGTATTTAGTTCATCATAGGTCAGATTTCATATGACGTCAGGTAATTCAATATGCATCTACAATGATAATTACATCAATGAATTAAGAAAACCTCGTTAAATGTGTCGCTATGAATGAAGCTTAACACATATACTGAAATCCGTGAACTCTTCGATAAGCTCTGTATCACACAATATATAAAAAGTGCAATGCTACTCGCTAAGTTCGTTTTACCCTGTAGAAGTAATGCAAAATCATGTTGTGTGAGGTGAGTCGTGAAAATAGATCCACAAATCATGTGTATGCTTCCATTATCCTTTACATATTCAAGCAGAAACCATCATTTAAGCTTAACGAACAAAAGTATGTCGTTACCAGATAACGGCATTATTACAATATCACAACTTGCCAGATTTATTACACGATTTTTCGTATTCTGTTGAAATGGTGAATATAAATTTCTAGTCATTTAAATCGCAGCGATTCGTGAATTACAGTAAATTACAAGACACATAAATTCAAATTTATGATCAAAGCTGATCAAAAATCGATTACTAGACACAAGTTTGAGCAGATTTTCTCTTCCTTTTGTGATGATAATTCTGAGTATCTCTTCGGGTTTATTATTGTGTTGGAATCCATTAGCCATCTTTAAACTTTGTGAGCAATAAAACAGGCTTTATAAATTCTCATAACAATCTTACATATATGTAAATATCAAAGCTGGAATCCAGAATAAATTGTCTCTCGACCAGTGCAGTCTGAAAACTCGCAGTTAAACATCATGCATCGGATATGGTCAAGTGGCCATGTAAATTCAGCCCCGCGGTCCTTAATCTAATTTCTCAAAGTCTGAGCTACTTATGGTTTCGTATTATTCTCAAAAGATTAATTGTCACCCGGAGTTGTACGACCTGTATACAAACCAAGGACAAGAATTCATGTGTGAAAATAAAACTTTCTAAAATAAATCTGAACGGTATACATATATACACATTGTGGCCCGACTGTCCGAATAAATATCACGACAACTGGAACCTTTGTTCTGATATTTAAATTTTGATAAAGACTTAACAGTGAGTGTTGACCATTCCTGCAAAACATTTCCAAAACATACATATCCCAAGCCACCCTACTTATTCTAACTTATACTAAATAAAATCAACTCTTAAACAACTTAACACATAATAAAATAATATATAAAGCACCACAATACACTCACAACACAAAGAAACTATTAAACACATGAACAAAATAAAGCCAACGACAACAATACGTTCGGGAACCTATGGTCTCGGGTGTATCGTATTTTCATCGTAATTATGATCAACTTTATTTATAAATGCGTAGAAGTTTATGTGTCAATATCCCAGTCCCAAGTATGACATGAGAGACCACCCACCCACACCACATCCTCCCCCTCTCATGTAAACCTGTACCATTTAAAATGCATTTGCTTTCAGGAAAAATTCTGTGAATTTATTAAACATGGTTTATACAATGCAGTGGCGGAGTTAGAGTTGAGCGCTCCGCCTCCTTTTTTGACACAAAGGCATATATAAATCATCATGTAATGACTGAGAATTTTGGCTAATACTAAACTTTAACTTGGGTCCCCTCCCCTTTTTCGGAAATCCTAGATCTGCTACTGCAATAATTCAATATATGATATTTTACTGTACCCAATCTAATTTTAATATTCATGTAAAAGTATATCTTATGCTGTATATCTTCCAAAGAATAAGCTTTTCGGCAAATTGGGTGTAATGATCATACATTAGACCCCCTCTTTCAGTGTCGAGCGCTATGTGAGTTACAAAATGTTGAAAGCGAACATAAATCCAATATAGTACGTTACTTCTATTTCTTTTCCCTCGATTTTGTCTCAATATTGTTGTCCTTCCTATCACATTATTTAGATATACGCATTGTATATCTGGTAAATCCATGTCGATATATATATGTATTGGAAAATTCCTTACTATGGCGTCAATATCTCTACATAACTAGTAATTAAATCATAAACCTACCTTCCTCTTGTATCAAAAATCTATCAGTTCCCCAGTAATTCCAGTCGAGTTTCACAAGAAATAGTTATGCAGAAAAACTTCATGTGAGACTTTACCGTGCAAAACCTTTTACATAACTCCGTATTCAACTGAGAAAGAAACTCAAACCCGATTCATTTAAAGTGCCTTTGTAGTGGTCCCTTTATTATGATCAAATCATATTTCGAATGTATACAATTAAAGTTGATCGAAGCAGATTAGCCCACTATCAATTTACTGAGGATTTAGTCCAATCTCGTTTTAACATATTTCCTTTAAAAGTATTACGAGCCCTGCAGCATAACTAGCATTTATGATTTATAAAGTGGTATTCAGAGTCATGAATTGTACAGATTTATTATTCTGTATCGATACGGGCGTTTTCGGATATTGTCACACTTTCACTATGGCTAATTAGGCAGGAGCGTAGCCAAGCTAAGTTCGAATGGTCATACACGTGTTTATTTTCAATAGCGAAATATAGACGCATTGCCTGAGTAGGCTACTCTCTGTAGCTTCTTCGCTCCTATGAGGGCACCGGAACTCTCTATAGCTTCTTCGCTCCTAACAGAGCACTGAAACTCCGTAAATTCTTCGCGCCTGAGACGGCACAGAAACTCCGTAGCTTCTTTGCTCCTACGAGAGCACTGAGACTCCGTAAATTCTTCGCGCCTAAGATGAGGGCACCGGAACTCTCTGTAGCTTCTTCGCATCTAGTAGGTCACTGAAACTCCGTAGATTCTTCGGGCCTAAAAGTTCACTGAAACTCCGTAATTTCTTAGCGCCTTACAGAGCAATGAATCTCTGTTGCTTCAGTGTGTCTGAGAGGGCACCAAAACTCTCTGTGTATTTTTAGCGCCCAAAAGCTCATCGGAACTCTGTAGTTTCTTAGTGCTTGAGAGGTCACTGAAACTCTCTATAGCTCCTAAGCACCAAAGAGGGCAATGAAACTCCCTCCGTTGATTTTTCGCTCCTAAGAGAGGGTGAGGCCGAAGGCCGAACCTCCCATGGATTTTACTGACTTTCTATGGTTCCGTGGTGTGTCAGTAACAAACCATATATCGCACTGAGGACCTTTTTATACCCTGTTATGAATGAACAAATGCATGAAATTCCTTCTTTTCTCGTCGATTTCCAATCGTGTCGTCTGTCCCAACCGAGTCATACTTGTCAACAAACTAGACACTTTCAATTTATCTGACGTCACGCACACTAAAGGAGGTAACTCGAAAATGTTCATCGAACAACTGTGGATGGACTTTATATATTTAGTTGGCGGTAACGGAAAGGACAGGCGGCGGCCATATTGCCCCCTAGGAACTGGAGCTCTAGCTTATCACCTCCTAGAGATCTTCCGCAAGGATTAAGGGACCCAGTATAGAATTTTTTCACGGATAAACTAGATTTGGGTGTAACATCTCGCACGGAAAAACAGACCCAGCATAGATTTCACTGTACGGAAAGAAAACAACGATATAGTACAAATCACCGCCCATGTGCCAGTACGCTTTTCCCCCTTCCAGAAAAAAATCAGTTTTGGTTCGAATAGCCTGAGATTATATATTCCCTTCAACAATCTTCCTATGAAATTTCATTTATGTACATTCATTTGTGTATGTGTGGCTTTTACAGATGCTGAGAAACCTGTGTGGATTGGTTTTAGTGGTAAGAAGAAGGATGAGGAGGAGGAGGAGGAGGAGATGATGATGATGATCACCGCCGTAAGTGTGATATTTGTTACAGAGTTATTTCTAATTAGTGTAGGTTTCTGATGTCATAAACTTTGTGACGCCAGACAACTCCTCTATTTTTTTTAAATGTCATTTTGTCAATTAATACTGCAGGGCATAAATCTGTAGAACATGCATGGCTTTTACTGGGACTTTCATGTAGTGGAAGAGTGACTAGAATGCAATATCCCCATTCAGTGTAATATCAAATTTGTAAAGCAAATAATGACATTGATTTAGCAAAATAATTGTAAACAATAAATCTGTATTCATGGTTGGAAACAAACCAAAATATTTATATGTAAAAATAAGAAAAACAATTGCTAATTTAAATGAAAAAGTAGAACACAATAAAGATACATCAAGGACGTAGGACAATGGGCAGTGGGGCACAAGCCCCTCCATTTCAAAACCGGGATCACGAACCCAAATGTGCCCCTTATACACTTTCTGCAGAATAACTATGAATATTCCAAATCTTTTAAAATGATCCGGAGAAATTGAACTGAGAATTAGTTGGCAAGTTTCCCCTTCTTTCAGAGTCAGCTACGCCACTGTATCATTTTATAAACACCTAACCCGTTACACAATAATGTCACATTTATGTATCTGTCGGTAGGTAGGGATAAACACAGATTAGCCTACTGTTCACCTTAAGATTATCCCCTGTAACATATTTTAACACTTTGATTAATACCTATTTATAAACAATAGTATTCATTTAATGAAATTTTAATTCTGTTCAAAATACGACATTGCACATTGAAAAGGCACCAATTATGTATTTTCATAACATAATTGGGATATTTACAAAGTTAGCACGTTAACCGTCTAAATGGAGTTATACGGGTTCAAATCTAATCAACAGCGCAAACTTCGCTGTCTTTTTGAAGAGATAAATGACATTTCGTGTGTTCGTAAGCGATCTAAGGTCCATGAACGGATCAAGGGATATGATCAATCAATTTTTGAAACTGAGGTCCACCATTTGGTGGTATCTTTTATCAAGTAAACGATAGTGTTCCATCTTAAAACACAGTAAGTATGACCTCTTCTGTTTAACATTTCCATCGAATGGGAGTAGTGTAACTCAGTAGCGCGACTGATTCTGCGTGGGTTCAATTCCTTCATTAAACCACATATTCAAGAAGTTCAGAACCTTAAATTTCCATGGTGTCGTTCACCACGATAATGTTCCCCTACCCCGACTCGTTGCTCTTTTGACGTTCTCAGTTGTTGAGGCAGAGCTACAAGGCTGTCCCGTTCAACTCTTTAAGGCAGAGTGAGCACGATTCACGTTAGGGTATAAGATTTACAAATTTCCTATTATTGCTTCATTATCTCGGTAAAACTTTGACAAGTCATGTTACTGTTCCATTCATCCCGTGAAATGTACTTACCCCACTTGCAGTCTAGTCACACGATTTGAAATTAAGGCCATTTGGTAACCATGGGAACATCCGGTGCAATACATTATCACGTTAAACTAACGTAAACTGGTTTTTACACATTAAATTCTCATGTATACGGGAAAACGATTAAACAGACGAAGAGGTTTCAAAAATTGTGCTGTAGCACAAGTATTAAAGAAACACAAAATGAACAATAAATTGAAAATGAGCAAAGAACAATTATTCACGCATTAATTTAAGATCAGAATTTTTGGGATGGAAAATCGTAAAGAAAATGTCTGACCGGATGTTGCCATGGTCCAGTGACAAATGACTATAAAAAGTAATATCAAATTATGTGACGAGGCTGCAAGCGAATTATGCCAGATTTCACGGGTTTTATCTAGGATGAATGACAGAAACGATTAGATTCAAAATAATTTGTTAGGAATTTACTGAAATCAGTACGCATAACAGGAAATTCAGAAATCTATCTTGAGTAGTGTTCGATTTTTTAAAATAGCGTTCGATTTGCACTGTAGAGATAAATTGTCTTGTAGCCTTAATCCGACAACAGATAAAGTCAAAATAGCAATGTATCGGGGTAGGGGTACATTGTTGTAGTTACGGTATCATATCCATGACAAAAAAAAAACTAAGCGGCCCTCCGAAACATTCATAAAAAGCAAAATTACAACAATACGCGCGCACACACCTACACACCTATACACACACATGCACATATACACACACCTACCACATACAGTCAAATACGAGCACCACTACACCAATCCATCGTAAATAAATTCTTAAATAAATAAATTTATTATCTGTTAGGCGTCTTGTGGGGTTTTTTTTATTTTATCATTATTTTTTTTTTTTTTTTTTTTTTTTTTTTTGTTTTTTTGTTTTTTTTTGTTTGTTTTTTTTTTTTTTTTTTGTTTTTTTTTGTTTTAATATTCTGATATAATGGAAAGAAATAAATTTAATTTATTTCATTTTCCATTTTAAAAGACAATTCGAATTCAACTGTCATCAAATATAATGGTGAATCAAGAAGAAGAAAAAGAAAAAGAAGAAGAAGCAGGAGGAGGAGACAAAGATATCGAATAAGAGGAAAAGGAAAAGACTGTTCATAAAAGCCAGTTGTTTGTTAGCTAAAATAAGCTGTAATGAAAAAAAAAAATGTTAACCATATAGTCATTTATACCATGAGGAATCTAAAAAATTATTTACACTTCCAGGGGGAAAGGATATAGCTTACACTTGTTGGAATGTACTGCCATTATTCTGATAAAAAGATTTAACCTCATGTACATCAACACAAGAAAAACAAGCACCATATGACATTTACAACAGATCCAGCAATAAACTCCGTATATATACTTCATGTTCCTGCTCTCTTTTTATATGTAATATATCACGTACTTCTTAACTGCAATAGTAAAGAAATTTAATAAAACTTACCTACTGAAATATAGGTAATAAATCACCGCTTTGCAATTAACCGACGATGAAAATACGAAACTGTGGAGGACACGCCATATATTTTGGGTTATAAACCATTCTTCACATGAGGTACTTCATTGCTAAAAGAACTCGGCCCACAAATGTCCTGAATGTAATAAATCACTTTTTTTCATGATTTACACGGTATTATAGTAGACGGGTGACGTTACTTTATGGCGTTGTTGTGTGTGCTAACATCCATAGTTTGGTTTATTCATAAACGTAATCAGCAAACAGTGCTTGGGGAAATCCCCAGTTTTTATGGAACACTTGATTTAGTGTTAATTTATGGCATCATTAGCAATATTCCATGTATTATAAAATCAACTCTTGTGAAAAATCAGTAGACAATGCGATAAATCAGTTGTCAGTCAGAATTACCGGAATATAACGGCACAGTCGCGATTAATGTAATTCACATTCAAAACTAAATGACAACACATTACGTCTGTACCGTGTAGAATTACATTCTGGACGTTCAACGTTCATTGTGGCGTTGTATTGCTTCTCTCTGAGAGTGCTGTACATGTGCGAGTATCTTGTAAAGCTATAATATATTACGTTCACTTCATGCTGTTACAATACTGTCCCCGTTACCGGTGCATGGATGGTGTCCATCACCACTGTTCTCCGCTTTTCCTGCTTTCATTACGGCAGCCTGGTTGCGATATCCACTAATAACTTAAATTTCTGAGTGTATCTGTTCTATATGATTGTTTACATTTACAGATCACAAACATTGGCTTTCATTTGCAATTACATTTCTATTTGCTATAGAAAGCTTTGTTCGACATCGTGAGTCGCTAATGAAATAATAATACAGATGCCCAGGATTTACGTAAATATCTATGCGCGACCTCAATCGTGATCTCTTATAGAAAAAGAATATTGGATTATGATTTATTTACTCTGGTGATTTAGTTCATACGTATTATAGCTAAATCATTTACTCTTCTTTCTTCATTTCATCACGCCGTAGAAATTAGCGACATAATCATTACATTTAGAAACAAATTTGCGAAATTACTTCATTTCACCACAAAGGAAATTGGGGGTTGGATGCCATGGCGTAAACATATTATCGCTTTAAGCCCCAGAATCATTAAATGTCAATTAATTTCAATCAAACTCCCGAAGCAAGGGGACTTTTTCTCTCTACATCACAGTTTACAATATGGGAACAATATTATCAATTATCTGAAATAATAATTGCTTTTGAAGTTTTGATAAATCGCTTGTGCTAAACAGTCCGTTCTCTTCGTTTACACATATCGGAAACGGACATCCGTAAAACATGGCTGTAACAAGGGGAATGGTAATGGTCGATGTAAATTCGAATTGAAAGAAAACAAGTACAATATTTTCCTTTGTCGCAGTACTATATTGTTTCCAGAAATCGGTTAATGAATCTTTTGTGATTTTATTGAAATGAATCACAACTTGAATCATTAAAAGCGATAACATGGTATACAAAGTGAATAATAATAGCTGGGGGTGGTACATGTATGTGTCTTTCAGTTCTAAATGTATACATTTATTTTGTTAACTATTTGATGTTGTTAGTAGTATAACATTTTAGATACATAGACATATAATGAAGACATTCATTTATAGTAACTGTTTTTCTTGTTGTGTTGTATTGAGTGCGTCGTTGTCGTTATTGATAACACCGTTGCATAGTGAGGAAGTCGGGATTATTGCCATTCTTGTTTAATAATGATAATGATGAAAATATCATCGCTCTTGTTATATTGTTGTCGGTAAGGGTAATGGATGTTGTTGTTGTCGTCGTCGTCGTCGTCAAAGTGGTGGTAGTAATGATGGTTATAAAAGATTTTTGTTGTTGTTCCTGTTTCTGCTGTTGTTGCTGCTGCTACTACTTCTGCTGCTGCTGTATTGATAGATTGATGATGTGTTGCAGGCCAATATGTTATATCTCGGACCAGAACCGCATTCAATATGACCAGGTCCAGCGACCTAACGACCTTTCAACCTTCTGAGCTCGTTAATCATTCTGCCATATCGGGCTTTTATTACAGAAAATGGATACCAAAATAAAATATTTTCACCTCGATTTCCGCTGCATTATTACAGTGGCTGCATACACTTGAGAAACTCCTCCGGTAATTCAGAATATAACATCGAAGTAATCCCACAATATGAAAGAAAATTCCACACGAAAATCGATGTCAAGTAGGCTCTAACGAGATAAGATGATTAG
The DNA here is from genome assembly GCA_035048485.1 of Pteria penguin. Taxonomy (NCBI): domain Eukaryota; kingdom Metazoa; phylum Mollusca; class Bivalvia; order Pterioida; family Pteriidae; genus Pteria; species Pteria penguin. The sequence continues at coordinate 13,132,902 of CM068591.1, read as the reverse complement.
CAGAATTATTGTCGTATATAATGCTCTTTATTCCAGAGTCGGATTCCGCTTCAGTAATTCCGAAATGCAATGTCATTTCCATTCCGTTTCGATTCCTGTGATACAGGGCTTTACGCCGGAAATGCACTCTACTTAGAAAGCCGAATCCGTGAAATGAAACGAAAACACGACTTCGTTCAAAGCGTCTGGTTTAACGATACTAAATGAACATGAAGTAATATCACTTCCAATTATGAAATGTGATTTTTTTTTTTTCGTTAAAGTTATCATGTCGAGAGTTCATTAATTTTGAAATAATTACGAAAATCTTTTATCGAGAAACATGTATCATGTAGACAGGTTATTGCGGACACGTAAAGTAGCTAGCATTATGTTTCTGTGTTACTTACAGCACCGTTTCTCGGCCGACAGTCTCGAACTCCCTGAAAATCAAAGGCTAGACCAGACTCTTAGGAAAAGTGAGTATTTTCTGTTGGGGTACTTCATACTCCACGAATGCTGAAACTGCATGTACAGGAGGTCAATGATATGTAGAACAATACTGCATGTAAAGGAGGCCAATGACATGTAGATCAACACTGCATGTACAGGGGGCAAATGACATGTAGAACAACACTGCATGCATAGGAGGTCAATGCCATGTAAAACAACACTGCATGTACAGGAGGTCAATGACATGTAGAACAACACTGCATGTAGAGGAGGCCAATGACATGGAGAATAACTCAGCATATACAGGAAGTCAATGTCCGGTAGAATAACAATGCATGCACTGGAGGTCAGGATCCAAGATTTCTTCTAATCCCATTTTCATATGAACAGGAAGTCAATGACATGTAAAACAACACTGCATGTTCAGGAAGTCAATGACTGATATCTTTCGATCTGGGACGAGAGGTGATTCTTGATTCATTTTCTCGTCAAATAAACATGTAGACCAATACTGCATGTACAGGAATTCAATGACATGTAAGAAAACACTGCATGTACAGGAAGTCAATGACATGTAGACCAATACTGCATGTACAGAAGTTCAATGACATGTATAAAAACACTGCATGTACAGGAGGCCAATGTCAGGTAGAACAACACTGCATGTACAGGAGGTCAGTGACATGTAGAACAACACTGCATGTACAGGAGGCCAATGACATGTAGAACAACACTGCATGTACATAAGGTCATTGACATGTAGAACAACACTGCATGTATATGAGAATCTCAGATCACCTCGAGTCCCAGATCGAAAGATATCAGTCTCGGGCGACATACTTCAACATCCCAACCGAGGCGTTAGCCGAGTATGGGATGTCGAAATATGTGTCCCGAGACTGATATCTTTCGATCTGGGAAGAGAGGTGATTCTTGATTCTTTTTCTCGTCAAATAAACCCCCTTTCTTCCCATTTCAGCGCTTCTTCACTCCTGACACTACACATCTTTGTCCTAGTTTCAATACTACGCTAAAAATAGTTCCATATAGGAAAGTTATTTAAATAACAATAATAGTGTGTAACAAGAACATGAAACCAGTCAACATATGTAAACAAGCATATAAATATAAAGAGGTAATTAAAAAAAAATTGTATCTCAATATATATAGTAATAAATATGTAGTAATACACCGTGCTAGATCGATGTTCCAGATCGATTGATCTAGAACCCCACTTCCGGTGGAATTCTTCAGTTTCGTATGCGAGTATAAATGATATCACAGCTACGCAACATCATTACAGGGGTCAAACTAACACATCTCGAAGAGGAATGTGTTGAACGCATTTCATGGCGTATCTATGACTTTGTTACATGTTTACACATCCTTTCAGTATCATACACAGACCGATCAAGTACCAACTGGGCCGATTACAAACTTATATTTCCATTTTATCGTAATGTGAAAAAAACCGAAGGAAGTGACAAAACTACAATGTCTTCTCCATGCCAAATACCTATCGAAATTACATATAAATTTCTATATACAAAGGGAAAATCAGGTGTGGGTGGCAAATCACTGTCTTCTGCCAAAGTTTGACACAAATAAATTTTATTTACTAGTGTCCTCTGTTCGTCTTTTACTTGATTGTAATATTAGAAATTGAAATTAACAACAGACCCACTCCTGATATTCACGAAGACTGATCAGAGATGTCTGCCGGTAATACCATTGATTATCATCGTGACTATATTCTTCATTGTTTTAATTTACTTGATTATGGACTCACGGCGGATGGAATAAGTCCACAAGAGAAGCTTACATTCTATGGCCCTAATTCAAAATTCTTCAGGGATCCAAAATTTCTTCTAATTTCATTTTCAAATTCTACTTAACTATTGTTTGATATTGAGGCATTTTTATTATTCTCTCCACCATTAATTTCCAGGATCCCATACATGTCTACCTTGGCATATTGTTGTGAGTGCCACAGTGCCTTAGCATCAGTTACTGTAAGTCTAGGCAGTTTAATCGGTTAGGTGTTAGATTCGTGCCCTAGAGGTCATGAGTTCGAGTCCCGACGAAAGCTCGTCAGTGCCCTGTGTTTTGCCTGTAACAGTAAAATCGAGGTCCCGAGTCACGGTAGACATGGTATGGAGAAAATCCTGCGCTGCTTCGTGTGGGTTCATTGCGAAGGTTTACATTTCTGTGCATTACATCAGACAGTTGACGTCATGAGATAAGTGTTATCATCAGGGGCCAGTTGTTCGAAACTTTAACCACTGGTTAAGCTATCAAATGTTTAAAGTTTGAGAGACAATTAATCTAACTCATAAAATTTCCGTATAAAGATCTAAATTACATTGCAATGCTAGTTACATATGCTACAAACCAGTACACATACTTTGACTTTTAGTCTTCTCAATTCAAAGATACAGTTAGATGAAATTTAACCAATGGTTAGCTTAACCAGTGAATAAAGTTTCGAACAACTGGCCCCTGGTGTGACGTAAAACAAGGACCAATCAATCATCGGTTACAATCGCACCATCTCGGGCCTTTCCGTGGCATACTCGGAAAACAACCCCGAATGTAATGCGGTGGATTAAACATAGCGTGGCGGCGCCCATGATGAAACATATTTGCAAAAAACATCTTACTCATGTTGTTTGTAAATAACGTAAAACTTTTATCTGCTTCTTATTTAGATCTTTAGAAAACTGAAGTATCAAAGAATATTGATTACAATAATTAAAATCCGCCACCTTGTCAGATTTTTTTTAACATCCAGTGTTTCGTAATACATTCGAGGTTGTTTTTCCGAGCTTGCCGGAAAGGCCCGAGAAGGTGCGATTGTCATCAGTTACTTTCGTATTTAACTTTCACATGAGAAAAATAAAGGACATATCCCTTAACCCCAGAACAATGTATCTTTGTGTAACAAATGATAAACGATACAATCAATATAGATTATTTTATTTCCTTGTATGGTATGGACGGTTACGGTATGATGCATATATAAATATTATGTTATATAGCATAAAATCAGGTGATATCTAGAGACACACAACAATTATACAGCGACAGGTCCAGGGATACAAAGTATTATCTGATGATGAAATCTGGGCAGGTAGGGGGTCCAGATTCTCCTCTTCATTTTTCACGTTCATGTATTCACACAAATGTGTTCTGGTAATGCAATTTACTTGAGAAAATTGAAAGTAAATTTATTCGATACGAAGAAGTAGGTATAATAGTAGATATCACCGTCATTATAAGTCTGGAAGTATTTTTCCTTAACAATATATAAGTCCAACCCCTCAATTTCTGAAAGCTCATTATTTCCCACAATTCTTCATTAATTTAAAATTTCATTGATTTTGTAGAAGAGGTTAATTTTTGTTATATATATATATATATATTCTTTTTTCTCAGACTATAAACCTATATGATTTTTAATTATGATTTTGGGTAAAAAGAGGTCACCCTACATTTATCTGCCTCTGTCATGTTTATACTGCCCCGTGTTGTAATTATGCAAGTGTACATTGAAATTCAATAGAGTCTATAACAATGGATGCATATATAATAATTTAATTTACAAATCCTTTAAACATCACCGCATTACAAAAGAAAGCACACAAAAAGTATCAGTTATTTCATGCTGTCCGAGTAGAAACAGCAGTATCAGTGAAGTAGATCTGAATGACCATGAGCACGTGAATGGCACTATACTTACGTGACTTTTATAGATTTCGCACCAAACACAGTATTTGTAGTTACATTGTATTAAGCTATGCGATAATGTCTCAGATTTCAATATGTTACTAATACAATTATAAGACATTCGCTTGTACATAATAGTTTGTCCTTTGAATCTTTATGCACATTTCTAGTTTTTATCTTCGCTAACGAAGATTGTTATACAAATCTTAAATTTTGAACTTGGCGGATATTGTCTCCACTCTTCTTTGATCCCCACCACGTTTTGTTTTTTCTTTCATTATGAAGATTTTAGATGTTTGTATTATTCTGGGAGCTATATTATCTCCCTTGTCATTATACAGAATACATGTTATTATGGTAATTTCGTACGAGCCTATTCTGTCACTGACAATTTCTGCGACAATATAAATTTAATTCAGTTCAGGTGGTACAAAAACAAATTCTAACGATGTTTTTGTTTTATGAATAATTTTGTTCTACTATTGTATGAAATGATACAACATAAACGGTCTCCAACATCCTTCTGTACCGTACCTTGCTGTCAACTTTGTTACTATGCACATTTCAAGTACTTTTTATGTCATTCTTGTAAATGCTTTAATCCAAACGTTCTTCACGCTAACAATGGACTCATTTCTCAGAAACGTCCATGTCCTTGATTATGATTCACTAGGCTTGATGAGGTCACATTGCTGTCTTTACAATCTCAACATGAGCTCGCATGATAATTAATCATATTTATGTCCCGATGTCGATTACTTAATTGCTTTTTAAAATGACTTGCCGTCATATTTATGCAAACAAAGCCATATTTTCAAATACAGATGAATGTTTGCTAGGAGATAAAAGTTGTTGATTTGATTTGCTACAAACACTACATTGATGAGTATGTTGACACCACGTGATGTAAGCTCTTTGGATTTATCTAAGTGGAACGGACAGAAATGCGGTAAATGCTATTTGTTTTTCAAAGAAAATACACATGTATATGTTAAAAGGATCCTGGAATTTTTTCCGAAAATTTTTAAGATTTCTGAGAGGTTGATGAGGGAAAATACATACAAGTACGCTGACCATCGTATACAGTGTTAGTGATGCGTTTATTGAAAACCAAACAACATTGTGAGTACTATGTTTCAAAAGCCGGTATGGCTAAGTGAATGAGGTGACAGAGAAGTTCCGTGTTCGACTCCTGCCGCAGGCACACCGCTGTTCTATCTTTTGGATGAGACAGTCAAAACCGAAGTCCCGTATCAGGTAGGCGTGGCACGCCAAAGATCCCTCGCTGCTTCGTGTGGAATATATATACAAAAGTATAAATTTCTATGCAATGCATCAGGCAGATGCCGTCACCAAATATACGTGAAATATTCCTGGAGTAACTTAAAACTATTCAATATATAATGAAAAATGGGTTGTTGTGTTTTTGTTTTATTATAATTTTGTTTCATTTGTTTGCTTTTCTTGGAGGGAGGGGGGGGGCACTCTCATTCTCTCTTAATCTATTCTTTTTCTTTTCTTAATATACGCCCGTCATAAGACGGGACGTATTATGTTATGGCGTTGTCCGGGCGTCCGTCCATGCATCCGTCTGTGCGTCCGGGGTCATGTTTTCCGGACTTTTTTTGCAGTCTTTAAAGGTATTGAATTAAAACTTAGCATATAGCTTTATATCAACAAGGGTCAGTACCAGTTCGCATTTGGGTATGATTGCTTTGTTTCTCTCAGAGTTACGGCCCTTGAACTTAGGGATTTTCAGGGATTTTACAGTTTTCCGGACCTTTTTTGCAGTCTTTAAAGGTATTGAATTAAAACTTAGTATATAGCTTTATATCAACAAGGGTCAGTACCAGTTCGCATTTGGGTATGATTACTTTGTTTCTGTCAGAGTTACGGCCCTTGAACTTAGACAATTTCGAGGATTTAACAGTTTTCCAGACTTTTTTCTGCAGTCTATAAAGGTATTGGATAAAAACTTGGTATATTACTATATATCAATGAGGGTCTTTTACTTCTGTGTGTTTTAGATTAATATATATATATATATATATATATATACATATATATATATATATATATATATATATATATATATATATATATATATATATATATATATATATATATATACGCCAAATAGAATATAAATCACCTCATCAATACCCTATATACATGCAGATATACTAATAAATTCCAAAACAAGGGGGACCTCCTGGCGATATTGATTAAGTGCTTTGAGTCGTCCACGATCACTCACACGTTTAATCCCCGCTCTTGGTAACATCCTAAATATGGAGAGAACACTTCAAGCTGGAGAGTACAGATAATCGAAATTTACAACCGTATATGAGGAATGTAATGAAATAACTTATCAGCTGTGTACCAAGTTAGATTAATTTTTGAGCTTCTCTAAAGAGAATATCCTCTAATTAATCAGAAGGTACCGGGGTAACTGGCAGACAACGCTTTGTTGCATCTAGGCAGACGAGCTATGTATTGGTCTTAACATCGATTTCCGCTTATAACGTCAATGTGCTCTGCCTGATTTTTCTCTATGATTACTTAAGATAACATAAAAGGGGGTACATTCTTAGTGGTATTTTCACCCGACTTAGTAAAGATAATTCAAAATAATGATAAAAAATGTTGGGTGGTTCGTTTTATCCATTCTTTTTTTTTCAGATTTTTTTCCTTATGGAAACTTCAGATAAATTAAGGTGAAAGTGATCGTTTAAATTCATATTGTTATATATATCTATAAGAAATAGATATAAGTTTTGAAATTATAACGAACTGCTAAGAAAGACGTCAACATTTACTTTATTTTAAGGGAGTAAGAAGAGAGACTGTGTTGGAGAAGTTGCATTATATTATATTCGTGTATTTTATACCATATTCCGAAAACAATATTGTATGCGAATGATATAACACTCTATACCACAGACCCGTTCCACAAACAAGAAGTAAAACCAGTTAATACTGAGAAATAATAATTATACTCTGAGCCCCTTGATGATTACTTCTCCCCTATATAGATTAGAGTGGTAAAAAGTAGCAGTTGAATTCACCGACTTGTATTTAATCGGATTCTATGTTCACAACTTTTTCTGCATTGACAACTAGCTTATTTGAATTAGAGAAGATGAAAACTCGTGCTTAGGCATCCGGAGATTTTTCTGGCTTCCAGAAGAAGAGAAGCAATCAGTAAACAATAGATTAACACCATCAGGCGGCTAGCTTAATTCCTTATACACGTAGCATGTTCAGTCAGGTTGGAAGTTTATTATGGAATTCTATCAAGCGAGACGTGTGGCATTGAGGAAACATTTAATTTAAATTGTACATACCTACTGGTGACAACATATTAAGATTTACCAGAGAGATTCGGGACAGTGTATATATATTGAGGTAAGTTTGTGTATAGAGACGTGGGGCACGAAAAGGTAAGGGGACATGTGTTCCCAATGGTACTACACGCAGAGAAAGTAATTTATAACTGAAATGAGATATGCCATATTATATGTATGTAATCTAATCTTACGTTTTATTTATAAACACTACGTACGCAGTCGTCGATGGAGTTTTCATTAAGAACACACCCTCCCTCTTTCCTTTCATTTTCTTATACAAATCTTGAATTCAGGTTTATTTTTTACTGAAGAGCGATGAAGGTAATACCCTCCAAACTGTCTCATAGAGATTGATCATAACACACGATAAAAGGTCTCTATTATATATGTCGTTTGCTTATGAATATTCAGATAAATGAACTTGAGTGCAAGACTATAGAATCGTAAAATGGCGAACACTCATCAGACTGTATATGAGTAAACGTCACTGACACCAAATGAAATCTGGTGTAACAGGCAGGATGAAAAATTGTGGCTGGACAAGTAACTCGAATCCAGAACCTTCCGTTTTTATGAAGGACGCTTTTACCATAAAACTATCGGGACCGATACCGGAATCGGTTACACGGTAAAGATGCAGTGTCATGAATTATTAACCGCTTTTTTCATTAAGAATAAGTTTGAAGGGAATATCTAAGAATTAAAGTACGATGGAGATATTGTTGTGGATATTAAAACGCACAAGCGCATGATTTTTATCATGTACTCTTGATATATATAGTCAAAGATCAATATGCCCTAGTGAAATCATTCCAAGTCCATATTAACTATATTTCTGTACCCTTGTAATGTCCTACGGTTACCACCCCCCCCCCCCCCTCGGTATACAAATTGATGATGGCTAGTCTGTCTGTCTCTCTCTCTCTCTCTCTCTCTCTCTCTCTCTCTGGTTTTTTTTTTCAATAGCCATCGTTATACTGTTCTTTATTGATAAATATTTCAGGTAGTACTGTTTCTTCATCACTACCTCCAAATATGTACACCTTACAATCGTGTATAATAAGCATTTTAGATAAGTGACATTGTAATAATCTAAAGACGGTTCAATTGCTGGTTTGAAATAATCATTTACTAAAAACTCTAAATAATCAAGCAAACAAAAAAAAAAAAACGATACAAAACATATCAACAAAGAAACAACTTTCTTTCAAAGTTTGTCAATATGATCATTACAAAGAGATTTTTGGGCAATATAACTGACTTGCGAGAGGAATATATGCATAAAAGCGTCTTCCGACTGCAAGATCTGGAGAAAGTGAACGAAGTGTACATGAATTATGAGGGTTTGGTATTGTAGGGTTTTTTTTCAACTCATCAGTTAGTTCAAACGTAACTGACTTCGTAGAAACTAACAACAAGACATTGCTTCATTTCTAAAATTTCCTAAGTAATTATTCTGTGTAAGTAATAACCAATGTATTAATAAAGAGATACGTAAAACGCACAAGAAAATATTGATGTTTCCATCAATAGATGCACAGAGAATTTATAGAGTACAGACAGCTATGCCGTCATTCGATAAACTTTGGTTTTACCCACGATAAACAAATTCCGAAAGTTACAAATTTTGCGAATAGCTTTATTGTCAACTCGAAATAAAGTAATGGCGATAAGATTTCTGAAAATTTACAAAAGGTCCATTTGAACATGATGGCATACACTTTAAATTTCCTTGCATTGTAGACAACATTTTGATAAGTAATACTTAGTACATGTGTTTCCTTTTTCTTTTGTTTCATAATACACTTCATTTCAGATTTTAATTTTATAACATTGTTATTGCTTGGTCTCTAGAAGCGGATTCAGAGAGAGCGAAGAGACACCCCAACCCTTTCCAATAGAACAAGAGAGAGAGAGAGAGAGAGAGAGAGAGAGGTTGCAACGGCTTCAGTAGTGTGGTTCAGTGGCTAAGGAGTAACAATAAAATGGACACTTGTTTGCAAAACATAAGTCATAATTATAATCTGTTATTTTTCTAGTGAAATCTCGCATTAATAGAATGTGATTAACTGACTAAGAAGCATTCATGGCAGCCTTTTTTCAAAAGTATTTAGATCCACCTATAGATGTTTCGGTACTATCAACTAAAAGTATTGTAATGAATAAAGACAAGAGATAATGGTGGATTTCGCGATATACCTGAGGGGAAGATCAGATCTGGCTAAATTGTTATTATGACAAAATCTACTACAGGTACAATAATAACAAGATATGGAAAAGAGATGAATAACATCACAAAAAGCGTTATTTACACGGTAATTGCGGTACTGATTTAGAACGGACAATTGAAGGGAAACTGCGCAAATTTTATACTAAATCAAAGGCCTGAAAGGTCATAAAGGCATTAAGCAGGATTGATTATCAAGCCGTTTAAAGTGCAAATGAGACAATGAGCAACTATGTTGATTAATTTTTTTTAATTAAGTATGACTGGAAGCATGTGACAACAAGGGTATGATAGTAGTTCTCCGGACATTTGTCCTGGCAAGCTAAACACTAGAGCTGTCCTAACGGGACAAATACCCCACGCGGCAAAAAAGTTGAACATGCAATAATTCAGGAAGCTGAACATTTAGTCTTCCCAAAATCCAATCAGACATGAGTTTAGTCACCAAAGAAACAGCGACCTTGAACTATGCCACACCCTTAGGTCATGAGCAACAATCCTGTAAAATATTATCCAAATCTATTAACCGAATAAAAAGATATTGCCTGGACAGGATCTTTAACACCAAGTACACAGTGACCTTGATTGTTGACCTTCGGTCAAGGTCATGACAAACCCTTGGTCATGGGCAGTAATCATGTGAGATATTATCCAAATCTATTAACCAAATAAAAAGATACAACCCGGACACGATTTTAATAACCAAGTCCACATTGAACTTGACCTCTGAACTTGGGTCAGTGCCATGACACACCCTTGGGCGATGGGCAACAATCCTGTGAAATGTTATCTAAATCCATCAACCCCATATAAAGATATGGCTCGGATAGTATTTTAACAACCAAGTCCACATTGACCTAGACCTCTGACCTTGGGTTAAGGTCATGAAACACCCTTAGGTCATGGGCAACAATCCTGTGAAATATTATCCAACTGACCAAATAAAAAGTTATGCTTCGAACACAAAGTGGCCCAGGATTTACTATCAAAGAGGTCTTAAGCCAAGGTCAAGGTCACAGTGACCAAATTTTGGTACATGACACATCCCGTTCCCATGAGGCATTCACATACCAAATATGATCATCCTGAGTCCTATGGTACATAAGTTTTCAAGTGGCCACGAATCGGGACGCACGGACAGACGGACATGGTGATTCCTATATAGCCCCCCCCCCCCCCATCTTCCTTGGCAGGGGTATCATGATAAATATTTCCAAGTCCTTGAAATTTGGAATCCCAAGTCTATAGAGTACATCAATGACTCTGGTGCAGTAACTTTCGCTATAACGGCCATGTCTGTATTTCTGAATTTTGCCGTTTAAACGAATTTAAAATTGCTGATATATACGAATTGCTGCTATTTCGTATAAAATGATATAAATCAAAATTTTTCAATTAATAAACTTGGAGACAACTATAATTACGGTCATTACCGAACTCTATTGCGTTCTGTTTAATTTATATGTACAGTGTATGTAATGTATAAAATATTTACGAAGAAATGCTGAGTGTAGAATAAACATATTCCAGTTGCTGCATAATTAGTGATTTATTATTTCAAATGAAGCCATATGTACAGGTAACAAAGCAAATAACAGACTAAACCGCGTGCCGGATATGTGGTGCGGTCATCCGTGAAATCCCTTGCCGATAGTTCCTAGATCGGCAGTTAGGGTTGTCTGCCGGTGTATAGAATTTTAATTGGTGTGAAAATGTACATTTGTTCCGTGCTGCCGATGCCAGAAGGCGAATATACCAAGAGCACAAATAAGAGCATGTACTTTTATCACGGGCAGATTTCTGCCGATTTCGAAATATGCAGTTATTTCGAGTGACGTTGTAACGAGAGTTTAATGTATATACCATTGAGGTTTATTAACAAAAAATAATGCAAATGCAGATCTTTCAAAATTGCTGTATCTACAGTTGCATACTCATACCTACAGTTCACAAATCTATCTTTAATGAAAACATGACATCATGTATCCTTACGCCCCAATATCTAAGTTTATAAACAACATTCGGAACAATCTCGCATTTTACATGAAAAAGGTCGAGGATATCCGAAAGCATAAACGTCGAATTTGGCCCTTGGTTAAAGTCAAATCTTGTACATGTATATACCTTCGCATAATTTAATCATGAATCACAATGTTTACGTATGTCATTTACGTCACATTGCATATTAAACATTTCTACGAAAAAAATGTGTCGAGGCAATAGAAGACAATAAGGAGGAATCTAATATGAGTATTTAAAAGAAAGTACTATTTTCTTTCGCGAATGAAATTTGACCATTTGACCAGGCGAAGAGGTAAAATTTTACGATCGCTATAGGCTCTCGATCATGCTTCGCATGCTCGATGCCTGAAAATCGTCAAATTGCAGGAGCTTGCGGGGGCTTCGCCCTCGACTTATCGTAAGCAGTCCCCAAAACCCTCGCTTGACTTCGCCTCCTAACTCCAAGACGTTGCTCCATCCCCGTTTCCCTTTTTGTTCACAATAACTTACCAATAAGCTTGTAAGATATTTGAATTGTTTTAGGAAATGACAGAATGGACATTCCTGAGGAGGTATTGAAGGAAGAACAACTACTGACAGCTAAAGACAAAGAACAAGAGAAAGAATGGGAACTATCGTGTCAGGAAAGGAAGAAACACATACAACAATCAGAGAGAAGGTCAAAAGACCGCAGGTATTGTGCCATATTGTGCAATGACTTTGCGCTGGACTGATTTAAACAGCAGATATAGATTTTAGTTAGAGATTTTGTTAATTTTTGTTTCCACTTGATAAAGGCCAAGTGGCTGAGAATTTGTGGGATTTGAGTGTTTCTTACTTCCCTTCGGCTGACCTTCTCATTTTTAAAAAATATAGTATGTTATCTTTCGGAATGGATTCCTTATACATGTACAGTGATCTGTGTCTCTCGGGGTTGAGCACTATGTACATAGTCAGTAATAGAAATATATATCTAGAATAACAGACAAGCATATACAAATGTAGAAACAGAGAAATGGGACGGTGCCAAGAAGTAACAATACTCTATTAACAGAAATTATTAAGTTTCGGAGCTTTTACAGAAAATATAAATCCTTCAGAAAAAAAAATTGATTTAATTTTTTCATAATAAAATGCACACCTTTACTGTAGCCGTAGCTTCTGAAGGTATATGAATCTAATCCATGAAAGAAAGGAAAGAAGACACACGACTCAGATATATGAGGACAGTCGCTATTGATAATGAAAAAAAAATAAGCACACAAAATCACATCCCAAAGTATTCGATGTAATGCAGTGACAATTGCCACTGAAATATAAGAGGACAGATGCTATTGATAATGAAAAAAAATAAGCACACAAAACACATTCCAAAGTATTCGATGTAATGCAATGACAATTGCCACTCATGATCAGATATATGAGGACAGTCGCTATTGATAATGAAAAAGTAAGCACACAAAAACACATCACGAAGTATTCGTTGTAGTGCAGTTGTGGTACTTGGGATGGTCAATCGTCAATTGTAATGGCAATATTGTCACGTAGTTGGTATGGTTAATTGGTTTACGGCCACACCTTCCCACTCACGACAATACACACAAATATAGAATTTAAAATGTGTGGTGTAAGAGTATTTTACCATGATGTAACTATTGTTTAGTTGACTCCTTTATGTATTATTTTTCAATGATACCACATACATGTAAGTATAAGTGTAAAAGCTGTACTTGCTTTTTATTATGATATAACCTTAATATTTAAAATTTTAATTACTTGCGGTAATCCCACCAATGTCTTGCAACGCAGAGGTATTCTGTCTTTCGTTGTGTAGTTCTATAGTTGTGTGCTGATTTATTGCTATTTTCCAGAAAATATTTTAAATACATACTGTTGAATGACCCCGTATTTCTTATCATATATGTGTAAAACGTCAATATAAAAATAACATGCGTATCAAAAGGTAAATGTTCTTTTAATTTTAGAATAAAATCAGCAAAAAGGATGCGAGATCTGGAATCAAGATGGCGACAGTTAGAGAACCGTAGAGTAGATAAATTCAACGAATACTTAGAACGAGCTGCGTCACAGCTGAGTACACAGAATGACAGTCTGACAACTAATAACAGCTGACGTGGTATCCAGCATTAGAATATGAAATTATATTAGGAGATAGCAAACCCTTAAGTAGCCATTTCAAAACGAAATACACATCTTGATATGATAGGAACTTAAGTGCCACATTATAAAAAGATACCGAATAAAATATTTTTCAGGGTTTAAATTTGTTGCTTTAAGACTATGGAATTAAAACATTTAACTGTAAAGAATTCATTTTCATGGTTTTCACTTACATATACAGAATCTGAATAGCATTATGTATAGTTATGTTTACATTTTTCTTGATATGATTTTAATTGTAACTGAACAAAGAATTCAAGAATGCACAGCTAAGTATTTATCCTTGATTTTGGTATTTTCACTCTTTCCTCTCATTAAGACTATTATATTATTTTTCCATTTGTTTATATATATATATATATATATATATATATATATATATATATATATATATATATATATATATATATATATATATATATATATTTATATATGTTAAAGATAGATATGTGACAATTAAATTTATGACGAATTGGGAGATGAATTCACCTTAACAGTGTTTTGTTTTCAAATCTTTATATTTATTTTTATTTTCTATTACATGTTTTTGTATACAAATACATAAATGGTAAAGAGATGAATTCACCTTAACAGTGTTTTGTTTTCAAATCTTTATATTTATTTTTATTTTCTATTACATGTTTTTGTATACAAATAAATAAATGGTAAACCAATTTTGTGGTAAGTCCATGTATTGCTATTGTCATATATTATCACATGACATATAGGTTTCACAGAGTCGTGACACTACATATATTATCACATGATATGTAGGTTGCACAGCGTGATGACACTATATGTATTATCACATAACATGTAGTTTGTAGAGTGTCATGTATACTTGTATTATAACGTGACATGTAGTTCGTAGAGTGTCATGGCACTACATGTATTATCACATGACATGTATGTTGTAGAATGTCATGACACTGTATATATTATCACATGACATGTAGGTTGTAGAGTGTCATGACACTACATCTATTATCACATGACATGTATGTTGTAGAGTGTCATGACACTGCATATATTATCACATGACATATAGGTTGTAGAGTGTCATGACACTGCATATATTATCACATGACATATAGGTTGTAGAGTGTCATGACTCTACATGTATTATCACATGACATGTAGGTTGTAGAGTGTCATAACACTACATGTATATCATGATTTTTATTATGACAAAGACGTAAAAGAGATGTACGTGACATTTGATATATGACGTTGTTGAAACCCATTGTTTTGTTTAATATCAGCCGTATGTGCTCGAGGATATTAAATCCTGCAACCCGTTTCTGGGGGTTTTTTGTTTGTGTTTGGGGGTATTTTTTGGTTTTGTTTTTCGTCTTTCTTTTTCTTTTTTTGTTTTGTTTATTCTTTGAAGTTTCAAGTATTAATTGTAGAGCCATTGTTGTGACGTTATATCTTTTAAAATTAAATGGAACCGACATTCTGGATATCATTTCGAACATTAGTTTTACTTACAGTACAATCCTTGCTATTTTCCTGTAGGAATCTCCAAATAAAATCCTTGAGGCTTCTTTATCAACAGAAACTTTTGAGGAATTTAATGATAAGTAAAATAAAGCAAACCCAAGAAAACTTTCGTAACTAGATGTGAGGTTAATTTACAGATATGACTGATTATGCGAAAACCTCTTTTATTTCATATTTTAGAGGTAAACATTTATTAAATTAGGTGTACAGAATATACAGTTCTTTAAAAACGGGCCCAGCTGAAGACAGTCCTATATGACTGTCCCTCGGTATTCCTACAGAAGTTACATCCTATCATCCGTCGCAAAACCTTCCCTTTTCGGCGGTGATGTCATATTATTTGTCACAACGGTATAAAGGATGTAACTGTTCATGGTCGTGTTCTATAGTGTTAGAACACACAGGTAAGGAGGAAACAATATCCTTATATCTACAATAGGATTTCCTCAGTGGCGACCAAACCACCAAAATATTGTCTACTACAAACTCCAGCAGTTAATGCTATCGTCTTCAGTGTACTTGTTCAAATCATACTGTTCCTTCACAAAATCTGCAAAATGACCTAAAGTAAGGCATCTACGGTTTCCATTTTCGTAAATAAATTGCGTATGATGGAAGCTGGTCTGCTTATAAGTTTCTGTTGAGGAATGGAAATTCGAGCCCTAAACAACTTGTTTGTATTCAATAGAGTATAGAGGAATTGTGACTTTCTAATATTTCAGATGTAGTGAAATTGCTGAATGAATGTGTATGTAGGATTTTCAGGCAAGGGATGAGACTTGCATACAGATGTGAAGCTGTTTCATGCTTTTTCGACATGTTAAATAACTCGTATGTTTCATCCCCTAGCCAATTAATGCCCCCATTCACGCCCTCGTTTTCTTGACTGGAATTACCTTATCTTTCTCTGAATGTCAAATCAATTTGACACTTCATGGCAAATAAATATGCAATGTACACCGTATTCCAAAAACATTACATAATATAAAATTAGCTACCGTCACTGAACTCACACCCTTCCTCCCAATGACTGGTAAATGTTGTAGCTTCGGAACATACGAACCTAATATTATAACTGGTCTAACCGAATGCATCGAATACATTCGCAACGAAATATTATCTTATATTCATTTTGTCTTTTGTTACATTCCTTGCACCGATTACCAGGCACCTATCTCACTCCATCATAGGGGTTCACATATGCTCTTAAAGTAGACATATTTTGTTATTTTCCACTTGGTTTTCATTTTCACTGATTTTGTATGTCTTCTGGTTTCATAATTGTTGGACTTATGGTGTTGATTTAGCCATCATCTTTACATCGTAGTGATACTACTTGTCAAAGTTTCTGTTCGTATAACAAAACGAATGTATGCATTTTATGTATTACTTTATTTATGACTGTACTATTTCTAGCATCCTTTAGCCATTATCCTCACTTCAGCGAGCTGTAGGAAGCCCTTACCACTGTGGACGATTTTGACGTAACGACCCTTTACACCGGTTGGACACGCTAAGTTAATGCGCTGACCAATGGTGGCAGGGCCTGCAAAATAGGCACATTGGATCATATTATTCAAAGTTTTGCCAACATACACCGTCACTCTGTGAAGCCGTTTTTCTGCAACAAAGCAGGCAATACTTAAAAGATTAAGATATAATCATAATGATGTAGCGTTTCTGATAAAAATGAATACAAAAGTTTGTCGAAAATAGGTCAATTATTCTAGTAAATAATGCAGAATTTATTTTGCCTATATCGTACTCTCTTCTATTAATTGATTAATTTGATTAACTGATGAATTCGCACCAACAAATTAGGATCACTCATTCATCTGAGAGATTCGTGCCCTAACCTTCAACCAAAGCTCTGGTCTGGACCCACTAAGGGCCTTAAGACAGCCTCTAATACCAAAATGTTTTAATAATATTAAGGTTTTTTTAAATCCCAATCGTAAATTATAATTAAGCTTTCGTACATACTTTTCATACCTTAGTTGCACGAAATGCGTACAAACATATGTTTATAGCTTTCGTTTTTAAATTTTACTTAAGAAAATTATTTTTCTTAACGTAAAATTCTTGAAATTTTGAGACAAAATATCTTAAAGCTGAAGTTATAATTTCATCAACGAGTAGTATATAAATGCAAAACTTGACTAAAATTTTAGAGTAAAGTCTTCCGCAGGGAAGTCAAAGTTTAATAGATAACAGACGCTCTCGTTTACAAATTTTCAACCACTTGGTTTTTATCATGTGAAACAAATTAAAATTCCTAAGGTATGTAATATCCATCAAGACATTTCAAATCATAAGTAAATTACTAATTACAAACTTAAGCACTATTACAGCTCAGAGGCAGCAACAAATATGAAGTGCCCTTTCTACACCTATTGTCATGCCTTCTAATTCTAAGGTAGATGATGTAAATGACATTTATGGTGGGGAAGAACAATATTTTGGTCAGGTTGTTCAAGACATCAGCAGTTGTCTAATAATACATCATCACTTTCAAAAGTTGACCTTGTACTGTATAATAATACATAATAGATATTAATGAAAAGTATAATACAATATGCCATATTAGGTATCCAAGGATTTTATCCCGTATGAAAAAAAATTTTTATTTTTGTGACCATGTACAGATATACACATGAAATAGGCGTGAAATATGCAATATGAAAAGTTTGTAAAGCAAGCAAATAATCTTCAAAGTCATTTATTCAAACTCAATGTTCGAACGAGACCGGAAAGCGAAACAAAAAAAAGATAAACTACGGTTACAAGGAAATAAAACTTACGTATTGGCAATATTACTTGAAAGAAACGTACTGAAATACTTAGAGTTAATACTCTTGTCTTCAAATACTGACGATGCATTGCTATGGATTAAATTAGTGATTACAAAGTAAATAATTTAGTAGCCAATATTTTGCGCTTCTAATTCTTCATTACGGCTCTGGTCAATGTGGTATTATAGCAATTATACAATTTTATGTTTGCATATAAAATGCATCATTAAAAGCTTTGTTTTCCATAAATGATATAAAGAACATTACATGGTAAATGCGATTTTGTCTCAAACCTAGAGAGCTGATATCAACATGAAATCTCGGATTTAGACAAGTGCAAAGATCATTCGATATATACTATAATAAACTTATGGAAACACAGTATAAAGATATCTTACAGACAGACTAAAGAACGTTATCAGTTCTTACTTTATCGCGATTATGTATTGTGATTCAGTCTACATAAGTTAAACCCGAGCCATGCCTTTAAAAGGAAACAAAAGACATGTGAACTAGCTGTATGAAAGTCAGCACAGACATGCAGAAAATACCAGAATATATATAAGCCCACTATAAAACATCACAAAAAATATTCTAGTGTAATGCAGTCAAGGTCTAATGGTCTTATGAAAATTAAATGACAACTGTCATTCAATACAGAACATTCGAGATACCCGTCCGCTCCAAATATTACACACTTTTTCATATGTCAAGTGGAAAAGTGCATTTATCGGTATAATGTATTAATAAATCATTTTAATCATACACAAAGATACGAATATTAGATCATCTCTTATTTACATCATTGTGTAAAAAAATACGAGAGGGTTATCGGTTACGATTGCATGCGTTATATATTATTGTGAAGAATTTACGTAAGGGTTGTGGGTTACATGTATAAATCCCGTATTTGTGTAGCTGACTGGTTTACGGTCCATTATTACCATTCACCACGAAAGCAAAAAATCATAGAACACACCAAAAGCGATATATCCTAAGTCATTTATACCTTTTTTTCTGCACTTCCTACCGCAATTCTTACTATCGGTGATAGTTACTCCCAATATCTTCAAAGTATACTGAAGGTCCATATACCACCATGGGTTCACTTCCTTCCGAGTAATAGCCAACGTATTCAAATCGTTGTCTGTAGCATACGACGCATGGTGTGTAGATAATGTAGAACTCATATAAACTGGATTTCTACGGAACACTTGCTCATGACATGGTCTACCTGGCAAAGGACATAACCCATAAGAGCACAATACTGATATCATTATATCACATTATTTTTAATGGAAAACAATAAAAAAAAAGTTTATACGATGAATATAGATGGCAGTAAACTATCAAAAACTTAAAAATTAGAGGGCAATGATACTTTGAGGGGCATGTTTGAACATCCATGAATAAGCTAGATCTATATATGCGTGTAATTTTCAGTTTTTAGACAGTGTAAAGAGAATTGTATTACAGTAGGTTTGTAATTGACATCAGTCTTACCAGAGTGACTGTAAATCATATTGCTTCAGACACTCAATTAGGGAAAAATGCCCAAGAAGTCATAATTTAAAAAGTGTAAGGAAAATAATCTATTAAATGTATTCTCATGCACTATACTTGCGACACGCATTCCGATTGGTTAAATGTTGCAAGGGGATTCACGTTTCACTACAGTTTTCGCTATGTCGTCATACACTCCTTAGCAACGTCGGTAACGACGTTGTTCAAAAGTAAGGTAAGTTTTTCTCTTTTTTTCATAACATTAGGATAGGGTTACCACGCTAGTGTTTTACCAAAAACACTGACAGGGTTTCGGCGAATCACCCGTAAGAAATATCCGTTTCACCACTCGAGTTACTCAATGTCTAACAGTTCATTCGCCAATACCCTGTCAGTTTTTGTAAAATACTAGCATGGTAACTCTTAAGTACTGTGAAAAATGATTAATCAAACTGGTGCAACGGTAACGAAATAAATAACAAAACATGGCACTCAGGGAAATAACAAAGGCTAGAATGCAATGTGTAGAGAAAAAATGAGTATTTTAGTACTTATAGAAATAAATAATCTAGAAGATAATAAATTGTGAAAGTAATCTGTTCGATTAATATAAATAACACAAAAGTCATGGCGGTTTGATGCCATTAACTAGGATATTAAAAATCGCCTTTTTCACTGAGACTCCCTAGTAAGATTACAAAATATGATAATAACATAGGCCAATCACTGCTGGTTAAAAAAATGTTATATAAAACGCAAATCTTCAAAACAAAAAAAAAACCGATCGAGTTTGATTTGACTTTGTTAAGCACAAAGAATTCTAATCTTTATTTATCCATCAATTTATGATCTAATTTATCCATCATCTTTACATTTGATAAAAGAAATATGTCTACCAACCCTATGTTATGATAACCTACGATAATTTAAGTGCAAAACACTTATAAATACCTTCTTGTTCCTCCAGAGTTGAAGCCAATGTCGTCGCAATTACATTCATATATTCAAATATGGGTTCCAGATATATTTTTGGATTCAAACTGATTTCTTTTAATTGGCGTGCAATTAAATTTTTCAGTTTTTCAAGAGGTGCCAGATTATTGGCGAGTGGGGCAGGTAGTCCATCTGTTACTAGTTAATAAATAAAACAAATTACATATGTTTATAAATAACAATAAAACTTTTTATGAAAGTTTGATTAAAAGATTTAAATGATCACTTGATTTTAATAATTTTGCAATGTTTCATATAACTTCAACGACAATGCATATTTCGCATAACAATTTAAAGGTATATATGTTCCATATTCACTGTACAAAAATTAAATCTCGTGATTTAGGGATTACCATGTGAGTGTTTACAACAACAGACAGGGTATCGGCAAATGCTCTGTCAAAAATTGAATTTCACTGCGAGGCGATAGCTGAGTAGTGAAACGGAAATTTCTGAAAAGGTATTCGCCGATACCCTGTCAGGTTTTGTAAAACACAAGCATGGTAACCCCATTCTAATGCATTTTACAAAATAAAAACAACTAGAGGCAATATGCACAGAGTTACGGTTTTCGAAACCAAGTCGCCAATCACAATGACGTTTTATCAAAACTTTGACGTCATATCAAAAGCTACAGGGGTATCGTGAATACCCTTGCAGTTTTAACATCAGACAGCTAATGAAATTGCATGTTACAAACAAAATGCATTAGAATTTACAGTATTCACATGGGTCACTGAATATTACAGGTGATACCAGGTAGGATAACGTTTCTTTGGGTTTTTTTTCACCCACTACGAATATCAGAATCATACAAATGATTCGAAGTTGTTTCAGTGTTTAACCTCGATTGTTGACGATACGACGTGATTTTTCATATACTCGTGCCGTATCAAAAATATTCCCCAAATGAAGTTTTTGATAAACTATTAGAGATCAAAAGTGTGTTAATTCGTTAGATGGTCACACCAATAAGCGACCATGAAACTAATAATACCTTTTAGGTTGTCTAGAAATGAAACAAGTTGCTCCAATACTTGACCGACATTGAGAGATACGATGTCCATGAACTGTCTGTGACGTATGCTAAATAGTTTTGCACTGTGTATAATCAAACCTTCCAGACTTTCTAGGGGTTCCATCATCCCAGGATCCGGACATGTTGCAATCAATACGCTAAAAAGTACGAAGTGAAACATCGCTCGAAGAGGGTAAGATTTAGTATGGCGAAACTCATCCCCACAAAATGTTATATAATAAAATTCTAATGCAATCTGTTACCACTAAAAAGAAATGAGTGGAGTTCTATCAGCTGTGATGAAAAGGCATTATTTTCGGATCTTTGATTGTATTTTAATTTAGCAGCACAATGATAACCTTGCAATATATTCGTCCAAGTTATGTTCAGCGATAAATGTAAACATTTTATCAATTTCAGATGGATACCTTTACATTAACAGCATCATTACCGCAAAAAATATATTATTTTAAAAGGTTATTCAATTTGATTTATACAGATGTTTCAATGCCGCATAAATGTCTCATTTGTAACAGTTTTTGACTGGTTAGACCAGCAATGTTCGAATGTTAGTTTTTTCGTTTTTTGGATCGGATTATTTTGTGCTGATGTAACTTCAGCTTGCCCAATTAAAGACGGAATATTATACCTTTCGGCTTCTTCGGCCTTCAAATTATTGGACCTTCCCATTTTCTGGCCTTCGGACTATAGGACATTTGGACTATTGGGACTTTCGGGTACTGGGTAATCTTTTAAAAGATATACAAACAAAGATGTTTATTTGAAAATTAGGAATATTGAGGTTCCATGTAATTGCTGATACAAGTAAGATGAGTACATTTAGCTAAATCATAATTTCGGTTAAAACATGACATGATTTTTTTCAGAATTGTTAATGTGATTGTTTTCTTAATCATGAGAATGATAACTATGAAATGCTATTTTTCAATTATATCAACTTTAACTGTGTACAAAGTATATAACGTCTGTGTTTTCGAAGCAGATTCACTTCACAAACTGGGATTTGCATGACATCAGCTTGTATAGTAATCATCCGGAACACACGGGTTGGTTTCTTTTAATAGAAACACAGACCCGGACGTGAACGCTCTTGGGTCGCGGAGGTACGTCACATGACATTTAAATGGCGAATGTCACACACAATATTATATGGTGTATTTCACGAAATTGCCTAAATGTGCTTTTCCTAGCATTTAATAAAAGAAAAAAGAGGAGTTACCGGCTCAGTTATGTGGCAGAAGTCACCATGGAGCTATACAATACATGAATATAAATAATATAATAGAACATTTAACACATTACAAAAATATTTGATTGTAGTGCAATTACGATACCGACTTAGGACGGTCATTTAATTTGACAAAAGCCAAACAAATGGTGTGGTTAACCGGTTTACGGGCCCACCTTCCCACTCACCGTAACAGCAGAACAATCAAAAGACGTACATTTAAAAATTTATAAATAATCCTCCATGTAAAGAACAAGGGTCAACAGGTATCGCATATTGAGAGGTCATAAAAATATAAACACGTAAGTTATTGTAAAAAACATAATGGTATAAAAATATATGCGACATCAACATGATAAACCGTGCTCTGCCAGTAGAAAGCGAGCTAAGACCCTAGATCTGTAGGAGTCCCGACTAACAGTCAGAGGGGACGAGGTTCAGGACCATGTCTCCTCTGAAAGAGGTTTGGACAAGGCCCGTCATATAGTCCCCACCGCCCTGTTAGTCAGCGTGCAACGTTCAAGTAAAAGTCTGTATAAGGCTATAGAGGGGCCAAATACAAGACCTATAGTCTTTTTGATGATCTCAATATCATATTGTCTATTTAGGAGACGTTTGACTATTTTATTACATGATAAAATAACGTTATCGGAGCCTTTTACTTTCCTTAGTTTATATACGAGATCATCGTAAAAATTAGGATGGGAAATTCCATTGGATACATACTGTTGAAAAGAAATATTTCCAAATTTAGATAGAAGTTCTGAATAAGATCTGAAGAATTTGCCGAATGTTTTTCTTAGCTTGTGATATCTGTAACCCTGAATTAAAAGTTTAGTAGTAATTTGTAAATTTCGTTTATGAAAGTCCAAAACATCGGTGCAGCCTCTGACAAATCGAACTAATTGAGATATATAGATACCATATGATGGGAGTCGAGGGACATCGCCATCCAAGTAAGGGAAATTTACAATAGGAAATCCAAAATCCTCACGTTTATCATAAATATTAGTATATATTAGGTTGTTGATAATTTTGATGTTTAAATCTAAGAAAGGTGTAGATTTATCTCAAGTATTAGCTTTATTCAATGTGAGCTCTGGTGGATATATTTCTGATATAAATTGTTCGAATTCAGGGTTGTCGATAACCAAAATGTCATCCAGATATCTGCAAGTATTATTAAATTTGTCAATGAGGTCAAAACGTTTAGATTTTTGAATAGAAACCATAAAATCCCTCTCATAACAATAAAGAAATAAATCTGCTATCAGAGGCGCGCAGTTAGTACCCATAGGAATCCCAACTATTTGTTGATATATCTTGCCATCAAATTGCACAAAAATATTATTCATGAGAAAATCTAGTGCTTTACATAATTCCTTGCAAGTCCAGTATTTATATGAAGTATATTGTTTGTTGGAAAAGAACCCAGAGTTATTGGAGGTACATATGTACGTTTTAGATTCTCTGTGAAAACACCATTGTATAAGAGACAGCAACTTGCTAATCAAATCATGAGGCAGAGATGTATAAAGTGTAGAAAAATCAAATGTAGAAATTTGAGTCGCTTTGAAATTTAGCGAAAGAAGTTTGTCTATAACTTCATTAGAATTTTTAATCGACCAAAAGTAATTGATGTTACTATTATGAAATGCGACATCACAATATTTGATAATAATAAGAAATATTATGAATATTATGAATAATACTCGATATTACAGATGATTGATATCGGATCTAGTTCTAAGTCGAATCACACAGTTACAAACATACGCAGGCGACTTACGTGTAAAATTTTAACGTATTCATACATTCACGTCTGGTTACTGTTACGTGGTGTAAAGAATCGACTCGTGTGTTCCGGAAGGAATAGTAACTGAATGATTTACTGACTTTTGAAAAGCTGTTCCTGTGGAAGCAAAGTTAAAATCCACTAGTTGAAGATTCCAACATCAATATCATAATCGGCATGAGAACACACTTTGGTCGCCAGAATTACGGACATAAATGATTCTGTGACTGAATATGTGCTTAATGTAGCATGAAATGAAAATCTAGACGTTTACTGTATACTATATGACGGGCCTTGTCCAAACCTCTTTCAGAGGAGACATGGTCCTGAACCTCGTCCCCTCTGACTGTTAGTCGGGACTCCTACAGATCTAGGGTCTTAGCTCGCTTTCAGACTGGCAGAGTACGGTTTATCATGTTGATGTCGCATGTATTTTTATACCATTATGTGTTTTACAATACCTGTTGACCCTTGTTCTTTACATGGAGGATTATTTATAAATTTTTAAATGTACGTCCTTTGGTTGTTCTGCTGTAACGGTGAGTGGGAAGGTGGGCCCGTAAACCGGTTAACGACACCATTTGTTTGGCTTTTGTCAAATTAAATGACCGTCCTAAGTCGGTATCGTAATTGCACTACAATCAAATATTTTTGTAATGTGTCATATGTTCTAGTATATTATTTATATTCATGTATTGTATAGCTCCATGGTGACTTCTGCCACATAACTGAGCCAGTAACTCCTCTTTTTTCTGTATACGCTGATGTGTCACCATTCCTATTAGATAAGCCTAATGATTTTATGGGGGACAAATATAGCCCTACATTCAAAGCATTCCAAATTTGACAATCTTTATTTGCTGGCTTATAATAATAGATATATGTCTTTTTGAAATGTTTCAACGAAAAATATGCATTATGGTATTTATGGAATTACATGAACATATGTGAGTATTCCGGTCACTTAAATTTTTCAATGGTTGACTTTCCACACACAAGTAGTAACATTCCTTTGTCACCTGTGTATGGTGTCTAGGTGTCTCAGCTGATCCGATATGCTAGATTTTCATCTGACTACAGTTCCTTCATTCATCAAGGAAAATTACTTAGTGAAAAATATTGTCAAAAGGATATGAAATAAAACGTCTTAATTCCACCAATTTTACGGACAACACAATTACCGGATATCATTTTCCGGTTGAAGACTGTGAATGCAATATTATAGCGTTTACTGAATGTGACTTCGAGTTTATAATAACTCGACTTATACTATGGCATCACGACAGGCAGAGATAGTTACTCCACCATGGCACCTGATCTCATTTCTTTCACGTCTATTTATTTTCTGAGGGTCTGTGATTGATTTTAATCAAAAATGTTTCTTTTCTGAACATTACTCGGTGTCTTATTGTTTGACATCAATACTGAATGAAAAGATATATATCAAAACAAGGGATTTCCCCATGGCTTGAAATTGCGGAAGTCCATTTAGGACCTATCAAAAAATATTTTTGATTTTGATATAACGAATTCTTGAATTTGTTAAAACGGATTAAATTCGTTTTAACGATTTCTTGAATTTTTTAAAACGGATTAAATTTGTCGTAACAAATTTAATACGTTATAACGAATTCCTCAAATTTGTTAAAACGAATTTAATCCGTTTTAACAAATTCAAGAATTCGTTAAAACGAATTTAATCCGTTTTAACAAATTCAAGAATTCGTTATATTAAATTCAAAAATATTTGTGAAAGGCCCTAAATGGTCTTTCGTATGAAATAGCTTTTAGCACGTTAAAAGATTTTAATTCTCAATAAAGATTTTGTCGTCAACAAGCGCAGATTCAAACGGCACAATTAAATCCCTGACAGTTTCCTCGCCAGCAATATATAACACGTTTATTTACATAATAAGACTTTACCTTGTTTGCTTTGATATAACGTTAGAGAGATTACGAACGATAGTTCAATGTAGAGCGAAACTATTTTATGATTACTAAAAACATTTAAAAAAAAAAATCTTTATTCCAATTTATGGTTTTAATATTCCTATTAATCACGATCTCGTCATTGAACCGATCTTGTCTTTATAGATGGTTTTCAGTAGGACAGAATTGGTTGGAGTTACCTCCCCTTGTCGGCCATCTTGTGTGTCAGGTCATAGTTTTTCCGTCATTTTCTTACCATTTTCAAACAGCTCATTTGAAATATGCATTCGTAATTTTGTATTTAATGTATTATCACAATATTTCAAAATAGATGATGTAGACAAATTTGAAAGTAATTAACAAGTTTGCTTCATGAAATCGTCTTAAAACATTATCATCTTTGGTTGAATTATGCACGAAAATACAGAGTTTGACACACAAGATGGCCGCCAACGGGAGATAACTCCCATCAATGCCGACCAAACTATGTATACCTTACCAAATTTTAATCAATATGGCGAGCTGTCGAGCAAACTGTCCGCGAGCTGTGTCATTCGAATTTGCGTTTATTGGCGCTTTTAAACTTGTTTGAATGAAATTGTGATGACATGTATCAAAAGGTTAAACATTGCTTTACATGTTGGTGCTTAATTTTATTTCATTATCATCGGAACTTTATAACAAGAGCAACGCCTGTCGCTTACTTTGGACGGGATCAATGTGAACGTACGGTTTTATTATCCCCAAACTTGGGTCTCTTTGGTTATACTTTTATGAAATACTGAAATCCAAAAAGAGGGATCCAAGTCCCATAACTCTGTAACGAAAAAATGGAATTTGCTCAAAACTAAAAGATGGCTTCCCCTACACTATTTAAGCATTCTGTATAAGTTTCATGAAAACAACTGAGGTTTACTTAAGTTATCACGTTACATAGCATCTCCATAGTATCTTATCATAGTTAAAATAAAATCCAAGTGCCATAACTCCGTAATGACAAAACAGAATTTACTCAAAATCGAAAGGCCACTTTCCTTACACTATTTAAGCATTCTGTATTATTTTCATGAAAAACAGCTGACATTTACTTAAATCATTGTGTTCCATACCATCTTAGTATAGCAAAAATAAAGCCGGTGTGGCCTAGTGGATAAGGTGCTCGGCTCGTGATCGAGAGGTCGCGGGTTCGACTCCCGCCCGGGGCACACCGGTGTTCTGTCTTTCGGATGAGACAGTAAAAACCGAGGTCCCGTGTCACGGTAGGCGTGGCACGTAAAAGATCCCTCACTGCTTCGGGTGGGTCCGTTGCAAAGGTCTAAATTTGTATGCAATGCATCAGGCAGATGCCGTCACCATATACGTGAAATAATCGTGGAGTGACGTAAAACAATAATCAAACAAACAAAAATAGCAAAAATAAAATCCAAGTCCTGTAACTCCGGAACGACAGAACAGAATTTGCTCAAAATCGAAAAGCGGCTTCCCCTACATTATCAAAGCATTCTGTATGAGTTTTATGAAAAACAACTGACATTTATTTAAGTTATCGCATCCCATAGCATCTTTTCATAGTGAAAATAAAATCAAAGTCCCATAACTTCAGAACAACAAAACAAAATTTGCTCAAAATCAAAAGGCCGCTTCCTTTACACTATTTAAGCATTCTGTAAAAAAAGCTGACGTTTACTAAAGTTATTGCGTTCCATAGCGGAAGGACAGACATACGGACGGACATCACCATACCATAATACATCCCATCTTCCGACAGGCGTATAAAAACAGTAAGAACAAGACATTGACAACGTTACATCATTCAACTATTTTATGTCTTATTCTTATATCATCTTAATATTTGTCTAAACACTACTGACCCAGGAAATTTGAATTGCCTCATCCAAACAAAACTGAAAAAACTACTGAGGGATTCGAACTTGGGACCTTCCTTCAGCCAACACTCTATCCATTCAGTGACACCAGCTCTGGGAAAATTGATGAAGGACATAAAATTTACCTTTCAAAGGCTAGTTCTGGAAAAGTAAACCTTTTTTTCAGTCTAGAAGCCCTGGCAACTCTTTTCAAACTCACGCTTTTGCCATTCATTGAGTTTTTTTAATTATCAATATTACCACTATTAGCAAAATATAATATAATTCATTTTAGATACTAAGGGTTTTCTCTATGATAGTCTTGACAGAAATTCTCCGATTGTTCGATTTTGGGAATATAAAATGTTCGTGAATAAAATGAAAATAGGCAAACCATACATTTAATCAGATTATTTATTAAGACATACTGCTTTAGAATCAAACTTCTATCAACACAATTAAAAACTTGAAATACGCAGGGTAATACATGTATTCAATTCTTAAATGATAGTGATCAACTTTTCAAAAGTGGAAAATACAACTACACCTGCAACAGTTCGAAGTAGATTCGCTGTCATTCCACGCCATAACATCATTACACCTTCCTGTTTTATTGTTTTGAAACATTCTCTGGCAGTTTTATAGGTATCTGGTTCCCCGCTACGCATCATCATGCGTCTGCGCACTGTGTCAAAAGGATACACAAGAGGTGTAGTTATTAAATTTGAGAAAAAACTAAGGCAAACAATCCAAGGTAAATATCCAAAGTGCTCCGGTTGATGAGATTTCCCTACTTCATAAACGCCTAAAGCAGCACCCGTATGAAGTATATTTCCCAAACAGCAAGGTAAAAAACCACGATATAAACCAAGAACCCCATCAGACTTTAATATTTTTCTATAAACATCAAGTGTACCGTTAAAATGTCTGAAACCAGCCTTGCCATCCATCTCCAAAATATCAGTTGCTAAACGAGTACGCACGAAATCAAAATGGTAAATTAGAGAATAGTTCGCGACAAAAGTGATGCCGGTGAGACAAAAACTGGCAGCCATCTTGACATATCTTGGCGAATCTCCGGCAGGAAGCATCTTCCCTTTCAGATAATTATTAACCAATAACGTGCAAGGTAATGAGAAAAGAATTGGCATACAATTTGTGACATTCCCACGAAAAAGGGAAAGGGTTCCTTCGGTCCTGAATGTCCGTAGAGCACAATCCGTAATGCCTCGGTAACTTGTACCTAGCCTTCCTGACGTCTGTAGTTCTCGGTCGCATTGCATCAGCAATTGGACCCTTTCAACAGGCGCTAATACGGTCTTGAGAAAAACCTGTCTACAGCTATGTATTATTAAGAATTCTCCCATAGAAGAAGCACTGGCGTCTATCATCTGAAAAAAAAAGAAAATATATATATATATATGACAAATAGAAAAGCAGTATAAAGACGTGGTTTTAACTAGATTGTGTTATTACATGTATTTCATGTAATCTTCAGCCTCAATCTGTGTATAAGGCCAATTCAAAACCAATTATTTGTGGTTTCTGTTATATCAATATTCAAAAACATGGCAGGTAGGTCAATTGTTGTGGTTGGTAGGAGTGGCTCAAACATGGTTGTCCCTCCACTTTTCAAATAGGGGGAGGGGGACATGCCCCCTGCTCCCCCCTTTCTCCTGCGCCCTTGTAAAAAGTAAGTATGTACATTGACAGTATTTGTAACTAAACCAAAAAAAAATTACTCTGTCAGTATTCAGTCTTCTCGTTAAACAGAGTTATTTCCTATTTGTGATGGTACATGTATCTGAAGTAAAACATTTATGATGTCACCAATTTCCTATGAAAACGTCATTTGTGGACTATCATTTCTGGAGTTTTAGATCAGTTTCCATAGAATTTGATGACGACTTATAGGTGTATTACATCAGATAATGTCCCAAATGGCAAGTAACTCTGTATAACGAGAAAACCAGAGTCCGGCCCCATAAACTGGGAATATATTTAAGTCATAATTTCATATTCTTCTGTTCATCAAAGAATTAAATGTTCATCAAAGAATTAATAACTGGGATTTTATTTAGTATTATTCTATTGATAAATAGAATTAAACCATTCTGCATATTGAGAATTTATTTGAATGTTTTATAATGGAATAAATTGAAATGAAATATTTGACTTAAGTGTATTCTCAGTTTATGGTGCCAGACCCAGATAGCCACCAAAGAAATTGAACCTTGAATTTGTTCTCTGTTTCTTATTTTGGAGACAGAACAAGTTCAAGGTCGTATCAATTTCATTTCTTTGTGATCACCCCAAGATATGCACACTTACCAAACAAAAGAGCTGTATGTCATGTGCTCTAATTTGCAACACAATTTAAAAGCTTCATAATTATATCCAGAAACATATGCATATTCCAGTGCCAATGGAATGTGAGACTGAGTGCTTCTGGTTATTTTCAAATTTATGTAACATACTTTTCTTTTAAGAAATTTTAATTTATTTATTATCATTTCATTGTTAATACTACAGAAGATAGAACCATTTAGTAATAAACACAGGATTTAATAATATTATGCAACTAATCTCTCCCCCCCCCCTTTTTTTTTTATTTAGTGAATGACGAACGATAACTCTTACATAGCATAAGCCATAACATCGGCTTTCTGTGTTGCGTAACATAACAAAAAAGTATCACATTCTCCGGGTAAAGAATATTTATTTATAGTTAAAACTTGCTTATAAATACTCATAACGCATACGCGCATTTACTGACCTTGTGTAGGGAGCAATCAAATACAGACGAATATCCTTCACGCTTCTGCTAAATAAAATGACTTCTCCCAAGACCGGTGTACTTATATGAAAAACCCATAAAAGAAATGGTTGCGTTATATAATCGTTCTCAATGATTTTTTTTTTCATACGATAATACAGTTGCACATTCTAAGTGGATTTCACACACATAAACGCGCACAAACATAAGATAGGAAAGCCTTTTGATATAGAAAACCTGTGGCGGGTCCAGGATTTCCGGGGGGGGCGCACATGTGAAAGTCACCGAGTATTAGCCAAACTACTCAGCAATTTTAGGTGCCAAATCTGGAATTTTACTTATAAATATGAAGTGAAATGGGGGCGGGCCCCTCTCTAAATCCGCCACGGATATACAATGTACTTCGTCTGCTGCTGCTCTTTTTTCCGGCAATGTCTGTTCCCACACTGATTTGGCGCAGCCCCTTTCTGAGGTAAAATAATTATAATATCAGAGACATAGACTACTTCCATGTCTTTGGCAATATGTAAAAGAAAATAAAATACCTTCCTGCGAGCACTAGGTACATTTTTAAAATGGAAGCATTAAGTTGCAAATAATTAGAACATTAAATATTAAATAAATTACAGATCATGTAAATTTTTATATGTACAGTTTTACATTAGAAAACTACCATTTCAAACATGATTTTATTACTCCAAGCCTAAGCACAAATATCCATGATTTTGAAACATAAACAATAATTTTTAAAGTTTTATTTTCTGGTATAAATGGTTTCTGATATTTCTCTGTTTGTTTGAATTGAGTTATTTTACTGCCTTGTTTTACAAGCAAAAGGAGGGCAAACTTTAGAATTACATATTTTGACCACCTATTAAAGGTATACATTAACTAAAGTACAAGTTCTACCGAGTGAGTTTTGTGAAAATAGATACTTTAAACCAAATTATGAATGGAGAATAGATATACCTGCGGTGTCTTAAAAATATGCATTTTGCTATAGTATTAAAGAGTTCCAGAAAATCTGCACAACAACCTTAGATTTCTAGGACATTTTACTGACAGCATTTTGTATCCCCTTCTTCTTCTTCCAGTACGAAGTGTATTCAAAAGTTGAGCGTTATACTTCATGTGGCAGACAAGATAAAAGCCTCACAAGCCAATATGATGCAGTTAAAAAGTTAAAATCCTTGATCCTCACCCTAGGCTGAAGTGAGCAGGCGGTATGCTCTAGCCTGGGTATGTTGCCCATTGTAGTCCGGTAGTCCTCCACGGAACATGCTGATGTCATTGCTGATGGAAGTCTGTTACAATCCCTAATGGTACACGGCAAGAAGGAAAACCGGTACACATGCTTTCTCGTAGTTGGGATGCGAAAGGTAGAGGGAGGGGCAAAAACGCCCACTCGGGGTCAAACACCCATGGGGTATATTTCAATTACTAACCACAAGTGATCACTTGTGACCGTTTCTGTTTAAAGCGCATGACCGAAAAAATTGTAGCGGAGTTTTTGTGAACTTGCGATTGTAAGTATTTTTATGATAAAAAAAATAGTTTTATCAAAATAAGATTTTGATTTTTATCCACTCCAAGGTAGATGTTAATATTTCAATAATGGGTTATTTAACTATTGCATTCAAGTGGATTTTGATCGAGTTATCTTTATTGACCGAGTTATGTTGCATTATGGGTAATTTATTTTGTAAACTTATATTGTCCTCTGGGGGTAAAACTCCCATTGACATGTAGGGCTAAACGCCTATCCTAGGCGTTTTTCCCTAAATACTTAAAAACATAATTCAATTGAAATTTAAGCACAAACAATAAGTTAATGTTAGTTTGTTTTGACCCTTCGCAACTCCACATTATTTCCCAATATCTGAGGTAATATCACTAGTGTTGAGCGTGGGTCGACTGTTACTAAAATATGCGCTGCTGGAGTCTACATGTACGTCCATGCAACAACGATGAACTTCCCGCGCAAAAGAATGGTAGATGCACTGATGGCTAGTGCGCCACGCGAACTGTCTTTCAGATAGGACATGCAGTAGAAACCGAGGTCCCGCGTCACGGTAGGCGTGGCACGTTAAAGATCCACCACTTCTTCGGGAGGGTCCGTTAC
The DNA here is from genome assembly GCA_035048485.1 of Pteria penguin. Taxonomy (NCBI): domain Eukaryota; kingdom Metazoa; phylum Mollusca; class Bivalvia; order Pterioida; family Pteriidae; genus Pteria; species Pteria penguin. The sequence continues at coordinate 13,099,440 of CM068591.1, read as the reverse complement.
AAAGGTATAGATATCTATACAATACATCAGGCAGACACCGTCACCATATACCTGAAATAATCGTGGAGTGACGTGAAACAGTAATTAATCTATCAATCCACTATCTATTTTTAACAACAAAACATGCCGTCACCATATACGTGAAATATTCGTGGTGTGACGTTAAACAAAAATCAATCAATCAATCAATCAATCAACAAAACATAATCAATCTATATAAGCAACTGGCTGTTTGCTAGGGTAAACATCCCTTTACTGGTTAAACTTTTGGTAGTGGTGTGGCCTTACTGGTTGGTAATCTGTTTATTCTCTTACATCACCCTATCATTCAATCGTAACAACTCTTCCATTTCCGTACGCAAATAAGATCTATTTTTAAAATTGGTGATGATGTTTTTTTTTTTTTTGCATTTTTGTTCATTTGTTTGTTCTTATCAAATAAAAACTTCTTTTTCTACGTTGTTTTACATTTTAAGGCAAAGAGAATATTAATCTAGGTTTATTCATTAGAATAAACCATTTTCGAGGACGCTGAAAACGAAAATTTTCCTGATTCGATAAAGTTAAATATTTTCCGATTTTTTGGAAATTCAATTTTGGGCCAAAAATTTGAGAGAAAAATACTCTTTTATAGGCTGCTATGAAAGGTACACCAGTTACACCCTCGGGGTCTCAAAATCATGCAAAACCCTCGGAAAGCTTCGGGTTTTACTTGATTTTGAGACCCCTCGGTTGTAACTGATGTATCTTTTATAGCAGCCTATAAAAGAGTCTTATAATCTATGATATCTTGTTTTAAGCCATTTCTCACTATCATGATATTTGTCAAATTGTATTGAAATATTATTATGTCAAATACTCAAGTATACTCAAAAATGCAGCATTTTGTTTCTTTTTTCCCGGGCGAGGCCCCACCTACCCCCCCCCCCCTCTTTCGGCACTACGCGCCTCGTATGAAGCGTGCGGCTTCATTTTAGCCTACACAAAATCATATCGTAATATACGCCCCTGCTATATGTCTTATTTGTGCATATATGTCTACGACAGGATACACAGATACGACCAAAATTACTCTTTCTGTATCGTCTTGTTAGTCGTCACAATCTCCAAATACAGAGACACTCACCTGATTATGATTTGTAGTGATATAAATGCCACAGTATTATCGTCCAGAACAACCGACTCGGATAAACAACTCAGGAAGTTCATTGATGTGGAAAACCTTACGACGTGTACTACAGGGGACCACATGACATATACACATGAAAACGGAGCATCTCAGATCTTAGCAACTTACGATATTCCTGCCAAATCCCAGCTCCTTGACATATCAGAGGGGAATAGGTCTTCACATATACCAATTCAGTGCATTTACCAAATCCAATATTTAACGATTAACGCAAAGAAATTTAAAAAACGAAAACTCCATCTCACACAATGTGGAACTCTTGTGATCGGAATCTCTTTCGAGATATCATTTGTGACAGTGATGTTATCATCCACATTGAAGCCCCAGCGAACATCAACTCTCCTGTTTTACTGGTCTTCAAAAGTCGCTTCTCCGTGCGGAAGCTACCTCTGTGGTAAGAGAAACAGACCCTTTTTAACGGCCCAAAGTGGAAAGCCACCCGTTCTGTTGAAGAAAAAAAGACGTTTATAAGAGATGGGCTCAAGAAAACAAACCTGGTCCAGAGTACCCTCTATTCAGAGAACTGCTAATCTTAAAACGTCAGCTGCGCTAGACCCAGCGTAGAGAAGGAGCCATTGAAGGCATTGCATTCTACGATAGTATTATGAAGTCTGAGGGTACTGCGAACTTCTATCGTCTCATTAACAGAAACTGCAGAGGCTCATGGTCAACAGTTGCACTGATTTAGAGGGGTCAGTCAAGGCTTTGCCTCTTTCTATGGGGATCTAGCAATTCCAAAGGACTCCTCTTCCTTCGGTGCAGATTACAAAGCGAGGATCACTGCAGATCTTCATCTCATCAGACAGGTGGCTGACGATACCTGTGAACCAGTTCTTGATATTAATCAACTCGAAGTGGAGCACACAATCCATAAACTTCATATGCAGAAAGCTGCAGATGAATTTGGTCTCGTGTCTAAACATTTAAAAGCTGCAGGCGATACTGTCTTGAAACCATTGACTGTCTGTCATCTTCTCTGTCATTCTACAGATGAAACACATCCCAGAGCAGTTCCAGTCCAGCGTATTACACCCAATTTATAAGAAGAGTAAGGATCCCTGTCTCCTTACGAATTATAGAGGTATCACCGTTACATCCTTAATAGGCAAAGTCTTCGAGATCGTCATCCTGGAAAAAGTTGAGTCTTGTCTTCCACTCATGACAGCCTTGGTGCTCTCGGAAACTATAATCGAATCTTATGAAAACAATCAAGCTCCACACTTAGAATTCCTGAACACACAGAAGGCGTTCGATGTGGTGTTCCACGACTCCATGAAATGCAAACTGTCTCACCAAGGTGTTAATCCACTTATCTGGTACGTGGTGGATTGCCTATTATCTTCATTAACGTTCAAAGTAGTCTGGAACTGTGACATGAGTGAAAAGTTCCCAGCCCTACAAGGTGTTCGCCAAGGAGGTATCCTATCTACCCGCCTATACAATATGTACATTAATGCCTTGCTACTACTGTTTGAAGACTCCAAAATTGGTACTTCTTTAGGAACCGTTTATAAAGGTTTTTCGATCGTCGCTGATGACCTTACCCTCTCGAGTAACGCCGAATATTATGCTCAGTCCATGATAGATATAGCATATAATCATGCATGCAGAGAGCGATATGTAATACACCCCCCCCCCCCGAAATCATACTAAAGAGGATCGTACCTAGAAACTAACATAAAAAGTATATCCAACTGGAAGCTAGGATACATGGAGATGACAGTTTCTTGACAAGCAACACACTTAGGACTCACTCGCTCTTCCACAGGAAAATAAATATAGAACATATAATACCTTTTAATTTACTGTACCATATGCGCATTTCGACAACTTATGTCTCTTCAGTGATGCTCGTGGCCAAATGATTGGAATTCTCAAAATATATAAATGTTTGAAGAGCAGTGTTGAAGCCAAAATGACCGAAAAGTGAACCAAAGAATCAATCTAAGGACAGAGCTATGCATGAGGGAGATACTCCTTGGTTTTAGCGTGATTTACTTAACTTGATGACTGAAAATTTGCCGACGTACTTATCCAAATCCAGATTCGATATCAAGTACGACTAAATCTCATCTAAACTTTCACAAGAAGGTCGTGTTTCATTGTTTATTTAAAAAAAAACTATATTTTTATATTTACAAATGTTCCCAAAGCATTGATTTATCATTTTATGATCTAGTACGTATATCAAAGCAATTACCAAAACCGCCCCGTATCAGTTTATCTCGAGAAATCCCGCGTGTCACGTAACGAGACCTTTCGACCCTGCTGCATGGTGCCTCTGCTCACATTTTAATTAATAACCGTATATTTAGCTGATCTTCAGCTGAATACATCATGCAGATTTCAATTCTCTGGTTCCTCGAAGTGTTCCTCAAAATCTGTATCGAAGTTACTCACAAAATTATTATCAGAAATTAAATCTGGCCTTCATAGGTATTGCGAAACAGTATATTCCAGAAACTGAATTAATCAAATGTAGATCCTAAAAAATTCAAAAGAGTTATTAGAACATCTGAAATCAAAAAGTTTTACTAAAATTCACTCCATCAAATCCTTTGACTTTTCGACTCTTTACACAACGATACCTCACCAGAAAACGGAAGCCGCAAATTCAAATATAGTTATATGCCATGATAAAACTTACTTTGTCAGGGAAAATTAATATACTGAAACAGTTGTCATCCAAATGTTGAACTTTCTTATCGATAAAATTTTTGTGGTGTTCAGAGAAAAGGTTTTTCAACAAATTGTCGGCATTCAAATGGGTACTAACTGTGCCCCGCTTCTGGCTAACATATTCCTTTACTCCTACGAAGCTGATTTCATTCAGTCTTTGCTTTCGCAAAGAAAGAAATAATTGGCTCTTAGCGTCAGTTTCACTCACAGGTATATAGATGACTTGCTTTAGGTTAATAATTCTTCATTCGCGGACTACCTTAGCATCATCTATCCAAGTGAACTGGAGGTCAAAGAAACCACAGAAAGTAGTAATTCTGCTTTGTAATTAGATATTATGTGGTCTTTCGACAATGATGGTCAATCGAACACCTCACTCTATGACAAACGCGACGATTTCAATTTAGCTATCACAAACTTTCCTTTCATAAGTAGCAACATTCCATCATCGCCCGCATACGGCGTATTCATATCTCAGTTAATACGCTATTCCAGAGCATGTCCAGATTACAATGACTTTGTTCTGAGGCCTAGGCGACTTTCAAATTAGCTACTTAACCAGGGTTTTATGTGTGCTAGACTAACAACGTCACTGAGGAAGTTCTATGTTCGCTACGAGACTTTTATTACACAATATGATATCTCGTTATCCAGACATTTAAATGATATTTTGAACCGAGACCGATTCCATTCATTTTATACTTCTCCATATACATGTATGAATATATATATGGAATTTACAAGATTTGACTCTTTCTACTGGATATATGTGACGGGAGTTGCTAGCAAGCAGGAGATGTCACTCTCTCCGGGAACCTGATCTCACTCCATCAAGTGGTTCACATATGCTCTTCAAGTAGACATTTTTCGTTGTTTTCTATTTGGTTTTCAATTTTATTGATTTGTATGTCCTTTGGTTTCATGATTTTCGGACTTATGGTTTGGATTTATCCATCATCTTTACAGTCACAACGATTTTTTAAAATGCCGACTGAGATCAGCGGATAAACACTGTTAGTCACTCTACAATCGCAATCGTGTACCTGTATATAATGTCGTGTGAATTACTGTTCTTATTCATGTAACCGTCCTGCCGATAAGCTCGACCGTATTAATTGGAGATCAAATTTACATAAGACACCGGTTCAATGTCAACATTTAACATTCAGAATGGCACATTTAAGTAGAAGGTTGTTAGCATCTTCTAGAAGACTTGTCAGTTGCAGACATTCTACAAAACAGTTAATAAGATGCAGCTCATTTTTCCCTGTAAATGACAGTTTGTTTGGTTTGACAGATGAACAAAAACAAGTAAGAAATCAGCGGTCAAAACAAAGATAAAAAAAAAAAACAAAGCAAAACAAAACAAATCAAAACTCGAAACAAAATCAAACAAATAAAGAAAAAAATGTGTCCAGGCTTACTAAAAATGGCATTGCTGATACTTCTTCTAGTACGAAGTGTACTCAAGTTGAGCGTTATACAAGATAAATGCCTCACAGGGCAACATCATGGGTCGATATAAATCATTAAATGCTGAAATTACCACTATCTGACGAAATTACCAAATAAGTTACGGAAATTACCAATAATGTTACCGAAATTACCACTTTGGTAGATAATGATGTTATTTACCACAAAAAAATTTTTTTTTTGTTTGTAATATTTTACTTTAAATGTAAGTAGTTATTTCAGTGTAAAGACTAAATCAGTTTTGCGATGAAGAAACCCAGATCTTCAAGATCTTTGAATTTAAACCATTAATCATTTCATGTGTTTAAAGCGGAGGTAAAATATATCACAAACATAAATAAACGAGATCGAGTTTTTTTTCACAAATCCATGGTAGTCTTTCAATCCAACATTTTACCTGAAAATAATGAAATTAAAAGTATAATATTTATGGAAAAATCATTTTTTTTGTAGTAAATACTATCATTATCTACCATATGAGTGGTAATTTTGGTAACATTTTTGGTAATTTCGTCATTTATATGCAACCTATTGGGTAATTTCGGCAAATAGTGGTAATTTCGGCATTTATATGCACTGCAATATCACAGGCTGTCACATCGTCTTGATCCACTCAACTCCCCTATACACAAATAGATATGTAACTTATTTTGACACCAGTCGGACATAAATGCTCAGAAAATAAAAACAACAAAACACGGAATGTTCTTTATATTTCAATCATTTCAGAATTAAATTATCTACAAGACTGCCAAGTGTCATTGTCCCAGACCCCGTACTTGCCGAGATACAGCCTGCAAAAATTGAAATTTAACCCGATTATTTTTAGTTGAAAAAAGGTAGTCCTTATGGGAACAACAATTTTTGCTGGAAAACATGGTGGTAATCGAATATCATGGTTGCACTCGTACTTTTAAAGTCATGGTGAACTATATATCAACATTATAATTTCAAGTATGCACTTCACTTTGCTGTAAGATGTTCATCAGAATGCACCTTTCAAATGCTCTGTTGGAGAGGTCAAGATAAAGATCACCGATGAATCCCGGCAATGATACAAGTTAAAACTAATGCATATTACATGTTGAACATGTAGTTTTTATTTTTTTGAGCGTTTTTGTCCGATCGGTGTCAAAATAAGTTACATACCATTTTGTGTATAGGAGAGTTGAGTGGACCCCAGACTATCTGATGGCCTGTGGGCAATATTAGACAGTTGAAAAGTTAAAATCCTTGATCCTCACTCAGTTTTTTCAGGAGTTTCAAGATTTTGCTGGTCCATTATTGCAGTGACACTTTTGGTAAGTTTGTGATTGCATTGGTGGTGACAGATCCTGCGGCTCTTCACTGTACTGCCTCAATCTCTATATCCTTATTTTATGTGGGTAACCAAATGGTTGATCAGTGCATATTCTACCTGGAGTCTGATGAAGGTCTCGTAGCATAGATCTGTTATTGATGGTTGTCAGACATGTCTATAAAGAATGATGTGGTGTTGTTTGCCTTGATCATTGATCATGCTGATTTGGAGGTATTTTGCTCTATTATTTTCGATAACTCCCTTCCCATGGATGTAGTAAAGAGTCAGTAGTTACTGCTGCTTTGTTGTTACCCGTATCACCTCACATTTGTCAGAGTTAAAGTGCATGAGCCAGTCAGATTCCCAATGCAGGAGGTTGTCAAGGTCATCCTGAGGTTGTCTGGCATCTACTTCTGTTTTAAAAGGTCTGTACTGTAAGCAGTCATCTGTAAACAATCTGGCAGTGGATTTGACTTTGCTCGGCAGATCATAGACCTTTTTCCTTTAACTGCGGAGCTGAAACATTGGACGGCAAAATCATAAACGTTCCCTCCAAATCGATCAGATTGACGTCAAAATACATTTTGACGTAATAAAATTGGAGGGAACGTTAGTCAATTTGCCGTCCAATGTTACAGGAAAAAGGTCTATTGATATTTGTCGGAAATACATGTTTATGTAGAAATGGGCCAATGAGTGTTCCCTAGAACGCTCAAAAAGTCACAGGTATTATAAATTGGTCAGAAATACAGCCCTCTACCAGTACTCTTTGTGTTTACATACATGCAGATAGGATACTGTGTATCTAACAATTAATACATCTTGTAACCCCATAATCATGGTAATGTTGCAGTTTGGCATGCAGTCACTTATGTATAACATTGTCAGTGCTTTGGAAAGATCTAATGGCACTTTATCAATCTGAGCGGAGTTGTCAATACCTACATCAATGAGCGAGCTCCTGGATTGTTGTGATGACAGTTAGGTTTTGGAGAATTGCTTTTTTCTAAATGCATGCTGGAAGTCAACAAATACATTGTGTGACTTAGAAGTTCATACTGTCTGTAATCCATAGAAATGTCATATGTGTTATTATGTTTTGCATTGCATTTTATTCTCAATGTACTGGTATATCATTGGCAGATCTAAATGGAGGGTTGTAGGGGTTGCAACCCCCTCCCCCCACCCCTTTTGTTTGAAAATTTTACCGAAAAAAGTTAGTTTTCAACCATTGTTAGGGTTGCAACCCCCTTTTCCAGATTGAATAGTGCAAAAATTAGTCATGGGAGGCTGCAAACTCCCCTGTCAAAAATTTCTATGCACATGTATGTTGTATATCAATATTATATACTCTATTAATTTTATATATATCAATATTATATATTGTATTGTATTCTTTTTCCACATTTTGCTTGTTTCTTACCTGTTTTATCAAACTTACTGGAAGCGGAGTATACTATTGTCAATCTTCAAATTTTTCTTTTTTTTTTGTAACAAAATTCTCTAGATATTTTACAGTCAGAGCATTTGACTGATCAATATAAAAAAAATCTTATGAAGTCACTGAAAAGCTGAAAATCTAGAAAGTTACAGATATCATGTGCACTTCATGGTCAGAATTAGATGAAACCAGAAGGAGCTGAATCTTCTTTTAATGTTTATACTTATATTTTTATGTAGAACTACACATAGGGGGCATCATTACCCTGCTGCACTGTGGTATTTTTTCCTGGATGCCTTATCTTATCACCTCTTGATGAGTCATGTCGCCATTTACCACTCAGCCTTTTGGTCCTTTTGACCAGTTTGTCTTTTTTAAACAAATATGTATAATGTGCGTTTTCAAAAACATATTATCATATTTATAAAAGGACTGTTCAATTGAATGTGCCAACGCCCATGGAATCTACATGTAGACTCTAGATCTTTACTGAAAGTTATTATTAAGTTGACAGAAAAGACTATGTCATTCTCTTGAAAACTGTTTTAATGTAGAAGTTCTTGAATATGTTTTTGAAACTATATTGTTCATATTATTTACTGCAGTTAAGAGAATCAGTGTTCCAGTTTTGTCAGAAAGAGCTAGCACCAAAGGCAGATCAAATTGACAAAGAAAATGCTTTCCCAGACATGAAAGTAAGTATAGCTGTGTTATCAAAACCATTGTATTAAAATGTCTGTAGTCATGTGTCTCAAATTTTGCCCATTGTAAGTGCAGCTTTAAAATTACAATGTTATACAATGTTATTGATCGGACAAAAGCAAAATACAGTGTTGTTTCCTGCTTACTGACAATACAGATTCAATTCCATGATTGCACCACTATACCGTGTAATCTGTCTATTCCGAATTGCAGTGAGACCAACGGAAATGTTCGGAATAGACAAAGTTCGGATTGTAGAATATATTTGTTGGAGCAGACTAATCTTTGATATAAATTGTTTCAAATTATACACTATTTATTGTACTGTTCATCTGTAAGTGATCGAATGGAAATAGATGAGAACTATTGTATTCAAATTTTATTTACAAAGAAATTATTTTGGTTAATATACAGAGATCAAATCACTTTTTAAGAAAACAATCAAGGGTAGATTGAGATTTAACTGACTGATTTTTTACAATAGAAGTTTCAGTTATACATTTTAATGCCTGAATGTAAGAAAGTTATCTGTCATCGTATCCTAGAGAAAAGTTCTCAACTCTTATAAGACAGTTCAATACTTTTGAATAGATTGGCATGTCAAGATAGGCTCCGAATTAGCCTCATCATCGCTGCTTAACTCCTCGTCTTGAGTGGCGTCAGCACGATCTCAATGTTCCTCGATTAAAGTCTGTTCCCAGTCTTGATTGTAAGTTTCTTTGATGGGAATGTTAGTTTCATCTGCGTGCAACGCAGAGATATTATTCTCACTGATGTGGAGTTTAGATCTTTGAATTAGAGCTAAGGGTATGTCATCTTCATCGTCATTATTATCATCATCATCACCATCATCGATCGCGTCGGAATATTTTTCCGATTCAGACGCAGCATAGCCGTCAAAACCAGCATGTTTAAAACAAGCCACTATTGTTGATTCTTTGGTTTCTGACCATGCATTAATTTGCAATATCGGGCCTTTGTCGCAAGAATGATACCAAGGTCAAGTGGTTGTAACTTTTAGGTTGTATTTGTCCGAGCGAAGATCTTTCCTGGCTCTTCGGCGAAGGAGCACATGCATCAAGGGAAGAACATGATCTTTTTTTGTGGCGTGGACATCATTATCATCCAAGTCTAAGTTTAACACACTGTACACCTATCCGTACAAATATAATGTCGCAATTACTTTTACCTGACTACAAATCATTAAATATTACACACAGGTACCTGGTCTGACATAGACAAACACAAGCAAACCAATTATCTCTTTGATAAACCTTTCTAATCTTAGCCGGAGGCTCAGCTTGGATAAACAAATACGAATCGGAATAGACAAAGTTTAATTAAGTATTAAGTAGATTATTGGACAGAATTTATGTTCTGAATTCGAAGTGCACAGTATACGGAATACACAAATTATTTTCGTATATACTTAATAGGGAAATTGTTGGGACCATAGAATATCATCGGAATAGACAGAATATCGGAATACTCAAGATTCTGAATACACAGATTATACTGTATTTGAGAGGGTAGCTACCTTATGCTTCTATGTCACAAATTACCGGTTATTGAAAATTGTTGAAAGCAATGTACAACACCATTTTACCAGCAAACCAACCTACCTCCTGAAAGAAAAAGGAGAGTTTGAAAATATTCGAGTATACATACTTTTTATTATTATTTTTTTTTTTTAGTATTTTAAACTAAATCAAGGAATACAGTACAGTAACTCCTGCATTAATCAGTCTTATCATTGATTGAGTTTTGAACATGGGTAGTTTTTATTGCTTATTACAGAAATAATAATCTTCTTTGTTAAATTATTTTGGCATCGTTTTTTTTTTTTCCTCTACATGCAAGGAAGGATTGAAAGTAAAATAATTTATTATGCAGGGTCAGTAAATAATTGTACAATTAAAAATTAGTATGGTTGACACAGATTCAAAATGATACAAGATTTTGTGAATTTTTTTAATTTGTTTACTTGAATGTTATAAAATGTCTTTTGATTGGTGGGTTAAAAAGGAGTCTGCCATGAGGCAGGAAATAAAACTAAAGTATATTTTGTAATGGCCTTATACATGTAGTGTGTGTTCTATATAGCTAGTGACTAAAACATATCAGTATTATAAGGAAAGTATTTTGTAGTTGCATTCGTGTACAATAGAAAACAGTAGACAGCGATATTTAGTATCTCCTTTATATTTGTCGACTGCTTCTATAAAAATTGGGTTTTTTTTAGCTCACCTGAGCCAAAGGCTCAAGTGAGCTATAGTCATAGTGCGCCGTTCGTCGTCGTCCGTCGTTAACTTTTTCACATTTTCGACTTCTTCTCTGGAACTACATTGCAGATTTGGATCAAACTTTGTGTAAATGATGTACTCAAGGTCCTCTACTAAAATTGTGTTCGGGATCTAGATTCCCTCAGGGGTGGATCAAGGGGGGCACCAAAAGTGCCCAAAAGGGTACCCCTCTTCAAACATCTTTTTCTCCAGAACCAGTACATAAATGGGGAAACTAATTGCATTTCAACAATCTATAAAGATGGGTTATTAAAAGTTGTGTTCGGGGTTAAGATCCGTCAAATAGAAATTTACGCTTTTTTGACGTGTTTCTGGACTTAGTCATTTCAGTGAAGAAAAGTGTCATGTTTTTCAGTTAATTGATATTGATGATTTCTTAATGACTATTTTGATCATAATTGTGGTAAGGAATATTATTGTGAAATAATTTTGTCATCATCTCAATTTTTGGATTTTTTATGAATTTTTTAAGACTTCCAAAAAAAAAAAGGGGGGGGGGGGTTGGCCATTTTTCACATTTTCAACTTTTTCTACAAAACCACATGAAAGATTTTAATAAAACATGGAATACATGAAGTACTAAAAGTCCTCTATCAATTTGGTAAATTTCATCCAAATTGGTTAACAGATAATGTCACCATGTCTAAAAAGCAGTTCTCACAATGGTACATATACCACTTGGTAATTGAAATATGGAGAGTAGCGGTTCAAATCCAGCTATGGTCAAAAATTTTTTTTTTTTTTTTACACATCTAGATAAGTTTTTAGATGTTTCTCAACACTCAACATATGAAATTAGGAATTTTACGTTTAAGACTTCCAAAAAAAAAGGGGGGGGGGGGTTTGGGAGGTTGGCCATTTTTCACATTTTCAACTTTTTCTACAAAACTGTTGAAAGGATTTTAATAAATCTTGGTAGAAATAAGTCACTTATGATCCTCTTCAAATTCTGTTGTTTTCATTCAGACCTCTTTACAGGTGGCGCCACCATACTCAAAAGTAGGTCACAAAAGAGTTCCCTCCTTTAACAATACTCTTTTTCATACGGGCTGTATACAGAGACAAACAGAATGCATAGAAATGATCTAGAGGGATGAGTGAAGACGTATTGTCATTTTGGTTCCCTTCCAAAATCAAATTTTAGAATTTTTTTTCGACATTTCTTTGGACTTGATGATTCAATGCAGAAAAAAAAGTGTCATATTTCCTAGTTAATTGATAATGATGATTTCTTATGGACTATTGTGATCATAATTATGGTAAGGAATGTTACTTTGAAAGAATTTTGTCAATATTTCAATTTTTGGATTTTCTATGAATTTTTTAAGACTTCCAAATGAGGGTGTATAGGAACAATTCAATCACATTTTTCACTTCTGCTGTTATACCACATGAAAGATTTTAATGAAACATGGAATACATAAAGTACTAAAGGTCCTCTATCAATTTGGTAAATTTCATCCAAATTGGTTAACAGATAATGTCACCATGTCTAAAAAGCAGTTCTCACAATGGTACATATACCACTTGGTAATTGAAATATGGAGAGTAGCGGTTCAAATCCAGCTGTGGTCAAAAAATTTTTTTTCATTTCTTTACACATCTAAATAAGTTTTTAGATGTTTCTCAACACTCAACATATGAAATTAGGCAATTTTAAGTTAGATCTTGACAATGTTTGAAACAATTGTTGTTCATGACCCAGACTTGAAATCAGTCAACAAAAGGCCCCACCTAAAGAAAATGACTAACTTGTTGCCCTGAATGACTTCTTGCAGAGACAAAGGAAATGCTTAATATCAAAATCACCTGAATGGATGTGCAAAAAAGTGTTGTTTTTTATTCTAGCCTGATATAAAATTTGACATATTTTCAACATCTGTGTTGACTTAGTCACATTAATGCAAAAATAAATGAATTCTTCTTTCATGCATGACTGATCATCTAGGTACTCAGGTGAGCAATATAGGCCCACTTGGGCCTCTTGATAAAATGATTTGAACATATGGCCAACATCTAATGAACAACATCTCTTAGAGTTAAAAGCCAAGTGCAGTAAAGTGTACTATAAACATCGCTCTATTTTGGATAAGTTATTTAAGTCACATGGAATACAAAAGTAAGTGGTGCTTTTTAATTGTTCCACAACAACATACCTCATTGGACATTTCAAGACCCAGAAGTTATAACAGGTGATAACAGTTGGCCAGGAGGAATAAGTGTCTCTTGTCAGAGGTTGCAAACAGGTGGCTAGGAGGAGTAAGCATGTCTTATCAGAGGTTACTTCAGGTGGCCAAAAGGAGTAAGTATCTCCTGTCAGAGGATGTAACAGGTCACCAGGAGGAGTAAGCATCTTCTGTCAGACGTTACAAAAGGTGGCCCCAAGGAGTAAGCATCGCCTGTCAGAGGTTACTACAGGTGGCCAAGAGGATTGGACATCTTTTGTCAGAGGTTACCCTAGGTGGCCAGGAGGAGTAAGTATCTCCTGTCAGAGGTTACAACAGGTGACCAGAAGGAATGGGCAACTCCTTTCAGATGTTACCTTAGGTGGTCAGGAGGAGTAAGCATCTCCTATCAGAAGTTACAACAGGTGGCCATGAGGAGTAAGCATCTCCTATCAGAGGTTACAACAAGTGGCCCGGAGGAGTAAGCATCTACTATCAGAGGTTACAACAGGTGACCAGGAGTGGGCATGTCCTGTCAGAGGTTATAACAGGTTGCCCGGAGGTGTAAGTATCTCCTGTCAGAGGTTACAACAGGTGGCCAGGAGGAGTAAGCATCGTCTGTATGGATAGCAACATACACTATTATTGCCCATAACATACTAGTGTCACAAAATATTCCAGCTGATAAAGCATGAGATGGTGCAAGATTATTATTAACCATAAGAATATCCTGTAAACATTGCTAAGCAGTAAATTTAAAACTTGTGTTATATATTCTTAATGCTAATAAATATGCAGTAGAGATGACTGTTTAGTTGACTTAATCTCTTCAGTGTAAAGGTGTCCAGGGTTGGATATGGTTATATATTCAATATTATGATACCAGACAATGATGCAATATGTTCATCAATAAAATATGTAAGCAATACCATAAATATTTAGAATACTATTAAAATAATTCCAAACAAACATTTGAATCTGTAGTGAGTATTTTACTTTGTTTCGCTACTTTATTCTTATAGTGGAATGTCCACTGTTTCCTTCACACAGAAAATGCTAACTTTGTGGTTTAAGTATAAGAAAACTTTATATGTAATAGAGCTTTCAAATATATTGTTAACGGTACTAGTATGAATTTAAAATGAGTACAGACTGGTAATTTTGGAAACAGTATAATATAGTGTTTATACTGTGTACTAATGTCAAACCTATAGGTATCCTAGATTTAGGGTACCATAAGTTACAGTACAATGTCTACAAGTTGTGAAATGTAATTCATTATCAAATAATCATTACAAATGGAATAAAATTTCATCTTGCATTTACCGGTAACTCAGTTTTTCATCTAAATCGTGATCCTTGGGAAACTTTAGTCAGCACAGTACATAAGTACCTTTGTACAAATCAGGTTTTATTATCTTGATAGTAATGTGATATTGATGTGTATTAGAAAAATTTTTGATATTTGTCATATAAACAGAGATTTTTATCTTTTCTAGGATTTTTGGTTGAAATGTGGAGAGCTTGGTTTATTGGGAATTACAGCTCCAGGTATGTTATTTGCTTAATGTCTTACTATGTTTCGTGATTTTTAGTTCACTAGAACCAAAGGCTAAACATTATACAGTTTTAACTTTGAGCTACATGATGAATTTGATGAAACTTGACAGGATTGAAAAGCACAACGTCTCCTATAAGGATTGTTGCTTTTGGCTTTATCCTTCAAGGATAGATCCAGGGCTGGGCAAAGTGCATCCAGGAAGATAAACTCTTCTGAGAAACTGCACAAAATAAAAATCTAAAGAAGAATATATGAAGAGGCTAGACTTCGGTCCTTGAGTGAACATTTTTCACATATTGTAAATTTCATTCATATATTCGCTTCTCCTCATGATAAAAATTTTCACTATAACTGAGGTTTTTTAAATTGTATGTGGTCAATAGCTCTTTCTACTTTTTATTCACAAAAAGATTTAGCAGAAATTAGTAAGTAAGCCTCCATGAAAAAGTTCTCTCTGAAATAAACCACCTTTATGTAGGTTCTGATGTAGTTTCTTGCCCCAATTCATTCTAACTTATAGTCATAGGATAGAAATAAACCTGAATATGCTGTAAAGCAATACTGTAACTCTCTAAAATCTAACCATAGAAACAAATATCCTGAAAATTTTAATAAAGAAACGTAATGAATTTAAACATTCTCTGTGCTAGCTCTCCTTTATATCATAAATTCTTGACATTGTTTTTTCAGCACAGTATGGTGGCACAGAAATGTCATACCTTGATCACTGTATTGTTATGGAGGAGATGTCACGTGTCTCGGCCGCTATAGGTCTCAGTTATGGAGCTCACTCAAACTTATGTGTCAATCAACTCGTACGAAATGGTAATGATGAGCAGAAAGAGAAATATCTACCTAAGGTCAGTGAAGAAAAACTCACTCTAGTTTTGTAACACTACATTTTTGTGTAGCACCACACTCTGTTGCAACATTACACTCTGGTACAATTTTACACTCTAGTGCAACACTACACTAGTGCAGCACTACTTTCTGGTGCAACTGTACACTATAGTGCTAATAGGAGCCTGTGAAGCGCACTCGGTAGCATGCTCAGTTTGTGACCAAGAGGTCTGAGACCCATTTTACAAAAGAACTTATGACAAATAGAAAATTATCACTCACTGAATTAATAAAGATTTTCTTAGAATGCTTTATAATAAATGTGGTTTAAACAAGAGGCAGCAAAAAAAACCCCAAATTCCAGGCAGAAAATCTATCATTTCTACAAATACATGTATCTACATTTAATGTGTCGTCAAATATACATGTATATAGGATTTATCCTAAGTTCTTAAGTAAATCAGGCCCCTGGATGGGAGACCCACTAGTAGCTCATTGGTGTTCTGTCTTATAGCTGAGACGAAGATCTCATGTCTCTGTAGATGTACTATACTATTGGTTGGTCTGTTATGATCTGTTGTCAAGCATCCTCAGTATCTAAAACATTGATGTGGTGGATAGTTTCCACTATTCAGCCATCAGACAAAGAGACAACAATCAAAATATAAGTTTCAGTTCAGTTCAAACCCAACATCCGAAAGTTACTACATGTATTACTAAACACTCAGTGACTGACTTGAGATAATTGAAGGATCACCAGATAATTTATACCCCCACTTCAATATACTTTCATTATGACATTACAGTTAATCAGTGTATGACAGACCAGTTTTTTTTCCCTTGAATCATAGATAGCACTGCAGCCTTGTATCTGTGTGTATCCGGAAACTTATGAACACAATTGAGATAAGTCACTTAACATAAAGTCATCAACCCTTCCATAAATGTTTACCATGAGGAGAGGATGAATTTTATTGATTTTAAGTAAAAAGTCAAGGTCACAATCAATATGTCATTTCAAAATTGATTGATTGATTGATTTTGTTCAACGAACCCATCCGAAGCAGTGAGGGATCTTTTACGTGCCATGCATACCACAACCCGGGGCCTCCGTTTTTACTGTCTCATCCAAAAGACAGGACACCAACATGACCAGAGCGGGTCTCCATCAGGAGGCAAGTGTGATACCACTAGGCCACACCGGCTTGTCATTTCAAGGAGATTCCACACTTTTCATTGCCCCTACCCTTGTTTATTAGACTCAATTTATGATTCATAATGGAGAAGTACACTAACAGGTGCAATGTCAAACATTTACTGATCCATCACTTTAACCTGTATCAGAAGTTTTAAGAAAACATGTAAACGTACCTTGATAACATAATACCAAACTTGAATGTTAATAAAAACATCTGCACAGTACACTTTTATATAAAGACTCATATTCTGCATTTATTATGATTTATATACAAGGATATTGATATATTTTGGAAGATTCTATGAATCCCATTGATAGTGATAGTTGCATACATGGGCATGTATTATTCACATTCTTTCTTTGAGATGTAACTTTTTCAGTGTAACACATGATTTGCACACCTATACAGCGATGCTCCGTTTATCCGGACATGTTTCTTCCCGGTCGATTTGTCCGGACAAACGGATTTTTCGGATTACCGGACCATAATACCGGTACATTAGATGTTAAAGAATCTTATTTCTTGATGAAAGAAGGGTGTATACAGTACACAATAAAACACAAGTAATAATCCTTATATGCATTTAATTTTTATACGAAGAATTATATATGTATTACGTATTTGATATATCATTATAATAACATCTTTAGTAAATTGTACATTAATTGCAGCCAAACTTCTGAAACCTGAATGATTTTTTAACTCATTGTCCTCTATTTAAATGTTGACAGTAGCTTTTATATATACCTCGTGCTTGACTAATTAATTTCACTTCTATTGTGATCGGAGTGTTTATCTAACATCCTGCTTTGTCATACAATTTTAGTATTGAAAAGAATTTATGTCCAGATAAATTAATACAATGTTCATGTTTTAAATATAAAAATTTTTTATAACTTAAAAACAGAAGAATAAGTAAAAGTTGAAACTTCTCTACAAAATAATGTAATGAGCACTGATAAGCACTAAGTATAGATACATTATCAATGATCAATATGTGATAGAAGAGTGACGCTACCTAAAGTTTGGTTACAATTTAAAGCCCCAATATTTAATTAACAATGTAAGCTGTGAAGTCGGCAATTTACTTTTATTTACTATCATTCAAGTAACAGTAATCTTCATTTCTGGTGTGAGCGTATACTGACTCATTAAAAAGCAATCATCAATGCTAACATGATGTTTGACTACACCACAAACGATCAATTCTTAATTGGATAGGTAATTAATATACCATAGGTAGGTGAGCAGGTAAACGCGTCGTTTAACTGTTTAACAAACAGTCAATCAGCGCAGAGAGGAGATAAGCAGTGTTGCTTTGTGTATTAATTAAACTGCAGTTATTTACTACATCTACATGTACGTCCAGAAAGCAAAATTTTGTCCGGATTATCGGAGCAAATTTCACGTACTTTTGGAAATCTGTACCCGTATTTCCTTGTCCGGATTCGGAATGCGTATTTCCGGATTATCGGATCAAATTATCATTTGGGAAATCCGTTCCTGCACTTTCATGTCCGAAAAGTGGATTTTCTGGATAAATGGAACCCGGATTAATGGAGCATCACTGTAATTACTTAAAAGTTTTTCTTTTGACAGTTGATAAGTGGAGAACATGTAGGAGCACTTGCCATGAGTGAAGCCAATTCCGGCTCTGATGTTGTTTCCATGAAATTGAAAGCTGAGAAAACAGGTGAGAATTTCACACTAGAGCTTCTGGACTCAAAACCACAAGTGAGGTGATCAACTTAAAATTTCTTATGCATAAGATGAAGGAGATGAAATACTTTTTTTCATACTTATCATAATATCAACCATAAAATCAACTTTAATAATTACATACTATAATTAATAACATGTAATTGATTGCAGGTGACTATTATGTTCTAAATGGCAGCAAGTTCTGGATAACAAATGGACCTGATGCAGATGTTCTCATTGTCTATGCCAAGACAAACCTCACTGTAGAACCTCAACATGGTATCACAGCCTTCATCATAGAGAAGGTAAGCTTCAGAAAATGCACAGAATATTTCTCCATCCTGTCGGTACATTTTTTGTCACTGAGCTCTTCTTCGGCCTTTAAACAGACATACATATAGATGTTCCTGTCTTTAATAATCATGAAACTGGGAAGTGATCTACCAGGATAGATTGTCCCACAATACAGATATATAAAAAACATGAAAATACAGATATGAAGGACATTAAAATACAGTTAGACTTTGATATCTCGAATATCCAACCTATTTTGAAGTCAAGTACCGGTTCCCATATTTTTCCTTAATGATGTTTAGATTCACTTTGGAATCTGTGGAGTAGTGATATAATAAGAGACTGAATGTCTTTGTAGGGAATGCCAGGATTTTCAACAGGACTTAAACTAGATAAATTGGGAATGAGAGGGTCAAACACTTCTGAACTCATTTTTGAGGAATGCAAAGTGCCAGGTGAGTAGCAGTTCATATTTATGATGTCATGGTTTCCTAACAGTCATATTGAATGCTACACTTAGAAGAAAATTCTGACAATTTCTAAAAATATTACCATCACACAGGTGTTTATTAAAATGTTTAAGCCATGCAATAAATTTCCTGCTTTATTTCTTGGTATACAGGTTTCGTTTTTATTAAATTATTAAAAAATTATGAAGTTATAAAGATGTTTTATTTATTATAAATGAATGTACTGTTACTGATTAATGTATATGAATGGCAAGATGGGAGAATGTCCTATTATGTAAAAATTTTTCTGCACAAAAATATTTATTATGTGTAACTTATGTCATTTTATGTATGGTTGACAAGCTGGAAGTCGTTTATTTTGCTATTTCATACAGCATTCCCACAACATGACTTTCGCTATTATTGAAAGTTCTTACTATATACATTGTATTGTACCTCTACTGTCTCTTAACCATTTCATCTCTTTAGGTAGCAAGAAGGTATTAAAAATCACTACCAGCACATTAAAGTTTAATATAATTTATGATTGACTAAAAGGGCATTTAAGACTCTACCACACTGTTAACATTCTGTCTGTAAAAGTACTAAATTGTGCCCATCCTTTTCAATTATATACATGTATATATATATATATATATATATATATATATATATATATATATATATATATATATATATTCTCCTTTATCATGTTGCTTTTGATCTTGAGTGCTGTGGTCCATCTCATATTTTTGCTGAAAAATACATGTATCACATGATTTATTTGGGTTGATGTTGAATTCCCAGTTTTCAGTATTTTTGATTTCCCATCTCCTTAAGTTATATGCAGAACATGCTCACCAGCATTTCAGATTCCCTGTTTGATGTAAATGTATGTACCACAGGGTTTTCAGCTCGTTGGTTCCACCCCCCCCCCCCCCCCCCCCCCCCCCCCCCCTTAAAATTATACCAATTTAAGAAGAATGGCATCTGGGTTGGGGTCACAGAGGATGGAAAACAATGGAAGAGGATATGAGGTATTTAATTTGTTAATTTTACCTCACCAGAGACCGGATTTTTAAATGGAAAGGGGCGAGTGGTTGCTTTACATGATTGCAATGGGTCTGACCTGATAACTATTTGTTGTCCAACTAAACTTTTTTCAGATATAGATATCATATTCCGTGGTCCACCATGCTCTTAGTTTTGCATGGATATGGACATTTTGTATATGGATGTGTAGATATATATGTCTGCTTTTATTTGATACCAAGTTTGAGACAATTTGACAAGATTTTAAAAAGTTCGAAGACGCAGACGGAAGGAGGTGTGCTTCTGGGAAATCAGAAGTTCTGTCCCTTCTTCTTATATTGGTATAATTGAGGGGAGGGGGACCAATGAGCTGAAAACCTTGTGTTATGTACAGAACACTTTTTCATCTACATGTATTTGAAGAGTATACACAATCATGTGTAGTCTTCTGGTTGTGTTGCTTATGGTGCTAAGAAAGGATGAATAGTCTGCTACTGATGGTATGCAAGAAATGTGAAAGACCCACCTAATAGTAGATACTTTATATATAGTTGATTCCTTGTTCATGTCAGGTACAAAGAGTGGAACTGAAGTAGAATAAGGAATATATGTACATATCGAAAATGAAATGTTGTGAAATACAGATTTACACGTATGTTCTCAAGAGACCATAACTTTACAAATCACATTTATTGTGTATTTGTGATACATCATTCACCATATTCTTACAGTTGAGAATAAACTTGGGAAAGAGGGAAGTGGTGTTTATATTTTGATGTCTGGCCTTGACTTAGAGAGATGTTTAGGTTCTGCAGGCCCAGTAGGGTGAGTGAAAATAATCTATAAATATCTTTTTGTCAATCCTTGACCTTGAGAAACTTTTTAGTGTGGCAAATCCCCGAAGACGCAAGAACTGGATGACGTTGAGGATCAGAAGCAAAATAATTGGCATAGTTTTATTACTCGGTTTTATATTTTGTTTTTATTCCACATGAGTCTTTGGGTTAAGTGCTGTTCAGTTGAGAGTTCAAAGTTGTCAGCGATAAGGTCACTTATTGTTGGAATGCTAGTAGTTTTCAATCTCTTGATGGACCCTCTTGTATTACCAGTTATTTTTGTAAGTTTTCTTGTGAGCTGATGTTACATGTAGTCTGTTGACCATAGATAAAGTTAAACCTATTCTTTCCTTATAATTTGCCTGTCAGCTACCAGCTGTCTAAGGTTGAACTTTCTATGCCTTTCCAGTTGAGAATAGGATTGGAGAGGAGGGTGAGGGTGTGTACATTTTGATGTCAGGGTTAGATATAGAGAGGGCATGGCTAGCAGCGGCACCAGTGGGGTGAGAAACATAATAGCACTTAACAGAGGCCAATGACCTAACAGGCACTAAATCACAGGTTGATACAGAGATAGCTTACAGTAACTGGTATTTGGTAACAATGTGGGCTAAATCTAAAATGTAGGTTTTGTCTGTTTGTTGTTTTATGTCACATCAAGATGATTTTACTTACATAGTAACGGCTTCTGCCTCATATGTTGCACAGAAATTTGCACAAAAAAAGCATTTATGCAATGTAGGGATTTTTTATGAAACAACATCTGTCACACCACTTCTTGGCTCCAAGCCAAGCATATCACCAAATGAGCTCTACCAACTCTCAAAAATATTATTAGTCAGACAGAGAAGTTAATATACACAGAATTTTTAGTAGACAATCCCAAAAAAATTAAATTGTAATGTTGCATAGTGTTAGCATAAGGCAATTGCTTTAGAAAATGTTGTTTCCATGTAATGGTCGATACTGATTCATGGCAGGTGTACATGTGACAGCCAGAATATAACATGTGAAAGTGCCTTACACTTTGTTAGTCCCTAGCTACCCACAGTGAGAGTATACTGATTGTTATGACATGTGTACATGTGACAGCAAGAATATAAAGTGTCAAAGTACCTTACATGTTATAGGCTCCTAGCTACCCACAGTGAGAATATACTGATTGTCGTGACATGTGTACATGTGACAACAAGAATATAAAGTGTCAAAGTACCTTACATGTTATAGGCTCCTAGCTACCCACAGTGAGAATATACTGATTGTCATGACATGTGTACATGTGACAGCCAGAGTATAAAATGTCAAAGTACCTTACATGTTATAGGCTCTTAGCTACCCACAGTGAGAATATACTGATTGTCATGACATGTGTACATGTGATAGCCAGAGTATAAAATGTCAAAGTGCCTTACATGTTATAGGCTCCTAGCTTCCCACAGTGAGAGTATACATAGATGTTGCAAAGTCTGAATTATACCTAGATACTGTCCCTGCGACATCTGTAAATGAAGGAATTCCCAAGCATTGCATAAAACAACAATTCATAAATGTATTATTAAGGAAACCCGATGTTGTAAAATTCTTTACTTGATATCTGTGAGCGATCTCCTCAACATATGCAATATGTAATTTTACAATTTGGTATAAACTTGACTTCAGTATTTTACATCCTATCTGAGAGTTCTAATTCATAAACTCCTTTCACACACTTTACTTATACCCATCAGAGGGGATTATAATTTTCCTCTCTATCTGTCTGTGTATATAGATAACTTTGCCATCATAACTCCTCTTTGACCAATTAACAGATTGCCACACTTGATACAAAGGAAGAACAACATATAAAGATTTTTATATCCAATTACTTTACATGAGTATATACTCAGAGATCATTCTCCCATCCATTGCCATAGTTACATGCTAGTTTACTCTCTGCTTAATCCTTCCCTTTTTCTGCTTTCTTGTTTTAAGCAAAGAATATGCTTGGTCCTTACAATAAAGGTGTATATGTGTTGTTCAGTGGCCTTGACATTGAAAGATTGGTTTTAGCAGCTGGCCCACTTGGGTAAGGAATATAATTAAATATGAAACCAACATATGATCAAGATTTTATTTTAATAAAACTTAAGCTTCAGAAAAGTGAAAAAAAGATCAAAGGTATATATATATGTCTGTGTAACATATTATCAGAATTTTATTTTGATAAAACACAAGTGTCAGAAAAGTGAATAAAAATTATATAACACCAAAATATAAATAAGATAACACTAATTCATCTACATCAGGATTTGGTTTTAACTTTGCTTATAGAATGCTGTTGTAATTATTAGAAGAGACAGAAACCATTACATGTATTTTGTAAATTTGATTTGAGTGTTATTACTGCTCTCTAATAAGTATTGGATTCAGTAAATTCTCTATTAAAACCTTATACTATCCCAAGTTTTATAGAATAGAGGATGAAGACAAGTTTATAATTTTTAGTGTTTTCCTTAAGGCATTTACAAAGTGTTAGGATCAAGACCAATAAAGTTAGGGTTACTTCAGGTGCCATTAACACAGGTATATATCTGTTTTCTAGCCAATCACGAGCAGCAAAGATTATTTTTAGTTCACCTTAAGTTGGAAATAATTTTGCTTTGATAAGGTGGCTCATTCGTGAAATGCTCAATATCAAAATGAAATTGTCTATTGTTGTATGGTTATAGTAAACAGGTAAACACAGGTGGTGTATTTAAAGTATATATCATTATGATTCACCTGTAAACATATACTCTTCTGTTCCATTTATCTCAAATATAGACGGGTCATGTCATTAAACATCGATCATTCTATCTTGTTGAAATCTATACATGAAAAATATTTTTATGTAATATAAACATACGCACAAAACAATGAGTAAGAACTTAACACTTCATCCTGAAACTGAATTCATTTGGTATGATGTTTTTTAAGACTAGTGCACTGAAATGAAGTTATCTTCCTTATTATAAATAAAAAATGTCATAAGCTGCTTTTGTTCCTGTAAGGGTTTGAGTTTAATGCCTGGATTTATTGACATCACCTCATTAAGAATCTAACTTTGAGTACATATTATGTAATAATGTTATTTGTAGGATCATGCAGGCATGTTGTGATGTTGCATTTCAGTATGCACATGTAAGGGAAGCATTCGGTCAAAAAATAGGTACATTTCAAGTAAGTGCTTCTTAATGATTTTTGTGTGTATTACCTACAATTTTACATGGAATCTAATAACAAATTCCTAACCCTTGCAATAGTGCAAAATGTGTAATAATCATATTTTTCAAAACTACAAAATGGCATGACTCTTTTCATAAATTTGTAATGCACAGTAATAGAGGTATAGGAGGATTCAATGAGGTGGTTTGTCTGCCCTTGATAAGAACTCTCCAACTTTCTGCCGTTCATAGTGAGGTATAATTCTGTGACTGCTGCATGATGACCATATCTAACCACAGTCAACACCACAACTTATCACACAAACAAGAAATATAGCTCAAATTAACAATCATTGGATAACTTTTATATCATTTCATTTCCATTTCCATGGATTACCTAATTAAGTAAGAAGGGGTAACTCACCTCATTAAACTGGCCTATCTCAGGAGGAACATGGTCAGATAAGACAAGAAATTATAACTATTAGCATTTTAAAAAAAAGCTTTAATGCCAAAGATACACAGTATTCATTTATATACACAAAGTGGCAAAACTGGTAAATTCAACAAGTTTGAACTTGATATAGTATGTGTATGATTGTTATTTAGAATGGTGCAGTGTTGTACTGTACCTCATGCTTTTATTATAATACTACAGTGATAAACGATAAATTTGCACATGAACAACAAAACAGTGATTCCTAGAAGCATAAAATGGATTCCAGGTTGTACTAGATGCAATCTGATTAAAACCATATCTTTATTCCGCTTCTCTATAGTCCCATTGGAATACAGATCTGGTGAAAATCTGTAAGGGGTCATGTTCTGGTGAACTCTGATTTTCAGCCACTCAGTAGATCAGCTATAAATTCCTAGGAATGAAATTAATATTTCCAGCGTGCGTGACCTACAAGGTAGTTTTTGAACAGTGTTTGTTACATATTGCATTACTTGCACGCGCCTAGCGGAGTCTTTGATTGGCTATGGGAAATAACAGTTTCGATGACTGGAAAGACAACCAAGTTCACCAGAACGTGACCCCTTACAGGGTTCTGCCAGATCTTTATCCGCAGTGGGACAAATAGATAAGCCGAATAAAGATTTGGTTTTAATCAGATTGTACTAGATGCAGTAATTTGATAACACAGAACCAATTATACACCACTACCAACCACCCCTATTGTGAATAATGGTATTATTTGACCTTGGATTTCCTATAGTATGGTATTTATATAAATTTCTCAATTTGTAAGGTTCGCTAGAGCTTGCACTAACGTTTTAGACTTTTACACTAAAAATTTACAAATCACTTCGAAACTGTTGACTCAAGAATACAGATACCATAAACTTTGAAAGGCTTTTGGAGAATTTTACAGATCATATTAAAAACTTATATCTAAATTTGTATATACATTGTATTAGTTTTCAGCAATTTTTGTCTAGCAGAATTTCCCATCCCAATTTCTATTGTGATCTAGCTTACAAATTAAGGAGGGTCAGATATTATGATAACTTCATTTTGTCCGGATCTAGAATTGTCAAACATTTTCTGCATCGACAATATGACCCTAAGATCATCGCCAAAACTTTTGGCTTTTTATTAGGCCCTGGTATAGCCTTATGCAGATTTTTCCTTGAGCGTTGCTGATTGACAAATAGGGCGGCCTTGTCTAAACCTTTTCAGAGGAGACATGGTCCCGAACCTTATCCCCTCTGACTGTTAGTCAGGACTCCTACATATCAAGGGTCTGAGCTCGCTTCCAGACCAGCAGAGCACAGTTACCTCATGTTGATGTCACTCTATATGTTTTTGATATCATAATCTTACTCTATATAGCTTTTAGTGTTTATATATATTTATGACCTCTCAACCTGATATACTCTTTGATCCTTTTTCCCTATATGGAGGATTATTTATAAATTTTTAAATTTGTGTCTTTTGATTGTACTGCATTTGCGATAAGTGGGAAGGTGGGCCCATAAACCAGTTAACCACACAAATTGAATATCTTTTGTTACTCAATTGACTGTCCTAAGTCGGTATCACAGCTGTCGTACAATCAATATTTTTGTGATGTTATATCATGTATTTCATTACTTATTATCAACTTTTATTGTACATCTCCTTGGTGACTTCTGCCCTACAGCTAAGTCAGATGTCTTTCCTTTTCCCTTTTAGAGAGCACATATATGCATTATGGAAAAATGTTAAATTCAATTGGGGATTAAACAGTCTCCAGCAATTTGCTACTGAATTTGTAATGCTTGAATGACATCTTTTTAGTATGCTGTAAGGTTGCATTGCAATTAAATTAAAGAAATATGTGTATTTCAGATGTTACAGTCCAAAATGGCTGACATGTATACGATTCTTAATGCATCGAGGTCGTATGTATACAATGTAGCCAGAGCCCTGGATCGAGGAGAGAGACACAATAATGTAGGTATATAAATGCAATATTGTGTTCTGAAACATGACATTGAAGAATTTGCCTATTTATGTATACAATATATGTACAATATCAGGTGACATTACAATGAAAAATTACATCCTATTGAAGTATTAATTCATATTATTCTGCTAAAACTACCTCTGCAAGGGATATTGATCTTTCATAGCCATACCATTGTTGTATTACTTATTATTTGATTCTGTTCTCAGGATTGTGCAGCAGTTATCCTTTACACGGCTGAGGCAGCTACACAGATTGCACTGGATGCTATTCAGATATTAGGTATGTATCTCAGTACCTTTATATGTGAGTAGCCCATCAAAATCAGCAAGCACACCTGATGACCCCATTAAAATGTGATTACCTTGACTTTTAGTTTGACAGCAAAACAAAGATTTCCAGAATTTCTTTTTCATATTACCGTAGTCACTACTAATGTCTCCACAAGCATTGCTAATATCACTGAGAATAGCATAATACATCATACAAATGACTAGTCTTAAAAAAGTTTGTGTTACATACATGTGGAAAACTAGGATTTCAACATCGTAGTATGTGTATAAATGAAATGTCAACGACAATTTTTTTTCCCCCGGATAAAAGATAAATGGGGTTTTAGGTTTCTTTCAGAATTTTTCAGTCAGTTTGTTTTCACGTCGCGAAAGGACTGAAAAATTTTTGAAAGCGACGTAATACCCAAACCAACCAATTACTTTCATTTTATTTCCATCTTTAATTTTTCATTTAAAGTGTAAAGTTAAACAAAACCACACAAGAACTATTTAGTAAAATGAAATAAATAAGTAAAGAAGGAAAATGAATGAGAAATTACAACAAATTCAAATCTATTGCCACAATTGATGTGTAACTCTGATGTTGTCCTATAATGTGCATTCATTCATTGACAATCTGAAAACCCTCAAAAGGTTAAAGACAGTAGGTTGAAATGATAGATATATGATCCATGTAGTAAATAGACCTCTTTCCTATAACTGTGGAGCTGTAACATTGGATGGCAAATTGATTAGCGTTCCCTCCTAATTTATAAGGTCATAATGTAATTTGATGTCCTTCTGATTGATTTGGAGGGAATGTTAATGATTTTGCCATCCAGTGTTACAGCTCCACAGTTACAGGAAAGAGGTCTGATGGACGAGAGCTGGCATTGTTTCAGTGGATGGTATGTTTGTCTTGGGAACAAGAGGTCTTAAGTTTGAACCTGACCTCAACTTGTCAATGTCATTTAGTTTAGACAATGAAAAACTAAGATTCTGTGAATCAAAACAGTAAATGTTGCAAGGTCAAAATTTCTGTGGAATATATCAGGCAGAATCTGTCACTATGTGAGTGAAATAATATTAGTGTGACGTAAAACATGAAGACAGGAAAGTAATTTAAGCAAGATCAAGTAGGTGGTCTGGTTATTACAATGAATTAAAAAGAGCAGTATGAATTTTCACCAGACTATAGTTGTATCAGTTGTATATTGAATATCTAGGATCTAAGATCTAACTAAGTGGTTGCAAAATCATAATCCAAAGGTTAAGGGTTCAAATTTCACAAGACATAGCAGGTTGTAACAATCAGAACCAATGTGAAAGATATGCTGGGAATCCTGATCTGAATGCTCACAGCAAGGCTAACCATGATAGTGCTGTTATCATAAGTGTGACATATTTGATTGAGAGTAGTATAGAACAACAATGAAAGATGATTGAAATGACATGTTGAATATTGTAAGCTGCCAATGAGTCCTGAGATTGAACTATGCATTATTTATGAAACCACAATTTAAATCAAAGTTTCATGAGAGTAGCATAAAACATCAAGCAAACAAGACATGGGACTGATATGTTAAAGACTGATATAGCCATTGACCTGAGCAGTAGGTCCAGATTTGAAGTATGCACTCTTAGTGCGACAAGAATAAAGTGAAAGAATCTTGGAAATGACAAAAAATATTAATTTTGTAAGGAAGAAATAAGCATTATTCTATAATTAGAAAAACAACCATTGATTATGGTATCAGTAAACTCTTATCTGGTTACTTTTAGTCCTTACATAACACTATGTCTGTGTTGCAGGTGGTAATGGTTACATCAATGATTATCCTACTGGGAGATTTCTAAGGGACGCTAAATTATTTGAAATCGGTGCTGGCACCAGTGAAGTAAGAAGAATGATCATTGGTCGAACAATTAATTCTTACTACAAGTAATCTGTGATACAATGTTACATACATGTAATTTTTGTGTTAAAAATTATCAATATTTTTCAGGAAATAAATTTGCATTTATTACTTGGGTTTTGTAGTAAGTTGGCTTCAGTGCACTTTAGAGTAACAGAATAGAAACATAGATACATTATTTCTAAAACATTTTTATACGAAATGAAATAATTATGTATGATTCAAATGAATAAGTATATAAAGTAGAATTTTTGTGACGATTCAAGAACTCTTCTTTAATACACTTATCACTGTGGTATACATGTATGTATTAAAAAATCATACATGTAGAAATCATATTTTGTTGTGAAAAAACTACATTTCAGAATACCCTGATTTCTGTAGGTTAGTGTGTATTATTGACTGTAAAAGACAAAGGAATGAGTAATGGTACATAGTAAGTACAGTATATCTGCATACATAAAACCTGTATTTACTGACACAAAGTCTTTGTTTCTATGCCTCTATTTATAAAAGTTTGAAAAGTACAAAATTACTTCATAGAACAGCATAAAGATTTGTACATTATGTTTTTAATTAGTAATATTTGCCTGTAGTATAAAATTGGCATGGGAGCAAAAAGGGTCTTTATATCTTCAATATATACATACACAAGGCTTCACATAACTGACATAAGAGTTATATATGTATAGTTTATACAAAATTCAAAATTGTTATGTGTGCATTTATTATGAACAAAGTCCAGATACAGTAAAATCTGGAAATAGACTGGCTTTCATAACTGTAAAGAGATACTTAAACTTTATTAATGAATTAGATTAAACTGATGGAATTGTTTAATCTTCTTGGTAACTACTAGAATGTAGATTGCATTCATTGTTTTTGTGTGTTATACTGATACATCAATACAGTTCTGGACTTTCAATTAATTTTTATTTATTAATGACCCAAAAAGCAAAACAATCTTTTTGTATATGCTCATCATTTATTTCTAAATGCAACATTTACATTTATTTGTATGCTAGCTGAACAATTTAACTTGATATTCAGATTCTGTTATCTATTTAGAAACGATACCTCAGATTTGAGGGGGGAAAATATGCCCTTAAAAATCTGTTAGCTTGCATGATTTTTTGCATTCCAGGATTAAATATCCTGCTTCTCTATATATATCAAACAAGGAGTTATTAACATCACCTAATCCTTTCTATATTTAGAAGGTACTATATATATTTTTCAAGCCTACTTTAAATTTACCATCTTGCCTGGTGTTAATCTTGTGAGAACCTGGTAGAAAACATCACCGAAATGCAGAACTAAATATTATGATATTTAAAATAAAAGAAGAACTGAAAAATGGTTGAGTGTCATGTATTTATATCACATTTATCGAACCTTTACCAGCCACTATGTTTTTTTACTTAGTGTACTCTAAATTTAACTGCTGCTTGTCCTTTATGCTGGTTCCTATAATAAAGCATACAGTCATAAATAATGCAATACAATTATACTGTTATTCAGTCTGAGTTGTTTTTGGTTTTTAATGTGTTAGAAAAAAATAATTAGACTGATTGTACTTGAGGAGATTAAAATACTTAGGATAGATGCAGAATAGTTTTATATACTGATTAGCACAACCAAATCCATCTTAAAACTTAAATTTTGTATTTGTGAGTTATTGATTAGACAATGTAATACTCAAGATTGCAAATACTCATTCTGTATGTATTTTATATTTTATCCACCTATCATATCTATTGTTCTAAACTTGGGCAGATTTTCTACCCCAGTGCAGAATAAAAGAATGGTGTGTATAAAAGCACGAGTCACATCAGTCAATCAGTAATCACGATCTTGTGTATTGTGTCAGGATTTTACCATATGATAGTATTATAGTAATCATGTAATGAAAAGCTTTGTTGACTATATCTTGTTTGATTAAAATTGATTCAAGATTCCTTTACATCATTTACTGTGTATATGGCTACCTGCTAGTGGTTCAAGTGTGGAATGAGTGCACAGAGTGGAGA
Organism: Pteria penguin; assembly: GCA_035048485.1. NCBI lineage: Eukaryota > Metazoa > Mollusca > Bivalvia > Pterioida > Pteriidae > Pteria > Pteria penguin. Next base: position 13,068,423 of record CM068591.1, on the reverse strand, counting down.
AACTTGATGATGTCATAATTGATGATATTAGTATTACTGGTATATGAGTGGTGACATGGGCTAGCTAAGTATTCATATTTAGACCACAAATTCTGGGATTCATTCTTAAGGGTCTCTTGACCTTTAAAAAAGATTCTGCATGTAATTTCCAGGGTTATTTTAAGACAGAGATCTTCATTGTGGTGTGTAATTCTAAACCGATTCCTTTGCCATAATAAATGCATTTAAAATTGCCCATTTAATAGAAAAATGCCTAGAGATTTATTGAAAAGAGAATTTATTATTTTATTTGCTATATTCATTTGGTTTACAGCAAAGTTGTACAATTTGTTTAAACAGATTAGGATAAAGTGACACCTAATATGAAATGCAAGCCGTCTTGAAAATCTTAAAAAGATATGACTGTATTGATTTTGTGCACTTGGGGGCATACAGCTACATATATATACATTGTTATCAAGTAACAGACAATAAAACTTAGTAGGTATGACCAGCTTTAGCCTTATGTCAGTCTCTCATTATACACTTCAGGAATAAGACTAAGTAGGTATGACCAGCTTTAGCCTCATGTCAGTCTCTCATTATACACTTCAGGAATAAGACTAAGTAGGTATGACCAGCTTTAGCCTTATGTCAGTCTCTCATTATACACTTCAGGAATAAGACTAAGTAGATATGACCAGCTTAAGCCTCATGTCAGTCTCTCATTATAAACTTCAGGAATAAGTCTAAGTAGATATGACCAGCTTTAGCTTCATGTCAGTCTCTCATTATAAACTTCAGGAATAAGTCTAAGTAGATATGACCAGCTTTAGCTTCATGTCAGTCTCTCATTATACTCTTCAGGAATAAGTCTAAGTAGATATGACCAGCTTTAGCCTCATGTCAGTCTCTCATTATACACTTCAGGAATAAGACTAAGTAAGTATGACCAGCTTTAGCCTCATGTCAGTTTCTCATTATACATTTCAGGAATAAGACTAAGTAGGTATAAACAGCTTTAGCCTCATGTCAGTCTCTCATTATACACTTCAGGAATAAGACTAAGTAGGTATGACCAGCTTTAGCCTCATGTCAGTCTCTCATTATACACTTCAGGAATAAGACTAAGTAGGTATGACCAGCTTTAACCTCATGTCAGTCTCTCATTATACACTTCAGGAATAAGGCTAAGTAGATGTGACCAGCTTTAGCCTCATGTCAGTCTCTCATTATAAACTTCAGGAATAAGTCTAAGTAGATATGACCAGCTTTAGCCTCATGTCAGTCTCTCATTATACACTTCAGGAATAAGTCTAAGTAGATATGACCAGCTTTAGCTTCATGTCAGTCTCTCATTATACTCTTCAGGAATAAGTCTAAGTAGATATGACCAGCTTTAGCCTCATGTCAGTCTCTCATTATGCACTTCAGGAATAAGACTAAGTAAGTATGACCAGCTTTAGCCTCATGTCAGTTTCTCATTATACATTTCAGGAATAAGACTAAGTAGGTATAAACAGCTTTAGCTTCATGTCAGTCTCTCATTATACTCTTCAGGAATAAGTCTAAGTAGATATGACCAGCTTTAGCCTCATGTCAGTCTCTCATTATACACTTCAGGAATAAGACTAAGTAAGTATGACCAGCTTTAGCCTCATGGCAGTTTCTCATTATACATTTCAGGAATAAGACTAAGTAGGTATAAACAGCTTTAGCCTCAAGTCAGTCTCTCATTATACACTTCAGGAATAAGGCTAAGTAGGTATGACCAGCTTTAGCCTCATGTAAGTCTCTCATTATACACTTCAGGAATAAGGCTAGGTAGATATGACCAGCTTTAGCCTTATGTCAGTCTCTCATTATACACTTCAGGAATAAGGCTAAGTAGGTATGACCAGCTTTAGCCTCATGTAAGTCTCTCATTATACACTTCAGGAATAAGGCTAAGTAGATATGACCAGCTTTAGCCTCATGTCAGTCTCTCATTATACACTTCAGGAATAAGGCTAAGTAGGTATGACCAGCTTTAGCCTCATCTAAGTCTCTCATTATACACTTCAGGAATAAGGCTAAGTAGGTATGACCAGCTTTAGCCTCATGTCAGTCTCTCATTATACATTTCAGGAATAAGGCTAAGTAGGTATGACCAGCTTTAGCCTCATGTAAGTCTCTCATTATACACTTCAGGAATAAGGCTAGGTAGATATGACCAGCTTTAGCCTTATGTCAGTCTCTCATTATACATTTCAGGAATAAGGCTAAGTAGATGTGACCAGCTTTAGCCTCATGTGTTTCTCTCATTATACACTTCAGGAATAAGGCTAAGCAGGTATGACCAGCTTTAGCCTCATGTAAGTCTCTCATTATACACTTCAGGAATAAGGCTAAGTAGGTATGACCATCTTTAGCCTCATGTCAGTCTCTCATTATACACTTCAGGAATAAGGCTAAGTAGGTATGACCAGCTTTAGCCTCATGTAAGTCTCTCATTACACACGTCAGGAATAAGACTAAGTAGGTATGACCAGCTTTAGCCTCATGTCAGTCTCTCATTATACACTTCAGGAATAAGACTAAGTAGGTATGACCAGCTTTAGCCTCATGTCAGTCTCTCATTACACACGTCAGGAATAAGACTAAGTAGGTATGACCAGCTTTAGCCTCATGTCAGTCTCTCATTATACACTTCAGGAATAAGTCTAAGTAGATATGACCAGTTTCAGCCTCATGAGAGTCTGCCATTATACATTTCAGGAGTTAACATACTTTTAGCTCATTTGGTTGCCTACATGGCTCAGGTCGAAGATCCCAAGTTCGAAGCCAATACATAATACCCTGAGGAGTCCCCTGCATTTCAGATGAGACAGTAAATCCTTAGACCTTGTGTCAATGTAGACTTTGGCACTTTAATGTTTTTCATTGCTTCTGATGAGTCCGTTGCGAAGGTTGAAAGTTCTTAGCAATGCATTAGTTCCGAGTTTCACAAAAGGGCCAACGCCTGGACTAATACTTGCACTGTAGCTAACCTGAAGGGTTAATAATAGCCCCCTTTTCTGAGGAATTTCTCGTTTATTTATCAATGTGCGCAATTTCTATCATAAACTTGATTTTTATTGACTAATGATGCCTAATCGAACAAAAGATTTATCAATATATTAATGTATGATAGAATGTTATGATTGACTTGGGTTTCAACCGGGCGTACGCACTATTTGAAATTCAGTCCGACAATACACAGACATAATATACATTACATGTGCATTGAAATAGTAAAAGTACATAAAGGGTTGGTATATAGGTAATCTATCGTTAATACTCGACTCGGGTTTTTAGAACATGTTGTTCTAGGTCTGTCGTGTCGCTGATGTACATCTCCTATTTCACATAAATATCGCGTTTTGCATTTGATTTCAAAGATGAAAACTATCATATGAGAAGGATGTACTTGGATATACAAATACATGTATATATTATATCCACTATCCTTTTAAAAAGAACATTACATTTCCTGACGTATCTGTTCACTTTGTTGTCCATTACATTACGTATAACTAGATTATGAATCCGTCATATCCAGAGCTTATATATAGAGATCGTCCCAATATTATGTCTCCGAGGATATATACATTGGGTTTTCGTACTTTGCTCGTCTTTTCTACAGTCTATGGTGACCTTGGGTGTATATTTCAATGTTTTAGTCTGTTCCTCACGACTGAAATAAGTCAGTATGGACTAAGCATAGCATGTTAAAATCATACTGAGCGTGTTCAAGATATCTCCGTGCCTCGATTAAATCTGTTGCGCTGTTGTGACATGCCAATGAGTATGTGATATTTGCACTGTTTTTGCCTCCATTGCACAGATGACAAACAAACATTGTACGGGTCATTAATCACGGTACGCCATTCAACCAACCATTAAACCGGTACACTCTGTGGTAGGTGAGTGAGTCTGGGATTAATTCTGCAGTTCCCGTATCTGAAATCGGGTTTTTACCATTCTTTGTATAACTTTTTTCCCGATCAGCATAATGGATTGTATGTCCCGTCATTAAAGGACTCATCAAGTGCTTGCTCATTCCTTCTTATGCTGAGTTTCGTTAGAATAACTGCGACTTTGGATGTAATGTCAATTATCAATAGAGGAAGAAACCCATTGATTGTGGTATCAAATGTCAAGGTCAAAGATTTTTAACTTAGGCTAAAAATAAGGAAAGTTAAGAGTTTCTGTATGATAAATCATATACTTTTCAACTAATCAACCAAATTTCGATATGTTGTTATTTGTCAGAGAAAGAGTCTATTGACTTTTATGCCATTCGCTTAAATGTCAAGGTCAAAGCTCCTGAACTTGGGATGAAAATGAGTTTAAATTGGGATTTTCTACAATAGTCAGCTACAGAAATGAAAATATTCTGACGATGGGATATGTTTACAAACGTACATTAGTTTTATTGAATTTGGTGGGAATGAAGATCTAATATTAAAAACGATCCTTTCCTGCAAGTATTACTACCATTCGGGTTTGCATCAAATATTGTAATCAATTTCACGAAACTAAATATTCGATAAGCCCCGATGGTGAATTAGCAAGTCGATGTTTCTTGATAAAAATTTTCAGTGTCCCTTTTTAATAGATTATACAGAAATTAGATATACATTGTATTTTTATCTGAGGAAGTTTGGGAAACTATAACTACTTCTCTTGCCAATGCTCCCTAGAATTAGAAACATATATATTACCTGTATATGTCAGAATAAAGAGAGCCTCGAACACATGTTGGTCGACCTTTTAGGGTTTTGTTATTTTTTATTACTTTAATTCATCATTATTATTTTTCTAACTATTTATGAAATAATTCTCGATTATGTTGTTTTTAATTCGAAACGTACTCATTTCTATAGATAATGAATCTCCTTTTCTGCATAGAAAAAGTAATGTTTGCAACAATGATGTTCTTCTTGATCCACCAATGAAAACCAAACAACCATCCAAATCTCTTAGATCTTGCGATTATTGTACATATTATGTAAATCAATCCAGCGCCTTGCAATACCTTTCGCATGTAAACATGTCACAATAATGCATTACGTATGGCATAGATATGTATAGGTGTAACATACATCAATTACACGCTATACAGGTGATTACCTATTTCACCTGTTGTTGGCGCACTAATCCATATTATCCACCACCTTTCTGTAGAGATTGGGGATTTTGAATGTATTAATGTTGATTTCTATGGGTTAATCCGCATTAAAACCCCCAATTCACCGCAAATACTGATTGAAATCGTGGTGGCAGGACATGGTCAGTAATTGTATTTAATCCCTTTGTTGATAAATATCGGGCCTGGGATTAGGTGTATCAGTACAAGTAAGGGAGATAAATGTGTGCGGTCAAGTAGTATAGCCGAGATTGAAAAATTCTCATAGAGTAAGAGAAATACGTTGCAGTATTACGGGCTCTGGCACCTTCCGAATAGAGGCATTGGTTCGTGTGGTCATAACGCTTTAGTTGGGAGGAGTCATTGTTCAAAAATGTTTTCTTTGTAAATGTTGTATTGTTGAGAGCGAGTCTGCTAGTTTTAATTGTACAATATATATATATAAGTCATACACGAGAACGTCTTTCTTCTGTCAACGTTTTTATGACAAAGGTTATTTTGATGTTTTATTTTTTTTTACAAAATAACAAAGTCAGGAAACATAAACAGTTTTATAAAATGATCATAGTATGTATTCTTTTTTGAAAATTGTTAGATGATTCTATTATATTTGTCTTGGGTTTAACAGGAACGTCTGTTACTAATAGATATATACTATATACATGTAGTGTGCATGTACATATCATCTAATAGACATATATATAAATTATATATATATATATATATATATATATATATATATATATATATATATATATATATATATATATATATATATATGACATTGTCAAGAGCTTTTTGATTTTCTGGCCCCGATTACAAAAACGCATATAATCTCTCTATATCTCTTCATCAAAAGAATAAGAACTCTTGGTTTAGCATTCACTGTGTGCAACATCTTAAGAAAACCCTCAACATTTCAAGTGATAAATTATCCTTAACTCTATCTAGGTTCAAATCATTTCTAAAAAATTAATCGAAAATAGAGTAACAGAAAAATGGCATAATGATAAAGAAATACACACACACATAATGGAAAATTAAATACATATCAACAAATAAAAACAACTTTTGGTTTTGAGCTTTATCTTCAAATAATGGTTAATACTGATTATAAAAAATCTGTAACATAATTAGGTTTATCATGCCATAAATTAGAAATTGAAAATAGTAGATGTATGAAAATACCTAGAGCAGTGGTGGATTTATAGTAGGGTCCGGGGGCCGCCCTCTTTTTGCCGCATATTTATTACTAAAAATCCAGATTTGGCACCAAAACTGGCCGAGAAGTTTGGATAATACAGACGTGCCCCCCCCCTTTTTTTTCGGAAATCATTTTCCATCATAGAGAGAGATGTTCCATTATTTATAAACCTTTATGATAAAAATAAAATGTTATATATTGTCAATTCTGAATTAAAATGTATTCTTGATGGTGTTGGAAAATTTATATACGAAAATATGACAGTTACCTAAGTACTAATGTAATATGCAATTATATTCATTGTAATAATGTATCTATATAGTATAATACTTCTTTATGCTAGTTAGCATTTATCTCAAAATATTTGAACAATTTTATAGGCCTTGAATTGTGCCCGAATTGTCAAATAAAGTATTTGTATCTGGTATGTACTTGACGTCAGTATATTTAACATTTATTTCTGATTGAATCCAAATCATCTTTTCTTTTCATGCTATATGTCGCCTCGGTGGCGTCATCATAGAAATGTGGCGTAAATTTTATCAGCAAGAAATGTGGAAGGGAATTGAATAATATGTCCTAAGTGAGTTAGAAAGTCATCCTTTTATTTATAATGCTCATGCTTAAAGAACTACAACGAAAATTAAGGTTGGTTTTGGCATATCACAAAATTAATCTGTCCATCTCACAGGCACTGGAATCATATTTATGTTATTTCATGTGATTCTTAATTACGCTGCTAATTTGCAGAACAGTTTACCCACAAAAGCTTTCTGTCTTACCACCGTAGTGTTCATCCAATGACACCCTCTCAGAAATATCTTCCTTTTTTTTTCTTTTATTCAATTGTTTCGTCTTTTATCTGATATACGAACAATACCTACATCCTAGCGATATTTGGAATGCATTTCGTCTTGATTTGTCTTTAAAAGGAAGAAATCGCACAGCTGATTCCCCCTATTCTTGTTGAATACGGTCCGAGTGTCATTACATCTACCCAAATATGTATTACTTAAAGATGTCAGGGTCACTTTTAACTTTCTCGAAATTTCACTTTTATAATACCATATTACTATCAATAATTCTTAGTGTTTTGTTTATAAGTACCATATATTAAAATTTATCTATATGCTACATTTCAAAACTAGTGGATCCTGGATCACCGGAACGTAGAACGGAAAGGCCTGTGAAACTTCCAAACATATTCTCTTTGAAATGACAATGTTTTTTATTCTAATTTCATCCAAGAAACAATTAAATGCATGACTTACAAAATACTTGACTACAAATTGATAAATCTGTTTTCTTTAAAACGTTGACGGGGCGCGTCGCCATTTGGTCTTGGATCCGCCCCTTTTCCTTTTCCTCTGATAGCTACGTCGTCATCCTTCGTGACAGCTACGTGAACTGAAGTCGATCTATATTTTCTTATTACTCTTCTCCTACTTGCCGGACCAAATAAGTTGATTATATCCATGTCTCTACATTTAACCTACAGTCCTGTCGCGGCCCACTAATCAGCTTTATGCGTCCTCGAGATGGCAACAATAGATCTAGCATTGTAGATGTTTATCTACTTGACAATAACAATTCATTCGAACCAAAATCCAAACAGTATAAGATAATATTTTGGTGTATCAGTTTTATCTAAAACTATACAGCTGAAGATTAGAAACTATAGAGGATCCTGGTATATGTTTATACGGAATTCTTTAAAACTTCGTTCAAGCGCTTACACCTGATAAGGTTCGATTGGACGTGAAATTTACATGAAGTCTGTGATACTGACAAGATTTATGTTTGGATGCTACGTACAGTGATGGGAAATCAGTGGAACGTGATTTATTCCTGGATTGCTTAAGGTAAGTATTAGAGAGAAAAGAAGTATACAGACCTTTAAGTTACTCTCTGCATAATGAAAATGTGTATTACAAAAGACGTGTGTGTATCAAATAAAGCAGAAAGAGTGGACATGTTTTATACAGCTGTCTTTTATCAGTTAGATTTCGCATGCGTGGATTCAGAAATGGGAACCGGGGGTCTGGACCCATCTTGAGATTCGACAAAGTTGACTTTTGTTGATCCTTTCTGTCATAAAGTGTATAAAATACCCTACGACAAGGTTAGACCCGCTCACCGAAAATATGTTTGTGACATACCCTTAACAACAAATTTCAAGATCTGCGCCTGCATATATATTTTGTGTGTTTATAGCCGTTTCCAGGATACAACATTTCTATAAATGTGGTCATTTTGAACGCTACCTTTCCGTTTCTGATAATTTTAATTTCTTAATTTGTATGCAGCATTCAATTATATCAGGGAAGAGGACCTACGGGAAGACGCGAAACACTCCCTTTCGAGGAAAGAAAGAGATGATAACATATAAAACTACAAATATCTTATTTCCCATTTAAAATATTTCAAATTTTTTTTATTTGTAATAGTACTTTGGAAGAAAAAGGGTTTCTGTTCTTCTGTCCCTCGTCACTGCCTCTCTCCCTCCACCAAAATATTGCCTCTGTCTTCATTGATTTTCCTCCTCCCACCAATTGCAAATGTCTCCCCTCCTATTTTTTCTGCCCTAATTTTGGGCTCCATTAAAAAGGATTTAGTCTATTCTTTGGTAAAGCTAAATTCTTTAAACATGAAACATATACTTAAAAACATTGCTTAACGAACAAGTATATTTTTATATCCTACTCACCATCTCTTTTCTTAGAGCTTGCAGGTGCCCGTTTTACTATAAAGAACTTGCTATAAATCGTAAATGTTTGACTCCTGAATGTATAAAAAAAACTCCTGTGATACTGTAAAAATGCAGTTTTATAAGACTTTCAAAAATCAACACACCTCAAGCAAGTAATCAGTCATTTCTGCAAAATATCTGCGATTGATGTATCGTCATATATTTACCATTTGTTGGAAGTTCTTTGATATGAAATATAATACAGTATTTGATGATATTTTCACATGCATTTGTCGATTGTTTCTTAATGCAAATACTCTGTCCAACGACAAAGTTGGTATATTGCTTTTATGACATAGTGGAATGCACCAAGTAAACTAATCTTGCTAAGATTGAAACAGAAAATTGAGATTTGATGGTCCGATATGACTTAAATGTATGACAAATGTCAACTAATAAACATACAGGAAGTTTACAAGGCATATGTCAAAATTGCAAAACAAAAGTGAAATAGTTTTCGTGTTTACAACTAATAAAACCCCCATTCACTTCATCATCTTTGTATTTCACCTGTAACGAGAATCCCAACTTTCAAAGTAATTGTAGTGAAACGAGGCAGAACTCATTGAAGAAATGATTTTTGTTGTAAATTCCTCATTTGTATGGAGAGAAAATTGATCAACACTGATAAATAAAGAAAACGATTTCAGCCAAACCCACTCCATTGAAAAACGTGTCGATAAAATTTTTTAATCTAAAATCATCGAAAATAAGGGAATTAGACTTCATGCTTCGTCAACTCCAGATTTGCCCTTACACATAGGTAATAGTGTATTTCTTGCATCATTACTTGTATAATGATGGGATTAATCGAGCGAATCTTGAGTTTGAAAATTTATATATATAAAAAGTTACACAGCTTTCGGCCATGACGGTATGCAGTGTTGTCAGTTTCGCCGAAAATTGCAATCGTTGCATAGGATATAAAATATTACATATTTACGGAATGTCTATGACATAGTCCTAGACATTTATGCCTTAAAGATGTCTGTTTACTCCAGATGTAGTAAGTATACAGTTGTATATACTGCAAGATAGTACATATAATATATATAGCGCGTAGGACACATGTATTTATGAAGCTACATGTACATGTACTTAAGAAGTGGGTGGATCAACGATATTATGGAATTACTTGAAAATGCATGAGAATAATTTTACACAATATTTTGTAATCAAGAGATTTTCAAATATACTTTTTGTATTCTTCTACACAAGTAAATTCAATAAGTAAAAATGGAAGGATAATGTATTATAAGTTAAATTTAATATACGTTTTTAAAACAACACTGACTGCGCATTATAGTATATAGTCATTAAAAACTCCACAGAAACGAGTATAGTTGATGATTAGTAATTTAAGATGGCAAAACTCTATGAATTATAACTTTTAAATAACAAAAATAATATACATTACTGCCATTCGTTTCATACAATATAATACAATCTAAGATATTGCGAACTGCCTTGGCGAATGACCTGATGAGGATGGAATCTTTGTCCCTCCCTCTTCCTACCAAATATACTACAGATTACGGGGGCAGAAGGGGTTAACTTCCTGTATGAAGATGTACACAGACGTATAGGGTATTCTTTTAAGGCAATCCAATTTATGAATGCTCATTGTTTTCCCTTAAAATATATAACAAATGGGTATTATTTTTATAAAAGAATTTAGCAAATCGAGCAAGGAGTAAAGCTGAAATTTTGAAAGCGTACATAGTAAATGTAAGTACTACATATTTCGTACAGTAAATTTAATTGTACGTGGTTTTGACAGCACAAATACACGTATAAGAGTATAGATTTGAGTCAGGTGTTACATATATGAATAGGCATGCTTTTCACTGTATCCAGTATATGAATGGGTTCGGTTTCATACTTTAACCGATATAGGCATATGTATAGAAAAGGTACTAACGACTCCAGCCGCATGTCCTTAACCAAAATCATTGTAAGTCCCCCTCACGTGGTACATGTACATGAAAGATACACAATATATAATCTAGAATTCGCCATATATCGTCTTTATATTTTTTCCACCTCGCCGTCCCAATTCCTCCCTTTAGCCCATTTCTGAAACTGCATTTCCTCATTGCATTGTTATAAACGCCTTGTGATACTTATATTTTACTTGTGTTTTGACACTCTTCACAAATCTTTCGTATCAATGAAATAGGCTGGTGCTAAAATAATGTATATACATGTATATAAGACATGACCATTGTACGCACATACTTCACATTACTAGAATTATGCTGAATTCGGGACTTTATTCGATTGTTCCTCTGAAGCCTTTAATCCCTCTACAAATATTGATGTTTCCTATTTCCAGCTTTGTGAATAACATTCAATACTGACCTGTAGTAGTTTATATAGATATGTTTCGATCCGATTATATGTATTTGATAATTAAGATATTTCTTCTTTAGTACTTGGATTTTTTATTACTATTGTGAAATTAATGAGAAGTCTTGCTATAAATAGCATTGTTTTAAAATTTCTGTCATATTCGGCTTTTTGTATTTTATGGACAACGTTTAAATTTTAAAAAATTAAGTGAAATTTGTTAAAATGAAAACTTTACAATCAATCATGCATTGCACTGCTGATTGTGAACCCGAAACAGATCAATATTGGGTTACCTCTGTTCATATCTATGTGGCTTGATTTTTGTATGTGACCCAGTGTTCTACAATCCCTTTTACCCGTTACTCGTGATAAGTGAAAATGGAGGTTGGGGAAGTAAAAAAAAAAAGATAACTTTAATCCTTGGGTAATACTGAAAATTAATTGACAGCATGAAATTCTTCAATATCATTTTAAAGCTTATTGATGACTTAAACCTAAAAAATAGAGGATTGAAATTCATGATAAAGGTACGACCCACATCAAGGTGATACAGTTAGTCCACTGTCCAAAAGAGTTCAGACAGAGGTTAAAACCCGGGGAATCTGAATATGTGTTAATTTTGATAATTATAAAACAGTTAATGGGCATATAAAATTTGTCTTAAATATTTGATATGGATTTGCCATTGTTTATTATGGCAAGTTAGATTTTAGTTTGAGTAATTAAATTTTTAATAGTAACTTACCCGTTAATAACCTCTTACCCATTTTAGCTCACCTGATCGGCGTAAACTTTTCATACTTTCGAACTGTTTGATACTTTCTTCAGAACTGTTGGAGGGACTTTGATCAGTCTTCATAAGGACGAAGTACTCAACGTCAGTTTTTAATGTCGCTAAGTTTTGGTAAGGTCAATCATTAATCCATCAGATCAATCCATCAAGGGATGGATCTAGGGCAGGACAACATAGACTTGGAAGAGTACCTTCCTTTGAAAACTTCTTCAGACAGGCTGCATAGATCATCAAACCGAATGTATCAGAATGATCTATAAAGGTGTCTTTTAAGAAGCGTTGTCTTTTTGGCTCTTTTCCGAAATCGAAAAAGTGACTGTAGATTTTTTTTCTTTTTTTTTTTTGTATTCTTTTTTAAGATTAAAAATTGGGATGGATATACTGTAAGTATGTAATAATAAGATTTGATTGACGTCTCATTCACCACATATGTGGAAAAACCGTAGAGTGACGTAAAACAATAATGAATTAATGATATAGGACATAGGAGAAGGGGAGCCTCCCATACACTCACACACATATTTTTGATTAAATTGAAGGCACAAGTTGATACATTGGTTTTCCGAGCTTCTCGACCTAAAGATATAATTAAACCAACAAATGAATATAAATAAAGTTGCTAATTGTATCCCATTTCCTATTTTTATGTAACTAAATTGCAATTGATGTTGATCTCCCTTTTCTCTGTAGATGCAGGATGCACAGTGAACATGAATGCTTTTTCCCAGATTGAAGATCTGACACACTTGGTGGGCCCCTTTACAGAGGAGAATATAGTCAGCTGTCTACAGGCTAGATTCTATGCACAGCAATACCAGGTTAGTACAACTGTAGAAAGGCACTAAGAAGGTGACAGGGTATTATAAAATAGATCTTGATAACAGCAATGAAATCAAACAAAACATGAATTGATAAGCATCAAATATCCGATCCCAGCCTTAATCTCCAGGAATATGTCCATGCAATGTGAATGGATAAAAATGTACAAGGTATTTACACTTATTTTACAGAACAAGATTGGTCCAGTTGTGATTTCACAGAATAGTTACCAACATCGACCAACCAGCAAAGTACTGGTAGATTCAGTACATGTGAGTTCCATACTACAAGATGTCATCAACGATGTCATTGCCCAGCGGGCCGATACTGGGCACTCCCAAACTGTTATTGTCAGGTACCTCAATTTTCTTCCTTTAATGAAAATTCAAGTTTCATCCAACAATTTATTCAATGGCTTCATCTTGCATATTATCCAGTTTATTGTACTTTTTCATTTATAATTATGATAATTTTCTTTCTTCTCTACATCTCAGTGGGGAGAGTGGCAGTGGTAAAACATATTGTGCAATGCAGCTACTACGGCAACTGTTTGATATGGCAGGAGGAGGGTGTGAAACCGACACCTTCAAACATCTCTCAGCCTCCTTGAGTGTACTTAGGTCATTGTTCACTGCTGGTACGGTGACAAACCTAGAGTCCACAAGAGTCGTAAGTTTGATAATCTTTCTATCCTATCAAATGAATGAATATAGTAAAAATTACATAACTGATTTATCCCGCCAAATCCTGGTTGAGTATAATGATGGAAACGTATGATATACTGCTGTTATTAGGATTTTTATAGATGGAGTAGTAGATCTGTTACTTTATCTTTTATTCACATTTTAGTATATTTCTCCCTCTTCTTCTTTCCTTGCACTCTCCTTTTAAAGTGTCTACCTTTTTACTAAAATTCATACTGTATTTTTGCCCCTAATGTACTAGGTGCAATATTGCTTTTTATACGCACGTCGTGGACGACGTATTATGGTATAGCGTTGTGAGTCTGTGGGTACTTTCGGACTTGATACACTTATTTCTTGTGACATGAGGACCAACCCTATTGATTTTCATTATCAAGGTCAAAGGTCAAAATCATTTTGGGGGCAAAAATAGCGATTTTTTGAGAAAGCAAATTGTAAACAAGATACAGACCAAACTGTTTATGCTAGAACTTTTAAACTTTGCACACTTATTTCTTATTACTGGAGGATGAACCCTATAGATTGTCAAGGTCATATCTGCAAGGTCAAGGCACATTGCTTATGTTAGGTAAATTCTTGTCCACGCCATTACTTTTTACTTCTTGCATGGATTTAAATAATATCTCACAGAATAGTTGACCGGGATCCAAGGATGTGTCATTACCTTGACTCAAAGGTCATATCTACAAGATCAAGGTCACAATGCATCTTTGTCTCGGCCATAACTCGTTACCCCTAACGTGGATTTGAATATGTAGGATCCGACATGAATTTTCATTTCATACGGTATTTATGAAACGAGTTGTTTGTTTTATATCCCCTAGCCTTGGTGAGGGGATATAAAACACACAACGTGTTTCATAAATTTATTTCAGATTCTTTTTATCACATGTTTACACTCAGTTTAAAGGTGTTTATTTCAACAAACACCAGTTGGCTTCACACCATTCTTTTTTACGCTATGACGTCACTTTTGCCATAAATTAATTTATGATATAGCGATATTTCACTGCATAAACAGCAAAACATGTGATAGAATATTTTACAGAATTGTTGTCCAGGACCCAAGGGTGTGTCTTAACCTTAAATCAAGGTTATATTTTCAAAGTCAAGGTCACACTGCATATAATGGGTAAATATTTGTCTGCGCCATAACTTTTTACCCCTTGCATGGATTTGAGTAATATTTCACAGAATTGTTGGCAAAGAGGGAATGTTTCCATACTTTTAAATTTCATCCCTTCATTGTAAGCGACAGGCATATTATGCCATTCTAGGCATTGGTCTTGTTGTCCCTTGATACATTTAGTAGCAAATGAACAATACATGTACCGTCTCAGTTATGAAAAACATTGAGTTCTCATTTTCTGCATTACTTTTTCAGGGAATGTTTGTGGAGAACTTCGTATCTGATATGGCACTTTACAGAACTAAGATTCATGCATTTATGTTGGATAGGGTGAGTGAAGTGATATACAATATGTATAAATATTTTTCTTCAAATACATATTATACATCCATGAAATATTGCATGTGTGTAACATGTAATTAATATAATATAAATATTTTTCATTTTAATACAGGAGAGAGTTTGTAATGTTCCATGCAGTGAGAGAAACTATCATATATTCTATCAGATGTTAGCTGGTCTATCATTGGATGGAAAATGTGAGTAAATATTTCACCAGTATCTATGGTACATTTAATATTTGTAAATTACATGGTTCATTTAATGTTTGATTAATGCCATTCAGCAACATAATAAATACTTTCTTTTCAAAAACTAAATAAAGAGCACTAGATATATAGTACGTTCCTAGAATAGTGATATACTCAGTATTTGTGGTGCGGTGATATTTGGAATTCAACCTGTTTATCCATAAATTTTGTTTGATGATAAATACATTGATTAAAATAACAAGAGCCTTGTTTCAAGCAGATTAATTGCAATTATTACTCTTCTCTAATTCTATAAAAAGATACCAAAGGTATATTAAAGTATAAAAGATATGATATACTTGTACATGTGTATTATTGCTTTGTGAATTGTAAGTGATAAATAGTCTTTATGCACTTAGTAAATCAGTAAATCATGTTTATATCATATATGATGTAACAGAATAGTACATGTAATACAGTGTGCTTTTTATTTTAGCTAAGCTTCATTTGAGTGGCTACTCCATTCACAATCTACGCTATCTCAGTCAGGGCAACACTCATCTTAATCAGGAAATGGAAGATCGATTACGATTTGATGCTTGGAAGGTATTTATGAAGTGTACCACTATATATCATATATATTGTAGTAAGTAGTGTCATTTAGATGTTCTGATAAATTAATTCTGGAAAACTGAATCTGAATTTTAATTCCCAATTTGGATTATAATAATTTAGACACTTATAAATGATTTATGAATGATGTTGATAAAGAAGCAATCTTGATTAACCAAGCATAACCATATGTATATGTGTTATGTACACCATATATAGTATTTCTTCTGTGTACTTTAATTATTATTTTTGTGGCAAATTATTCATTTTAGTATATGTTATTGTTTACTCCTTTAATGTGATATTGATATCATCTGATAAAAAGAAAGCTACTGTTCCATTGAAAGATAACGAGTTATGTTCTCTCTTTCTCAGCATTCCTTATCAGTTCTTGGAATTCCATTTTCGGATGTGATGAGAATTTTCTCAGCAGTTCTGTTGCTCGGAAACATAGAATTTGTAGAAGGATCAGGACAAGAACTGGATATAGTGGGGAATAATGGTAAGCAAGAAACTTATTATCAATTACAACTGGTGTCATTGAATCAGTATGTTTCATTTTAATTTTAAGCAGACTCTTTGAAAGCGCATTTATACACATTCATATTTTTTCAAGTTTTTGACTATGTCATGCTTGCATTTTACTGCAATTTTAGTTTTATTATTTAAGTTCATTATAGATATCTTTATATATAACCAAAAACCTATAAATTTGTTTTTCCAGAGTTCAAGAAAGATAACTCTGTATTTTGATTTTGAGTAATTATTATATAAATTGTATTGCTTTAGAAATCAAGGCTGTTGCAGCTCTTTTAGGAGTATCAGGTGTTGCATTGTATAGAGCATTTACAACCAAAACCCGGAATACTCGAGGAATTGTGTGTAAATCTCTAGCAGACTGCTCATCAGTAAGTTTATATTCATGTTAAAAGTTTATTTAAAAAAGAAAAATAAATAATATATGCTTACATATAACATTGAAATACTTATTCAAAATTGAAAAATACCCATTAAAAAAGACATCAGTTGAATAACATTTCTTAATTATATTTCTGGTTGGCAATATTTAATTCTATGTTATCACATACATTCATTTGCAATCTACATTTAAAATTAACTATATGCAATGTTTTTAAGTTTATTTCATTAGAAGGTATTATATTTGTCTTCAGTTAAAATTTGTGCTTAGATAAGATATATGGTAAATTTTCATAGTAATACAACTTTTATTGATTGAATTTGTTCATCATTATAATTTAAAAGCTGATAAAATCCCTACAAGCAAATCTTAGACCTGTCCTATTTTACTGTTCCATAAATTTTTCTGACAAGTTGTAAGATAGCTCAGTGTACTTTATTCTATTGAAATAATTATAGAATGCTTCTTAATTTTGTATCAGGCCAACTCCACTAGAGACAGTTTAGCCAAAGCCTTATACTGCAGGACTGTGTCAGCCATATTGAAACGGGCAAATAATCTTTGTCGACCTAACATGGGAGGTAACCTGTCTGGTAGTACAGACTCTAATATACATCATGGTAAGACACTGAAACGATGTGTTTCTTATTTATTTCATAAATGTAAAATGAACATATAGATTGATTTCCAGTAAAACAGGAATGAAAAATGGAATGAGAGTTTTAGTACAAAAATTTATGCTCCATGTTACTAATCTGTATTAAGCAATCACCAGTGCAAAGTTACCACCTTCCGTATGATAGTTTCACCACCACTGAACAGTGCCTGTCACATTATAGGTGACTTCATCCTTCTGCCTGCCACTATATATAGGTGACATCATCCTTCTGCCTGCCACTATATATAGGTGGCATCATCCTTCTGCCTGCCACCATATATAAGTGACTTCATCCTTCTGCCTGCCACTATATATAGGTGACATCATCCTTCTGCCTGCCACTATATATAGGTGGCATCATCCTTCTGCCTCCCACTATATATAGGTGGCATCATCCTTCTGCCTGCCACCATATATAGGTGACTTCATTCTGCCTGCCACTATATATAGGTGGCATCATCCTTCTGCCTGCCACTATATATAGGTGACATCATCCTTCTGCCTGCCACAATATATAGGTGACTTCATCCTTCTGCCTGCCACTATATATAGGTGACATCATCCTTCTGCCTGCCACTATATATAGGTGACTTCATCCTTCTGCCTGCCACTATATATAGGTGACTTCATCCTTCTGCCTGCCACTATATATAGGTGGCATCATCCTTCTGCCTCCCACCATATATAAGTGACTTCATCCTTCTGCCTGCCACTATATATAGGTGACATCATCCTTCTGCCTGCCACTATATATAGGTGGCATCATCCTTCTGCCTGCCACTATATATAGGTGGCATCATCCTTCTGCCTGCCACCATATATAGGTGACTTCATTCTGCCTGCCACTATATATAGGTGGCATCATCCTTCTGCCTGCCACTATATATAGGTGACATCATCCTTCTGCCTGCCACTATATATAGGTGACTTCATCCTTCTGCCTGCCACTATATATAGGTGACTTCATCCTTCTGCATACCACCATATATAGGTGGCATCATCCTTCTGCCTGCCACTATATATAGGTGACTTCATCCTTCTGCCTGCCACTATATATAGGTGACTTCATCCTTCTGCTTACCACCATATATAGGTGGCATCATCCTTCTGCCTGCCACTATATATAGGTGACATCATCCTTCTGCCTGCCAACATATATAGGTGACTTCATCCTTCTGCCTGCCACTACATATAGGTGACATCATCCTTCTGCCTGCCATTATACTTGTGATATCATACATCTGCCTGCTGATATATATTCCACTGCCAGCTACTATATAGGTGATGTCGTCCATCGATCTGCCTGTCACTACATATGTAATGTCATCCCTCTACCTGTGGCTATATAGGTGACTTCCTCCTTCTGCCTGATGCTATATAAGTGACATTATCCTTGTGGATGCCACTATATATAGTGACATTATCCCTTTACCTCCCACTATATAGGCGAAGTCATCCATCTGCCTACCACTATATAGATGTCATCCTTCTGTCTATCTCTTGAGATTTATTGTGTAAATTTCTTTCAAACTCTTATTAGATCGTATGTAGCATGATTGATAAAGTAAAACTTCAAGCACAAAAAAAGGTTAAATATTTTGAGGGCATTTTTATTAAAATTCAGTTTATTTTTCAGGGGAGTTATCTCCCTCCAGGGACTTTGGAATTTCCCGTACATCATCAATCTGCTCAGCACAACAAGATGTAAACAAACAAGACAGTTTTATTACTATCATTGACATGTTGGGATTTGAGACAGCTCAGGTATTAATACTCACTTCATATCACATATGTTTATCATTGTTTTACAGGCCTCCCCTGACCAAGCAAAATACAAAACTCTTTCATCGAACACATTTAATTTAACTGAGATATGATTCCCCTTCAGATTTGAAAATATTGATAATGGAAAACCTAGAATTAAATTCCATGAAGATTTCAAGATAAATCAAGATTGTATCAACATAAACCATACATGTTGGCATTATCAATATATAACCGAATATTCAACTAAAAATAAATACATAAAGTATGATTGAACAAGTTATTATAAAATATTATAACATAGATCAAATAATATTTCATACATGTAATAGATTTGATATTTTGAGTCACAGGTGAATCGGTTGGAGCAACTGTGTTGTAATCTATCGGCAGAAACTATACAGCATTATTATAATACGCATATCTTTAAGAGTACCTACCAGTCATTGCTTGATGAGGGGATTCCCCTACAGGTCTCTATCAACTACTTTGAAAATGAGCCTATCCTAGAACTGCTCTCTTCTAAGGTATGATGAACACGGTGATATTTGATGGATTTTCATAATTGATACTTGTAAATGCATTATCGCAACCTTTTATAATTATAATAAATGTATTTATTTATTGTCATATACATGAATCAGTGATATAACAATTGGCTCGATCATTAATGAACCACACTGTCTATGTGTTCATTATATCCCCCGCAAACAAAGTTTGGGGGGGTATATAGGAATCGCCCTGTCTGTCCGTCTGTCTGTCGTACTGTCTGTCCATCAACCTTTGTCCGGGGCATAACTTTTTTATTCTTTATCATATGATGATCATACTTGGTACATTTGTTCCTAATTGGAGATGCTGGTGTGTCATGACCCTGAACCAAGGTCGTGGGTCAAAGGTCAAGGTCACTATGCCCTATTTTGAATTTTGGTGCCACGGGGGGTATTTGTCCCGTTAGGACAGTTATAATAGCTATACTGATATTAATATTAATGTATATAGTTTTATGTACATTTTTAAGTATAATACATCTTTATGTTTGTAGTTTCAATATATATTTTAAAAGGACTTATTAAACTACAATTAATTTCGTTGAATTTGTCATCCATTTTCTCACTTTTTTATTAGAGAAGTGGAATTTTAAATCTGCTTGATGTTCAGTGCAGTCAACCCAAATCAGAGCCTGAGGATTTTGTCTCTACCCTGAAGACACATCACCAGGTCAATAATTTGTAAGTATTTCCTATATTCCAGATACACATCACCTGGGGTCACTATATGTCTATTTAGGTAAAAACATATCACCTGAGGTCAACAAATGTCTGTATTAGCTTAATACACATCACCTGAGGTCAATAAATGTCTTTTATAGCTAAATACACTTCACCTGAGGTCAATAAATGTCTTCTATAAATAAATACACATCACCTGAGGTCAATAAATATCTTCTATAGCTAAATACACTTCATCTAAGGTCAATAAATGTCTTCTATAAATAAATACACATCACCTGAGGTCAATAAATATCTTCTATAGCTAAATACACATCACCTGGGGTCAATAAATGTCTTCTATAAATAAATACACATCACCTAAGTTCAACAATTATCTTCTATCGCTAAATACACATCACCTGAGGTCAATAAATGTCTTCTATAAATAAATACACATCACCTAATTTCAAAATTATCTTCTATCGCTAAATACACATCACCTGAGGTCAATAACTGTCTACTTCAGCTAAATACACATCATCACCTCAGGTCAATAAATGTCTTCTATAAATAAATACACATCACCTCATGTCAATAAATGTCTACTTCAGCTAAATACACATCACCTAAGGTCATTAGTCTACCATTGCATAATACACAGGTGAGGTCAATAAATGTTCACCAAAGCTAGATGAAACGTCATCTCAGGTCTATAGCTGTCTACTATAGCTAAAATACACATCACCTGAGGTCAGTTATTGTCTACTATAGCTAAAATACACATCACCTGAGGTCAGTAATTGTCTACTATAGCTAAACACAAATCACCTTAGATCAATAAAAAGTCTTCTATAGCTAAATACACATCATCTCAGGTCAATAAATGTCTTCTATAGCTAAATACACATCACCTGAGATCAAAAACTGTTTATTATAGCTAAGTACACATCACCAGAGATCAATAGCTGTCTATTATAGCTAAGTACACATCACTTGAGATCAATGGCTGTCTGTTATAGCTAAGTACACATCACCTGATATCAATAGCTGTTTATTATAGCTAAGTACACATCACCTGAGTTTAATAGCTGTCTGTTATAGCTAAGTACACATCACCTGAGGTCAATAGCTGTTTATTATAGCTAAGTACAAATCACCAAAGATCAATAGCTGTTTATTATAGCTAAGTACACATCACTTGAGATCAATAGCTGTCTATTATAGCTAAGTACACATCACCTGATATCAATAGCTGTTTATTATAGCTAAGTACACATCACCTGATATCAATAGCTGTTTATTATAGCTAAGTACACATCACCTGAGATCAATAGCTGTTTATTATAGCTAAGTACACATCACCTGAGATCAATAGCTGTTTATTATAGCTAAGTACACATCACCTGATATCAATAGCTGTTTATTATAGCTAAGTACACATCACCTGAGTTTAATAGCTGTCTGTTATAGCTAAGTACACATCACCTGATATCAACAGCGGTTTATTATAGCTAAGTACACATCACCTGAGATCAATAGCTGTTTATTATAGCTAAGTACACATCACCTGAGGTCAATAGCTGTTTATTATAGCTAAGTACACATCACCTGAGTTTAATAGCTGTCTGTTATAGCTAAGTACACATCACCTGAGGTCAATAGCTGTTTATTATAGCTAAGTACACATCACCAGAGATCAATAGTTGTCTATTATATTTAATATAGTACACATTACCTGAGGTCAATAGCTGTTTATTATAGCTAAGTAAACATCACCTGAGATCAATAGCTGTCTATTATAGCTAAGTACACATCACCTGAGATCAATAGCTGTCTATTATAGCTAAGTACACATCACCTGATATCAATAGCTGTCTATTATAGCTAAGTACCCATTGCCTGAGATCAATGGCTGTCAGTTATAGCTAAGTACACATCACCAGAGATCAATAGCTGTCTATTATAGCTAAGTACACATCACCTGAGTTTAATAGCTGTCTGTTATAGCTAGGTACACATCACCTGAGGTCAATAGCTGTTTATTATAGCTAAGTACACATCACCTGAGATCAATAGCTGTGTATTATAGCTAACTACACATCATCTGAGGTTAATAGCTGTCTATTATAGCTAAGTACACATCACCTAAGATCAATAGCTGTTTATTATAGCTAAGTACTCATTGCCTGAGATCAATGGCTGTCTGTTATAGCTAAGTACACATCACCAGAGATCAATAGCTGTCTATTATAGCTAAGTACACATCACCTGAGATCAATAGCTGTTTATTATAGCTAAGTACACATCACCTGAGATCAATAGCTGTTTATTATAGCTAAGTACACATCACCTGAGATCAATAGCTGTTTATTATAGCTAAGTACACATCACCTGAGGTCAATAGGGGTTTATTATAGCTAAGTACACATCACCTGATATCAATAGCTGTTTATTATAGCTAAGTACCCATTGCCTGAGATCAATGGCTGTCTATTATAGGTAAGTACACATCGCCTGAGATCAATAGCTGTCTATTATAGCTAAGTACACATCACCTGATATCAACAGCGGTTTATTATAGCTAAGTACACATCACCTGAGATCAATAGCTGTTTATTATAGCTAAGTACACATCACCTGAGATCAATAGCTGTTTATTATAGCTAAGTACACATCACCTGAGATCAATAGCAGTTTATTATAGCTAAGTACACATCACCTGATATCAATAGCTGTTTATTATAGCTAAGTACACATCACCTGAGATCAATAGCTGTTTATTATAGCTAAGTACACATCACCTGAGGTCAATAGCTGTTTATTATAGCTAATATAGTACACATTACCTGAGGTCAACAGCTGTCTTCAGTATAGATAAATACACATCTAATCAGTGTTTTGAAAGTCTGAGTGAGAGGAAGGCACTATTTGTAACCTTAAATTAAAATGTAGGAAGCAAACTTAAAAAAAAAAACAAAAATGGAAAAATTCTCAACTGAAAAGTGACAGGGCAAATTGAGTTTTAAGCTTTCTGCAGCATTTCGAGCATATTTTTCTTCAAGGATTTTATGATAAAATCATTACTCATATGTAATTTTCTGCATATATATATAATATTTAAATTTCAGTTGATAAATTGTGTAACTTTTTAATTGTTGTCTACATTTCATACAATATTTTTCACCATAATGATGAATATGACCTTACCTTTATGGTTAAGAATGTCCCTTCAGATAATCAGATAATAAAGAAATGATGTCATATTAAATTGTTGAATTTTTTGTTTTACTTGTATTTTGACTGAAATAAGTTTGAATTATTTTTCTTTTTATGTAGTTTCTTTGAACCCTTGCCTAAAGCGGATGTGATATTTGGAGTACGACACTTTGCAGGGAGAGTGATATATGACAGTAGTGACTTCTTGAATAGCAATCGCGATGTTTTATCCGATGATATCATCGCAGTGTTCTCAAAACAGAACTGCAACTTTGGATTTGTGTCTCATTTATTTTCTCAGGAATTAAAACAGATTTTCTCAGGTAAAGGAAGTCCCTCTTGAATGAGGCAGAGATGAGTCTGTTTATTTATTAATGCATGACACCCTGACACCTAACTCCATGCTATCTGATTCCATTTGACTGCAACAGCTATCCTGATGTAAGGATTATTCTTACAGTTTTCAGTCATTCCTTTTCAAAGCAACTATATACAGCTCCCTTCTGTGTAAGATAAGCCCCAGGAGTACCATGAGTAATTTGAAATGCCATGAATTGGATTTAGATAATGAATGACACATCAGTACTCTTGTAACTAATTCCTAAAACTTTTGGTGATGATTCATACATTATATGTGGTTTTTTTTAACTTATTATGTAATTATAATTTTATTATTTGTAGGGAATGGTACAGGACCTAAGGGTCTGAAGCTTAGAATCCTGCCAAACACAGCAGACTTAAGGTTATTATGTCAATCCCCTATTGACCTGATTAAATCAATTATTTAATCATTTTTTCCAATTACAAATAATGAATATTACACAGATAAATAACACTTTTACTCATATGAACTATAGTGTTATTATAAGTATTAATGAACTGTATCCTTATCCTTATGTGATACTTGGATGTAATTTTGTGTATATTAATATATACATACGTCATTTGTAGTCTAAACGGAATAAACAGTATTTACAATATGATATTAATTTTCTATTTTTCCACTTTTACAGCAGTGATGGTCAGCGTGGTACATTGTCTTCAGATTTTCAACATAAGATGGAAAAATTACTGAAAATATTATTGCATGCCAAACCCCATTTCATCCTATGTACAAAAGTAAGTTTCCAAGGATCTTGGGATAGTAAATTTGTAGGAATCGACAGAGATAAGCTCTTTAGGTGTCGCTTAATCTCAACAATTTTGAAATATATTTGTGTATGTGCATGTGTATGTGTGTGTGAAATATGCACAAAGGGGGATTTAATTTTAGTTTTTCATGGTTTTCTTTTTAGATTATTCTCTTTGATATATAGAAATAATCTTACTGTGTTTTGTTCTCATTTTGTTATCAATCACTCATATGATCACTTTGTAACAAATGTATGTCTAATATATTTTGATATAAATCAATTTACCCAATTTGCTAATTTTTCAGTCTAATGACCGAGGAGAGATGGATGTATTTGACAAAGATGTAGTAATCAGACAGTTGAGGTCATTACAGGTCATGGAGACAGTACAGCTTATGGCAGGAGGTCAGTTGTTAGGGAAGAAGGAGAAAAGGAATGAAAGTTATTAAAGGTCATAAAAATGAATGATTACAAATGAAGGCTAATTTGAGAGGAGAATAGATGAAGAAGATAGGATTAATACAATTATGAATTAAACAAGATAAGTTCAGTGGCTGGAAGAGGAGGGAAGGGTCAAGGTCATTACCAGTACTAGTCAGTAGTATTACAATTTAATGGAATTGGCTAATACCAAATGATACAGATTTATTTAGAAAAAAGAAAAGAACAAATAGAGACAGCTAGGTTATAAATGTCTCGGAATCACTTCATGTCAGCGTCAGTAAAAGGTGAAAAAAAGAGTTAGTAGTTTTAGAAGAGAGATGCTAGCAGAGTGTCATGAATCTGATGTTGATTCCAATTAAAAAATGGAGTTTATTGTAAAAATGTTGGGATTGAGGTCATGACAAGACACAGAGCTGCAGATTTATTTTAGTTAGCAGGTTGAGGATGTAGAATAATTTGTATCATAAGGCATACACCATGATACATTTCTATTACAGGAATTCCACACAGAATGAGATTCAAGGCATTTAACAATAGATACAGAATTTTTTGGAAAAAGCGAAAACCGTATCAACTACAGTCCCAGAAAGAACAAAGCAAGGTAACACAGCTACCTTTTTACTTTGCCAAACTAATCAAACCCATAAAGTGGATAGGCACATCATCTGATAAACTACCTACCTAGAAAGCTGAAACAAATATTTAATGGTTTTCTTGCTAGTACACTGTCGATACAAAATTATTCTATATTCGGAAATTAAAAGCTGCATGAGTTCCTGGATAGTAGTGAATTCAAGAGAGAGTGGATGAGCAGCGCCCTCACACAAACACTCACACTCATTTTACCACCAGTAACCCATTTAAATTTTCCCGGTAAATTTTAAGTCAAAATCAGCAAAGTGTCACATTATGCCCTTTAACCCTGTGATTTTTTTCCCAATTCATCTACATGAACACAATATGTATTACTTCTAAAATAATAAATGAGAGATTTTGATTCTAATTTTTACAGTTATAATTTATTGATTTATTGCATTGTATTGTATGTCTCAATATGAATAAAAAGCAAAATTTAGCTTGTTTTACTGTATTGAAATTTATGTATTGATGGTAAGTTTCTTCTTTTTTCATTAATCACAACCTAATTTCACACTTTTAATATCATAAAAGACCTTCACTTTCTAAATTATAGGTTTACATTGTAAGGATACAAGTTTATATATCTGGCATTTAATACACAACCACTACGTCTAAATGTGAAATATCATGCAATGCTTAATAAATTTATGATGATGAAAGTTTTGTACCTAGAGCATGTAGTCAATGTGTGACTTTGATGTGACAGGTGATATTAAACTGCTTCCTGAAAGCCATGGATGAAAGTAAGCTACCATATGTTAGTACACAATGGAATGTTGGAAAGAAACACATATTCTATAGGTATGAATTCAGTCAATATGTTATGAATGAATTTATATGTAAGATTTACTACAGCTGATCAAATAAACCATATTTTAATGAAAGTCTCTATGGAGACTTGAGTTATATTGGTTTAAACTTCCTTTAGCCAAAGACTCAAGAGAGTTATTGTGGTCACTCCTTGTCCAGCTTCTGTCCATATGTCCATTCAGCATAAACTTTTTATACTTTCAAACTCTTCAGAACCACAGAATGGATTCTGATGAAACTTTATAGGAATAAAGTCAATGTACTCAAGGTCTCTTACAAATTGTTTTTTGGCCAGATCAAAGGATGGATTCAGGTGAAGGCAAAATAGGCCAAGACGCATGGTAATATACTTTTTTTCAGAAGATATCATGAAGTTAAATTGGGAAAATAAAATTGAGAAAAAAAAATTGATTAAAACATGGAGAAGAAGAAAATTCATTTGATTGGAAGAATACAATTTTCAAAATCTTTACTAATACTATAAATAACCTACCTAATATCTGTTTTGCCTATGCCAACAAGTATCTTTAAAAGCATTGAGCACCTTTACTGACATGCCTAAAGTTGATACTCAAATTTTTTAGTCATTTGTAAGAAGTCAAAATTCAAGAAGCAAAATTAAAGAAGATATTTTAGAAACCTTATATTAAATCATTTGCTGAGTGTAATATGCTTTGTTATAAGTACTACAATTTGCTTTTTGTTTAGTTTAAGATAAATCATTCTATTACCTTTTATCTATAGTGAACAAACCAGACAGCATTTAGAGGCCATGAGGTCAGAGAAGATCACGAATGCAGCAGCAATAATCCAGGCTGCATGGAAAGGATATAAATGTCGAGCCAAATGGCTTGAAAAAAAGTCATGTGATCAGGATCAGAGGTCACAAGATCAGGACTCTACACACACTATCAAATCACATTCCACTTCAAGGTCAGTATCTCCATGTCACATTAACCTTACAATCTGACTAAACATTGACCTTAACTCCTCTGTACTGTACTTCTTATACTATACAGATAAAAATGAGTTAACCTTGACCTAAATTCCACTCTCTTAATTATACACCTTATACTATAGAGGTAATTAAGAATTAGTTAACAACTACTTTTAAATTAAATTGTGTATTTTCAATGAAACAAAAGAAAACATAAAGGCCTAAAATATTTATCGTTCTGAAAAATCAAAGGAACATAAAGGCGTAAAATATTTATTGTTCTGAAAAATCTCATCAACATAAATAAAACATAATTACTTTTGTCTTTGTAAATTTATATATATTTTTTTATCAAAGTGCAATTAACGTTTTCACAGATGTATTCAAATAACTCAAGTTTGAGTTTAAGATTTAAAAGAAATATCAGAACTGAGCATTGTATTGTTGTTTGTTTTAAAGGAAATCTTGGAAGCATAGAAGTAATGGAATGATTCAAAAAGATGATGATCTAGTCCTTAAAGTCTCCAAATATTACAATATAAATTTGGTAAGTGCACATAAAATACACCTCATATTTCTTCCTGTGACAGAGATACGCAATTGTCTTTCTTGTTGCCCATTCTGACAGGCAATAGGAGTTGCCTTTCTTAGTGGAACAGTAGTTAAAATTTTAGTGGTCTCTGTCAGGGAACAGGTGTTGGATTTCACGATGTCCTCTCTAATAAGAAATAGGATTAGTATTGGTTGTCTCTTGGTGGTCACGAAATATATGTATATGTGTACACGTAATTGAAGACAATAATCTCCTGTTTACTATATTACAGATATTATATGAACTTTTTTTCAAAAAGACTGTATATTTTACTGTTTCAGGCCAGCACCCCTTCTGTACCCCAAAAAAGAGACTATGCAGTATATGGGAATTCTCGACTCAGCTATCCACATTTCAGAATTATGAAGGATGATTTTCCCAGTAAGTAAATTACTTCCTAAATTGAAATGTAAGAAAAATATTTTAGCACAGGTCTGGATTAATTATGAAACAACTAGCTGTTAAGAATTCACTTTTAACAGGTTATCTAATCACTCAAATGAGTAACTATCTCTCTTTCAGTAATCAGTTTCTAGTGCTAAAAAATGAAATTTTGGAATTGTGATTTGAAATTCAAAAGGGTACATGTTTACAACATACTGAATATAGTTTACGAAACAAGTTGACATTTTTAACTTACTGTTTTGGAGTTTATACCTGCACAAATGTTGCAACTATAAACTCCAAAATGGTAAGTTGAAAAGATCAACTTCTTTTGTATTTTATGTTCAGTATATTATAAAAATGTGTCCTTTTAAGTTTAAGTCAAAATTTTGAAACTTTAATTTTTTAGTACTTGATTACTTCTGTTCATTCCTTGAAATTCACTCATTTACTGAAAACAGTGATAGTTACTCATCTGAATGATTATCTCTCAAATGAGAGGTTGCCCCCAACCTGTTTAAGTTACCAAAATATGTCAAGTAATTTGCAAAAGTAACCTTTTCAGTAAAATGTCAAGTATGAGGCCAACAGTTATATTGATAAATGTGCATGTACTTATATATAGACAGTATATCTTGATAGGTACACAAATTAGTTATTCTAACAGTGAAAATATTTCACCCATATTGTGCACATCTTGACCAAGCACTAAAAATCTCGGGCCACCTGTTACCGGTTGTCTGATCCTCATATAGTTTGGTCTCTCATTGATTCTGTGGGGAAAATACTTGAAGGAAACAAAAAGGGTGGTGGTGTAACACAAATGAGTTCTTAACTATAATTACCTGTCACTGGAAGTCAGACTATATCAGTCAGTGGTAAGATGTAACTGAAAAAGTTAATGTGTCTTGCTTCAAAAGAATTAAATTCAGAGAATATATGTTACCAAGTTGATCTCTTCATAAATGAAAATATATGTACATGAAGTATGATAAAAAAGTTCTCGTCCCAATATATGGTACTTTGATACAATAAATATGTATAAAATCCCAATCAAACCCTTACTCAATCATATTGAATATTTTTTGTTGGGAGAGTAGTATTTCAAAGCTGTTGATTATACAGGAAATACCACCAAAATTGGATCTATGTAAGAAGGGGATGACTAACAAGGAAATTCATGAGGACTGTATGACAACTATTGAGAAGGAGTCTCCTTCCTGTAGTACTGTTCAAAATAAGCTGCTGAATTTAGAAGAGGGAAGGAGAGCATTGAAGTTGATAAATGGTCTGGCGTCCTTAGTTGCAATGACAGCTGTGACAGCTTAAAGCTAGGCTCTTCCTCAGATTCCTTCAGATTTAGCCCCATCTGACTTCTATTTTTGCTCCCAGTATTTTAGAAGAAATGAGGGTGTTATGGATGCTATATATGAGTATTTAAGATATCCAGTATGAATATTTTGAATGAATTCAGAAATTGGAACAGAGATGGAGAAAGTGCATTAAGATGAAAGGAGATTATATTGACAAAGAATGACAGTTCTTTTAGTCCTGGCTATTCCTAAGTATAAGAGGCTGAGAACTTTTTGATCATACCTCGTACTTCTGTGGATTCATATTGGTATATCTATAATATGAATCTGGCTAAACCCTCGACTTTTAATTCAGAGGGTGAGAACTTTTTGATCATACCTCGTACTTCTGTGGATTTATATTGGTATATCTATAATGTGAATCTGGCTAAAACCTTGACTTTTCAGAGGGTGGTTCAGGAGTTGACATATTATGTAGGGGAGAAGAAGTTCATGTCGTAGGTCCATCTCTGAAGAGAGGTTACCTCACTGTCCGACAACGCAATGTAGTCAAAGATGTACCATATCATTTACTGGACATTAAGGTGAATTTATTTGTTTCTAACTGGTTACTTAATGTATAAAGAAAACTAACAGAAACAGTTATGTTTCAATGTTGTAAAGACATTTGTGAGAAAGTCAAGAATTTTTAAATAACTGCCTTAAGTTTCAACATGTGTATTTCAGTTTGTAATGAATTAAATCTTGAAGGAAAAGTCCTTCATATAGTAGACAGTTTTGTCTATTATCACCCTAAAGAAATCATTAAGAGGTACATAAACACATAGGTATTTGAAGCTCTGTAAGTCCACAATAAACATCTATTATGCCCCTATAGGTGTAAACACTTTTTTCTTTAGTGTTTACCCCAATAGGGGCATAATAGATGTTTGCTGTGGACTTGCAGAGCTTCATTAATACAGGTGCATAAACATTACTTTAGTTTCAACTTTTTTTTCACACTATTGTATGGTTTGAGACAATGTAATGATTCTTTTTTGTTGACTTCTCAATAAACGTAAGAATTACCCTTATCTTTCTTTATTCTATAGAATTTATTGTTTCATTAACATACAATTGAAAGATTTTAGATAAACTGTTTGTGCTTCTGCAAAATTTATGAACAGATTCAATATCATTGTTTTTCAGACAATACCTGAGCCAGAAGGAATGGACATCTGATATGATCTATAGAGAGCTTTGGCAGTGGTCAGGAAGTACAATAGATATGAATAGGACTGTAGGAAGCATTTTAAAAGTGGGGGGGGGGGCAACCCTTGAATTTTGTTTTCTTTTCTTAGTCCATGATTGGCTAGAAAAAAGTGGATATTGGGAAAGAGAGTATAAGAAAGAAAAAGTACACAGAGATAAACGAAATTTCATGAGATCAAAACATCGAAGTTAAGAAATACTATGATTATGTTTTACTTGATAAACAATTATATGACATAACACACATGCAATAATTAATCTTATTGATTATAGTTGTAACATTCCTCTGAAGGAAAAGTCAAAAGACATGAGAAACAACAGGGAATATGATTCTAATCATAATATTGAAAATAATTATGATAATTTTGAATAGAATTCAGCATGTATGAAGGCCACGGGGATGTGTAATAGCTTATTAACGCAATTTTAATGTATAGTCAAAATGATGAATTCAGCATACATGATATCTACATATTATCAATTTAATATTAACCAATATGTCAAATACATATGCATTATAGGGAGGAAATATACATTATTGTCAACTGGTGTATTCTATATTTATATGTTTGTCTCAATAAATTGTTTTGTTGAATATCAGTTGTTTTTTCATTTATTTTTTCTTTTTATATTAAGTTCCAGATTGGGTATATAAATGATGGAAATGAGAGCACATTGATTTATTTGATTTTATTGTCTTCAATTTGGTTAAGCAAAGGTACAATAATCTACATAAACTGTACAATCATTACTTGAATGTTCATGTATTGCTTTATATTTCACTTGGCATTATATTTCCGCTCTTTGATAATAGGCAGATGAGGAGCTATAAAAAGATTCAAGCAATAAAGTGTTCACATTTACATGTACCTCTATTGATTAGGCACTATATATTTTAGCCTTTATGTACTGGTAACACAATGTCAGCATACATAAATATAGGTTAATTCACTTTAAAACAATCAAAAAAGTATACAGTATGTATGTTAGGAAATAATTCCACTGGATCTTGCATTATTCCTGTATTGAAAAACGTTGTGTCTTATGAATTGTCCAAGGTTTTTAATCAGTTTCAATTCCTTTCGTTCTCAGAAGGGTGACCTCTCTTTTTTCAGCAAATTCTCAGTAAAGTAACACCCCTATGGTCGGATCTTGACCTGGGTATCCCAAAGTCTACTGAGTTCTTCAAACCAAAGACAACAGAGGTTTGAAAGCTAGTTGCAGTTGGATTCGTTCATTCAATTTCTATTTCCTTTTTTGAAAAGATCAATTTGCAAAACGTACAAATACATCAAATTACAAAGATAGATACTGTGACATGATAACATGCATATGTGAAAAGAATGTAGATAGTTTTAAGGTATAATTGCATATTACTGATCTATTGTATCAGTCCAGTACATAATATATATAGATATTTAATTGTATTGACACCATGGCAACCGTCATTCCATTATTTGTGTGGTTACCTGGTTTACGGGCCCACTGGGTTTATGTGCCAACCCTCAGAGATGTTAGAGCTGACACCATGATAATCGTCCGTACAGTACATGTATGTCTTTGCAATTTGCCCATTCATGAATTCGATACATGTCATAGATCTGTATCATTCCCTCTGTAAGAAAGTATGTTTTTAAATTGTTAATGTGCAAAAAATATGTGATGTCTGTTCAAGTTAAACCTGAGCGATTTTGGAGCTGACGCTATATCCCCGCCTTCTTTTTTTTAATTAAAACCTTTTTTATTCGTCCCCAAAGTACACGTTGCTTGCATATTGATCATCCACGAGATCAGTATACATTTAAGATCTACATGATGACCAACATGAACCGTGAATAACATGCAAAGATGCCATATCGTGCAGAGAAATTGAAAGCAGGGAAGACCGCTTTCTGTATATATGTATATGTATTCAATGGTACCTTTCTAATTGTACGTTAAAAAGATAAATGTAGAAATTAACTATAGATTTAGTATTATAATAGGTCCACCTTTCTCAAGAGAAATAAAATCCTCACTTTTAATCTGTCACTATTTTCACAAAAACACTTACGACTAATATTTTCTTACGAAGAAACTTAAGAACTCGTTCCGTATCACAAAAAACTTCCGAGCTTCGTAAGTCAAATATTGTAAGTAACTTTTCAACTGATTAAAACAAAGTATAAAATTTTGTCGTAAATTGAAAGTTACAATAAACAAAGATGGTTGCGTGGGGGTTTTTTTTCATGAAGATCGAGGAACGCATTCGTGAAAGGACTTAAGAATTCACTTACGAAGTTTGCAAGTTAAAAACCTTACGACAATTCTTTCAAAAGTAATCACATCAAAGAAATAACAATCGATTGTTGCTTTAACATGAAAAAAGACTGGATTCGATCACATTTTCAAAGTTCAAGGTCACATGGCATATACATAATTTTTGTCCAGTTAACACGGTGTGCAGGCTTTTGGTTACATGGTTGATACATTAGAACTGTTATTCATAAGAAAAAATCTTCTCTTTTTTCCCTGCATCTTTCATATTTAGAAAATATTCGCAAACATCAACTGCTTTGCCAAAAAGGTTTCATCATATATATCAGCATAAAATTCACAGTGAACTAAAACGTGACCTTTATCATCAATATGAGCGTTATGGCAGAGTTGACGCCGCCAGCTGTGTATTTAAAGAAACTTTTGGCCTTGCGTTCCTACCAGTTTCGATGGCAACTTCAGCGATCCACTTCTTATACATGTATCTAATGAAATTCTTCTAAAAGCGGGTTATTTAACAATTTTCATACTAAAGGCGCACTATACTCACCAAGTTTCCTGCTACATGTATTCCATTATTAGGATTATTCAAAGCAAAAATTTACGAAATATTCATACGTCATGACATGTGACTAAATTATGTATTGTATGAAAAAAATCTCGGAAATGCACAGGACGTTTCAAGAGCCAAAATAACAAATTGGCCGGAAACTGGTCATAACGAGGAACTGGTCGTCGACCAGTACAGGAAGAAGACTATGTGAACTGCAGATTACGGCAAATGTACACTGCCTATATATATAACTTCACCATTTACTTTTTTCTGTCATTATGTTCAGCTGGCCACTGTTTAAAATTATCTCTCACAATGTGATTTCGTTTTATCAAAAACAGAGATATGTCAAAACCAGTTTGGTATTTGCATTTTCATTTCCGTTTATAGGCCTATTATCGACAAGATTGTCTTTTTCTGACAATTTTTCATAAGGTTAAAATATGCCATGAATTTATTACGGATGTTGGCTCCTTTCATTTTTGAATCCACCGCGCAACGCGAACTACCGTAAATAGGTTCGTTGGTCGTTAATTTTAAATGATCAAAGATAGGTAATATTTCCTTAAATTTCCATGGAAAATATCCCTACCCCTTTCTGATCCCAAAATTTTCGAAGTTCAGAGTTTAGAATTAATATGAAGTTTATTTCCATACATTTTGAAGCCTAACAATTGCATTTATAAAGGTTTTATGAAACTGACATTACTCTGACCCAAAGGAGCGAACATCCTTAAATCTTCTGAAACTTCATATATTGTATTCTGCTATATAAAGAGCTTATAATAATATCTGTGTACTACGATCAGCTGATTTGTATCACATTTATACAACCCACAGGCGGATCTAGAAAGTTTTGGAATAAAAGGGAGTTACAGCCTCCCATGACTAAGTTTTGGCATTATTCGGTCCGGAAAGGGGGTTGCAGCCCCTATGAATTGTAGAAAATGACCTTTTTGTAAGGTATTCCGACCAAAGGAGGGGGTGCAACCCTTGTATACCCTTCCCGTTCCCCTCTAAATCCACCAATAGACCCTTTCGACGTTACTGCGGGACTAACATTTTGATTGGCAAATGATAAGGTTTCCCATAAACATTTTGACGTCAAAATTAAAAAAATAAAAATGACTGTCCCTGACGTTCTATTGCAGGAACGGCTATCGTTTTGCCAACCAAAATGTTAGTCCCGTTGTACTTAGTGTCGAAAGGGTCTGTTCATCCCATGTCTCTACGTGTATCTAAACTGACTGGGAAATTTTTTAACCTTAAAATATTGACAGGCTTTATTTTGAATCGATTTAACTAGTTTCTTTACATTCCCTTTGTCTCATTTTGCCGATGACACCATAGTACCGTAACAGAACTGGTAGCACCATCGAGTAGTATAGCTTTTTGGGTACATGTCTTAAGAAAACACACCACATGTCAAATATAATTTGTGTACAGTGTTGACAACACTCGACTTGCAGATATAGACATTTCCTTCATGATGAAGCGGTTCCCAGTCTACATGTTGAATAATTTTAAAGGCTTTTCTAAATTACAGCCGGTCAAAAACAAGGTATGTAATCAATACATGAGAATCAAGATTTAAGCTACCTGTATCATATTGCCCTATGAGGCTTAAATTTCATCTTGACTGCCACATGAAGCCGGTATAACTGACGCTCAAGATCTACAAATCTACACAAGGACCTATAAACAATAGATCCATGATTAAATCAGAGACACTTACCAGGGTCTCACCTACAGTCACATATAAACCTTGAAATACTTGAGAAAATTCAAAAGGATATGCCCCCCTTTCATTTATCCCCCGAGGAGTACAAGATATGACCCCTTTGTATAAACCTTTATAGACATAAAGTTGGCAAGAAAATGAGATAAAAACTAGCTTTAGTGCACGCTCCAAAGTTTCATAATTTTATTGATATCAACTCAATGCGTTTAGGTAAACCTCGAAACATGTGAGAAAATGGGTCATACAGGTCTCAATATAGACGAAATACGCGAGAGGTCAGCTCTTCGAAACACTCTACTTTAAATTGGAATTTCCAAACCATTTTTCACAAACTATTCAGAGATAACATGTGATACTGGTATTAAAAATTAATTTAACATCTTCAGTATAAATGCAACATATTTAAGATGGATGTTAAGAGGATTTGATTATGTTGAATTGTCACAGTTTAGCCAGGTAGTACGTAGTACATTGCCATTGCTTTCTTGTTAAGTCTCGTCACAGATGCAACGCGATAGTCATGCGCGGATACAGAGGGGGGGGGGGTACCGGGGGTCTGAACCCCCCCCCCCCCGGCAACCGAAAATTTTACCTAAAAAGGTAATATTTGGGCATTTTGGGGGTTGGACCCCCCTCGTCTAAGAGAAAAATTTACCTTTTTCTGTTGGACCCCCTCTGACAAAAATTTCTGGATCCGCGCATGATAGTTCAGTAAGATTTCCCTTCTTGCTCTAGGCCTACACAAAAAGAAGAAGGAGAAGAAGAAGAAGAAAGAAAGAGAAGATTTTCTTTTATCAAATAAAGACTTAAAGCACTGAGAGGCATATATTATACTTCTCTGAAAGTAGTTGACCTACTGTATGTCTCTAAACACTGTTTTTAAGCCGGTCTGGCCTATTCTTCCATTACGAAGTGTACTCATAAATGAGTGTCATACTTCATGTGGCAGTCAAGATAAAAGCCTCAGAAGGCAAAAAAAAAAAAAAAAAAAAAAAAAAAAAAAAAAAAGGTTTTAGATGGTGCATGAGTGAGGTACATGGAAGTTTAGTGTGTGCTCGGGTTTATTAGGTTTCTGGGTCTGGACCCCTTTTCGCGTTGCGCTAGTTAGAAGGCCCGGTTAGTTGTGTGAAAAGGTCAGGGTGTTACAATTAAAACAATAAAATCTTAATTCCTCACTCTGTACTAAACTTAGCTGGTGGTAAGTTGCTGAGTGCTGTCCGGTACTCCTCCAAAGAACAGGATGATGTTACTGATGATGGTAGTTTATTCCAATCCCTGATGGTGCGTGGGAAGAAAGAGAACCGGTATACATTCCTCCTTGTTGTTGGTATTCGGATAGTGTGCTTTCCCCTGGTTCTGATGTCAGTCTGGATGAGATACTGCTCTGCTGGGATGGCCACTAGGTTGTGCTTGATCTTGAAGAACAGTAGAAGGTGGATCCTTACTCTTCTTATCTGTAGTGGTTCCCATCCTAACGAGTTGACCATGTTGGTGACACTGCCTGGTGTCCTGTCCCAGTAATTTCTTTTGGCAAAACGTGCAGCTCTTCGTTGGACTTTCTCTATCTGGTTGATCTGTCCGACGGAGTGTGGGTCCCAGATAGAGGCAGCATATTCCAGGGTTGGACGTACATAGCCTAGTGGATAAGGTGCTCGGCTCGTGACCGATAGTTACTGGGTTCGACTCCCGCTCTTGTGTTCTGTCTTTCGGATGAGACAGTAAAAACCTAGCCTCCGAGGTTCTGTGTCTTGTTGATAAGTCCTTGGTTTCACGGTAGGCGTGGCACTTTTAAAAGATCTCTCACTACGTCGGGTGAGTCCGTTGCAAAGGTCTAGATTAGTATGCATCAGACAGATGCCGTTGCCATATACGTGAAATAATCGTGGAGTGACGTAAAACAGTATTCAATCAATTAATCTGAACACGATTTTTTTAAAAAGGGAAGATTATTTGATGAAATGTTTTTGAATTTACCGCCATGAAAGTGGTTACGCCGTCATAGCCTCTAACTTTTTAATGGCCAAACTATTGCTAAGGCACTCATATTCCATAATAATAAATAGTCATAATAAATAATACTAATCAATTGTAATAAAAGACGTTGTACTTAAATAAACGCTTATTATGTTAATATTTACTTTGAGAGATTAGTCAATTTTCCACCGAAAGGACCCGGATGAAAACCACCATCACTGAGAAATAACACGAATATTTACGATTGTTTCAGGAAGTTTACATACTAAACAGTAAATGTCAGTTTTTCGGGATTCGTAAGAAATACAGTTTCTAGCTGTCATGGCAGTAGACTTCGACCCAGATGACAAATACAGGTAAAATATGCTCGAAAGCAGATGTCCTTATCAAATAGTGACTCACTGATCCCTTCTTAAGATCCAAACTGCTGAAGTCCAAAGACTAAAATAAACTGTAACATAATGATTTAACCCTTCTAAGTATTACACTACAGTAGACCTGGAATAGCTTTTATGAAAATATAAAGTGTTGTATAATCATCTGCTTCAGCAGCAACAACAATAAAAAAAAATGTACCCAGAAAACCCAATGAATGGCCAATGTCAGTGTTGTGTTTCTCATTGGTTCCACTTCTGACAAAATGGGCATTGAATTACCGAATTGGCAGAGAAATTTTCAAACTAGTACTTACTTATGCAATATAGAATGCATGTATTCATTTATGGTTTCAAAGCAGAACAATGAATTACCTAATCAGCGCTGAATTACCGAATCAGCGGGTGAATTACCGAATCGGCACATACATGTATAATACGGTGGGACTAAAGGCCGAACCTAACGAACAAGCTTTATTTAAGCTATGTTGGGATATGTTTGATTGATTTTTATGTTTATTTATGTAATAAGGTCATATCTAATCATTTCGACACCCAAAAATAAAAAATAGACCATAGTCCATATTCAGTGAAATATAGCTTTATCACTTGTCGAACCTAACGAACGTGTAAGTTGAGCTGGGTACCATATTGAACCTAAGTTTTATTTAAGCTTTTTCTGAATATATTTAATTGGTTTTAATGTTGCATTATGTAATAAGGGCATATCTAATTTCTACACCCCAAAATAAAATATATACCATATTTACTGAAACAGGGTTCTCACTAGGGTTCTGAAATGGTGAGTCCTGGGACTCACCACTTTTGAAAATGGTGAGTCCCACCAAAATTTGGTGAGTCCCAATCTAAAAATGATGAGTCCCGAAGTAAACTTCAATATATATAGTTTTTTTGTCTCTTGATAGTTGTATATGTATATTATCTGTCTTTCGTGCTAATTATGAGAATTAAATGTCAATAAATTTTATAGTTTTGTTGTTTAAGCATGAAAAGCAGATAATGTGCACATGATGTGTTCAAAACTCAATGTGTTCTACAATATCTCTTCTGTTAACTTCAACATAAGTGTGACACCACCCGAACAGACTGCTAAGTGCTGGGCATAAAATGAAAAGATTCCTTTGTTTAATTATTTATTTCTTTGTAACAATCACATAAAATGATAATTTATTAATCATGTTATAAACTGTCAAGCACTGTATCATATATAACAAAAGAAGTTTTAAGGTATAAGCACTACAAATAATTCTTATGGAAAATCAAGCACTATCATACATTATATTATACATTATATACAGTAAATAATCAAATCACATCATATCATAGCACATTGTTCACTTCCTACGGCTATGCATGTCCATGAACTTCAGGGATTTCTCGGTGTTGAATTCACAGAGTGGTGGTCCGGCTTGCTGGATCTGCATCAGCTTGGTGGGTAGGTGGGTTGGGTTGTTGATCTGTGAGTTGAGGACCTCATCGCCGTGTGTAAGGATTGAGTGGTCAGCAGGCATGTTGGCATTAATAAATTTACCGATTGTAACCCAAATTATGTTTGACCCAAGCCGTCGTTGCAATTTTGCAGTAACTGCTAATTTTAATAATCAGAAACATATATACACATATATCTCTGTAATAATGACCTGTACAGACCGCCGAAGTCTTTAAGTATCATTAATATATTTAAGTGCGTTGAACTTAATTAATAGTATGGCAATTTCAGGTTCAAATAAATCATTACGTATTCTGATGGCTAAACACATGCTTTTGTCCACTATTCTGAGATTTTTTAAACCCCCTATCAACTATAACTCATAAAACAAATCATCTTGTGTAGATGACCCTGAAATGTCAACACATTCAATTTTTTTGTCCAGCGCGTGCCGATTAGACAGTGGCAATCCAGGATATAGAGAACATGCTAACATTTGCACTGTTTACATCTGTAAAGACATCGCAATTTCATAAAGATTTTCATCACTAGTGAAACTTACTGTGAAAAGAGACTCGTAATTCTTTTTTAAATATCCGTGGCAGATCCAGGATTTCCGAAAAGGGGGACCCAAATGGGTATTAGCCAAACTTCTCAGTCATTTTGGTGCAAAATCTGGATTTTTACAAGTAAATATGTGACCAAAAGGGGGAGGGGCCGCCCCCCTCTAAATCCGCTACTGAATACAATGAAGTGGTGTTTGAATCAACATGCCATTTTAGACATTTGGTTTGGTATTAAATTTGTGATAGATTTCTGAAATTCCCGCCTATACATGTACAATGAGGTCTTTGATTCACCCTTATTCACTGTTAGTTCTACAATTAGTGCGTTCAACTGTCCGCCAGCAGCATCATGGGCATGTAATAGGGTTGAGTGGACAATTTATACTGCCGCCGACGGACTGCCCGAAGCGTTATCTCCCGCGGTTAATACAAATCAATCAATACACGGCTTACTCGGCGACACAGCACAATGTCATAACTTTATTAGCCGCGTACGTGGGTAACAGGGACGCGTCCCGGGGACTCACCACTTTTGAAAATCGTGCGTCCCTGCTGATTTTGATGCGTCAGGGACGCAAATACGCGCGTTAACGAGATCCCTGCTGAAATATACATTTATCACTTGTTGAACATAGAGTACATGTCGGTCGGTGCCATCTTGGAATCAAGAAGAGTGTTGACAGTCATCTGTTATTTAAATGAATATTTCACGTATTAATATAAATCTAATAAGAATTTTATTCTTATTGTTAATTTAAAATATTGTAAGGAAATGGCAATATTCAAAGAGTGTTGGATAAAATCATGAATTAATTCGAGATATACCTTTCTGTAAATATACACATGTGGCGCGAAAATTGAACTTGACGATTCTGTTAGTCAATACTGGAGGCGTATTCATTAAAAGCGAAAATTTAAAATGATATTAATGAAAAATAATTGCGTCATAAGACATAAAATATGCCATTAGTACTGTCATATGGTTGTATATTCCAGCTCGGATGGAGCATCTCTTTATTTATTTAGTTCAAGAGGGGGTGCAGTGGTGCTGATAGTGGTTTATCAAAAGATAGTATTAATTATTTTAACAACAGACATATATATATATATTTATTTTATATCATGTATATATATCTGTTTTACAATGATTTATGTATGTTATCAACGGCGGTTCCAGCACCCCTGTTGTTGAGAAAAAAAGGGGGAGGGGTGTTCGAGGGTGCCTTTTCTTCTCTCAAATTTTTACCAAAATATGCTCAAATATATAGGGTTCTTGGTAAAAATTTTGGGTCACAACCAAGTGGGGGGGGAGGGCTTCCACACATTTGGATCTGCCACTGGTTATCATTCTTTCATCGTATATAATGATTTAGGATACCGTATATACTCGCATATAAGTCGACCTGCGTATAAGTCGGGAGGGGGGGGGGGGTGGGTGGGTGGGTGGGTTACGTTTTGGAGCTCAAATTCTGGGATTTGCCGTTGACCCGCATATAAGTCGGTTGGAATTTTTGAGTGAACAGAGCCTGTATATGTTAACCGACATTCATTCATAGAAATGTATACAAAGGTTTTGGAGAATTTTTCCGCTCTGATGATCGTGCGTAATCACACTACGGGAATTTAATTGACACATTCAATAGAGGGGCATTTAAAACGTGACATATAAAAGATGTATTTATTTAAGATAAAACGATCTACCTGGTGTTACTTCATAGCTTAAATGACTACTATTCGAATAATTTGGTAGCCGTGAAAACGGCTGTTTTTTGTGGCCGTGAAAACGATCGTGGTTTCATTGCTTGTTGGTTTAACTATTAAGTAATTAACTCATTAACGCAGTGAAACCCTACTATGAATCGGTGAATGATACCCGACAAAGACTCTTTTACCACACCAACAAACCTACCGATATCATTAACATACTTCTAGTGTCGGACCGTTATTTAATCAATGGCCATCACGTCACGGCTCACTAAACCTGTAGACGCACTGCAGCGGATTTGTTTTACCTTTTGTAATGGATAATTCAACAACAAATAAGCGATATATTACGGCTTTTTAGTACAGAATCTGTTGGTCACAAAATTTTATTGTCATAGAATCGTACTTTAAAGTAGTACGGACCGGGAATTTTACCAACATTATCTATCATGTCTAATGTCTTCATTATCTGATAATAAATGGGAAAGTTTGGCTTCAGTCCAAGGTCGGATTTTTTTCTCTCCGTCAGTATCTCGCATATAAGTCGGTAGTGCTTTTCGACCACGATTTTTTACTCCCAAAAAACCGACTTATATGCGAGTAAATACGGTACTTTTGCTTTTTAGATATTCTTTTTTATTTTCTTAGGTACACATTTTTACTCTACATGAATGTTAATTTTTTATATATAGATCTGGCTTTTGTTTAAATCTTTATATTTTTTCAGTAAAGTCTAAAGAGAAATATTGAATTAATCTGAGATGTTAAATATTGTTACAGTAACTCATTGAAGATATTTCATGACATTTTGAAGGATATACTTTGTGATGATATTGAGGGTTACAGCTCTGGCTACTTTTCTAGAGATTGGGATGGCCCTTCAAATAGCCGTTTATTCAGATATCTTTTTATTCAAAGATATTCTACTTTGAAAATAATGGGAAATTAAACCATGCTTATACCTATGTCAAAAAACTGATTCAAATCTTGCACCATGTGTATGAATTTACAAAAGATCCATCTCGAATTAATTAATGATTTTATCAGACAAATATCCAAACTTGCTTTTTTCTTTCCAATAATTTTTGAATTAACGATATGAACGAAACTTTAAGTATATAAAATATTGGAAAAAATGTTTGGTAAATGATTGTCAACATTTTTCTTGATTCCAAGATGGCACCGACGGACATGTACTCTATGTTTGACAAGTGTTAAAGGTTTATTTCAGTTAATATTTTACATATTTTATTTCGGGGTCTAGAATTGGTTATATATGCTCTCATCACATAAAGTAACATTAAAATCAATTAAATATATTCAGAAATAGGGTGAATAAAGCTTAGGTTCAACACGGTACCTGGTTCGTTGGTTGGTTGGTTGATTGGTGTTTTACGTCGCTTTCAACAATATTTCAGTTATATCGCGACATGGAAGCAGGAGGTTACCAACCTCTTAAACATAGTGGCGCGACCCGGGAATCGAACCCGGATCGTCGGCGCCGCAAGCCAAGCGCTTAACCACTACACCACGCCTGCCCCCTACCCGGTTCGTCTCGACACGTTCTATCGTTAGGTTTAACAAGAAAAAAGAGGAGTTACTGGCTCAGTTATGTGGCAGAAGTCACCATAGAGCTATACAGTACATGAATATAAATAATATACTATAACATATATCACATTACAAAAATATTTGATTGTAGTGCAATTACGATACCGACTTAGGACGGTCATTTAATTTGACAAAAGCCAAACAAATGGTGTGGTTAACCGGTTTACGGGCCCACCTTCCCACTCACCGTAACAGCAGAACAATCAAAGGACTTACATTTAAAAATTTATAAATAATCCTCCATGTAAAGAACAAGGGTCAACAGGTATCGCATATTGAGAGGTCATAAAAATATAAACACGTAAGGTATTGTAAAATACATAATGGTATAAAAATATATGCGACATCAACATGATAAACCGTGCTCTGCCAGTCTGAAAGCGAGCTAAGACCCTAGATCTGTAGGAGTCCCGACTAACAGTCAGAGGGGACGAGGTTCAGGACCATGTCTCCTCTGAAAGAGGTTTGGACAAGGCCCGTCATATAGTCCCCACCGCCCTGTTAGTCAGCGTGCAACGTTCAAGTAAAAGTCTGCATAAAGCTGTAGAGGGGCCAAATACAAGACCTATAGTCTTTTTGATGATCTCAATATCATATTGTCTATTTATAAGACGTTTGATTATTTTATTACATGATAAAATAACGTTATCGGAGCCTTTTACTTTCCTTAGTTTATATACGAGATCACCGTAAAAATAAGGATGGGAAATTCCATTGGATACATACTGTTGAAAGGAAATATTTCCAAATTTAGATAGAAGTTCTGAATAAGATCTGAAGAATTTGCCGAATGTTTTTCTTAGCTTGTGATATCTGTAACCCTGAGTTAAAAGTTTAGTAGTAATTTGTAAATTTCGTTTATGAAAGTCCAAAACATCGGTG
Organism: Pteria penguin; assembly: GCA_035048485.1. NCBI lineage: Eukaryota > Metazoa > Mollusca > Bivalvia > Pterioida > Pteriidae > Pteria > Pteria penguin. The sequence goes on along the minus strand of CM068591.1, from coordinate 13,023,997 downwards.
CAGCCTCTGACAAATCGAACTAATTGAGATATATAGATACCATATGATGGGAGTCGAGGGACATCGCCATCCAAGTAAGGGAAATTTACAATAGGAAATCCAAAATCCTCACGTTTATCATAAATATTAGTATATATTAGGTGGTTGATAATTTTGATGTTTAAATCTAAGAAAGGTGTAGATTTATCTCAAGTATTAGCTTTATTCAATGTGAGCTCTGGTGGATAAATTTCTGATATAAATTGTTCGAATTCAGGGTTGTCGATAACCAAAATATCATCCAGATATCTACAAGTATTATTGAATTTGTCAATGAGGTCAAAACGTTTTGATTTTTGAAGAGAAACAATAAAATCCCTCTCATAACAATAAAGAAATAAATCTGCTATCAGAGGCGCGCAGTTAGTACCCATAGGAATCCCAACTATTTGTTGATATATCTTGCCATCAAATTGCACAAAAATATTATTCATGAGAAAATCTAGTGCTTTACAAGTAATAAAGTTGTATTTCAATCAATATAGCATATTGTTTATTTTGGAATATAGAAATGATTAGATATGACCTCATTGCATCAATAATCATAAAAATCAATTAAATATATTTAAAAATAGCTTAGGTTCAGCTAGGTTTGGCACGTTCATTAGATTTTGCCTTTAGTCCCACCCCATATAATAGCAATATATGTTATTTTACATTCATTATATTCTTAATATAACTATATGAATGCAATTTAATAAAGTAATTTAGATTTCATAATTTTATTATAGCTCGAATTCAATGTGCTTCGATTACGAAATGGACGCTGATAAGAACTTTATATGCTATTGAATGCAATTTATGTTAACAAAGTAATTTCAATATTTCATAGCTTTAATATTTTTAGAATTCAATCTGCTGTTCTGCAGTTTATGTCACTAATAGAAGAAGGGGATGTATTTAACACATTATAGGTTCCATGAGAAGAGTACATCCAAGAATTTCAATTATAAAAGTGTTTCTATTTAAAAATTAATTATTTCCAGTGGAAACTCTCTTCTTTGATAAAAAAAAATGCTTTGAGGATGTGACTGAATCTACCCCCATGACATTGTACTTATTTTGAAAGGGTCTACTGGTAGTGGTAGCATGTCTTGAAGAGATCCCAAGAGGAGATGCAAACAGTTAATAAAACTGGAGTGTATAATGAACATATGTGCATTCATTGAAAGTTTGACTAATAGTAATAGCTAGACAAATGTGACTACCAGATGGACAGACAGACAGATACCTTGACAGAGTTATCCGCATGTGTTGCTATGCTATGCATGCCTCTGGTGTGAATGCTTGCATAAGAAAAAATGTTCCTGAGTACACATGTACATGTTTTTTTCTGTGTACAGCAGAACAGAACACTCAAGGTCATATGGCATATCGAGAACATTTTTATACATAGAATAAACATGCATTCGGAAGTATGGAAAGGACATGAGGAAATACATACATACATACAGACAGACTGACGAACAGGGTGTTTCCAGTATATCTCCTGACTTTGTTTGCAGAGGGTACCGGTATAATGGCAATATCAAGGGAGAGCCCACTCCAACTGTTAGATTTGCATGTAGGCCTACTAGGAGATCATGATTAAACATATCCCCTTCGCATGCTTTCTGCATATTCGATCTAGAAAGTCTGAATCTAAGAAACTTTTGCAAAAGTGAAGCATATAGGTATCCTCTGGAGTATCTTTGGACTGTACATGTGTATGACTAGTAATTATCATATCTATATCATTAGTATTTGCATGTAACTATATTACCCCAGTATGATCCAAAACTTAAGATTTTGCTTTTATAAGTGCTGATTTAGTAATTCATATGCTAATTTGGTGATTCAGCAAAGAAGTTTTCTTTAGTGCTGCTTCAAAGTCAAATGTTGAGAGCACAGTTGCATTGCTGTGATAAGTATGTAATTGTATTAATAAAATTTAATTTAAAAGAATGTATTATTTAATTATTATCATCATTATTTTGTAAAGTTCTGAACATATCAATATTTTTGAAAGTGTAAAACTTGGATTTTTGGTTCTGACAGGTTCCAGTATATGTGATATATGTAGACCTTGGCAAAACAGTTATACCATTTTTTTTTTTTTGACTCCATTAATTCATTGCCAGTAAAACCTCTGTTTCCAGCCATTTTTATACGCCCGTCTTAAGACGGGGCATATTATGTTATTGCGTTGTCCGTCCGGCGTCCGGGATAAACTACTTCTTCCCCTGTGCATAGATTTCAATAATATTTCACAGAATTGTTACTTAGGACCCAAGGGTGTGTCATGACCTTGACCCAAGGTCATAGGTCAAAGTTCAAGGTCACAACATGCAAAGTGAGTAAAACCTTGTGTGGGCCATAACTTCTTCCCTTGTGCATGGATTTCACTAATATTTCACAGAATTGTTACTTAGGACCCAAAGGTGTGTTATGACCTTGACCAAAGGTCATAGGTCAAAGGTCAAGGTCACTACATGCAAAGTGAGTAAAACCTTGTCAGGACCATAACTTGTTTCCATGTGCATGGATTTCAGTAATATTTCACAGAATTGTTACTTAGGACCCAAAGGTGTGTCAAGACTTTGACCTGGTGTCATGTCAAAGGTCAAGGTCACAACATGCAAAGTGAGTAAAATCTTGTTCACGCCATTACTTCTTCGCCTCTGCATGGATTTCTAGAATATTTTACAGAATTGTTACACTTGACCCAATGTCATAGGTCAGAGGTCAATGTCACAACATGCAAAGTTAGTAAAACCTTGTCCAGGACATTACTTATTACCTGTGCATGGATTTCAATAATATTTTACAGAATTGTTACACTTGACCCAAGGTCATAGGTCAAAGGTCAAGGTCACAACATGCAAAGTGAGTAAAACCTTGTTCGGGCCATAACTTCTTCCCCTGTGCATAGATTTCAATAATATTTCACAGAATTGATACTTAGGGCCCAAGGGTGTGTTATGACCTTGATTGTCAAAGGTCAAGTTCACAACATGCAAAGTGAGTAAAACCTTGTTCGGGCCATAACTTCTTCCCCTGTGCATGGATTTCAATAATTTTTCACAAAATTGTTACTTAGGACCCAAGGGCATCTCATGACCTTGACCCAAGGTGATAGGTCAGAGGTCAAGGTCACATCATGCAAAGTGAATAAAACTTTGGTAGTATGATAAGATGCTATGGAGATGCTATGTAACGTGATAACTCAAGTAAACCTCTGTTGTTTTTCATGAAACTTATACAGAATGCTTAAATAGTGTAGGGGAAGCCACTTTTTAGTTTTGAAAAAATTCCACTTTGTTGTTACAGAGTTATGGGACTTGGATCCCTCTTTTTGGATTTCAGTATTTCATAAAAGTATTACCAAATAGAACCATGTTTGGGGGTAATAAAACCATACGTTCACATTGATCCCCTCCAAAGTAAGCGACGGGCGTGTTATGCCACGCTAGCGATACTCTTGTTATTACTTGTAATTTTATACCCATGGTAATGTGTGCAAGTCTGAACCAATCAAATGGTGTTGATGTATGTTGATTCCCGAATTAAACGTTTTATAAGACTGTACATGTATCTCCTGTGCACTTAAAACTACACTGTATTTCCTCTGAGGTACCGTTTAATACAATAAACATGAACAGTAGGGTTAAGTTAAATAGCTGGTCAGGTGAGATAATTTCTGAAAAGTTTATTGAAGACAATCTGCCAACTTCAAATGTAATAGAACCAAGGCAAAACTAAAGACATATTACTGTTAATAACAGCAATGTTGCAGATTTTAAGGGATGTCACTTTTCAGTTTTTCCAAAAAAGGAATGTGCGCATAATGTGGAAAGCGACTTTGGTATCATGTCTAGCAGCCTTGGGAGAAAGCTGATGTACCAGTAATCTTTTTTGCTTTCAGTTAACTTAAGTACAATTCAGGTGTTCTTAGTGCAGGTTTTAAATTAGTTATTGTTTTATGCAAAGATGTGAAATAGCAAAGAAAAATTTACATATGAATTCTTAATATGTTGTGTGATTTTCCACATGTTTGAATGTTTTTTCTTTTAATCCTGGTAATCCATAATAGATGTATGGATTAAAACTCTTCAAATCTTTCTTTTCTTATTTGCAGTTGGTACTTTGGTCCACTTTCCCGGGAAGAGGCAAATGATATCTTAATACCAGAAAAGGAAGGGGGAGTGTTTCTAGTGAGAGAGAGCAAGTCAATTCCTGGCGATTATGTGTTATGTGTCAAGTAAGTTTATGATTATCTTCAAATAGACATATCAGATAATTTACTGATGATCCTCCATATACATGTATATATGTTAATTGTTGTTCATTATTACATATATATGTATCATCCTATTGTTATGTATGCACAAAAGCATTGTGAAGGTCTCTGTAAAGACTAATATGAAATTCCTCTCAGTAGAGATAGTCAGAGTGATAGAGCTTCATAGAAATAAATCAAGTACCTTATCATTATGAGTGCATTTGAAAACCTTGGCAGACCTGATGTAATGATTTTGATAGCATTTAGATGGTGGTGATTGCCAGATTGCACCACTTTGTTTAACACTAAAAGAATGGTAACATGTACATGTACAGTACCTCCTACTTCAGTGTTAATTTATTTTTGAAAAATGTTGAAAGTGACATAATCAAAACTCCAAGCATTATTTTGACATCAGAGGGTTGTTGTTAAGACTTACTTTACTTAAATTTACAACGAACGTTAGTCATCGCCGCCTAGAATTTCCTGTATGAAAATTTTTTCATGGCAGGAGTTATGGTGGTTGATTTTTTATTTTACTACAGGACATGTAAATATGCAATGTGTGCGAAACTTGCCTCTGTTTTACAGGACATTTGTGTAGTATTACTAGTAAGGCATCATATTTCAATTAAATAGTAGTCAAAGTTTTACTAGACCGATCAACTTTTACCAAATATTTGTGTCGGTCTGGTGAGTTTCACAAGGACTGCATGTATTTTAAATGTATGTGATCAAATACATGTATGTTTTGTTTGTTGATCCAGGCACCTTTCGGTCATGAGCCAAGCATCTAATCAGATGAGCTATATGGCTTTATGTAATTAGAATTTAAACATAATGACTTATACTAGCTATCAGGTGCAGATCTAGCGGGAGGAGGGGGGCAAATACAGGGATTTGGATAACCACATGAACTGCGTCAGAGTCACATTAGTCATAAAAATGGTGCATTCCTCGCCATCTAGCTGTGCCTCAAGCGCACATTAATTTTTGAGTGAAATAATGGCTCCGTTTTAATCAGTATCGATATTTTTCTAGTTTCTGTTCTGTGTCTGTTTGTGTCATTGATAAGTCTGAATTGCTTCGATTGCACATTTGAGTAAGCGTTCTTTGGTTGTTTTGGTGGTGACAAAAAAACTTGTAATGTAAGCATTCTTGCCATTGGCTGTTTAAATATAAAAGCCTATCCTTGAGGAGAGCATAATACATTTGTCTCCTGTCAGTGACAGAGCGTGCAGCATTACATGCTGCCAAAGAAGGTATTTAAGCCTGATAAAGGGCAACAAACTATGTTTCAGTGATCGATCTAGCATTGATGATCCAAATCATGAAACAATTTCACAAATTGAACATTATCTGTTAAGCAGTGGGAAGTGAATTATTTAGAAATAAAATTATGTCTGAACACAGCTCTCAAAACATTAAATCTTAATGCTTAAGCTCCATTGTTCTGAGGCAGGCGTACAATGATCATTTTGGCATTTGTCTGTGTCTATAAATGTCTTTTTTTTTTTCCCCTTGGCACATTAAAATTTACAAATGGCCCATTAAAGTTTGAAATGGTCTATTGAAATGAAATTCAAGTGGCCATTTGACACATTGAGAAAAAAAGTTATTCCAATCCCTGCAGATATAAATTATAGAGGAAAAAGCTATAAAATTTTGAGAATGAAATTGAAATCAAGTCAAAAATAATTGTTGATCATATTTTATCATCATTGATACTAACAGTGGATGGTTAGGCTACAGATAAAGTATAAGTAATTAAATGTGTTTTGATTTCTTTGCAAACAATGGATGGGTAGATTATGTTTTGTGTAGATGGTAAAATTAGTGGATGCATGATCTAGACACAGATCATCTGGGAATGCTAGAACTTGTCAGTGGAGGAATAATCTAGAAATCTGCATATTTCCTCCAAAACACCAGAATTACACTTTGGATGTAAGGTGAGCTGAAATGTATGTCAGAGTAGTGATGAAAAGTGTAGGAGATAAAACTTAATGGTATGTGACATAGAACCTAGAGGAGCTGTATATTATTGGATAAGTGATGGGGATGAACAAGGGTTAAAGTCATCATAAATGATTGTGGAATGTGACTGATTGATAGGGGAGGCAGAGTGTGCAAAGGGCTAAGTGTTCATGGTGTTTCAGTTTGTAGGTGTCTGAATAAAGTATGTATGGTTACCTAAGCACTGTTTACAATGTATATACATGGAGTCCAAATTAAAAAACAAAAACTGCTGAAGTGTTGTTCTTTCTTTATTTTGCTTTTAGGAAAAGACAAAAGTATGAGTTGATTTGGAGCCATGTTCTCCATCTGCTGTCAGTAATTGTGCATGCACTGAACAGTAGACTTACTTACAGTCATAACAATCCACATTAGTGAATGAGATTTGATCATTATGTCTAAGATGTATTCTGTTACAATACCTCATTGAGTATTGAGAGTGCAGTAATAAGAGATCTTCATTGGTGTATGTGTATCAAGTGTTATATACACTTGAAACAATCTACTTCTATGTGCAGTCACAGAATGGTAAGCCAAGAGGTCCTAGGAAATAAAACGAGGAAGTTATTTACCACTATGTCTCCATATTGCGGGATTTTTTTTCAAATTTGTACCAAAAATAGATCATTTTACATCACTATTAAATTCAGAAAAACAGATATATTATGGTAATCAATACATATTTATATTTGAGATTTCTCTTTATGTAAACTGTTTTGGTCAAAGAGTGTTTTTGTAAAAGAGTGTTAAATCCTTAGGTTAAGTGGACATGTCAGAGTTCAGTGTGGTCAGATAAGTACAGGGAAACTCAGCAGTATAGACTAAAACAATTATCAAGCCAGAGACTCAGTATATGTTTAAATTTATATTTCCCCTTGTGAACAATGATGAGAAATTTAAAGGAAAGGAGCAATTGAATAGCTAGCTTTGATTTAAAAATCTATAGAGAATATTAGTTACAGTAATGTATAGGGTTGAAATGATACAGGCAGCCTAATAGACCCTTTCACGTTAAGCTTCATTCGGTTCACTTTTGACTTTTCATGCCCACCAGAACAATCAAATTACGTCATTGCATAATAGTGCATGCTACGATCTGGTGTAATATGACGTCATTTGATTATGTTGGTGGGCGGAAGTTACGTTATCTTTTAGGAAAAAGTCTTGAATGAAACTAAACGTGAGATACAACCAGATCAGATACACAAGACAATCGATTTCAGTAAAGAGTCAGTGTTGGTTATTTTATTTAAGATTTTACATACATATATATGTAGTTTTAAGAGTAACATATAAATGTGTTTATGGAAGTTTTGTAATGTAAAATCACACCATTTCATTGGACAGTGGTGTTGCCAACCAGTATGTGCATCTCGCTCAGGGGAGACAGAGTGCCAAAACTCAGAACTCCAAAATGTGCCAGTCTCACTAGTTTTGGCACATTTGTGTTTCAGTAATGGAGATACGATTGTTGTTACAATTTGTGCGTAAAACAAATCCCCATGCAATGATACCAGTAATAAAGTTTTGTACTTCTTTCTTCAAGTACTTTACTTAAAAACTAAAAGTGGGTTCAAGCAATGAAATAGCAAGCAGACAAGAATGATTAAGAAATGTCTATAGTTGTAAGTTTGCACCTACAGTAAACATGGTAAAGTATGAAGACAATTTCAACTATATAATTATTGAGGGTATCATAGGGAAGGGTTCATCTCGCCATGCCAGAAATCTCAGATGAGATTGTTCTCATCCCCTTCTGGCATACAGCCATCCATCTGGCTATTTGTCCCACTGTCTGTTAACTTTCAGTTGTAGCTATTCAACTTTTGTTCTTCATTTGTTATTTTTCAGAGAAGACAACAAGATTAGTCATTATATTATTAACCGGATAACAGCTGGGAATATGACTCGATTTCGGATAGGTGATCAAGAATTCTCTGACATTGCAAGTCTTCTCAACTTTTACAAAACGCATTATTTAGACACAACCTCATTAATAAGACCAGTAAGTTCTTTACAATACAAAGGTACTAATAGATTCACTTTTGATTGTCATGTACATGTACAGTAGACCTTGGTGACATTAAACACAGTATGTTTGAGGTCTTCAGGACCTAAAAACAGATTGAATTCTCTTGTAAGATTTAGTTAACTGCTTGAGGTTGTTACTTTGATGTGATTAGATGAATTTAAGTGCTGAAATTAGTGGCTTACTCAGATTGTATTTGTATCGCCAGTGCATGATTTATTTACGTATTAGTTTTGTGAGGTTTTGAACATAAAAAAAATACTGCTCCTAATATCGACATTAAAAAACCCACTCCTGATATGGACAACTGACGACTCAAAGTTAGGACTTCAGGATTTCATTCAAAGTCAGGGGGAGTTGGGAAGATGAGCAGTGTACGCTTTGAAGATCAGTGGTTGTCTCTGGTATTCCTTTGTCATTAAATACTGATTTCCTCCATTCACATGAAATTTTCCAGGAATGCTCACAGCAATCATACCGGTACTGACACATGTTTAAATTCATTTCATATATGATATAATTTTGTTTTACAGGCACCACGGGAAAAAGTGATCACAAAATTTGATTTCACTGGAAAGGTGAGACTTTGAAATGTGCATTAATTCTATACACGTCTTGAAAAATTTTCTTCTGTATATGAATGACAGTGTATCACTATTGACATTATTCATGAATAAATGTGTACAGGTTATAAAAATCATCAACAAAAAGTATCTTTGGTCTACTTGTTATTGAATTGATTATGGAAAATGTCTAAATGAGGAGGATGTCAATGAGCAGTCATGACCAAGTTGGCAGCATGCTTGGCTTGAAACAGACAGATCCTTTGTTCAGATTTCATCAGCGATTCGTCAGTGGTTTATCATAAGACAATAAACACCAAAGTCATGGTGGATGTTGGCATTTAGAATATCTCTCACTGCTTACATAGTGTCAGCTAAATACTACATGTAACATAGGGTAAACTTTTTATACATTGAATAAAGCGGAAACCATCACTTCATGTGAGAAATGATCTTGAAATGTAATGCAGTATGGAGACAAGATCAGAGAAAACTTAAAGGAGTTTAAAATCACTTACGTTATATTTCCAAGTTCATCACATTCTATCAATCATTCAGAAATATTAGTTTTGTCCAGGTGAGCTTTGTATTCTTTAGTTAGCTGTGTTAAGTTTTCACCAATTTGAGTCATAGAAGTTTGTATCATTTTATAATTTATTCTAATATTTGATTTTAAAACTTAAAGTGTGCATCTTGATTTTAAAGTTTCAATGTTATATTTCAGGATCCTGAAGATTTGCCATTTCAAAAGGGGGATGTGCTAGAAGTAATATCAAAAGATGAGAAAGACTGGTGGACGTGTCGAAACAATAAAGGCCAGGTTGGCCAGATTCCTGTACCTTATGTCTCAAAGGTATAGTGAAAGTGTTTCAAATAGTTCTAATGCTTAAGTTATAATGTTTACATTTGTAATTAGCCTGTTACCAGGATAGCCAGGGTATTCTCATCAATTTGTTTGTTAATCAGTAATCCCATTTTTCATGACTTCTTGCTGTGATACAGGTAGATAATAAGTGGTATGTGGCATTGTTAAGGTGAGTCACAATTTGAGTTGAGTCACAGTTGACCTACTTTGAGTAGGGTTGTGTAGTTAGTAGGATATATACGGTATTGCTTTAGCAGATGTTGTATTTATCAGTGTGAGATGTACATACATGTGTCTTTACATTTCAGCTATACAAGTTATAAGTTGTCAAACTGTAATCAGCCTTTTCAGAACTGAACACTTTTTTCAGAACATAAACAAAATTGAAAGGAAGAGTATTTAGAAAACACAAATTCTTTGGGAGTTAAGGTTCTCTAAAAATTAGAATTTGAAATGGTGTAAATACGTAAATGGTGCAACAAATTTTCACTGTAACTATGTATACATATTTTAGCAGAATTCGTGTTTAGTGGAGATTGCACTTTTATTTGATAATTATTCATGACTATACTAATATAAATTTATTCAAGGATAGGAAGACAGACAGACAAAGATTGTGCTGATTCATCACTATGCTTAAAATAGATATAAATGTATTAGGATAAATGAAGGACAGTCACAGATCACACTAGTTCACCACTGTACTGTTATATCAAACCTTTTCTTTCATCATTTGAACTGACATTTAGTTATATTTAACAGAAAATAGAAATATGTATAGAACTTAAGTTTTATAGTGTGACATATTAACTTCTGTACTGTTGCAGGCTTTTCCAATTTAGTTTGTGTATCAGAATACATGATGCATATTAGTATTATTACATGAAGTCTTTAATGTCAAAATGAAAATTTATGTTTATGTTTTATTTCAAGTTTTCCTTCTCTGTTTCATCCATACAGTGCATTTCATTCATGAATTTTATGACCTGTAATTTTTTACAGACATAGTCATTTTGTCTTGTTTTAATTCCCTCACTTCAAATTCTAGGATGCAATTCCTGAAATAGAACCTTTCCCTCAGTTACGGAGGGAATCATTTCAGAAGGAGATTCCAGAGTTTAAGGAGGTAACACCTGCCATTTTGTTGCGCAATCCACATGCATGATGATGAGAGAGTAACAGCTAATATCCTATCTCTCTTACAGGCTTCTTTCTCCACATCTTAACAAGCATGACATTGTTGACTTTCTCAAGGAAATGTGGATGCAATTTTGGATTTTATATTTTCATTTATTTCTCTCTCTGCCACTGAAATTTTATGGCTGTTTGGAGTTTACATTTTAAAAAGGCTGATAAAAGTTTTTTTTCACAACTCCCTCTGATTTTGTATTTTCTGTATTCAATTTGATAAATACAAATTTCAACTTAAGTAATAATAATTTGGTGCAAAGATATTGTATGATACATATGATATTATTTTGAGAATGTTATGAAATAATTTAATAAATAGTTGAAGTTGGATTGCATAAACCAGTTGTTAAAGGTGATTTAGCAGCCTGTGTAAAATGTATATCCATTTCCTTCTGGTGATTTGCAAAGATTTGTAAATACCAGCACATTAATTCAACAAATACTTGCAGTAAGCAATAAATGCTTTCAACTCTGATTGAAGTTTATTTATCTCACAAGAAACTCCCATTCTGCAAATTCTTGCAAGTATTTGTCGTTAGAGTTATTATTTGATCTTGATACATAACATGAGTTAACTTAATTTCATACTTTAAGTTAAAACATGCTCACAGCCATTGAAGACATTTCTAGGTCATATTGAAATCAAGTTTTGTTAAGCATTTCTAAACTAGAGTCTAGGAAAAATAAATCTGAATTGGTAATTGATTACAGAACCTTTTAATATGCTTACCTTGCATGGTGGATACCTAGGATTTTATTATGAAATAAAATCTGAGTCATAGATTACAAATACATTATGAATCCCTCAAGAATATGATAATATATAGCAAGTAAAATGAAATTAAAATCTGTCCATCTTCTGAAAACAAATAGCAATGCAGCATGAAATATCACTGTAATAGTACAGGTTTCCATTTTTTAATTCTTATTGAATAATGTATACAATGTCTGTTTTGGCATGTTTTTTCATTTTTTCTCTCACATACAGAAGATACATGTATCTGGTTTTTCATTCAAGAATAATTCCCGCTCACCCTCATTAACTTTTATGATGGCTCATGAATTTATTCTTTCTCTTAGTCTTTCCAATTCATTTATTTATTTGGCAGAGAACTTTCACTCTCAGAAGTTCTCTGTGTACTCAGCATGAAACTTTGCTCTGTTAATCTATCAATTCGTGCCTTTAACTTTGCAGTTTGAATCTATACGAACTAAGCCTGAGATTCCTCACAATCAGGAAGGTCAGGGCTATAGGGCTCCTGAGCCCTTCAGAGAGGTAGGCAGATTCTTTAACACAGTCCCATGTATAAAGTTTCTGTTTTTATTTATATTACCGGTACTCTATTTTTAGAAATTTTGGGTATTACATATTGAGCATTTTTATCATTTTGTAGTGTATTTTCAGTATCTGTTTTTAAATATCCAAAATTTACAAACATGTCTGTTAATTAAAAATATGTATCTAAACATATGCAGTCAACCATCTGACCACCTTTAAAGGTAGGACTAACACTGAATCCTAAAACTCTTTACAAATTTTTGCTGCCCTGTTCAATTTCTTATCTGCAAACAGGGTTTATAATACATGTATATCAAATTTGATTGTAAACTCATAAGGCATTGCAAGCAAATGCACTTACAGTTTTTCTACTCAATTTAAATTCAATTGTAAAATGGATCTTCCAACAATGGTTATTGTTTGTTATTTCACAACATAATTACATCTCAAGCTATCTTAATACTCTTTTCATGTTATAATTGTTTTCAAACTGAAAGTTTTAAAACTAGCATTAAAATCAAATGATAATAGTAAAATAAAAAGAAAAGTGGAAAGAAAAGGCATTTTATATAGTTTTGTTTCGGCCCTGTGACTTTATCGATAAAATAAGGGCAAGGAAGTGGTAAAAAGTTTTTAAATTTTCTATTCTTTAATTTTCTTCTTTTTAATTACTGTTTGAATTATATTTCTTGTTTAAAAAGAAATCGACTAAGTGCATGTTTTTCAGTAAATCAAAAATACATGTAGGACAATTTCTTTTCTTCTCTCAGAATATGACTTGTGCAAGAATGACCTCATGAATATGTCTACAGACTTTTAAAAGTGCATGCTTTTGATTTGATTAACAAAGTAATTTAATTGTGAAACAAGTTTATACACAGATATTGTCAGACACCTGATATCTCTTTATCAAGGGTAAATCATAAATGCAAAAGGGCAAATTGACAATATATTCAAAAAGTATTTTATGATTTATTTATAACCATGAACTGGACATGAAATAGGATGTAAAGAAAATGACCGTTCGTTCAGAAGCGGCATGATATAAGCTTGATCAGAATAATGAAAACAGTTGTTTCTGTTTTCAAAATTGATATTAAGTACATGTATGTGTAACATTTTCAAAATTCTGTTGCAAAATGTGACAGATGCAATGGACAGTATGAGTCCTAAACTTAACATTTGTTATACATGTACTTATTCTGTGGGTTTACTAGTTATAGAGGTTTATTTTGAAAATCAATAATCTATGTGTGATATCATTATAGTTATAACTATTATTATGAAATATTAGTTTATGTCCATTTTGAAAGACATGTGTGGCATGTTATTTCCTCAAGTCTTTTTCTTAAGGATAAAGAAGAATAATTGTTTTAATTGTCAGGGAATTTATTGACTGTACAAGAGAAAAATGGTCTCACCAATGATAAAAAATTATTTTGCCAGTGCATTAATTTCTTTTGCCATTCTTAAATATTTAGTAGAAAAGCAAACCCATTTGTCTGAATATATGGTAACAAAATTTTCATGATTGTATAAAAACAAAATGTAATTAACTTATTAAGACACAGGTACGATATTGAATTGTTTAGGCCTTTTTAGCTCACCTGAGCCAAAGGCTCAAGTGAGCTATTGTGATCAATCACCGTCCGTCGTCCGTCCGTCGTCTGTCGTCCGTCGTTAACTTTTCACATTTTCGACTTCTTCTCCAGAACCACTGAACAGAATTTGATGAAACTTGATAAGCATGTAGTACTCATGGTCCCCTACAAGTGTTGTTGTTTTTCATCCAGATTCATCAATAGGTGGCGCCACCACAGGCAAAAGTAGGTCAAAGAGGGTACCCTCCTTTGACAAACTTCTTCTTCAGACCGGGGGCATACAGAGACAAACCAAATGCATAGGAAAGATCTAGAGGGATGTGTGAAGAAGTGTTGTTATTTTTGGTTCCATTCCGAAATCAAATTTTTGACGTTTTTTTGACGTTTTTTAGTACTTGGTAATTTTAATGCAGAAAAGAGGTATTTTTTTCTTTTAGTAAACATTGATGCATTAATTTGGTTTAATTTGATCATTTTGATGGTAAGAAATACTACTGCGAAGAAAATTTTTCAATATTTTATGTTTTGGATTTTTTATGAATTTTTTAAGACTTTCAAGAAAAAGGGGGGGGGGGGGGATAATTCGTGTAAACATTTCACAGTTTTAACTTTTTCTTCGGAACCACTTGCTGGAATTCAATGAAACTTGGCATGCATCAAATACTCAAGGTCCCCGACAAATGTGGTCAGCTTTGTCAGGATCCATGAACAGGTGGCACCACCACAGACAAAAGTAGGTCACAGAGGGTACCCTCCTTTGACAAACTTCTTATTCAGATCGGGTGCATACAGCGACAAACCGACTGCATAGGAATGAGATAGAGGCATATGGGAAGAAGTGTTGATATTTTTGGTTCCATTCCGAAATCAAATTTTTGACGTTTTTTCATTTTTATTTTGGACTTTGTTATTTTAATGCATTAAAGAGTTATTATTTTCTTTTAGTAAACATTGATGCATTCATTTGGTTTCATTTAATCATTTCTATGGTAAGGAATGCTGGTGTGGAGGAATTTTTTCAATATCTCGATTTTTGAATTTTTTATGAATTTTTTAAGACTTCCAAGAAAAGGGGGGGGGGGGACAATTTTTCATATCTTCAACTTGATCTACAGAACAACTTGAAGGATTGTGATAAAACTGGGTAGGATGCAAGTACTCATAGTCCTTTTCAAAGATTTTGTTTTTTGTGCGGATCATCCAAATTGGTTAACAGATAATGCCACCATGTCTAAAAGTAGGTCTCACAATGGTACATATACCACTTGGTAATTGAAATATGGAGAGTAGCGGTTCAAATCCAGCTGTGGTCAAAAAAATTTTTTTTTTTTTTTTTTACACATCTAAATAAGTTTTTAGATGTTTCTCAACACTCAACATATGAAATTAGGAATTTTACGTTTAAGACTTCCAAAAAAAAAAGGGGGGGTTGGCCATTTTTCACATTTTCAACTTTTTCTACAAAACTGTTTGAAGGATTTTAATAAATCTTGGTAGAAATAAGTCACTTATGATCCTCTTCAAATTCTGTTGTTTTCGTCCAGACCTCTTTACAGGTGGCGCCACCATAGTCAAGAGTAGGTCACAAAAGAGTTCCCTCGTTTAACAATATTCTTTTTCATACGGGCTGTATACAGAGACAAACAGAATGCATAGAAATGATCTAGAGGGATGAGTGAAGATGTATTGTCATTTTGGTTCCCTTCCAAAATCAAATTTTAGAATTTTTTTCGACATTTCTTTGGACTTGGTGATTCAATGCAGAAAAAAGTGTCATATTTCCTAGTTAATTGATAATGATGATTTCTTATGGACTATTGTGATCATTATTATGGTAAGGATTGTTACTTTGAAAGAATTTTGTCAATATCTCAATTTTTGGATTTTCTATGAATTTTTTAAGACTTCCAAATGAGGGTGTATAGGAACAATTCAATCACATTTTTCACTTCTGCTGTTATACCACATGAAAAGTTTTAATGAAACATGGAATACATGAAGTACTAAAAGTCCTCTATCAATTTGGTAAATTTCATCCAAATTGGTTAACAGATAATGCCACCATGTCTAAAAAGCAGTTCTCACAATAGTACATATACCACTTGGTAATTGAAATATGGAGAGTAGCGGTTCAAATCCAGCTGTGATCAAAATTTTTTTTTCATTTCTTTACACATCTAAATAAGTTTTTAGATGTTTCTCAACACTCAACATATGAAATTAGGCCATTTTAAGTTAGATCTGGACAATATTTGAAAGAATTGTTGTTCATGACCCAGACTTGAAATCAGTCAACAAAAGGCCCCACCTAAAGAAAATGACTAACTTGTTGCCCTGAATGACTTCTTGCAGAGATAAAGGAAATGCTTAATATCAAAATCACCTGAATGGATGTGCAAAAAAGTGTTGTTTTTTATTCTAGCCTGAAATAAAATTTGACATATTTTCAACATCTGTGTTGACTTAGTCACATTAATGCAAAAATAAATGAATTCTTCCTTCATGCATGACTGATAATATAGGTACTCAGGTGAGCGATATAGGCCCACTTGGGCCTCTTGTTGTTAACTTGGGCAATTATGGTCCATTAGTATAACACAAGGTTTCAAATCTGATGATCCTGTACAATTCTCCAGCTTCTTGATCTTTCTCTTGAATGAGACTGTATAAACTAAAGCCCTCTATCATAGCATACATTTACATGTAAAAGACCACTCACTGTTTAGGGTGTGTCTGTTGCAAAGAACAAAACTATGACACCTTGTAAGTGAAATGATCCTGGTGTGGAGTGTTAACAAAACAAACAATTGTAAATGTAAAAACAATCAGAAATTGTATAGTACTAGTAGGTACCACAAGAGTATCTCTCCATTGAAAAGTGTCTGTAGTCCTGTTTTCTGATCATTCTTGTCTCTGACACCAAGTTATACCTTACATCAGTATCGATATATTTCGTTCTGAGTTTGATTGAAAATGAAATATTTGAGAAGAAAACCTTCTTACCTATATGACATGGATTTAAGTATGGTACATTTTAACTATTGTACATGTATTATAAAATCTGGAACAAATAATGGCACCTTGAACTTAATTCAGTTATTAAAAATCAGGCCAGAATATGTAAAGGTTACTTTCTTATTTTAACAGCATTGAATACATTTGTAAGGTAATAGATTTAGTGTTTCATCTGAAAGTTCGAAGTCTTTAAGTCTCAATAAAATTTACAACAGAGGTGATGTTTGCTATTATGTCATCTTATAGAAAACCATTAAGGATTTGATCATAATGAATAGAAGATAAACTTGTCAAATAATTAATTTTGCAATTGTTTTTTATTCCAAAGGTACA
Source organism: Pteria penguin (assembly GCA_035048485.1). Classification (NCBI taxonomy): domain Eukaryota; kingdom Metazoa; phylum Mollusca; class Bivalvia; order Pterioida; family Pteriidae; genus Pteria; species Pteria penguin. The sequence goes on along the minus strand of CM068591.1, from coordinate 13,006,805 downwards.
ACTTCCTGCCAAAGCTGTTGTCACAATTCAACGAGTACCAAATCTCTATGATAAAACACAACTAAAATTAGATGTAAGTACATATAATTATATTGATAATCATTTGATCCACAGAGGCACTTGTCTTCTTATTCAAGGATACAAGTCTTAGTTGAGACAGACCATTGAAACTTGACCATTAATTAATTATCTCATAGTCTGTAAATTGATAAAAGAAAGATAGAATAAGAACAATTTGATATGGAATCAGAAGACCCCAATTAATGATTTATAGATGTTTGCATTATAAACACATTCAATAAGAATATTCTCATTTCCAATTTTGGTCAATTAGGTGCTTGGCTTGTGATCAAAAGATCGTGGGTTCAAGTCTCACCAGAGGCTCATCCGTGTCCTGAATTACTGGGGTCGAGTGCCAGAATAAATGTGTTTTGTAAATGATTACTAACCACTCAAAAAATCAAAACATTTCCCTTTTTATATGGTTATTTGCAGTACATACTTAATATTCAGATGTATGTACATTTAATAAACATAAATGGCACGTGTAAAACAAGTAAAGAGTTTTTTTGTAAACAAAACAAAACAAAGGGAGAGAAGATAGATCAAAATACATGTAATATAAAGAAAGTGGAAACTCCCCAATCACACAATCAGTTTTAAAAAGTTTTTAACACATCAGAGACCTATTTTGTGACTGCAATGTAGGGCATACAGTGTCTAGCAATTCCAAACTGTATATTCTTTATTCTCATGTTCCTTGTAAAATAATGCATAAATCTCCATAACTACCTTCCATGAGTACTTTTCAGTACTTCCATGAGTACTTTTCAGTACTTCCATGAGTACTTTTCAATACTTCCATGAGTACTATTCAGTACTTCTATTTTAAATGTATTTTCAGTGTTCGCGAAGGTGTTCAGATTTTTACCAGACATTCGGTCTGGTAAACAAATGTTCTTTACCAGACCGGACAATAATTCACCAGACCGTATAAAGAGAGCAAATTTAGTAAAAAAAAAAAAATATATATATATATGTATATACGTCTGCTAAAGTTAGAATTTATTGAAATTGTTTTCTTTTGGAGTCTCCCTTCATAGTATTTGTTTTGATTAAACTGCGCATGCGCGAAAACAGGTCATGGTTGTATTTATGGAATACCCTCTTTATATACCAAGTATTTTCTTTTTATTTTTATATCTCTAAAGGTTTGAAGCAACAAAAATGTTATTAACGCAAAGTTCATAACTTCAACCATACAGAAAAATACAGTTTTTGATTTACATGCCCTAATTTTTCAAATTATACGGAATTGTAGGGTATACAACTTTAAGAATCTGCGTAAACTGTAAGATTCAGGATGAACCAATATTACATTGGGTCTTTAAGCTGATTACCTGCATTCATTTATTGGAAGGTGATTTATTACCTATGTGTACATATCTGTCCTTTAGATGAGAGAGTGTAAACCAAGACCTTCTATCACAGTACACATTGCATGTAAATAAATCCCTCACTATTTTGTGTGAGACAGATGCGAAAGTGAGAGTTATGATTCTGTTTTCTAATATATGGAATAAGCTTAATGTAGCATAAAGTCCAAGTTAAGAAGAAATAAACAAATTAAGTATGCTTACTATCATGAAAATGTCTGTATGCTATCTTTAGGGAAAGTTTTGTTTCAGTGTATTATGAAATAGAATATTATTAAACTAAAAAAAATATCTTTTTTCATTATAGAAAGGTGAAATGGTGTTAGTGACTGCCATGAACTCAAATGGACAGTGGGAGGGTGAAATAAATGGCAGGAAAGGAATTTTCCCATTCACACATGTCAAATTACTAGATAGAAATGACCAAGAAAATGGGACTTAGCAGCAGAAACAATCTTTTTTTTTGTGATAAAATTAAAACCAGTCATCCATTTTTGTGTTTTACATCAGATAATGTGCTTGATTGAAGAAACCGACTCCTGCAGCCAATGAGTGAAATACCAAACCTGAATCTTGTACATCGTCTTGCTTGATTTATTGAGCTGTTGATGTGAATGTTTTATATGTTTCATGTTTGCTTCCCTCTGTAGTGAATGTTTCTTTTTCACGATTCATACTGTAGCCAACTTAAGAAAAGTTTTCTGTAAGCTGTTTTTTTTTGTAGTGATCATGTATGCATGGTCATTAATTTATACATGCTGTATGTATAGTTTAATGTATTATATTCACTGCGTATTAAAATGTAAGATAATTTTTCTGTAATGTAGAACCCTTTACACAAAATTCATTTTGATACTGACCACATGATTCTGTATAGATTAATAGAATTTCAGGGAGTTGCTGTGAAAATAATTCATCACACATACATCATTTAGATTCACTACTCTGTTACATTGTGATGTGGTATGTCACCAGAGAACAGTTTATTAACATTTTATTGCTGATATGTCATAAATTCTATCAGTTCAATACATATAGTTTCATCTCCCTTTTTTGACAGGTGATTTATGTAATAACTCTTGCCCTTGTATTACTGGTAAATTTAGATGTCAGGCAGTAAAGAGAATGAGAATGAGATCTAAATGACATGGTCTTATTCAGTTATATAGAACTGGTGTAAGATTTAACCTCTATCAAACAGATCCCAAACACAAATATTATAATGAAAAAAGTACACTATGACAAAAAATGTACAATTGTTTTGTCATAGTGTACTTTTTTCTTTTTTTTTTTTTTTGAAGATGTACCTTGGATGGAATTACACCAAATAATTGCCTTGAGCAGGGTAACTTCTTTTCTTAGTACTTTCCAGGACAGATTTGTCAGAATTATTTCCAAGGTAGAGTTAACGTAGTGGATAGCAGTAAATATGTACTATATATAGTCCCAGTTATCTTTAGTTTTGGCCAGTTTTGGATGTTATGGACAGTTGTGGCTCCCTCTAATATTGCACTATAGATGTGCTGAAAGTATTATAAAATTAGTTACTATAGACACACAATGGAAATATTGTATTATAGAGTTGCATTCAAATACTGATGTCTGCTACGTTTTAGTATTTGATGTCTGCTGTATTTCATTGATCAAGCTATGCTACATATAAGTTATTGATGTCTGCTACGTCTCTATGCTTGACATCTGCAATATTCTGTATCCAAGGTGCTGTTTTAATGAACAATCTTAAATCAGATGTACATAGTTCATTGTAAAAAGTCATTCTCCATTTGTGTATTGAACAATTGTCCAATTATGCATGTTGTAGTCAGACATATGAACCAGTACACTAGGTGTATATACAAGTTTATTCCAAAGTAATTATGCACTAATCTGTTCCTGAAATACATATGTTGTAGTTAGACTAGGAAATTCCAGAATTGACCTTGAAATTATGCCAAAAAGTCACTAATATATATATTTTGTAGGTGTGTTCATGTATAAGAATTTTGCACATAGATATATATCTACGTATATAATTATCATAATGATTATGTATATTACAAATTAGCAAATTGCAAATTAGCATTCTGAATTTTTGTGATTCATGAGCTTACACGATCATGCAATTTTTGATTTATTGTTGACAGGAGCTCTTTATTCTTGAAATGTTTGATTGTAATGTTGTTCAAAACAAAAGAAGACTTTTATTTATTTATAGTATGTTGCATTTGCGTTGATGTTTTGAGTAAACTATACAGATAACTCATGGTCATTATCCATTCACTTACAAATACCTACAATTAATGCTATATCTGGCATAACTGTTATTGATGAAGGGCATTCAACATGATACCAAACACAAGAGGACTTTTTTTGACAGTTCAATAAGAGTTACCTTTCTTCAGAAAACTAATTATTTCACAAACATGTATTAAATCATACAGACTTTAAGCTCTTTCATACTTGTTGTGAAGGAAATATACTATAATCAGTATGAATACTTAAGTGATGTATAAACTGGTTAGAAATTTACAAGATGTTTTTATTTTGACCGTAGAATTTTTTTTGCACTACTTTTGATAACTATAGTCAATTAAGTAATACATGTAGTTTCTTTTGCAATAAAAGCAAGTAGTTTAATTTTCACGACAACAGCCGTATAAAGCTTAATCAACTGCATCATCAGAGTAGTTTTCCTATATGTCAGTAGTAGTAAAAAACAAGTCACATGACAAATTGGCTGTGCCTATCGTTTGTTCTCAATGCACCAAATTGAAAATGTTCGCTTTCTTTTTTTTTTTTTTTTTTTTCAATAAATATAGCAAATTTCGTCAAAATTTTATTGATGACAAAAGATGACATTAATACTTTATTTGTCTATGGAAGTATAGAATTAAAACTGATTTACAAATTTTGTATAATCCTCTTCACAGGTTATACAATTTGTACATCGGTTTTACCTCTATACCTCCATTGGAAAAAAAATTATTTTTAATGTCATTCCTTAAACGTTTTAACATGTCCGAGGTTATAGTCATACTGTTTGCATCATGAGCTTACTTGATGGATGGTTACAGTTATTGTGTTACAGTCATGGAGAATGCCCTTAGATCAGTCAGATATACCTTTATTTTCACCACTGTATTAATGTATTTGTACCTGAGAATATAATGTTGATATATGAAGTATAAGATTGATTATATCAAGGCTACAGATTTATACCCATTGTGATAATATACAGCCATGTGGTCGCACATTTAATAATGATGTTAGAACAGCGCACATTAGAGTAGCATTTCTCACATTAATCTTTTTTCTGTGAACTTTTCTTATTACAATTTACTTTTTCAAACATGTTTTTTCATTTACACAATATTTCAGGGTGATATTAACCTGTCAGATAATACATTTCCTCTCTATGACTGTTTGAATTCTTTGAATTATTTTACTTTGTTTACAATGTCAAAAACTTTTTAATACCAGTTAATCCTATATTTTTTAGAAACAGAATATTTTATGAGAAGTTTAAAAACCCACTGGATTGTGGTAATTCAGTTTAATTTAACAGTGAATGTAAATTTGCAGTTTTTTTTTTTCAATGGATTATTTGTGATAATGACATCATTCAATTTCTTGCTAGAACATTTAGATTCTTACATTTGGTACAATAGAAGGAAAAAAAAGAATTTTGTTCCGACTTGTCCTGTTGTAGACAGGGATTTCGGCATTCAGGATTTACATAACATTTAATTCTTAATTAACAGTGAATATTGAAGCAGAGCTTCTTATTTGTTTCTTCTCTGCTCTACTTACTGCATTGATTACCAAGCTGCTGACGAGAAATAAACCACTAGGCATGTGTTACTACATAGTGTCCAGACAACATGTGTTCTGTGTTAAATTCATTATTTCATCACCTGACATATATGTATCTTAGTTATCTGCCCTTATTTATTTAGGTAGTCTGATGAAATGGAAAGGAAGTGGTATAAAAGTTACACAGTGCTTATTTAGTTTACTGTAATTACTTGTATGTTCAATCAGAGACATAGACTACTTTGAAAGTAGTCTTTGTCTCCGGTTCAATTTATAATGGTGACATACGGTCAGTCAAGTAGAAGTCCCCTTATACATCTCATTATGATGTACAAAAAAAAAAGGGGGGGGGGGGTTGTTTCATATAAAGAGCAGATAAATCCCGTTATTGTCCTATAATTCAATCATCAAAGTGTGTGTTTGTTTAAAAGTCAGCAGAGTCTAGTCTAAGGGTACTTGTAATTGGAACCCATCTCCTCTCCATTTGAACAAGTATTAAGAGTTATTTTCACATGCTCGAGTAGGAAAGGAGTGAAAATATCTCAAATCGCGAAGAATTGGGAAACGGTGGTTAAACTAGAATAAAACCGTAACTCATGGATGAAACTTTTTGATTGAGGGCTGTCGATGAAGGTCACAAAGCAAGACATAACTGGAGCCGGCATATATTGGTGTTCTTAACGCAGTGCCAAAAGGTCCAAGATACGTCGCATCGGCAGCTAATCAGTATTCTGTCTTCGAGATGGAACAGTAAAACCCGATGTCTCTTTGGCTTATGTGGCACGGGACCTCATTCAAAAGATGACAAAGGTGTGTCCACGATAGGAGTCGAGTCCAAAACTCCTCGGTCAGGAGCCGAGTACCTCACACCAGCTCGTCTCTCGTACTCGCCTCTTGTAATTTCGGGACCGAATATCAAGGTCGCAGCATTGCGGATACTTCACATAAATAAAGATCCGCAACATTTCATTCGTATAAGAACGTTAAACCCTACACACATTAGGGGCAGAATGAGCCGGAATGTCGTCGGAATGAAAATTCGTGGTATATTCCTAGATATTCGAAGTGCATTCTAAATATTCTGACTGCATTCGGAATATCCTGGTCCATTCTTGTGGCCTGTCCGATATTTTGCTCATATTCAAAACTTTGAAGTAGTATTCGTAGCGGAGGAATATCGAACAACATTTGAAGTGTATTCCAACTGCATCCTGGCTACAGGCAGCTTATACAGTCTTGTGACATTCTGACATCATTTGAAACATTTTGATCGCATTTGAAGGAGAACCCAAACGGTAGTCCTTCGTATAAAGCTGCTGCTGGCTTTTAGTTGTTAATCAGCAGTCGCATATATAATATCACGCCACGTCGAGGAAAAATCAACAGCTGGCACCGGTCACCAACGGGGCAGAGGTGTTGTTCAAGAATGTGAATAACAGGCAACGGACCCTGTTGGTGAAATTCCTTGGCACATGTCACTAAGTCTATAACACCTCCATCTGCTTCCCAGATGGACATCAGTGGTCAAGGTCCATCATTCAGCAGCACAATCCTCTTCAGACGAGGGGCAGGCGTGGTGTAGCGGTTAAGCGCTTGGCTTGCGGCGCCGACGATCCGGGTTCGATTCCCGGGTTGCGCCATGTTTAAGAGGTTGGTAACCTCCTGCTTCCATGTCGCGATATAACTGAAATATTGTTGAAAGCGACGTAAAACACCAATCAACCAACCAACCAACCTCTTCTGACGATGATGAGATTCCTCCCATTGAGGCTACGTGTACCAATAAGTGCAAGAGGGAGCTGGTGAAGGCTTAATTCATGAATCGTTCGAAGTAGGTTCGAAGTGCAGTCTAAGTATTCGAATGGCATTCTCACAAAGTCATCCGTAGTCGTTCTGCAGTTGAAGTGCATTCTAAATATTTTGACTGGATTCTAACAGCATTCTAAATACTCCTATGTTCCAACTACATTCTAGCTGATTACACTCGGAATTTCAAGGCAGGTTCGAAGTACTCTCTAGGTATTCGAGCGGCATTCTTACAAAGCTCTAAAAAGAGGCGCCAATTTGATTTCCCGCCGGACAGTTGTCCGAATTTTGTTTTCCGGCTGGTTCTGCCTAATTTCTGCTGACTCAGAATGAGTGTGACGGGAGTATTATAAACTCACGTGAAGTGTATTTTCAGTCAAATTGCCAGCGGTCACACATTAATGCATGTAAAGTTGAGGATATCGAAGAGAGCTTAAAAGACTTAAAATACATTTAGGCCACAACAAATTCATGTCTTATTTGACGGAATCGACGCTCCGATTTTTCCGATTTTCATTTTTTTTTTCAAATGTACGGGAAAAAAGACTGGTCCGGTCCGGTTATGATTTTTAATTTTGTTTCAAGTTCCGGTTTTCGCAAATATAGAATATCGCAACTACTAAATTCGTCACGGTTTGCATCCAGTCACCTACCAACTCTATTCACCCTTCCACAAACGCAATTATTCATTGTGATGACGTCATCTGAGGTCCGACAAACAACGCATTTGTTTATGACGTCATAGATAGTACAATTAAAAAGGACTGAAAGTCACGTTCTTTTACGAACCGTGGAAGGGTGAATACACCGATCCACTTTACAGCATAGAAAGCGATATTTGGTGGACTTTTGATTGTTATGGTTATGACGTCATAATCAAATATCCGACTTGTTCAACCTTGCGTGACGTCATCATAGTCGTATTTTGCGCTAAAGTACGTAACATTTGACTAAAGTGGATCGGTGTATTGTTCTCGATGTGGGCACCTTTATGTAGGCAACTTGCGTCATGATCATATGACGTCATAATAATCACAAAGTGCGCGTGTATGTTGACGTTATTTTAGTTGCGATATTCCGTATTCTAGGCAGCATTCGGCGGCAGTTTGTCTACACGTGGATGATGGACGGTAACAATAGTAAATTGTTGAAAGGGTGTGAGTTTTTGTTTTCTTTTTTCATGGGAAGTGTTATTTATCATGTTGACAACATCTCTAGTATGATGACTGGCTGAGAATAAGGCATATAGATATTTTCAATGTATCACTGAAATATACAGGAAAAATACAGTGAAATGGTCATACGTTGGAGTTGTAAGCATGTTAATTAAACAGTCCTATTATATATGAAAGTACAGTTTTCCAAAAAGAAAAAAATAATCGCTCGATAGAAATATTGAAAAAATAATGCTCTCGCCGCCTCTCTATTTTCATCATAAAAATCCGAAGAACAATGTTTTGTTTTTTTGTTTTTGTTTTTTTGTTTTTTGTTTGTTTGTTTGTTTGGTTTTTTTTTTTCTGATATGGCCTTAATATATTGTCCAACATTGAATGGCCATGTTGAGGACAAAGGATTGTAGGGGGAAACATGTCTTCAAAGAGTGAAAATGTGGGTTCTTTTCAGCCCAATGCTCGGATGAATTTGACTATAGTCGCGACGAATTGGTCGTCCATGTGTTAACTTTTAGCATTTTCAGCTGCTGGCAAGAGTATAGGGAACTTGGTAAAAATGAAGTGCTCAAAGTCCCCTACAATTTTGCTGATTTGGTCGGATCCATGGCGAGACTGCAAAGGCACAAGAGGATATCTCCTTTGATAACTTTTTAGCGTGGCTGAACACATCATCAAACCCGAATGTACAAGAGTTATCTAGAGAGGTGTCCTTTACAAAGCCATAAAAATACTAGATTCTTTTTCAGCAAAATTTGGGCGGGAAGGGGACGAATTTTTAATATTTAATTATTTTTCTCAAGAGGAATTGAACACACTAATAACATTAGAATTTTATTCATCAACTTTCACGGTACTTACTGAACCGAGGTCCGACAAGACGCGAAATTGCTACTTTTTGTTTTGTTTTGTTTTGTTTGTTTTGTTTTTTTTTTTTTTTTAATAGTAAATTTGTAAAATATAAAAAGGAGGGGGGGGGCGGGACGGGGATTGAAAAATTAATTGTGGATACAGAACTGTTTATTTAAAACTTTGATGGACTTATTTAGCCTTCAGATCAATTAGAAAGATTCCGATATAACTTGGCATGGATGATATGCACAAGTACAAGTACTGTTGTACTTTTCGTTGGATCAGCCCAGGGGTGATGGTGTGGCAAAGTAGGTCAAGGGAGGTACGATTATTTGTAAAGAGAAATTTTAAGTAATACTTTTGAATGAAAAATTAAGTATCCGTGTTTTCTATTAGAATGAAGTGATGTCGATTTCCGTTCAATTCTGAAATAAAATTCATAAAATGGATGCTCTCATTAGAATACATTGTAAGTTTGTCATGTTGTCGAGGTGCTTGAATGCACGATATAGGTCTGTTGGGGTCTTCTGTTTAATTTCAGAGCGTTATCGCCTCCATTTAGGATGACTGATAAGGCTTTTTGACCTCCTACATTTAAAGATCATCACTACCTCGCGTAAATCCACTGCAAACGTACAGTCTAAACCACACACAATGACGTTAATATAACCAGGGACGTACATGTCTCTGATATAACGACATTAAAATAATCATTAACAAAACAAGTATGGAAATATACAAGCACCCTAATTAGAAAGAAGTTATTAGCGGAAGAATCGTTTTTAATCTTTCTGAAAACCTTATTGATTTCTTTATACTGAAAGAACTTGAAAGATCAAAGCTAATATCGTTCACTGTATCTCTGTACATTGTATCCCAGAGTCATGACCGTGCTCGAGATATCGATTGCAAAGAAGCGGAGTTCCCGGCTACAAAGACTTCCTGGTTTACACTGTCATAGTAACAACCCTTGAACTCTTTAGTATTAACCAATCATTCCACTTCCGTCTTTCTCACGGTTCAGTGTATCATACTTAGAAAGAAATGTGTACTATGAATTTTAGGTGTAGCCTAATTATCAAGAATCACTATCACAAAGTAAAAAATACAGGACCAATGGCATTGCTCCGTAGACCTACTAGGATGTGAAACACCGCGAAAGGGGAATTTGTTGATTAAAACCCAGATATTTATTTAGGATGGGTTTTCTCGCTTTAGAGGTATTTGAGGGTTTACTTCTGATGCACAGTTGACAATAATTCTTTTTATAATATAGCCCATTTTTCAGCTTATGAATATGAATTTAGAGAAGTTTGACATACGAGATTTATAACATTTCAATAAATTATACACATACAGTATTTCCACATAAACACTTCCCTTAATGTACCTGTCTCTGAAGACATCACCTTTACTTCATTTTTTAATCTCGTTGCCAATAATTCTGGGTTATTTTAAGAGATTTGCAATCATTGGGAAAAGGAACAAAATATTGATTATATGGAGGAAATGCACCAGTCAATCATTTCTAATTAGACTTCTTGTGTATACTATATTATGGCGCCATTATTAACCGAATTCAAGTTCGGGTAACTTTGTGTGTCATCTCGCCACGTGTTGAAGAATCTAAGCCAGAAGTCTGGATAAAGGTCAGTGATCACTTGTTCTTCAAAAAACAAGTTATCTTATACTTACGAACAATATTTCTAAATGATAACCTCTTGAAATTAGGCCAGTTTTATTTCTTATAAATAAATTTAAAAGATTTATATTTATCAGGAATATTACGGGTGTATGCAAAAGTTAAACGCAATGCAGAAAGGATGGAAAGAGCGACAGTTATTTTGTAATCTGTTGTAAAACTCATGGTATAAGTAATATGTATTGTAGTATATCACTTAAGATAAAAATCAATGTTTTAAGTTGTGGTAGTACACTATATTTTCTGTATAGATGTGCCAGTGAAAAATAATACTTGAATCACATGCAGACATAATGTCTCAAAACATGAACTTCATATAAACTGTGAGAACAAAATATACGATGCCATTATACGTACACACACACATACACACACATATATATTATACATATATTTCGCTACATCAGTTTTATATATATACGATGTCTTTCTCAGCTTTTCCCTATAAAACATATATTAAAAATAATGATAGTATAAAATAAGTGTCCATATCAATAAGATAGCCTAAACATTGAAGATTCGTCTTTTCCTGTGGTATTTAATAGAATTATGGGAAGCAGGACAATAGAGAGAAATAATGAAGATGATTGGAATATTTTATTGGTTCTAAAAATACATAAATTCCAACAAAATGTGTCTAGGTCTTCTAAGTGATACAAAATTAATAGAAAATATGATTATAAATATGAATTAAAATGTTCGGATTTATTTACAAAGTTTATTATTATTATCTTTATGTAACTATATAAATATACATCTAATTAGATTATTATTATTATTAATTGATAAAAAAATGTTTTATTTACAAAATATATCTGTTTCTCTTTTGTAAATCTATGCCAGGCATAGATTTACAAAATATATCTCAGTTTCTCTTTTGTAAATCTATGCCAGGCATAGGCAGGTATGTTTCGTTCTCATTATATTTGAAATGGAAGAATATGATTATTATATTATATATAGTATTACTACATGCCAAGGTATGTGTTATCATTCTTGTATTTGTTATATTTGTTCGAGTCTTTCCTCCGATATATCTATCCTCCGATCAAGCTACATTTACTCCATTTTTGATTCCATGATTCAAAGTGAGCACTTTACTATATTTAATTTGTATAACAAATTATAAATTTAGATTTACAATTATAAATTGTTATATTTTCAATGTTATAAAATTAAAATTAAAATTAAGAGACAAGAAGAAAGTACTTGTTAAACATTATCTCTACAATATAAAATCAATATACATGTATTGATACATAATTTGAAACAATAATTCAAGTACATGTATATTTTTACCAAACTGTATCCCCCAATATACATTTCATTCAATGTCAATCATTTATTTATTTATTTATTTAATTTATTTATTTATTTATTTATTTATTAATTTTCATTTCGTGTTTTTTTTTGTTTTTGTTTTTTTCTGATTTGTTTTTTTGTTTAATGGTTTCAATTTCAAAACACAGACACAGACATTCACGCATATATGTATATATCACATGTTTTACTGTTTATGCAGTGAATTATTGCTATGTCATAAATTAATATATGGCATAGGTGACGTCATAGCGTGGAAAAGAATTGTGTCAAGCCAGTGTTTGATTAAATAAACACCTTTAAACTGAGTGTAAACATGTGATAAAAAGAATCTGAAATAAATTTTCACTTCATATGGTAATTATGAAACCTCGTTGTGTGTTTTACATTCTCTCGCCAAGGCTTGGGGATATAAAACAAACAACTCGTTTCATAAATACCGTATGAAATGAAAATTCATTTCAGATTTTATATATAATATATACATATATATATATATATATATATATATATATATATATATATATATATATATATATATATATATATATATATATATATATAAGAAATATTATTATAATAACATTTTCACAAAATAAAAATTAGCGAAACGTATACATCATCATTAGTAAATAATATACAGGCGCCGAATTACGATGGACAACTCTCCATCCCCACAATTGGACCACTGCCGAAGTAAACAGTTGGCTAGAGTATGTATGCAAGGAATGTCAGTTAGATGGGGAGACCACCCTCTACATCATGGAAGCTTTCCAGGGAATCAACGGTGTCCAGCTATTGGCAATGTCCCAAGAGGACTTCCGAGCCCTTTCTCCCTTACATGCAGATACCCTCTTCACAGCATTCAGATCTATGCATAGCGAAGGCGAGATTTAATGAAAATATATCCATATAAATCATTTTAAATATATATATATATGTATAAATAATTTCTAAAACATAAGATATAGTAAATACGGAAATCTTTGTTTCCCTCTCCGGGTAAGTAATGTTTATAATCCGACTTTAAAAAAAGTATACCATAATTATTACAGTCTATGCAATGGTTCAAATGTTTAAGAAAGTTAACTTACGACGAAAATAGGTGAAGTATCGTACTAAGTATCCCAATAATTTCTGTGAACTATGTTAAGGTAACTTGGAATGAATAAAATGAGGCGTTCAATAAACTGTAAATTTAAGATTTATAAATATTAGTGAGGTTTCATCTAAGATATTTCCATTACGCATGCTGAACATATATAACAAAACAAATAGAATTATATTGCGCGAACTCTCTCTCTCTCTCTCTCTCTCTCTCTCTTCCACTACTGTTTTACTTAATTTAAATTTAAACAAATCGTATATTGCTAGATTTGAGCTCCAGTCATTTGATGGCATCATCCTTACCAGCAATCACAGAAATCAGTAGGAATGGGTCGCCTTCTTCGGATTCCAATGATTCCGAGAAATCTACCGGGAGAAAAGAAAAAGAGGAAAATACTGAAAAGTCGGCGTCATGTATGTTATATCCACCGCTCTCATATTGTTTTGACAGCATTTGTATTCATATCCTTTAAAAGAATATTCTTTCCAAATTACACGAAAGAAAGTGATAGCAAATGTCAAATGAGGAGTTAAACACCCCAGTTTAACTGTACGTTTTCTTTATCATATCATTATCATAAGAGAAGACTATCAATAATAATTATAAGTATAATAATGTGTGTGTGTGTGTGTGTGTGTGTGTGTGTGTGTGTGTGTGAATCTATTTCAAGCGGTCTTCGCTTAAGTATTTTCTTGCGTCAGACGTCGGAGTTTTATTCTGAATTTCTTCCGCTATCAAAACTTGTTAAATTGTGCGATTTTGAGGTAACCCTTTCAAAACTCTTGGTCGTAAGACTGGGTCTCAATTGAAATAGTCATACATGATCTTGACTTCAAAGACATTGGGGGGGGGGGGTGCACATATTAGTTAAAAAAAAGCACATCGTGTTTATATTCGTAATAAAGATTAATTTTTTTTCCAAATCAAAAATAGATACGACGTATATTACCTAATTTTAAATTTGAAGAAAGAAAAAGATAAGAATTTCGAATAGTTTTCAATCCTTTCAAGTCATATCTAATGTTAAACCAAGAGTATTCTCATGATTTTCAACCTATATGACGTCTACTGTTATTTACCAATGTAAGAAACTCCTGCCTCCGTAGACAAGCACATACCGTCCACACATACAGTGGCATTTCTTTCCATTTGCCTCGACTAAGGATTGAACATATACACGTCAAATGAAAGGCTCGCGTGAGTTTCAGCCTGTTGGTGTAGTCTAACTTGTGACATATGCTCGAAGTTTGGTTGTCTGAGTGTATTATATATATAATTAACTAAATATTCAAAGACTTCAACAGCATTCTATGTGGATAGTATATGAATGTTTAAATTATATTTGCAGCTACAAAAAAGACTGAATAAAGAGATCCGTATATGCAAAGAGAATGTCAGCAGAGAAACCACTGTGCAATAAAAATAAACTATAATCGCAAACATATTGTCTTATATTTCTGCGATTAACGCAATTAACATGCTTCTTTTTCCAGTATTTCATACATAAAAAAGGACAAAACACACACACACACACACACACACACACACACACACACACACACACACACACACACACACACAGAGAGAGAGAGAGAGAGAGAGAGAGAGAGAGAGAGAGAGAAGACTATATAAACAACAACGACAACAAACAAACATTCTGTAAATCGGGTAGAACCATTACGAAGGACAACTCTTACAGGTGTGTTAAATGTGATGAAGCTTTTATCACATATACATGTCTGTGACAGTTTCAGCTGATTGTCGCTTTGAACAATGGGTTGATTTACTGATTAGAGTTAAACGTCGCTTTTAAGTCATATTGCGACATGGAAGCAAGAGCTAACCAACGTCATATATAGAGGCACGATTTCGGAATCGAACCCGAACGCCGCAAGCCCATACACCAAGCCTGTCCCTCGCCTTGTGGAACAGCCAAACAAAGTGTGAACATGTTCGCCTTTATCGTCCTTTTCAAGGAAACACCTATACATGTAATAAAACGGGAGGTCTGGGTTTTTTCCCCAAGCACATGGTGTGAGAGATGTTCATTCCCTTTTTCGAGAGTGGAGGGGAAGACGGCAAAAAGAATACATTTTGCAGATTATAACAAAACAATGCCGAAAAACAATTATGGGTCACTGTTCGAGGATGAGTACACCCCTTCTGTAACTCCTTGAATTCGCTACTGCTTTGTCTGTATTATCCACATTTCCAATCGCTTACTACATTTTAACTTCATTAGTTTGCTAGGTATCTTGTTTTATGTAGGGGGCTGGACTTTGAGTTTTCTTATATGCACTATGACCAATTGTTCAAAATTTTAAACACCGGTTAAGCTAACCTGTAGTTAAAATCTGACGGAAAATAATTTGAATTCAAAATTTGTCAAATAACATGCGCGGATCTAGAGATGAGGGTGGGTGGATTCCGTATTCCCCTGGAAATGGCAAAATATATACCATGATTTATGATTCATGAACAAGAGCTGTCAGAGGTCAACATAGCTCGCCGGTGTGGAATTATCAAAGGAAAGAATACAACCTGAAGGGTAATAAAAACGAGAAGTTTAATAATTATTACACTTCTCGTCACACCATGCAGCCTTAAGTGTAATTAAAACGAGAAGTGTAATCAGACAATATGAAAATCTCAATAAATGCAATCTCAATAAATCCAAATATATATTCATTTGCTCTCATTAATTGGGAAAAAGATGAAGACCGAATGTTTTGATCCTGGAGATATAGTGTAAAAGGTTGAAGGCTTTTTCAACGGCATTGATCAATGCGATATAAAAATCAAGGAAAATTTTAATCATGAATACGGAAAATTTTGTTATGGTTTGCAAGATTACTGAATGATATTTGTTTTATCTGACTATGCGTATGACTGCTCAATCGATTAGACGAAAAAAATATTACACTTCCCGTTATTACACTTCTCGTTTCAACGTGCAACCTGAAGAGTAATAAAAACGAGAAGTGTAATAAATATAAAAATCTCAATAAATCCAATTTCAATAACTCCAAATATATAATAATTTGATCTCAGTAACTGGGAAAAGGATGAAGATCGAATGTTTTGATCCTGAGGATATAAAAGGTTAAAGACATTTTCAATGCCATTGATGCGATTTAAAAATCAAGGAAATTCTTAATCATAAATACGGAAAATGTTGTTATGATCTTTAAAATTATTGAATGATATTTGATTTGTCTGACTTTTTATCGTCTGTTCAATCGATTAGATAAAAAAAATATTGCATTTCTTGTTATTACACTTTTCTTTGCATCGTGCAAGTGTAATAAAAATGAGAAGTGTAATAAATATGAAAATCTCATTATATCAAAAGGAAAATTTGCTTTCATTGAACAAATTGATATAAATCGTAAAAAGGCTAAAAAATAAAGATTAAATGGTTTTAATCGAGGGCTGATTCAAAGAAAAAACATATCCAACAAGAAAATCTAGGGTCCCTAGGAAACATTTTGCTCTGCCTAGCAAAGTATTCGAAAGAGCAAAGTCTTATGGGAGACATAAAGTTTCTTTCACAAATCTAAAGAAAGAAATAGTCATACAATGGGTCAGGGTATAATAACCAGAGAGTTAGAGCGGAGAAGACGCATCAAAATATTTCAAAAATGTATTCGACGAGTCCTTTACATTGCAAAATCATTGCAGAAATTTTCAAAGAATCGTACAATCAATTGGTTACCCAGCCATTTATATTAATCCAGAGGTTTTAACAAATGTTCCTGATTGGATAAACGTTTTGGAGGATAAAGATTGATTGAATGATTGATTTTTGTTTAACGTCACACCACGAATATTTCACGTATATTGTATTGTTTATTAAGCATAAGCTGTACAGCTTATAGACAGATACATGCAATATAGGTAATCAACGTAAATATAATAATATACATGGTCAAGTCTAAGAGAAGGTAAATTGAGAGATGGAATCAGAATGCACACATACATACATATACATACATATATACATATACACATACACATACATACATATATATATATATATACATATATACACATATATATACATATACATATACATATACATATACATATACATACACATACACAACTACATATACATACAACGGCATGAATTTTGTCATTAAATTTTGTATATGCATACTCAAGTATAATAAAGTATAAATTGTATTAGAAATCAAACATATATCATATATCATATTATATATAAATATATAAAAGGTTACAAAATAGTTAACAATGCTCACTTCTTAATTTGGAGGCTTGCGTAAGAAAATTTCCTAAACCGCATAATTCTTTTACATTTGAGGTGCTGAGTAATTGTGACGGCATCTGTCTGATGCGGGGCATACAAATTTTGACCTATGCAACGGACCCACCCGAAGCAGTGAGGGATCTTTAACTTGCCATGTATACCACGACATGGGGCCTCGCTTTTTACTGTCTAATCCGAAAGACAGGACACCGGCATGACCAGAGCGGAACTCGAACCCTGGCCTCCCGATCAGGAGTCCAGCGCGATACCACTAGGCCACGCCGGCTTTGAAGTATAATGTGGTTTAGGTCTTCAATTACGAAGAATTCTGAGAGAAGATGGTGGGCCGTGGCTTCGTGCTTGGCTTAATCTTTGTGGTTGTGGATTTGGATGCCATGAAATTAGAGATGTAAGGTGGCAATAAAAACAGTTAAAACATAAGTGCTCTGTAAAACAACACATATTAATTCTGTAAATCAATCATTAAGAAAACATTTTTATCATCCCTGTTGACATATCATCCCTGATGACATATCATCCCTGTTGACATATCATTGATTATACTTATACAGATTCCATATTCTTCGCGTGAGAATAAACAATTGGTTAAAATTCGCTGGTTGTTAGCGTCTGGAATGATGCATATTGGGTGTGGGGAGGATAAAACAAGAGGCCCAAGTGGGCCTATATCGCTCACCTGAGTACCTAGATGATCAGTCATGCATGAAGGAAGAATTCATTTATTTTTGCATTAATGTGACTAAGTTAACACAGATGTGGAAAATATGTCAAATTTTATTTCAGGCTAGAATAAAAAACAACACTTTTTCACACATCCATTCAGGTGATTTTGATATTAAGCATTTCCTTTGTCTCTGCAAGAAGTCATTCAGGGCAACAAGGGCCTTTTGTTGACTGATTTCAAGTCTGGGTCATGAACAACAATTGTTTCAAATATTGTCCAGATCTAACTTAAAATTGCCTAATTTCATATGTTGAGTGTTGAGAAACATCTAAAAACTTATTTAGATGTGTAAAGAAATGAAAAAAAAATTTTGACCACAGCTGGATTTGAACCGCTACTCTCCATATTTCAATTACCAAGTGGTATATGTACCATTGTGAGAACTGCTTTTTAGACATGATGGCATTATCTGTTAACCAATTTGGATGAAATTTACCAAATTGATAGAGGACCTTTAGTACTTCATGTATTCCATGTTTCATTAAAATCTTTCATGTGGTATAACAGCAGAAGTGAAAAATGTGATTGAATTGTTCCTATACACCCTCATTTGGAAGTCTTAAAAAATTCATAGAAAATCCAAAAATTGAGATATTGACAAAATTCTTTCAAAGTAACAATCCTTACCATAATTATGATCACAATAGTCCATAAGAAATTATCATTATCAATTAACTAGGAAATATGACACTTTTTTTTCTGCATTGAATCGACAAGTCCAAAGAAATGTCGAAAAAAAATTCTAAAATTTGATTTTGGAAGGGAACCAAAATGACAATATGTCTTTACTCATCCCTCTAGATCATTTCTATGCATTCTGTTTGTCTCTGTATACAGCCCGTATGAAAAAGAATATTGTTAAAGGAGGGAACTCTTTTGTGACCTACTTTTGACTATGGTGGCGCCACCTGTAAAGAGGTCTGGACGAAAACAGCAGAATTTGAAGAGGATCATAAGTGACTTATTTCTACTAAGATTTATTAAAATCCTTCAAACAGTTTTGTAGAAAAAGTTGAAAATGTGAAAAATGGCCACCCCCCCCCCTTTTTTTTGGAAGTCTTAAACGTAAAATTCCTAATTTCATATGTTGAGTGTTGAGAAACATCTAAAAACTTATTTAGATGTGTAAAAAAAAAAAAAAATTTTTGACCACAGCTGGATTTGAACCGCTACTCTCCATATTTCAATTACCAAGTGGTATATATACCATTGTGAGACCTACTTTTTAGACATGGTGGCATTATCTGTTAACCAATTTGGATGAAATTTACCAAATTGATAGAGGACTTTTAGTACTTCATGTATTCCATGTTTCATTAAAATCTTTCATGTGGTTTTGTAGAAAAAGTTGAAAATGTGAAAAATGGCCACCCCCCCCCCTCCCCTTTTTTTTTTGAAGTCTTAAACGTAAAATTCCTAATTTCATATTTAGAGAGTTAAGAAACATCTAAAAACTTATTTAGATGTGTAAAAAAAGAAAAAAAAATTTTTGACCACAGCTGGATTTGATCCGCTACTCTCCATATTTCAATTACCAAGTATTATATGTACCATTGTGAGACCTACTTTTTAGACATGGTGGCTTTAACTGTTAACCAATTTGGATGAAATTTACCAAATTGATAGAGGACTTTTAGTACTTCATGCATTCCATGTTTCATTAAAATCTTTCATGTGATTTCGTAGAAAAAGTTGAAAATGTGAAAAATGGCCAACCCCCCCCCCCCCTTTTTTTTTGGAAGTCTTAAACAATTCATAAAAAATCCAAAAATTGAGATAATGACAAAATTCTTTCACAATAATATTCCTTACCACAATTATGATCAAAATAGTCATTAAGAAATCATCAATATCAATTAACTGAAAAACATGACACTTTTCTTCATTGAAATGACTAAGTCCAGAAACACGTCAAAAAAGCGTAAATTTCTATTTGACGGATCTTAACCCCGAACACAATTTTTTATAACCCATCTTTATAGATTGTTGAAATGCAATTAGTTTCCCCATTTATGTACTGGTTCTGGAGAAGAAGATGTTTGAAGAGGGGTACCCTTTTGGGCACTTTTGGTCCTGCCCTGGATCCACCCCTGAGGGAATCTGGATCCCAAACACAATTTGAGTAGGGGACCTTGAGTACATCATTTACACAAAGTTTGATCCAAATCTGCAATGTAGTTCCAGAGAAGAAGTCGAAAATGTGAAAAAGTTAATGACGGACGATGACGACGGACGACGGACGGCGCACTATGACTATAGCTCACTTGAGCCTTAGGTTCAGGTGAGCTAAAAAACCCCAAAAAGCAAAAACAAAAACAAATAATAATAATAATAATAATAATAATAATAATAATAATAATAATAATAATAATAATAATAATAATAATAATAATAATAATAACCCCCCCCCCCCAAATGAAAACAAAAAATCCTGACATGGTTTTCTACCTTGAAGTGGTTGGTAGGCTTAAATTAAAAGAGAACCAACTGTTTCTATTCTCAATTTGTTAAAAAAATCGATAAAAGTCCTTTGGAAATCGCAAGCCTTAAATTCAAATTATACACAAATGAAGCTGCAAAATATCATATCTTTTTGGGCTCGTCACTTTGGAGATGGTAGAATGGTGAAAACTACTACCTTTATTCGAGTATTTGAAGGAGGCTGACTTATATAGATAGATCTCGTTACTAATCTTATTACTAATGATACAATTTTCTTACAACAAAGTGTACGCCGATAACATAAAGAAACCACCTGTAAAAGGAATCTTATATACTCAAAATCAATGAAACCGCAACACTTTAACTTATAATATTGATAAAGAAAATATGCATCAATTTCAGTTAAAACATTCCATCAAATTTTCAGTTCAAAAGTTCTTACGGTATACGGTTTCTAGAGTTCTATTCACTTGACCACGATTTCGCTCGCGCAAAGCATCGGTTGACTGATTTCAATCGAAAGAGTTAAAATGCATGGCTTGAGTATCGGGCATTAATTTCCCAAGAAACTAACGATAGGCAAAATTGTAAATTTGAGTTATTAAAGACGATAATAAAATATTCCGCATTATGATTAAGATAATCTTGATTTTTAAATCCCATCAATGGCGTTGATAATGCCTTAAACTTTTATATCCCGGGATCAAAAAATTCGATCTTCATCTTTTTCACATTTAATAAGAGCAAATGAAAATATACTTGAATTGACTGAGATTGGATTTGTTGAGATTTTCATATTTATTACATTTCTCGTTTTTATTACACTTCAGGTTGCACACTGCAACGAAAAGTGTAGTAACGAGAAGTGTAATATCTTTTCATCTAATCGATTGAACAGACAAACAGAAAGTCGGACAAATCAAATATCATGTCCAATTATCTTATAGACCATAACAAAATATTCCGTATCTACGATTAAAAGTTTCCTTGATTTTAAAATCGTATCAATGGTGTTGAAAATGCCTTCAACCCTTTATATCCCCAGGATCAAAACATTCGATCTTCATCTTTTTTCCCAATTAATGAGAGCAAATAAATATATGGTTGGATTTATTGAGATTGCATTTATTCAATTTTCATATATATTACACTACTTGTTTTTATTACACTTCAGGTTGCACGGTGCAAGGAGAAGTGTAATAACGAGAAGTGTAATAATTATTACACTTCTCGCTTTATTACACTTTATGTGGTAACAAAGTATGTATTTTCAATGTTCCTTTAATTCAAGGTCAAGTCCGAGGAAAAGGTCAAAAGTTGACCAGATGAAAGCCCTGGTCCCAATACATTGTATATCTACATGTGCAACTCGTCCATTTCAATACGCAAAATCTAGTTTTTCAAAAAAAAAAAATGGCGATGGTGTATGATCGAAATACTTGTCCTTAATATTTAAATCGAAAAAAAAAGAAAAAAGGAAAAATAAAATGAAAACTTTTGTCATGAGGAACCTAATTGTGATGTATCGAAGCCCTAACTATATCTATTCAAAAGATATAGCCAAGGTTAAAGTTTTTCTTAAAAAGTAGGTCAATGTCACAAGATCAAAATCATGGTATCAAATGAAAGCTGAAACGATGTAGCCAAGCTTAAAATTTTTAAAAAGTAGGTCAAGTACAAGGTTAAGTCCAAGGTTAAGGTCAAAAGGCATGGCATTAAATGAAACCTATAGTCATGGGGAACCTATGTGTGAAGTATCAAAGCCCTATTCCTACTGGTTGAGAAGAGAGAGAGAGAGAGCTCATGGTTAAAGATTTTCAGTATACGAGGACGCCGACGCGATGTCGAGGCATGGGAGTATGACAATATATAGCTCTCTGGACATTTTGTCTTGGCGAGCTAAAAACTGAGAAGATGCAATTATTTTAAGGGGTTTGGGGTTTTGTGCCAAAAGTTTAACCCCCCTTTTTGGAAAAAAAAAATCCTGGATCCGCATATGAATAACATTTATGATTTACCGATATCAAAAAGTGCAAGTGAGTATTTGTAAAGAAGGTCTATATCTGTAACAGTGATTCTATTTACATGAAATAGTAAGAGAAAATTAAACCACTGGTCATTTTAACCCGCATTGTTTTGAACAACTTGCCCATATTTAAATACTATGGGGGCAGTATAACCATATGATGATTATGAATCAATTAATTGTTAATTTGATGCACGGTCTATCTATCAAACCATTAACACAGATACAGCGGAGGATAGAAAAGGTAAGTGCGTCCAGGGAAGTATATAACACATGTTATATGTTATATACGTCCCTGGTGCGCCTACGAAATCCATTTGTAGTGACCCCCCCCCCCCCCCCCCGGACACACACACTTTTTATTTGTACTTAAAATAAGTAAGTCTGGGACGTATATAACTTATATGTCAAAGTACGATTCAGTATTCTTTTCTTTGTAGATAGATTTGATTGTTAAGTTTAAGTATAGCACCAGAGAATGAACTGTCATATTTCGAATACCTTGTGATATCTTGTATCTTGGTATTCGGTATAAGATCATTTCACTCTTAATCAATCATTAAAAGTATCCCATCATAAAAAGTCCACAAAGTATTTTAGAGACAGAGTAATCAAACAATATGACTAGATATAAATTCTACTGGGTGTTAAAGTATACGATTTCATAAATGATAAATTCACTACTATGCCAAATCCTAAGGTCACATATACGCGAAATACTAAATCTCGCACATGCTCAATACGCTACCGGAAGTAGATTCCTTTCCGCTCGTGATCGAAAGCGGCCATTTTCGTTCCACATAATGTTTGGAATTTTGAAACCAAACGACCGATTTTCTGCGTAATGTAAAGGGGAGGAGTTTCATTGATGTAGGTTATAACATTAATATGACATATTTCAAAAATTCTTTCATTTCAACGCACTTTTGATGCGTTATTTTTCTTTTAAATGAAATGATTTTAGGACGAGTTTTTCCACCTGTCGACCGCCAAAATTGTTGAACTCGTGACACAAAATTTCACCAATTTTTACGTCGACATTTTATTTCTTTTTATATTAATATGGTACTTTCGATTTCATATGTTGACGTTTGTATAATGAGAGTTGAGTTCAGTAACATATAGATGATTAATAATAATAAGTAATATATTTTTGTGGCTTGAATTGATAAATTTGTTCCTCATTCATTCCTATTTTCCATTTGTGTACTAAGTCTAACTCTGAGTCTGTGGAGAGTATAGGTACACTTTATTCATTCCTTCATTCGCAAGAAACCGAAATATTTTGCTAGTTTCTGATGGACACTCTCTAGACTTTTATTTTAGCAATAAGCAAAATTAAAATACAGATCTACATGTATTACTTAACAAGTCCCACCGCTTTATCAAAAGTTTCTTAAATTCTTTTGTTACAAAGTGTACTGATATTGATAAGTTGAGTGTTATACTTCATGAGAGCTGTTGACGAAAGAGTCGGGTAGTCAGTGAGTGACAAGTCAAACTCTATCAACAAATAGTGATATACATGATCTAGGAGTATAACAGTCAGATGCTTTGATGATGCCAATAGGAAATACAAAAAAAAAACCCCATTCTCACTGTCGAAGGGCGGACTGCTCAGATATTCTTTTAGGTCTTAGATGATGGAGCATTTATGATTAACAACTAGTTCGTGTGAAACTCACTAGACTGATATTTTTAGGGGTGAATCATTAACAGAATTTCATAAAAATTTTCTTCTTCTTAATTCTTCTTCCATTACAAAGTGTACTCATAAATGAGTGTCATACTTCATGTACGCGATAAAACAGGAGGCAATAAAGTAAATATATTCATTATAAACTGTAAAAATGTTTTTGTGAATGAGTCAATCAAAAGATCAGGTATGTCGAACTTTTTTCCCATGGAGCACAGTTCCAGAATGCTGGTGTACTACGCTTAGCACACATATACAATCACTAAATCAATTTGGTCTCTTTTTAGTACTTAATTCATCAACACATGTGTGTGCTGTTATTACATGATGTATACTTATAGTTATATTGCCTTTCTCTATTGCATATTTTGGTTTTTAAATGCACTGAATTTCTACCCATGACAGTATCACACAGAATGCTTATAATAATAATGATGACTAGTTTTGTTTCCAATTCAAACTGGGTACATTTTGCACCAAAAGCCTGACTAACTGATTATCTATTACACCAACTTCCCTTCCTATAGTAAACAAGATATCACATGAATGACTTGTACCATAATATGGCCTGTGTACCAGAGTTTAACAAACCAAAAAATTATTCAGACCAGCAAAAAATTGCTGTTTTGCCAGTCCGAATGACCACCAGATCACAGGGACATTTGTTAAACTCTGGTGTACAGGGACAGATGTAGATTTTAGAGTTGGGGGAGGCGAAGTCAGTTGAGGGGTATTGGACTGTTTACATACATGTACATTTGTAGTTAGATATGGGGGCTTAATAAGGGGGCGGAGCTCCTAGATCTCCTGAATTTGGCGATTTTATATATAATGGCATGAAATCTGTAAAATCAAGGTCATTTTCACACACTGCTTGGATTGCTACCAATAAGCTTCACTGGGTGGCCTAGAACTTGCAGTATCTTGAAAAAATGCAGGGACTAAAACTAGCGTTTGCCCGAGACGACCACTTTGGCTTCTGGGCCACTGAAACATTCCTATTTGATCGCCCGAGTGGTGACAAAAATTTCTTGAATGTTAGTAAACATTTACTACTATTTCACTGATAGTACAATTATATTTTGACTTTGAGTCATTTGAGTTGTTTTTTAGTCTTCGTCTGTTGAGTGTATAAAGTCGCAGAGGACCTAAACTAAAACTGGGACGTTGGCACTGACTCGGAAAACAAAACTGTTGATTTCTCTAAATGTTTGAAATATATCTTTGTGAAACTTCATACTGACATTATTGTGGTAATATTTGATTATGAGAGTTCATGAGAGACAGAGTGAAAAAAAGACAAAATGATATTAATTAAGGGACAGAATGAAGTGGAAGATGTCTAGGAGATAAGTGAGTCTGGTGTGCAATATATAGAAAAAAGAGTAGACAAAGAGAAGTAATGGGGAGAGAGAGAATTAGATAGGGACAAGGATACATGTACATGTAGAGACTTGGAGAAGAGTAAGAGGATAAAGATTCAGAGGTGTCAGAGGATGAAAGTGATGTGATTGAGTGTATTTTTTAAATTTAAAGAGAAATACATATAGAAAATTGTTAATGTTTAAAGTACATGTAATTGGAATTAAATTTAAATAAGTATACAGATTTGATATCTGAGGAATAGAATAAAGTTTGAAAAAGTTGCGAAAGTCTGCATTTATTTATGGATTACCAAAAGGTGAACCCCTACTCCAGGCTCCTAATTTTTGAAATCTAGGGACCTGGGTGGCTACCATGTCAAAACAGTTAATTTTAGTCACAAATATCTGACCTACACTATACATGCAAGTGTGTGTATCAAGGCACTGACCTCCACTATACATGTAAGTGTATCAAGGCACAAAGGAAAAAGTCATTAATATTTGACCTCTGCTTTGATGTAAGTGTGTGTATCAAGGTTCAGTGATTCAGTTGAATTTGTTAAGTAGGTCCTCATAAAAAAAGGAACCAAGCCTTTATTACATATCTTAAAATTCAATTTCTTGATAACAATTATTTCTCTTTGACCTTAGAACTTCAACTCATTATTATGGAGAGTAAAGTTCTGCAGGCACTTTCACAAAGAATCAAACATAAATTCTTTTATGTAATAATGTTTCTACAAATAAATCCTTAAACCATTAAGGAATCCATATGTAAAAAAAGCTCTGGGAAACCCTGCAGAGCTGTATGATCTATAATTTAATAATTTTCATATTCTATGTGCTATTTAAGTAGAAGAATTTGGAACAAGTATTTCTCATATTTTTTGTAAGCTGTATCTATCGGTATGTCATTTGTATTTGAAATATTGTCTCTTTAAAATCTTATCCTCTTTGTTTTCAGATTTCTATATTAAAGTAAAAAAAAAATGGCGTCTTACACTTTCACATCAGAAGACATTCCAGTAGATAATGTTCAGACTGTTGCTATAGTTGGAAGTCCTGCTAAAGTCATTGGTTCTGCATTAGAGACAGCAGAAGAAAGCATTTCCAGTACTGTACAACCATGTCCTGTTGGTATAGAAATGAGTCATGTGGCCATTGATGGAGGTCATGTTGTTGTTGTTACAAATTCCATTGACGAAGAAGCTGACGATGTTGGCATTGATACCAGTTCTAATGCTGTAATAACAACTCCTGTCATACAAGCCATTCCTACTGATGAACAAACAAGTCCTGCTGTACAGTCTAATGCCACTGTGATTGAAACAGACCAGACTGAAGCTGTATCTGGTCCAAGTGGATCACTGGATAATTCAGCATCTGTCAAGGATGACATACAGAATTTGGTAAATAATTGTTAACACATTGTTACAGATCAGGTGATTTTGAGAATTTGCAGAGTGGGAAAAACACCTGAAATCACAATGGGATTCCAGGTGGAAATTTACCTGTGCTTATTAACACCTTTGTAAAATAATAGTGTATTATTTAATTCTTGAATTTACACCTAAATGTGGCCCATTGTGGCAGGTGGAAAAATTACCAAACACTTAGAGTGTATTGTAGATTGAAAGTTGAATTGATCATAAAGATGAAATGTCAGTATTCTGATCATCTTATTAATATTGTTTTAGTTTGACAAAGCAGCTAGTGAAAATGAAGATGTCCTGTGTTTGTATCTCACTAAAGATGGAAGGCTGACAATGGGTACAAAAGAGGGAGAAAAAATCATGTCTAACACAAACAGTTTATTGGCAGAATTCCAAGAGTTCTGTAAAGGTAAAGAATGTTTATACATCCATATAATCATGTGCATTGTAAACTGCATGTACTTAATCTTATAAAGTAATATTGTTGAAAATAAATACACTGATTTGTTGGTGTTTCAGTATAATCAAAGTGAAAGAAGTATTTTTGTAAATGCAGGCTGTCACATAAGGATTAACAAAGGTATTTGAAGAGACTGTACTTTTTGAAAGGTACTTTAGTTACTTCACCTTTAACGGTTAAGTAAATGTCTAAAGTTTTGGGGTTAAAAAGGTATCAGCACTTCTATAAACTGTTACCGTTAATTTTGTAACTTGCGTAGAATTCCATAACAGAGTGTTCAGAGCATAATATCAATAAACAGTGTGATAATGTAATCACTTTATCATGGAAAAGACTTTTCACTTTAAGCTATGTGTACAATATCTGTCAGAGCCTTAAGTTGGTAACAATTCATGATTGTCATGATAATAATATTATTAATATTATTGAGACTTCCTGCTGCTATTTAAGCATTATTTTCTGTCCTTCTGTCTACCGATCATTCCATCACAAAGCAGTTTCCAGATTATTGCTAAAGTACATAAGGTCAGATTCAAATAGTTTTTGATATACTTATGGATAAGATGATAGGGCCAATAAAATACCTAGTTGATTTTGCTGCGAAATGATCAAAGGTAAAGCATCTGAATTTAGAAAATATAGTAAAACAATGTTTCTGATGATAATTGAACATCATACTGAAAAATACCTTAGCATGGGCATACCGGTATATTTACTAGTTATTGAAACTTACAGATCTAGTTGGACTTTTGGCAGAGTTATACGCCTAAATGATGACAGAAATTAAGTGTTCAAACTTTTGTTTGTGATAGCATATTATTGGTATGTGTCTTTATTAGGTAAGTTACAGATCAAGTTTGATTTTTTTTTGCAGTTGATTTACTTTTTGCTTGAGGACTCACCCTTAGTAGGGGACATGTGTTGCTTTAATAATACTTTTAGAATGCTTGTGTAATCGAGTCTTTTCGTTATAAAGAGTTATTTCCCATATGAGGTGGTATTTGATTTCAAACCATTGGGGGTCAATCAATTCTATGGAAACTGGAGAAAATTACGGGAAATAATATAGAAGCTGCATGACATCACAATGATTTGACGTCAGATACCTACTCATATGGGAAATAACTCTGCATAATGAAAAGACCAAAGTGTAAGAAGCGTTACCAGTAATGTTAAATAATCATTTGTTATTTGTGCGGTTTTCCTATAGGTAAACTTTCAATAAGTTCCTCCTCTGAGCCTGGGAAGGAAGAGTTATTAACTATGAATGAGGAAGCTGTTCCAGATGTGATGGAATGTAGTGAAAGTCTTCTGGATTTGGGAAAGGAGTTGGTGGACCTAGGAAACAAAGCTGTCGATGATGGTGTTAAGAATGTGAACGACACAACAAATATTGCAAAAGTCAGCGTAGGAGATGTAGTTGGTAATAATACAGGCATAGAAGTTGCAGAGGGAGTATTAACCAGCAGGCCAGATTTGCCCGAGGGTGGTTGGGATTTAGGTGAATGGCAGATAGAACGAGAAAAATGTCCACATTGCAACAAAACCTTCAAAGATAAGTTATATTTGAAACAGCATATGGATTTACATTCAGATTTAAATTACTTGTGTCCCCTTTGTGCCAAGGATTTTACTATGAAGAGATATGTGTACATGCATGCAAAGAGAGTTCATCAGGTTATCTTAAAGCCATCAGATCGGATAGAAACTTTGGAGGCAAATTTACAATGTCCACAATGCCCAATGAAATTTGCATTTGAATCTTCTCGTAAAGATCACATTGTTCGAGATCATGACGTCAAGAAAAAACGTGAAATGAAGAAAAGTGTAAAAGAGAAAAGGAGAAGTGTACTTGAAGAAGAAGATTCAGATGAAGAGGATGCATCACCACCGAAAAAACGAACAAAGACTGAAAAAATGACAAAAGATTCATCAAAGAAAGTAGAGACGTCAAAGACACCTAAGAGCAAAGAAGTCAAAGTAAAGGAAGAAATAAAGTCTGAGCCTTTTACATCTACACCATCTTCAAGTGAAGTCGTTGGGCATTCTAGGTCTGGTAGAAAGATTCGATTTCCTGGATGGAAGTATGCTGATAGTGAAAATGAGAGTACATCTCCAGTGAAGAAAGCTGTGGAGGAAAAGAAAACTGTACAGGAAAAGAAAGAGGTTCAGGAGAAAAATGTGAAGAGAAAAAGCAGAGGAAGAAAATATGAAGAAGACGAGGAAGAAGAAGAGGAGGAAGAGGAGATTGTAGAGGTAGTGAAAAGGAAAAGGGGAAGACCAAAGAAATATGAAGAAGAAGAAAAAGAAGAGGAGGAGGAAGAGGAGATTGTAGAAGAAGTGAGAAGAAAAAGGGGAAGACCAAAGAAATATGAAGAAGAAGAAAAAGAAGAGGAGGAGGAAGAGGAGATTGTAGAAGAAGTCAAAAGGAAAAGGGGAAGACCAAAGAAATATGAAGAAGAGGAAGAAAAAGAAAGGAAGAAAGAAGAAGTTTCACCGATAAAGAGAGGAAGAGGAAGACCAAAGAAAGTACAAGAGTTAAATGATGATGTAGACAAAGTACAGAGAGGGAAAAGTCCTAAAGGAAAATCAAAGCAAACTGAAGAGAAGGAGGATGTAGATAGTGATGATAGTGAGGGATCAAAAGGGGATGATGGAGAAGGAAAAGAATACAAATGTGCCTATTGTGTGAAGAGTTTCAACCTTAAAAGACACCTTGATCGACATGTGTCAGACTGTCATGAACACGAGTGTAAACATTGCAGTAAGATATTACACACCAAGACTGATCTGAATAACCATCAAAATCACTGTGATCGGGGAGAGAAAACTAAAAAGACCAAATTATCCATTCAGAAAACAGCTATTAAATGTAAGGTTTGTGGAAAATGGTTCCGAAGTCAGGAAGCTCTGGATAAGCATGGTGCAGTCCATCAGTCCATGATAAGGAACTGTCCACAATGTGACAGAAATGTTACAGGAAATAAGAACTTCCAGTTGCATTTGAGGAAGAACCATCCAGATATCAAAGAGCAGGAAAAGATTTTTAAAGAGATAGGAATTACTCCAAAGAAGTGTTTCCATTGCAAGAGTCCTTTTATAGATGATGAATCTATGCAGCAGCATATTGCAAGGTTTCATTCAGACTGTGAAACTGAGAGAGAAACTAAAGACAGAGTTGAAAAGACAGAAGGTGAAGAGGGTTTGAAAATGGAAGTGGAAGAAGAAATACCTGGAAGTCCAAAAGATCAGGAAGCTGCCTTGGAGATTAATATAGAAGGTGATTTATTAACAAACGGTGATGAAGAGGAAGATTTAGAGGAAGAGACAATAGATTACCATGCTGATGACGATGACTATGAGGAAGAAAATGATAAAGATGACGATTCAGATGTAGAAGATAGTAGAAGTTTCTCAAGTTTTTATCGTGAGAAAAAAGAAAGAAAATCAAAAAAAGATGGAGAAAAAGTTTTGTATGGCCGGTGCAAAGTGATGAAGTTAGGACAAAAAATTGGTTATAATTGCCTGATATGCAACAAAATGCTAAGCAACAGACTCACTGCAATCAGACATATGGAACGTCATGATGAAGAATTGTTTTATGAACATGAATGCAAGTTTTGCCATATGAAATTTGAAAATCGCATCCGGCTAGGGGCGCATATGCGATCGATGCATATGAAAACAGATGCTTTTGCCTGCGAAAGATGTAATGAGAAGTTTACGACATCCACATTTTGTAAGGAGCACATGAAGACTTGCAAAGCTGATCCCAAGGATAAAGAGGATGATGACAACATTAAGCAGCCTGACAATTCAGAAAATGCTAAATTTGAAACAGTATCAGAAACTAAATGCATCATTTGTGGTGTGGATTTTGACACAGTAGAAGATTTGGCACAACACAGTAATCAGCATGTAACAGAAGATGGAACATGGTTCTGTCCTTATTGTCAAGAGAATGGAGGAATTTTCACGCAAAGAAGTTGGCTCATACAGCATATCTGGAAGTTCCATAAACTACGTCATTATTTGCCTGATATAAGTAGTGACCCCAATAATTTGACCTGTAAATACTGTCTGAAGACTCTCATTACACCAGAGGCACTAAAGAAACATCTGTTTTTACATGAAGGGAAAAACCTCTTCTGTGAAATCTGCAGTAAACATTTCAACTATCCATATCAGTTGAAAAACCACATGGCTATACACAATGAAACTGCTGTTTACAGTTGTAATAAATGTCATGAAAAATTCAAACTGAAACGCTATTTGCAAAAACACATGAAGGAAGTACACAATCAAATGGCATCTAAAACGCACATTGGACCAAGATGCAACATGTGTGAGGAAACACAACATTTTGGATCCCTTGATGATGTTTTCACTCATGCACATGAACATCATAAAGAGAAATTAGAAGAGTCCTTGAAGAAAGTAAACAAAGAGAATGTTGAAGAATTCATATGCAGACAGTGCTTCAAGAAGTACCGTACCTATAAGGAATATGTCATCCATGTGGTGTGCCACACAAGAAGAATCCCCCTGATGTGCGAGACTTGTGGAAAATACTTTGACCATAAAACAAAGCTCAGAGTCCATCAGTAAGTACAAAACTAATGAGGAAATAAGATTATTTTAAATGTATCTAGAAAAAGAGTCATGTTTTCAACCTATTACTTTGAAAAAATTGAATTATTGCATAATGAAATTTTTGAAAGCCTTTAATTAGATAAAGCATATATCTTTACTAACAGATTAATAAATGTTGGTAAAAACAAATATAAGTTAACAAATGTTTTCCACTTTTGAAGGACTACCCACAATATTGAGAGGAACTTTGAGTGTAACATCTGCCATAATCGTTATGGCAGTGAGTACAACCTGAAGGCTCATATGAAGCGCCACACCCAAGCTCCAGCCATTTGTGAAACCTGTGGTATGACTTTCAAGTCCAAGGACACACTGGCAACCCATGCCCGAGTGCATGACGAAACTAAAAGGTATTATATTCACTATATTTGTATAATGATTATTTTTCATTTTATCTATTTCATTGCTAACCTTACAGTCAGTATGTTTTGCAAAATATTGACAATGAATACCAATGCAGTATTATTTCTGCCCCATATAAAAATAAAAAATTATTGTGAACATTCGTGAAATGTTTGCTTAAATTCTTGTCTTGCATTTGAAGTTTAATAGACTTACTAAGAACAAAATGCCTATTCTCTGAGGAGTATTCAGTTCTAATGGTACAGAAACCTTTTTTGTATTAGTTTAGGAGAAGTAAAGATATGGTAGACTCAAATGTAGTGCATTCTGTCAGGCAGCTCCTGATGTTTCCTTCTTTTTCCTGAGTTTTGACAATTTCTGATTTTTACTGAAATTTGAGGACAAACTCCTGATTTTAGGTCTCCCTCACACAAAAAAAAAGACATGAAGGTGTAAATTTGTAAAAGAAGTTACTTGCTTTTTATAATTGTACATTATAGAATCAAAACCCCAAACTGAAATCTGATGTCCACAGTTTTAAAACAAGTAAAAGTAGTAATGACAAAAGAAAAACAAATAAGGACTTTAGACACCAGAACAAAAACAAAACCACGGAAACGATATTGACTGGATTACATAACAGTATAAACATTGTATGTGAAATGCTTCTTTCAGTATATTAAATGATTTTGTTGCTAGTTAATTTTTAGAGTATTAAGTGTTATTAGTAACATTCAATACAGTATTTGTTTAATCTGATCAGCAGTGTCTAAAAAATTCTGTGGATTTAACAAAAGGATGTGAGGAAAATGGTCCAAGTGAGAATTTTTATTTTACTTGTATGTTGGTACGAAATCTAGCCAACATTCAAATTATTGCTAAAACTTTGTAAAAGTCACTGCTATTATTGGCCTAAAAATACTTACTTACAGGGGAGGAAGGCAGCCATTTACTAGTTTTTTGGTACAATCTGAAATTTTCATGTTAAAAATTCCTAAAATTCGAACAGTGTTTGACAGACTGATAGTGTAAAAAGCACTCTCAAATCATTGAAGGGTTCATTTTGATTTATACCTTGCCTACCAGTTATCAAATTGTAGTTTCATTGTGTGATTACAGTTATTTAGTGTGCGTTTATTTGTGATATAAGGATAAGTTTGTGAACTTTTGGTGTGCCGACTTTTGATGATGAATCAATAGAATAGTAGCTAACTGATTATTTGAAGATAGTACTTGAATAGACATTTTGAACAGTATAATAGGTAAGGATTTGAATCATTTAAAAATAATACTTATTATCATTTATATTGAAATTCATCTATCAAATGCATTTTTAACATATGTGAGTTATGTTTGTTAGGTTTTCTTGTGATGTTTGCGGCTACCAAACTCGCACATTTGATGGATACAAGTGCCATCTTGTGGCTGTCCATCCTGAAGTGGCTGTTACTAAGGGCAAATGGAAAATTTATACCTGCGAATACTGCGGGAAGCTCAGCTCCGGAAAACAACAGTATACTCGTCATATAGCTACTCACACAGGTCATCATTACTTTTATTATTAATCACATGAAGATGTTTCAGTACATTTTTGTGGATGTTCTTAACATTCAAAGAGAAGAAAAGCACAAGTAATATAAACTGTCATGTATTTCCTTTTCTATGTATCAATTAA
Organism: Pteria penguin; assembly: GCA_035048485.1. Lineage (NCBI taxonomy): Eukaryota > Metazoa > Mollusca > Bivalvia > Pterioida > Pteriidae > Pteria > Pteria penguin. The sequence goes on along the minus strand of CM068591.1, from coordinate 12,972,493 downwards.
ACAATGGGAATACATGTACTCCTTGTCATCATTGTCACCTATGCAATGTATTATATCTTAAAAAATTAAGATGAGCATTTTATGTTTATGAATTTCTTAAAATTCATCTTTACTGTACTGTGGAAATGATCAGTATTTCTTGTTACTTTAAAATGCAAAAATTTCTAATGTTATTGTTTTTATTTATAGGGGAGTTACCATTTGAATGTCCACATTGTGATTACAAGTATGCCACAAAGGGAGCACTCAATGTACACATCAGGTCCCATTCTGACGTAGAGAAACCGTTCTATTGTGAACCATGCGATTTGAGGTAATGTTTTACTGATTATTAAGTATATATGCCTTTAAAATAATTTCATTGTATGTAAATGTGGCATTTCGTAATAACATAATATCATAGTGTTATTTTTGAAGCAATAACTTGGATAGAGAAGGATAACACCATACATTAATTAATTTAATTTTTGTGAAATCCAAAGCTTGCATAGAGTTGTTAGTTTTGTTTTGTTTTCTTGCTGGGAGTAGGATAATACCATGTGTTGTGTATCATGTAGGGATTTGTATCTAAGCCTTGTAGATACAAATCTGTCTGGACACCTGGTCAAGTCCGTGGTTTTCTAGATAGGGCTGTAAAGTTAAACTCATTCAAGTAATTGAAATTTTTTTTCTTTGGCATCAAATAAAGACATAGAGTATTACAGTACACCAACCTCGGAGGCACTTTAGACATTTTTTATTAATTTATGTAGTTCAATGTACTTTTTTATTGTTAAAGATAGTCGATGAAACCAAACTTTTAATGCTGGACATTTACAGATTCCATGTTACTCATAGGGAAGTTGTTTATATTGAAAAAGTATAAAGTCTGTGTTCATCTTAAGAAATTACCAAAAATGCTACTAAGGATTCCAAGTTATGAAAAATTTCTGAGTTGAGGTTGATAAAAAAGAAATCATATGGCTTGACCAGATGATTTAAGAAATTACAGAGCTATGCAGCTGGTATAAGTTTAGTAAAGGATTAATGAAAAGAATAATTTTAAATAGTTTTCATTTTAGCATTTATTTTGATAATCTACATTCTACATTTACAAGTAGAAAATATTCCAGATCTTTGTAAATGGAAAATTTTCCATTCGATGTTTGTAGGTTTTTATGGGCCAACAAAATGCAAAAGCATATGGAGTCTGGACGTCATCTTCAGGCATGTGCTCAAGCAGGAATGGAACCTGAGGTGGTGATCAAGGCTTTCCAGAGTCAGTTTGCTGTACGCCGCAGTAAATCTAACAGAGGTTATCATGACAACAGAAGCAGTGGCTCTAGACAGGGAGTTAAGAAGATCAATCTCTGTGGCAGAAACAGGAACAGAGCAACAGTCAGACCATCACTTACTCGAAAGAAACGGCCAAGGATGATGCAGAAAATCATATATGTTTCACATGACTCACAGGAAGTGGTGGAGGAAGAATCCATGGAAACTTGGGGTGTCTACTCTGATGAAGTTGCCCAAAATGAGGTTGCTGTCACTACTACGGAAGTGGCACAACCAGAGGTCACACAGGAAATCCAGATTGTGGAAACGCAGCCAACAGATGAAGCCCTTCAAATTGCAACATCAATGACAGCAGAAGAACTGGCTCAAGGAAACACAGAATATGTCATTATTACCGTACCCCAAGATGGAGAGATTGACCCTAGAATGGCCTTTGACATTCAGGCAGCTGTCCAGTCAATACTGAAGTAGATAGAAAAATGTTAATTGACTTCCATATGCAATGTTTGCTGTAGAGTATTGAACATTCATATTCAGTATTGACCATTTATGTCAGTTTATAAGAAATTAAAAAGATAGTTTGGATTGACAATGGTTTTCTTTGTTTTACAGGAATGCAAAATTCAGATATAAAATGTGAAATCTTGTCATGTATATATAATGTGTATCAGGTATAGATAAAAATTTTTGCACATTTAACATGGAGATGCAAATGCATCATTTGGCATTTAAAGGCTTTTGGTATTAAATGTACAATTAGTTAAAATGTATATGGATTAGTATGTGTCAATTCTGTGTGTTCCTGCACTTGATTTACATATGACCATCATCATGATCCACTTCTGATTTTTAATTTAATTAATTTCTTTTCAAATTTGCAAATCCTACTTTTTAATATCATCAGTTTCAAATTCTGTTCACATTAGTCATTACTGTGCATGTTGTTGTTTTATGAAAATAAAAAGTCCATAGCAGTCAAAGTTTTTGTTGATGACTCATCCTGATATATCTTTGTTTCTGGCTGATTCCAGCATCCGTCACATTCAGATGTTTAAAGAGGATAAATGATTTTCCATGGATTGTTGTTGAAATTTTGAATGCCCCCGAATTGAATGATAGTGGGCATTTTAGTTTTTGTCCTGTCTGTTTGTATGTGAGTAACTTTAACCATGCTCATAATTTTTAAACAATAAAGATGAAGACTATATTTTGCATGTATACTCTACTAATGTAGCCCTTTCAAGTGATACCAAGATCAATAAGTTTTATGCAAAAAATAGATCACCGTGCCCATAACTTTTGAACCATGAAAATAAAGACTATATTTTTACCACTGAAGTCCTTCCATATGATGCCAAGATCAATGACCTTGACCTAGACTTTTAGTGGGTCCACTGAGCACTGAATCCAAAGGAAGTTCCAATTATGGAAGTTTAAAGTATATATGTTTATAATGAAGCTTGAGTTATAGAAATAACCAGGATTACTTTGTGTATGAATACAGATTGTTGTACAAGTTAAGCACAACATTATCAGATATTTCTGCAAGAGGTTTTACATGCACGTATTGAGTGCAGTACATGCAGCAGCTTTTTCTGTTGCCTGCAAATGTTGCACAAATATTCCCCTTGGTATAAACCTACATATGAAAATAAATGGAGGAAAGCCAGTGTTATAGAACTAACTTCCCTGATTAAGTTCCTGGCAATGTACGACATCGGTCATGATACTTCTGAGGAGGAGCCAAGACTCTAGATCAGTCATTGTCATTATGGGGTGCTCTGCACTAGAACTTGCTACACGAAGCTGATGTTGAACATATTTGAAAATAAGTCATTTTACCTGATGAAGGTAGGTAATTAACTCTAGGTGGGAAAATCCATAGTGTTCGTGTCAAAAGTTGGTGATTTACTGCAGATGGGAAAGTGTGCCATGTACATGGATCTACCAAAAATGGAGGACTTGCGGTAGGTGAGGAAAGTTGTAAAAGGTGGTTGATTTACTCTAGGTGGGAAAGTTAACGATCTAATTGAAATCAGATCTTGCTTCTGTTTTCCGATACATCGTGGTACATCAGAAAACGGAAGTACGTGTAGGTCTAATTTCAGTTAGATTGATTTGTTATGTACCTGCCAAAGATGGATGATTCTCTATAGATGGAAAAGCCTGACAAAGGAGAGTAATTTGTTGATGGGAAATCCTGCCAGAAGTGGGTGATTTACTCTAGATGGAGAAGCCTGCCAGGGGTGGTCCTTTACTCTCGAGTAAAAGCCTGCTAGCAGTGGATGATTTCCTATAGATTGTAAAGCCTGCCAGAGATGTGTGATTTACTCTTAAGTAAAGCCTGCCAGGGGTGGATGATTTACTGTAGATGGGAAAGCCTACCAGAGATGGGTGATTTACTCTTAAGTAAAGCCCGTCTGGGGTGGATGATTTACTGTAGATGGGAAAGCCTGCCAGAGATGGGCGATTTACTCTCAAGTAAAAGCCTGCCAGGGGTTGATGTGAAAGCCAGCCAGAGATGGATGATTCACTCTTAAGTAAAAGCCTGCCAAGGGTGGATGTGAAAGCCTGCCAAGGATGGGTAATTTACTCTCGAGTGAAAGCCTGCCAGGGGTGGGTGATTTACTGTAGATGGGAAAGCCTGCCAGGGTGGGTGATTAACTCTTACAAAAAGTGTGCAAGGGGTGGATGTGAAAACCTGCCAGAGGTGGTTGATTTACTGTTGATGGTAAAGACTGCCAGGGTAAGTGATTTACTCTTACAAGAAAGTGTGTCAGGGGTGGATGTGAAAACCTGCCAAGGGCAGTGAAAACCTGCCAGAGGTGGTTGATTTACTGTAGATGGGAAAGCCTGTCAGGGTGGGCAATTTACTCTTAAAAGAAAGCCTGCCAGGGATGGATGATTTCCTGTAAATAAGAAAGCCTGCTAGGGATGGATAATTTCCTGTAAATAAGAAAGCCTGCCAGAAATGGGTTATTCATTTGAGATGGAAAAGACTGCCAGAGGTGGGGATTTATTCTTGAATGGGAAAGCCAGCTAAAGGTTGGTGATTTGCTCAAGGGGGAAAAGCCTGCTGGTGTCGATTCCATGATGGCTAGTTACCATAGGTGGGAAAGCCTGTGAGTTTACCTGCCAAAGGTGGGTGGCTGGCCCTGGGGTCATTCAGTATTTATAATTAAACTGACTTGCAACATTGTATAGGTGAAATAGTCCAGAATGAAAATAATTCAGTTAGGTATTGAAAAGAAACCTTTTAGCCTGATGGTATCAGTGTAGGTGTCTACTTGTTCAACTTATTCATTAACAGAGAGCATCTAGATTTGTGCTTAGATCATGCAAAAGGGAAACGCACATGATACAAAATGAAAAAGAACATGAAGTGATATATAGATTTTAAGATATATTTTCATTTATGTGGTAAAAAAAAAGTTCAGAACTCACATTATAGAATGTAAACAACAGAAATGATTACAATGCACTATAACATAGATATATATTATTTAACAATTAACAATATTCTAACAGAAAAACAGGATTTAATTAAATCATGTAAAACATCTATTATTAAAAATCACTGATTTGAGTTTTTCAACTACATATAAAATGATGCCATTGTCTGAGATGCCCTGTTCTCCAGTGTTTGTCTACTGCCATATCAAATTGTTAATGTTACTACTCAAGTCTACAAAAAATTAAAAGTGTAATAGTACCTCAACAGAGATGGCCGGTAGGCAGTAGACTTGTAGTTTCTTGGTTTTAAGCAGATAGACAATGGATTTTTTTATACCTTAATGAGACAGAACAATTTCAGATCTATTACAGAAAGGATCTCTTGTGACTTAATTTCAGTATGACACAAGTCAAAACTTATTGAAACAATACACCAAGCATTCAATTTTTCAACATTAGTATTACACAAGTTGTTACGAGTTAAATCAAACCAAAGCTGTTATACAAATATATAAACTAAAACAACAAAAAATCACTGTGGGTGTTCAAATTCACTTCAAACAATAAAATAATTTAACTACATGTACCCAGTACGTCAAACAGACAGTATACCTACAGATAACAGCTGTTGTTATATTATGCACTTTTCACAATCAGAAATATTGAAAAATCGAAGAGCTATTTAATTACTGAGTATTGAATATTGGTTATAAGACTCTAGGAAACATTATACAGCAGCAGTCATGTTTTCACTATCGTTTGTGTGCTAGTTCATGACTATAATAATACAAATGTTTTCGAAGAATCATTGCTTCACATATAGACAATAGTATTTATGTGAAAGAAAATTACAATTCTATCATAAAGGAGAACAAGCTGTATACAATACATACAAATCTTGGATCCTCTACAACTAAATAAAGATATATAATCAAAGAAAATGTTGTAAAATAATGGACAAACCAAAATCAATATGTCCATAAATTTTTGTAATAGAATTTCTAAAAAAGAAAAAAAAAAATGGCACTATTCATAACATGAACAACATTGACATTATTAAACATTCAAATATTGTGAACCAATTTTTACTTCGGGCTATTGTCATTCAAAGATACATGACCCATATTTTTTACTGAATTGCTATGTTCTGAACTTTTTTCAGGGATAAAAAAAATACTCAGGGCATAGAAAGTCATTCAAATATACATGACTCAGATTTTTTATTGAACTGCTATGTTCTGAATTTTTTTCAGGGATTAAAAAAATACTAAGTCCATAGAAATGGAAAAAACTTGTTTGAACAAATTTTTCAATACAAAAATCAATCCAAAGACTGGTATCTCGAAATATTAGTCACCACTAAATAAAAACTGATTTACATTAATGAAGTAAAGTTTTATTAAAATAAATAAAAACCATAAAAATAAATGTCATAAATGATATACAATGTTCTAATTGGAACTTTTTGTACAAAAATGGCAATCAAAACACAAAGCAAGAATTTTCCTGAGATTGATTGTAAAAAAATGTTTTTAATTGATTTCTAGAGTGTCATGTACAATGACTGTTTGTAATTTCTGTAAAGCATGATCCAAGTAAAGAAAAGTAATTGTAAAGAGATCAAGAAATATTTTTCTTCAGCATCCATGCATGTATAATAAGTTATTTACCTTTGTTTAATTAGTTAGTTCCCGGCAGAGAAAAAAAGTTGTGCAAATATAACTGTTCATTTAAACTATAGTTACTTATTTTACGGCCAATTCCAGCTTGTTTGTATGTTAATTCCAGCTTGTTTGTACAGTCAAGTCCAGCTTGTTTGTACGGTTAATTCCAGCTTGTTTGTATGGTTAATTCAAGCTTGTTTGTAAGGTAAAGACCAGATTGTTTGTATGGCCAATTCCAGCTTGTTTGTATGGTCAATTCCAGCTTGTTTGTATGGTTAATTCAAGCTTGTTTGTAAGGTTAAGTCCAGCTTGTTTGTATGGCCAATTCCAGCTTGCTTGTATGGTCAATTCCATCTTGTTTGCAGGTTAATTTAAGCTTGTTTGTACGATTAATTCAAGCTTGTTTGTAAGGTTAAGTCCAGCTTGTTTGTATGGTCAATTCAAACTTGTTTTTACAGTTAATTCAAGCTTCTTTATGTGGTTAATTTATTGCGACGGAACAAAAATACTTGTTAGAAGTTTGTACCTTACTAGAAAGAAGAGAGAAGAAGAAACTTGGTTGGAAGGTCAATTCAAGCTTGTTTGTATGTTTATTTAAGCTTGTTTGTATGGTCTCATTAAATCTGTTAGTATTATCAATTCAAGCCTGTTTTTTTAAATTTCCACAAATGTATACACGTATATTGCATCACAATAAAAATTTAAAGAATAGAATGAAAAGAGTGACATAATGAAAATTCAGATTAACAATACAATAATTTTCTGATCTCTATTTCAATATCTTGCATTACAAAAATGTCAAACACCATATCTGAAATTATATACAATACCGTATTAATTGGGATATGGATGAAATATTGCCGGTAGATGAAAATAAAAATACTCTTTTTGTGTCTAGATTTAAAAAAAAACTCTGTGGAAAATCCAAATACTTGTACGGATAGTACATCCATGTATATTTATTCAATCTATACTTTATATATTTATGTTTGCATATGTGTACATTTACATGTAATAAAAAAAAACATGCACTGGATATATTTATCTATTCAAACATAGGTATTCCCTTGCATTTCTAGTCAGAAAGTGACAGTTTTGGTGAATATTTTTTGTCTTATTTCAATCTGAAACAGGATGTGTTTGTAAAACTCTGTTCAAGTCGATTGGCACAAAATATCTAAGGTTTTGGGAAATTGATCAAAGGTTACAGTAATTGTCACAAGTAAAACATTTTGGTTTCAACTAAAAAAGTATTGTCACAAGGAACATACTTGTGAAATATTAAATCTTTATCCTTCTTCAGAAGTAATGACCAATAATTGTTGGAGTTTTTTGTAACAGACAGAATCATACAGACCAAAAACTATTCTGGGGACAAAAAAAATCTTCAAAACAATAAAGACAAAAAAAAAAAGAAGCAACACACAAATGTTACGAGTATGCATAGCTTGGTACTTTTTAAGACCTATAATTATTATTATTTGTTTGATTATAATTTTCTTCATCGTGCTATTATTGTTTGATTATATAGAATATAATCTTCTTTATGGTAAAGATCTACGGTTTGTATCAAATTGCATTTTCAAAATCTGTATAATTATTATTGTTTGATTATGTAATATATAATTTTCATAATAGTATATGTATTTAAATAATGTGTATATGTAAAAGTAAGTACAGAGAGTACTTGGAGTAGAATTACACATATATATATACTGATATGCAAATCATGATACTGACATCCGATATATACCAAATTTTAATGTTAATGTTAATAAATATGTTTGTGTTATCAAAGTTCAACTATACTTACAAATAAATGGGTAGTACCAACATTAATTTAAAAAAAAACACGGTATCATAAAAACTTATCTCTTGATATAGTATATGTATAAGTTTTTGAATATTGTTACAAAAGGAAATAGGAATCAATAAGCAAATTCCAATAGGTGTTTGTAACTTCTCATACTGTGAATTTCCTTTATAGCTGTATAATGGAGGTAAATTTTATAGTTTTCAGATTACTGGAAATAAGTTGCACTTTTCTCTCTTATCCGACATGTCAGCATATATTTTCCAAGTTAAAGTATATTTATTTGATATCGGTACAGTAACCAATAACAGTTTGTAATTGAAATCGATAACTAACTACTACAATATTACATCCATGAGTTTGATTTGTTTATCATTTTGATACAGCCCCTTTGTATTTTTCATTCCCATTTCCAAGTATGCTTTTATAAATTAGTGGTGAGCTTAGAAAGGCTACTTGTTGGTCGATTGTGATATGCCATATCAGAAAAATCTGATCCAGAATGATCTAAATTTCTTCTTTGAACCTCCCTTTCAAATGACCTTCTTTCTGGATTGATGCTATGATGATGATGCACTGGTTGTTGACTTTCATAGGGTACCCTGAAACCACCATTTTCGTTATCCCCACTGGTTGTGTAGTACACATGCTGTATAGAGGTGTTTCTCTGAGGATGTGAGGAAGCTGATGCTCCTGTATCTCTTGAAATTTCTCTTTCCTTATGGTGCATGTTGGTTTTTTCAAATTCTTCATCATCAAAGAAAAGATTTGAAATTCTAAAAACCTGGTGAAAAAAAGTCAGTAATATAAAGACATATTTTTACTAAACCCTTACAATATTTTCTTATTATTCTCTGCAATTGTTTAGTTATATTGAGACACAGAAGTTATCAATGTATTAATAGTATGAAGGCAACCTACTGATCACAACACAAGTGCATTCATATGGAGAGGAGTCCGTATATAAAGGAAATACTGAACCCTCATTTCACAAAATTTGGTCAACTCGGCCTCAACACAACTGAATGTTGTAATAAAACTGTACAATCCATTCTAACATAACAAAGTACTAGTTGATAAAATTAAGTTAATAACAATTGCACATATATGAACAAAAATAACAGAAACCCAAATAATTTGTTCTTTTTCATATATTTAGGACCTCCATAAAAAAAGGAGACCATCAAGCACTTACCATGGAAATATTAGAAAAATTAATGACCACACACATACATATGAGCAGATGCATATGGATAAGTACATATCCCAAAGCAACACTGTAACAAATGAAACAAAAATCTTTTTTAATTACTTATTTCCATGGGATCTTCAAGTTTCGTCACATGCTCTGCCAAAGTCTGGATGAAACCTATTGAATTCCGCCTTGTTATTGTCACATAAATGCACAGAAACAGAAGCTATCTATAGATCTGAATTACTCCTAGTGACAAAACTTTTATTTTTATGACTACATTTTGATCAAACATTAGTGCTGAATTATTTGCACCTGTGACTGGAAAGAGAAATAAGGAAATTTGATTCAGTTTTCTGCATCAATACATAGTTAATGTACCAGAAATATGATTACTGCAACAAGAAATTAAAACTGGTTGCGGAAAATAAAATTAAAGTATAAAACATTTACAAACCCAATCTGGGTCAAAAATGCCTTAATACGCTCATTATGTAAATTTTATAAAGAGAATCAAAAGTAAAATTAACTTTGATTGATACCTGTACATGTACATAAGAACTCTTTCCTGTAACAGAGCCATGTTTATAGAATTCACATCTAATACACTATGGAGATTGCGTTTGTCCAATGCTCTGCATATCGCAGTTGATTACGGTATTTTGACACAGATGATCACTTTTGAATCACCGCAAATTACTGCACACCACTTCACGATGGCGATGGTCAATCATGGTGATTCACCGCAACATTGCGGTTGATTGCGGCTATACATCGTATAACTATTAAACATACATTTCAGCATTTTAAAATTTTGTCTGATAATGGAGGTATAACACGAGCGCTTTTGCTTGAGATCTACTTGTTTCCTGCTATTCTTTCCAAATTAAATGTATCATTAATTACCTTAGTGCAAGAGTCATTATAAAAAATGTTGGATTAATTATGAGACAAATATAGATGAGAATATATGTATCTAAATTTAGTAGTGAACATTTACGTAAACTTTTTTCCCCCAAATATGCGTTTGAAATTACCAAAAAATTGAATGTGCAGCATATTAGATAGGAATTCTGAGTGTAGTCGAAAGCCTAAACTAAAATCAGGATGCTTAACCAAATATATGAATCTGTCTTGACTTTGATTTGACGCCCATCAAAGAAATTATATAAGCCATTCTCAAAATTCTCTCACGATTTCAATATTGCAAGGAGCAATCTGAATAAAAGCATATCTATTTATCCCATATTTACTACATATATGCTGAATAGACAGAAATCCTTTTAATCAGACTTGTCTATGTGAATTAGAACACTTGTCTAACAAAATCGTCAAAGGCATATTTTCTTTCTCTGTTCGCTTTTTTTTTCATTTTATAATACTTGTCTGTTGATCCCTATTTGATTTTTAAGTAAGATTGCATAACACTGATAAGAAATATCGCTCGAGGCAATTATTAGTGTAGGCCATTTAAAGTAAAATATTTAACTACGGTTTACATATTCGTAGATAGCAGGGTCACCGCGGATTGCCACAATGCTGCGGTGATTCCCTATGATCGTTGTGGTGATTTGCAGTGATTCTGCAATAACGATACATCAGTTAAAGAGCAAAGATTGCCGTAATTGGTAGTCATCACTTTTTAAAAAGCATCACGGCAGTGATATGACAACTGGACAATAGCTGTTCTCTTTAGTGTATGCCAGTTTCTTAGTATCTCACAACAGCCCTTGCAGCTCTTCCATGACGATCCATAAAACAAAGGCATAAAATCTTAAACTTTAATATCTTTTACCGTGATAACAGCAGCAACAGCTCCAATAATGGCTCCTGCTAACACATCACTCCAGTGATGTTTGTAATCTGAGATCCTAGACAAGCAGCAGTAATATGCTAAGTAAAAGGCTATCATCTGAAGGAAAGGCCTTAGTAGTGTGAGGGCACGCCAACGTAATCGAGCTTGGAGATAGAACTAAAATGCACATATGATTTTCATAAAATTAGATAATTTGTATTGTTTACACTAGTGAAGTATGTTTTCATATGTTCCATGAGTAGACTGTTATTCATTTTAATATTAAGAATGTTTTTCTGCAATATAATAGTGACTTGACATGCTTCTTTAAATATCTAATCTGAAGTACAGGAAATGAAAGTGTACAAAAGTTATGACATTTAAGTCAAAGTAAGACAAGTTCACTTAATTAACAAACAATATAGAATATTATTATTTGCAAATATTCTTACATACTACACAAAGATTATAGCCAAGAAAATCTAAATTTTTTATTGTTACTTGCAAATTCAGACTAAAGAGAACATGACAAGAGGTGATTTTAACTTTATTATGGCAAAATCACTTTAAGACAAATATCTGTTATCAGCAAAGACAAAGCACTTCGAAGTGACTTGTTTATTCATTGTCTTAAGCACAGAAAATATTTAATTCTACTGAGGTAATACTATTCGTGAATACTTCACATGAATACAAATTAAAAGGTTAGCATTAACTGCAAGGAAAAAAATTATCAAGGAAATTTTCCCCATTCATTATCATCAATGAAGATAATTATGGCATTCTTTCATATTGTACATGGATATATAGACTTGTATTCAGCTTTATGATCATGACAAACTAAACAGAACTTTCATCTATCTTTTCATATTGTTATTAGATTATTCAGCACCCAAACTTACTGACAAAGAATTAAAATTCATCTGACTTACCATAAGGAATACCATTGTATACACAGAAAAGGAGGAATGTCCTGAAGGAAAAGATAACCTGGAATAGAAGTTACAATATATATATATATATACACATGCACACACACTAAAATTTACCAAAGTAGTAGTCTGCATTCATTAATCATAATACATGTACATGTATCTTAGGTATACAGAAACAAGAGGCCCAAGTATGCCTTATATTCCTAATCTGAGCACAAATTGCTCATTCACTAAAAGCTAACTGCTTGAGAAATTTTGCAGACATATATCAACTTACATATTGTGTTTAACTAGTATACAGACAAATGACTGTAAAATTTGAATCATCAGCCTAAAGCATGCCAATACAGCCCAATTTAAGAATTAGAATAAGAATCTTTCAAGAAGTACTAAGGAAAAGTCCATTACAGCTTATCATAACAAACAAATAGTATATCCCCTTTTTTTAAATCTTAATAAAATTTCAAAAACTCCAAGAAATTATTACTGTATTCCATTTCTTTCCAACTGTTAAAACACATAAAATCAAAGCATTATAAGCAACCTACAGAAGAAAATCCTAAAAATTATCATGAAATAGGCAAAAATATATTAAAAACTATTAAAAATCTGGCCTTCTGCTCAGGTGAGCTAAAAAGTTATCACAATAGCTCACTTGAACCTTCAATTTAGGTGAGCTGAAGACTTTAAATCAATCGATGTATTATCATTATGGGTGACAGAATTTACTATACTTTTAATGTATGAAGGATGATATAAGTCTTGTTGACCATTCATCATCAGGGGATTTTATCTGGAGAAGTTACTACCACATTCTGGTATTGTTGAATTATATAAGAAGAGCTTTGCAATGTGGATATGTCTGTAATGCTCCTTGTGAAATTGACTTTTGACTTTGAAAATCAACATGACTCTTTCTCCCAATACTAAGAATAAGTAGACAAGGTATGATGAACCTCTAAAGCAAATGCATCTTAAAGCATGTTCACACCCTAAGCAAATCAGACACTTAAGTGAATGAAATGAAGAGATACAACGCTGCATTGCCATATTCTCCTTGTTGTGTGAGGAGAAAATACAATGAAAAAGGGTACTAGATTAAAAAATATTATCAACCTGGCTTCCTTAATCTTCTGGGGGTCTCCAGTACATACATCATTCTCTATGTAACCATCTGCACAATTATATTTTGCTGGATCAGGTTTGCAAACTGAGATAAAATGTGGACGGAGTCTTCCAACTGAATATTTTGCAATATCTGTAGTAACATGTTCCATTACTGCTCCAAAAACAAATGGGAGTAACACTTGAAAAACAGCAGCAAAATACTTATAGATGTGTTGCTTGGTTGCATTGCCATTGCCTGTTTCGCTATTTGTTGTCTCTGATCTTCTTCGAATGCAGGCTTCAGTCCCTGGACATTTTGTACCCACATATTCCACTATGAGAATCTAAGTGTAGAAACAATCTATTTGATCAAAATCACCCATGTATTCCTTATACATTTTTTACTTGAAGAAGCAATTATTTATAAAATAATGTGAAAAAAAAATTCAGAGTGTTTCACTTGTGTTGCAGCACAAGGTGAGAAATGAAATCAAATCATTTAGATACTTTCAACAATAAAAGTTTTTATTAGTTCAGAAATGTTTTCTCAATAACTCGTATTAATTATCTGTTAAGCAATCCAATTGTGGTCGGCTACAGATCTATGACCTGATGTTGAGCAATATTATATGACAGTGAACAACTAAGAGTCATTGACCATTCACCTAATGCCAACCACTATGACTATTATAGCCAGCTTAGAATCTATGACCTGATGACAAACATTATGATTGTCACAACTGTGGTCAGCTAGGGATCATCTTATTTCCATAAAACCTGATGTTCATAAAGTCAATGCATTAAATAAGCAACTTACACTGAAAATCAAACAAATCACCTGAAAATGCGCAAAATTGTATTTAAAAACATTTAAAATATATATCAAACATTTGAATTCAGAACTAAAAAAAAAAAATTAAGAGGACCTTCTAGATCATGCAGTGGTTTGCTGATCTACATGTATGCAGCCAGCCTGAAGAAGTTGTCAAAAAGAGTATCTTCTCTGACTTATATTGCTCTGCTCCAATCATTCAAGATTTCAGTAAAAAAAATTGTCACTTTTAGAATATATTGAGTATTTCATCGATCGTGCTACCAAGTTTAATCCACATCTCTTAAAAGGTTCTGAAACTAAAGTTTAAAATGCAAAAGTTAATAAACACATAGATGATGGATAGATGCACACACTCCTATTACTACTGTTCATTTCAGCGGTTGGCTCATGTGAGCTATGAAGTCTGTAAAACCATTACTTTGCAGCAAACAGTCATAAAAATGTAACCCATCTAGCTATCAGCAATGCAACAGAGACTAAGCACCAAATTTTTACATTTTATAAATCGTTAGTATAGGTTATAAAATACTTACAACTGCTATGTTAATACTAAATCCAAGGCCATACAATACTGGGGAGGTAACAGTAGAGTCTTTATAAGGGTACTGTATGCTTTCATCATCACAGTGAAATCCTCTCAAAAAAGGACTCCCAACAGCTTTGAATAAAAGCAATGGTAATGCAGCTGTAAAGGTAAAGAAAAATCATAAAATTTGAAACAACTAAGAAAAAAAATTTATGTTAGAAAGTAAACTGATAAGTAGAGAAAAATGCATGTACAACAGTTAGGAATAACACTTATTTATACACATATACATATCCAACATTTCAAAATAAATCAACAAACTATGCTTACAATTACAAAGCATATAATGTAGATGGTCCCTATCATAAAATTAGGAGTAACATTCCTTAACTTACATATAGGATATTGTACATGTATGATTCAGAGGCAGCTTAAACAAGGCTGTGATTTAAAATTAACTAGTACGGCTTTGCTTGTTCTTGTTTAATGACACTATAAGTTTTGAAAATAATTTATTAATCATATCACAAGAAATATGGCTTTCCAGTTAACTGTGAAGCACACAACATATATGTTGTTTCTACTGATATACTCAGTATAGGTCTTGTAGAATAATATGATCTAGTCTACTGTACAAATCATTCCCATGTTCAAAATTTAGAATATAAATTGAGAAAATAATGCATCAAGGATTCCAATTGACATACATGAATTTGGACAATACGATTTTAAAATATTCCACCTGTACAGCCTCATTCTCTCCAAAGAAAAATTAGATCATATCCTCAATTTCTACTCCTATTATGTACCTTATGACTCCAATTAAGCCTTTTGACTTACATGTACACCTACTCAGGGAGCAATATACATAAGTGGTCTCTAAAATAAAAATCCATACACCCTAAATTCCTCTTTGAACCTGTGACAAACTGGGAAAAACTATAGATATAACCAGATGGGGAATTGAATCTTGGACATTCTGCCTATCTGCAGTGTTAGACATTCCAAAAATTCCAGGTTGTCAGTCAGGCAACTGTATATGTACAATAAAAAGTCAGGTTACCTGAAAACAATTCAGGTTGCTCAAACTATATGTAAAACTGAAAAGATGATCTACCACTAAAATGTATGTAAATTGTAATACCCAGAATAGACAGAAAAGAACTAATCAAAACAAGTATTGTTAATTTTTTTAATCAATAAAGTTTACATGTATTTACATCAGCATAACAGAAATATGTAAACACATACTTTCTAAATCAATAATGAATATATTATAGGCATGAAAGAATTGAAATTTCAAGGTGGTCCTTCCCATTATTCAGATAACCTTAAAAATGAGCATCTGTAGGATCACTAATTTCAAATCCTGTGCCCCACCTACCCCACTGGCAGTGGCACCAAGCATAGGTGCCACAGCCTCATTGTGACAGCAACCTGAGGAGACTTAGAGAGTGGAGTACAGTACAGTCAAGTTGTTTTGTAATTTTTCCACCACTACAGTGGACCATATCTAAGTGAAATTTCAAGAATTATACAATATATACAATATACAGTATATTAGCTCAGGTAAATTTCCATCTGGGTTCCCACTGTGACTTTGAGTGTTTTTCCTGCTGTGTTTTGCACAGTTTCTCCAAAACATTTGGACTGTACTGTAATTTCACTTCTGATATGTCTATTTATCATCTCAGAATGTACTAAGAAGGCACCATTTTCCCTAAACTTTTTAGGGAGAGACCCAATAGACCCCCCTCCTGGCACTGACCTTTATATATCCGCCCTTGTTTACATGCATACAACATTTGTAGCTCTGAGGAACAGGTAACTGGAATTACTGAAATGGCACTACCATAAAAAGATTTTTTTTTTTACAAATATAAGGCTTGAAGTTGAATGTACAGCAAGCCTATCCCAAGCAAAGTGAAGGTCTATAAAAACAATGTAAGATGATATATTTTGTCCAATTACTATTTACACAATTTCAAGTGCCATTTGGGTAATTATACCTCCACTTCGGTAAATAAGTGCCATTCCGGTTATCACTGACCCTCTAAACACTAATGTCTACCTTGACCAGGGACCTTGGGTTTTGTCTTAATCTCTTCGTGTTAGGTCACAAATGATTGGTTATTTGACAGAACATTTAACAGGTGTAACAGACTGGTATCGGCCCAGATCGCTCAATGGTGAGAGCATCCGCCTTTAAGGCTTTATAGCAGAACATTATAGGTTTGATTCCCAGGTCCGTCCACATCTTTTTCTCCTGCCTGTTACACAGGAATCTCTATATAAATAGTATAAGAAATTAAACTACATGCAACAGGGATGATGACCTAAGTAAACTGCTTGAGGAGGACATTTGACTATTACTAGGGTAATAGGAATTGGATTTGCAGAGTTAGATTCCAGCGCCTGTATTGCCATATATATCCACAGACAATTGTATAGTAAGTTACTAACCTATGTTACTACTAACCCATAAAGAGTAACTATACTATACTAACTTAGCCTACTATACAACTGCCTGTGTATAATATATCTCCTCATTTCAGGGTTAAATATCATCAGATCATTTATACGTCAATTCAAAATGTTTCTCAGATGCTAATAATTGCTATATTGAAGTCGTGGAACACAATTTCCATATATTCTTAAAGATTTTTCATGCAAGGAATATATACCTATCAAAACAATAATGATATCAACTGCAGTAGCAAAAATCTGCTCTTTCGAACATGATAAACTTCGGTCACCGTTCGCTGACATTGTGATTATTCTTACTATGTTTACAACTTGTTCCGTTTTGACTTTCTACTTTATACACAATATCGTAACACATTTGCTATTTTCTGTCCAGTGAATAGATGAAAATCGAAAAGTTCCGAAAGCATAGAACAAACATGTAACCGTGATTGACTTTCCGACTCTTATTATTGCTCCTAAAAACTCGTAGATCTACTTAAAATCATAACCAAAAACTTATTATAATGAGTTTATAAATCATTGTCATAACATATAGTATATTTATATATCATGAAGTACTAATCCTACGTCAAAGATGTAATAAACATAGAAACGCCAATAATAATAGTCTACTGTCCGCGCCACTCACTCTGGAAGCTGGAAAATATTCATCTTCAGAATAATTTCTAAAAAGCAAAACCATTCGATAGATTCTAGATCTTGTTTAGTCGTAACTTTTGGTGTATGCTATATGTTTGTATGAAGAAGCGTTCATATTTTATAGATAGATAGATTGATTGATTGTTGTTTTACGTCACGCCGGGAATATTACACCCATATGGTGACGGTTATATTTATAGAAAAAATCAATTTTTTTTTTCATATTTTATAGAAAAAAAAAATCAATTTTAGATAAGGCGATTTCCATGTTAAATTTTGACGTGACGTCGCCAAGTTTCCCATAGACTCAATGTTAAACATCGGCGACGTACGTCACGTCAAAATTAACATGGAAAACGCCCCATCTTAAATGATTTTCCCCTATAAAATACGAATGCTTCTTCGTAGAAACATATAACATACACCAAAAGTTAAGACTAAACAAGATCTGTCGATTGATATTAATTTTGTAAAACTATTTTAAAGATAAATAAGTGAAAATCCAGACTTTTCGGTTTACAAAGTGAGTGGCGCGGACGGTAAGTAGAAAATTGCAAGTAGAGTCCACAAGTAATTATCTTTCAGGACCCTCTTAAAGTGTACCAACAATGCAAAACGATTTTTATATATTATACGTAAATATTCATAAATTACGTAATCAACACTTGATAACTAGGTTACAATGCTTCAGTATCAAGTAATCGCGAGTTAAAGCTGTAATTTGCACCTGGGCACGAATATCTCCGATGATTCTTAGCCGCATTTCCGGTCAGTTAACATCTGGTGCTGTGTGACGTCAGACATTGAACACACAGCAGATAGGCAATAGAAACATTGCAATAATATCTGATCACAGCGAAACATCTCTTTTATCGTGTGAATCGACAGATTACGAGATCGATGCATTTAGTGATTATGAATTTCATTATAAATATACCCAAGACGAAAATAGACAATTCAGAAAATTTGGTTCTGTACTGTATTTATTTGAACCATATGATTCTAATGTATCCGATTCATCGGACGAAGAAGTTATATTTACGTTTATTTAGTATTTCTTAAACAGAACTTTCAGTTGTATAAAATTACACAATGTCAAAACAGAACTTCGGACTTAGAAATAAACAAATATCTACTCTACGTACAATGAGACTAAGAGTTAGAAAAGAATTATATAGACAGATTATGACAAATAATCATTATAAACAGTGGCGGATCCAGAATTTCCGCAAAAGAAAGGGGGGGGGGGCAAATATGTATAAGCCAAACTACTTAGCCATTTTTGGTGCCAACTCTTGATTTTTACTTGTAAATATGTGGCGAAAAGTGGGGGGGGGGCTCCTATATATGCCACTGATAAAGGTATGATTCTCATGGAAAAAAATAATAATCATTGTATTTGACTAGGCATTTCCTTGAATTGACTTTGTTTTCCTTCTTATATTAACCTGGCATGAAAATAGTATTGTCCTAATATTTGACGATATGGATATATGATCAAGTAGCACCTGTAAATGAGAGAAAAATTGTGTCTAATTTATGTTTCAAATGATCATATACTTAATATCTATTTAGGGCAGAGATGCATATGTGTTTCAATTTTACGTAAATGTAAAATACAGACCGATTTATTATCTTTTTATCTGATCTGAATGGGTCTAATTCTGATTCAAACCTATATCCAAATCACTACCACTTTCATTTGGCTATACCTGTTCTTTGTGTTCAGCAATTATCTAAATTACAATACTGGTTGGTACATTTTAATTGTTTCATAATAAATTTCATAATGTTTTGACAAAAAAATAGATTTTTAATGAATTTCTGAATAACAGTAAACTCAAAATTAAATGTTTTACCTCTTATACTCTAAACATTAATACAAATATATATATTATATAATTCCTCAACTTTCATAGCACTACTTTTATGTATCTAGTAACAACATTGTTGCTTAGCTAAAACCTCTGATGCAAACTTTAAAATTAAAAAAAGGGGGCAATGTAATTGAATTGAAAAGGGATTAATATGAATTATGAAAAAAATCAAGCACTCACTCTGTTTCTCTTTTAGCATATGCTCTCTTCATTTTTTTTTTAGGTGGCGACCACAGTAATAAAGCATTTTCTTAATGTGTTGTATTTTGTATACCGCTTGAACCTGGCCTGAGTTCCTTTTAAGGTGGCTGAATAGCATGGATTGATGGACATGCCCCCTTATTCAAGCGAACGTGCTTTAGCCAATTCCCTGTTTGAGTTTTCTCAAATCGAAATTTAAATGGGTAACAATGCAAAGTAAATGATCTGAACATAAAACTGAATATTTCGAGACCCATACCAATTTTTACTCTTGAAGTTGATCCAGCGTTTTCTCTGGTATGGATCCGTAATACAGTGGAATTCGTGTATAGAAACGCCGTTTTTGTTGGTGTTTCCACAATTGGCAGCTACAGATCGTTTTCCAGTACCTTTACTAGTACCTCCTCGGTCCCTTTTTGCCATATTTCTTTTTAAACCTCCAGAAAATCTTGTACGCCTCTTTTCTTTTCATTAATAGCTTTCGACTACGTTCATCTTCTGACGTCACGCACGGAAACAGCCGATTGCCTGCTGGTCAAGTAAAACCACAGGTGTGCTTAATTAGCTTCAGACACAAAATCAGCTGTATCTCAACTATTAGGGGGTATTTTGACACTGTTTTTTTGCAATGAATTTATTATCACCATTTCTATCTACAATAATTTTATGACTTCGCATTGTTGGTACACTTTAAGCCATGGAGCTCTTTTATAGAGCCAGAACAAGAAAATTTTTGTTCACCAATAAAATTTTGTTGCATAATTATACAAATTTGATAATAAACACCGTCTTTTTTGACAAAATTCTGTTTTATTGACTACTTTATACATCTTACAACGTATATTGTCTGTATCCTGGTGTGAGGAGAGTGGTTCAAACTTTCGCACAGTCAAATCTATCCCAGCTGTGTTATACACAGTTAGTCCATCATATTGATTCTACATACTTTGTATTTTCACCAATGAGATGGAACGAGAGTGAGAGAAAGAGCGGGAGAGGAAAATTAAGGAGGGAAAGTAGTAGGAGGTTGTAGGGTTGCAAGAGGGAGGGCTTTCCCAACACCCCACAATGTCCGCCCCTCTTGTATTGTTTTTGGCATATATCCAGTAGGAACAATACAGTACTCAAAGGAAAGGATTAAAGCATCGAACACAGCGGTATGACCGAAGTCACCACAGAATTAAATGCACTGTTAATAATGTAATAATTTGAAACACACACACACACACACACACACACACACACACACACACACACACACGCGCGCGCGCGCGCGCGAGAACACCACAAAAATGGATTAAAGTGCAATTGCAACACCGACTTAGGGCAGTCAATTGATATGACAGTAGTCAATAGAATATGCTGAAAACGTTTGGAGCAACATTCTGGCCTGAGTGCCTCCAAAACGAACTAGAAGAAATTCAGTTAGAATCCCCTCGCATAATCACTGGCGCTATAAAACTCTCAAGTCACGCATTTCTTTACAAATTATCGGGATTTGAACCCTTCATGCAGCTTACGTAGGAAAAAACATCGTATTCCTAAACATTTTAACTCAGGGAGGCGAAATGTACAAATATTACCAGCTAGAATGCGAACGAACAACTGCGGACTAAACGAACACTTATACAGACGGAACTTGGTTCCCTCCCCTTTGTGTTCATGCGGTATGACAGAAACTACCAGACACTACTTACTTGTTTGTCCGTTTTACAATGACCTACGTGAAGAACACATAAATTCCCTGAAAATTCGGACAGACTTAACAACCCTGATATTTGGTGACTGCACTTTGTCTGAAAAACTTAACGCATATATTGTTATATATCAATTCAAAGTTATATCTTAAAGTCAAATCGATTTAACATATTAAAGAATAGAGATGCTTGCATAATTTGTTTTAGATACATAGATACCGCTATCTTCTATTCATACCGAGCACGCTCTTCCCCTTTCCCCACACTACATCTCAACCCCCTCCTCGATCCCAACCGAGATAACCATTTTTAATACACAAATTAATCGAAAATAAATGTGAATATCTCAGTATATATTTGTACTTTGATATAAACTGTATAAACGTATGCAAATGAACAAACATATGCATGTGTATATGTATGTTGGTTGGTTGGTTGATTGGTGATTTACGTCGCCTTCAACAATTTTTCAGTTACATCGCGACATGGAAGCAGGAGGTAACCAACCTCTTAAACATAGTGGCGCAACCCGGGAATCTCTGTCCGTAGACACCCCACTTGCAATAACACTGCTCTGTATATGACTGGTCAAGTTTATACCTATTTAAAACAAATATATGTATAAAGAAACTTAACATTAGAGACAAAGCTGTATGACACAAATCACCAAGGACATGCACACAAAACATGATAATAGTTGAATATACAAGGAAAAACGACATTACAAAAATATTCGAATGTGCTGCGGTTACGATACCGACTTAGGACGGTCAATTGAAGTAACAAACGTTAAATAGAATTGAAATCTAAAAGCTATAAAATTAAATTTCAAATATCTCCTAGCAAAAATACCAAATACCCTCTGTCTCTGTGAGTCACATGATTATTATGAAGAATTCTATAACCTCTGTTTAAAGAATTTAAATGTTTAAGAATAAAACACCATAGCGCTGATTGCCTCTTTGGAACGACCAATGTTGCACATGCTTTTTCTGTCCCAATCTTTCCAATTACCTGAGAAACCATTCGGGGTGGCGGTACTAGCTACTTATTCTCACCTTTTCAGAAATAAACTGTCTATACCAGGGTTCGGCGCCATAAACTAAGGAAATACTTAAGTCAAAATTTCAAATTCTTCTCTTCAACAATGAATGAATAACTGGGATTTGGATTTCATTGAGTTTTATTCTATCAATAAATAGAATTAAACCATTCTGCATGACAATTTATTTGAACGTTTGACAAGGGAATCAATTAAAATGAAAAAAAATTGACTTAAGTATATTCTCAGTTTATGGCGCCGGACCTAGATGTACCTTCACACCAATGCTTTGAATCGAAACTAATATATTTTGTATTTAATTGTCAGCAAAGCGATCAAATGTATGAGTTCCCCGTATTCCATCTAAAAATCCCACTGCCTGATGCACCAGTGATCACAATCAGACCTTCGACTTAACAAATCTGCGGTAACATTCTCATCTCTAGGTATCCATCTTACCTCCAGAGAAACAGACCGCTAATTACACATATCACGAATATCTACAACTATTTCATGTAACTTCATATTCTCACTACCAACTTACATATGTATGAAACATTTTTATTGTCTGTATATAAAACTACATTCTATTTCTAAATGCAGTGATCAAACATTTTTAATATTCCTTTAACTGTCTGAAACTCTTTGACTACTCTCTACATCCACCCAATGACCACATGTCATGTGATTCGCTGAAAATTCACCCATAACCGACGTCCGATGCGTCACAGTACATAATCAAATGATTTTCAAATACAAAATCATCAGTCAAATGATTTAATGTACTTTTTTTTCTCTAACTAGAAATTTAATTCTTCAACTGAATTATTACTTACCAGCACTAAAGAATTCCAACTTGCACTAGCTGGTTAATATAGTTCCAATGTTTGCTCTAGTAGAAACTATCTGCCCCACTACCGAGGCTAATATTCTTACGGGCACAACATATTACTATTAAAATAATTTAATAAAATTTGAATCGAGTGACACAGTTTATCTATTCTCTCATTTTAAACTCTGATAATACCCAGAGTTGTATCCCAAATATAACCTAGCCATACCAATTGCCGAACTGGTTCCCTCTGACATTTCTCCTCTGCTATTAAATAACCAAATTTATGTATATCTGCTTTGATCACCTTACTTAATACTAAAGCATCCTGCATAGGTTCTGCCCCGACAAGTCCATCATCCAAGAAAAATATTATTTGAAACCCCAAGCCTCTACAATATTTAGCCGTCTCCCTTGTTACTTTCCTGAATACGTACCCAGGAGTACTAAGATCCAAATGCTAATACATTGAATACGTAAAATGCCTAACCCCACCCCCATACACACACACAAAGTCTGAAAAATATATCAGGAAATTTTCAAATTTTCCGTGATTTTTGATAGCAAAATCACAACTTTTAATAATGCTTATAGTACTGTATATATAACGCGACGCAAGATATTGGTCTCATGGTGTCATTGGAATGTCTCATCTCATTTAATAAGCATGCTTAGCTTGTAAACAATTTGTTCATAGCTCTGTCCCTAGATAGATTCTTTGGTTCACTTTTTGGTCCTTTTGGATTCAACACTGCTCTTAAAATATTGATATATTTTGAGAATTCCAATGGCCACGAGCATCACTGAAGAAACATAAGTTGTCGAAATGCGCATATGGTGCACTAAATTATAAGGTATATATGTTCTATATTTATTCTATACCTCCTTAGAAAAATAAATTATTAATGCCATTCCTCATAATTTAATTCTTTAAAAAATTATGATAAAATGACAGAATTGATTCCACAAGAAAATACAATCTACTATCGAAATCGGTTTTACTTTTATACTATCGGTTGTTGCGAATTACTCAATGAACATACATAGAAAATAAAATTTCCTTTCTTTATCGGTTTACACAATATTTCTCAAGTCAAAGGTACTTGTAATGTAATTGTAATTAGAGTCCAATTGTCTTCTTAAAATGAGTTTAATGTTTTATATGCATCCTTACAAAATGATTATAAAAATTCGAATTAACTTCTTTTGTTTTGGTTTTTCTTGGGGGGGGGGGGGGGGGGCATATATGTATAGTTCATCTTTGATGTCTGTCTAAGGACTATCGAAAAGGGGGTCGTTCTGAGACGATTACTGTTGCCATTAGCGGAAGCAAACATTCGCTATTCGCGGTAAAAGATTGGTATCAATAAACTGTAAAAATTCACAAAAATTATAGCAGAAAAAGGTGATCTAGTGGGGAACACAGACGTTTTACTGGTCGACTTGTGTATATGTATAGTTTATTCATCGAAAGCAAAGAAAAAAGAGGAGTTATATAACATATAGATATACATATAAAAATCAACATATGTAACATAACAAGGTTAAGTCGGTAAGAGTATTGATAAAATAATTACAACATATTCATAATGAAGTATTTCTTAAATCAAAAGTTTTCTTAATATATTTTCCAGTTTTGCATATTCAGTTGTGTTTGAAGAACATAATAATTGAAAAATGTCATAGACAGAGGGTCGTTTGTAATAATAAGGTTTCAGAAAAATTTTCAAGTTACTATCGGCGGGACATTTAAGCATAAAGTAGAACTCGTCTTCCACATCAGATTTACAAATAAAACAAATACTCTCTCAATGGGAACATTTTTTATACCTAACAGTCTCTACATGTAAACAATGTGATGGCAGTCTTAATTTTGTAATAGCCTTTTTCTGTTGATTTAAAAATGCGAGATATTCTTTCAATGATACATTATCGACAATATGTCTTTACAAAAATCACTTTGAAGAAGAGTTTATATCAGCAATAATGGTCTGTTTATAAATACAGATAAAACGTACTTTTACAATAGATAAAATACCTGGCTCTTTTAAAGTAAAATAATTCGAGACCTTTTTATATTAATAATACTTTTAAGATAATCAAGGTGAACCATTTCTATATCGGGTGTCGTATGAATATCCTATATGTCAAAACCGTAAAAAGCAATAGGTACTACATATGTGTCAAAAAGAGATAGATGGGTCACATGATTAAAGTTCATATTAAAACTTTTCTTTTTCAGCGTAAAGATAGATTTTCTACATTGAACGGTTTCTCTGTTTTCTGAAATTTACCATTATAATTAAAAACAAAACCCAAATAACAGAATTCGTCAACAATGTCTTTTATTTACCTTTATACAACCAGTATTCTTCATTTTTGACCTTACTACCATTTCTAAAAACTACAATTTTTGTTTTATCGACATTTACAGTTAAAGATCATTTCTCAGTATATAGTGCTAGCAAATCTAACATAGACTGTAAACCAGTTACACTTTAGAAAAAATAACAGTATCACGAGCATACATGAGTAAGTACAATGAAAGATTAAGTATCTCGGTAGGTTCACATCCATTTCCTTTTAATGCTTAGTTTTGATATTTTATTCCACAACTTATTTTTGTCCATAGAATCAAATGCTTGTTTGTAATCTATAAAGCAACAATCCAATCTACATTTGTTTTTTAAAAGTTTATCAATAATAGTATGTAAAGCAAATATAGCATCTATTGTACTGTGCTTGGGAATAAAAAGAAAAAAGAGGAGTTACTGGCTCAGTTATGTGGCAGAAGTCACCATGGAGCTATACAATAAAACCAAATTGAGCATCTGTGATTACATCATTTTCATTGGACCATTTCAATAATCTAGCATTTAGTACAGAGGTAAAACGTTTGCAAATGCAGCTGATGAGACTAATTCCTATAAAATTTTTAGGGCTAGACAAACTGCCATTCTTATGTATAGGTACAACTGAGGCATCACACAATATATCAGGAAAACAACCTGTGTTAAGCATGACATTAAAAGTATTGTTACACTTGGTAAAAGCATATCAGAAAACTCAATAAAATACTCATTTATAATACTTTGCTATGGCTCTTATTTTTTTTAAGGACTTTAATTGCTTTATCAACTTCATCTATAGCAATTTCTCAACATAAACGTCATTATCGTTTTCAAAGAGATCAGAAGTCTCTGTGTCACCACGTAGTGATCTAAAATGTTTCAAAAATTCATCAACAGTAACATCAGTTCTATGCTTTCTTCTTTGCAAAGTGAGCATAAAATTCGTTGGGATTACTCTTTCACAGTGATTCCACTATATTACCTTTGTCAAGTAAATATTTTCTCTTAAGTCTTGATTCAGCTTTTTTATACTCATTTTTACATCTATGTATTACAGTATGGTTTTCTTGTGACTTACATGTATTAAAATCATGTGAAGCTTTCCAATATTCAAAATGCAATCTTTTACACTCGGCTGTAAAGCATGGGTTGTGACAGCCAATTCTTATCAATTCAATTTCTAGTTTTTATACATTTAAAAATTCTTTTTTGCTGATGCAGGAATTACTTTATAATAATCAGTAATAATTTTATTAAGATCATTTACAAAAGAACTGACACACAATTTAATACCATTTTCAGTCGTCAGATCATTATCAACAGTATATTCCTCTGAAGGATATACATTCTATTTTAAAATATCTCTACTTTCATTTCTCAATGAATGGTTCCATTTAAATTTAATGTGGTTTTCAGTTACCTGAATATTTTCAAAATTATCATAAATAAATATCTATTTTTAACAATGATTTCATCTCAATATGTATAGGTGCATGATCATAGGAGGTATTAAAACTACAAACAATAAAGGCAAATATATCGTATGTGGTTAAAACAATCAATAACACTTACAATAAGTTACATCATAAGGATATGGAAATCTTTCATTCATAATTCTCATACGACTTTCAATACATAAGTTAATCAACTTAAACCTGTAACTGTTAACTCCTAAATCGCAACATATTCGATCAGGTAACGGTTCATCACGTTCTTGGTCAAATAATGAGCCAAGTTATTTTGTGGTGTCTGGAGGAAAGGTTTTTAACAAATTGTCGGCATTCCAATTGGCACTAACTGTGCTCCGCTTCTGGCTGACATATTCCTTTACTTATACGAAGCTGAATTCGTTCAGTGTTTGCTTTCACAAGGAAAAAAACAATTGGCTGTTGGCTTCAATTTCACTTACAGATATATAAATGACTTGTTTTCAATTAAAAATCCTTCATTCGCGGATTACCTCAGTATCATCTATCCAAGTGAACTGGAGGTCAAAGAAACCACAAAAACTAGTAATTCTACTTCGTATTTAGATATTATGTTATCTT
This sequence comes from Pteria penguin, assembly GCA_035048485.1. NCBI lineage: Eukaryota > Metazoa > Mollusca > Bivalvia > Pterioida > Pteriidae > Pteria > Pteria penguin. The sequence goes on along the minus strand of CM068591.1, from coordinate 12,944,724 downwards.
TCGACATTAATGGTCAATTGAACACCTCACTCTATGACAAACGTGACGATTTCAATTTCGCTATCACAAACTTTCCTTTCGTAAGTAGCAACATTCCATCATCGCCCGAATATGGCGCATTCATATCTCAGTTAATACGTTATTCAAGAGCATGTTCAAATTACAATGACTTTGTTCTGAGGGCTAGGCGACTTTCAGTTAAGCTGCTCAACCAGGGTTATATATGTCCTAGACTAGCAACGTCACTGAGGAAGTTTTACGGTCGTTACGAGACTCTTATTACTCCATATGATATCTCGTTATCGAGACTTTTAAATGATATTGTGGGCTGAGACCGATTCCGATCATTTTACACAGATTTGACAGCTTCTGTACTAGAAGGTTACCTACTTTGACTTCTCCATATATAAATACATATGGAATTTACACGATTTGACTCTTTCTACTGGGTATATGTGACGGGTGTTGCTAGAAAGCAGGAAATGCTCACTCTCCCCGAGCACCTGATCTCACTCCATCACAGGAGTTCACATATGCTCTTCAAGTAGACATATTTTGTTATTGTCCACTTGGGTTTCATTTTCACTGATTTTGTATGTCCTCGGGTTTCATGATTTTTAGACTTATGTTTTGGATTTATTCATCATCTTTACATCACATAAAGTATCAACGTAATCCCTTAAATGACGACTTATCGGATGGAATGTATGCAAAACACGAATAAAACTGCTCTTGTAAACTAGTAACCAATGCACTTATATTCACCCATACAAAATTGTCTGTATATATATATATATATATATATATATATATGTGTGTGTGTGTGTGTGTGTGTGTGTGTGTGTGTGTGTGTGTGTGTGTGTGTGTGTGTGTGTGTGTGTGTGTGACCTTGGAATATATTTACAATTATAGCCATCGATATAAAAATCAAAGTTATTCTCTGTCCCACACTCTGTCAAACAGAAAATATCATAAGTAGAATGGAGGGTAATAAAGCTTGTGCCCAAGTTCCCCATTAACATTCCATGATATTAATGATATTTGTTGAACTTACCGGGTACTGTACCATGTCACTCTGTGTGTCCTATGGCGATCCGGTACGCGGTCTTATACTGTCTTGCTGTGATGGAGTACGGTTAGATCCCCTACTACCTCGGCATAGGAACCCTGTCCCGTAGGACTGCGTTCCTCTCTCATGATCGGATATAGGGTTTGCGTCTTTGCACGAACTATGGCGGAAACTGCTGCTGTACCCACACTTCTAAGCCCTTCAGAGTTTTGGGGGCTTACGCACCAACTCCCTGTCCTTGTAACGATGGAATTCGGCGACGATTGGTCTCGGTTTGGCGGCACTGGCGTTTCGTCGACTAACTCTATGGGCACGTTCTAGTTTGACGTCCTTCCTAACCGTCATTTTGTTTTTGAAAAAATCAGTAATGAAGTCCTCACAGTTTTCACCGTCTTCACCCTCAGGTATACCGAAAAACAGCAAATTGTCCTACAAAATGGACCTACACTGAATGACTAGTACATCCTCACGGAGTTCATCGCGACAAATTTCAATGTCACTTTTTATCTCAGCTAAAAATCGATTCCGTATGAGTAACGGTAGTTTTCACTACTTTGAAATCAGATCTAATTTCACTTATCACGTTATTTATACCATCATACAAATTGCTGTAACCGACAATACACTTATCCGTTTCGTTTTTGTTTCTTTTCCATTTCCGACAGACTTTTTCTCATATGCGCACATTCCACCTCTGTCCGCTGGATTCTAAAATTCTGGTTTCTAAATTATAAACTCTTTGCAGTAAAGATACTATGCATGTCAATCTGTCCTCTACACCAGTAATTCTATTCATCGTTATATACAAATTCTGGATTTTATGGATAGTTTCCAAAGTCCTTTGTCGTGACTGGTATTTCTTCACTTGAGTTTTCGTTCAACACGTTCAGTACTATGTTCCCGGTTTCTTGAAAACTGGCCATTGTATTCCTCAGTGAGATGTAAAGATGATGGATGAATCCAAAGGACATACAAAATCAGTGAAAATGAAAACCAAATAGAAAACAACCAAAATATCTGCTTGAAGAGCATATGTGAACCCCCTTGATGGAGTGAGATCAGATCTCCTGCTTGCTAGCAACACACCCGTCAAATCTCCAGTAGAAAGAGTCAAATCGTGTATATTCAATATATATATTTATATATGGAGAAGGCGAAGTAGGTAACCTTCTAGTATAGAAGGTGTCAAATCTGTGTAAAGTTATCACAATCGGTCTCAGTCCAGAATATCATTTAAAATTCTAGATCATGAGATATCATATTGTGTAATAAGAGTCTCGTAACGACCATAGAACTTCCTCAGTGACGTTGTGAGCCTAGCACATATATAACCCTGGTTGAGTAGCTTATCTGAAAGTCGCTTAGCCCTCAGAACAAAGTCATTGTAATTTGAACATGCTCTGGAATAACGTACATATGAATACGCCGTATGCGGGCGATGATGGAATGTTGCTACTTATGAAAGGAAAGTTTGTGATAGCGAAATTGAAATCGTCACATTTGTCATAGGGTGAGGACCAATTGACCATCAATGTCGAAAGACAACATAATATCTAAATACGAAGTAAACCACTACTTTCTGTGGTTTCTTTGACTTCCAGTTCACTTGGATAGATGATACTAAGGTAATCCGCGAATGAAGGATTTCTAATGGAAAACAAGTCATATATATATCTGTAAGTGAAATTGAAGCCAAGAGCCAATTGTTTTTTTCCTTGTGAAAGCAAACACCGAACGAATTCAGCTTCGTATGAGTAAAGGAATATGTCAGTCAGAAGCGGAGCACAGTTAGTGCCAATTGGAATGCCGACAATTTGTTAAAAACCTTACCTCCAAACACCACAAAAATGTTATCGATAAGAAAGTTCAACATCTGGATGACAACTGTTTCAGTGTATTTATTTTTGGAATCAGAATTTTCCCTAACAAAGTAAGTTTTATCCTATTACTATATGTTTGAATTTGCGGCTTCCGTTTTTACTAGTAAATGCATTTTGAATAATTTCCGCTAATCTGTCTTTTAATTTCTGATGAGGGATCGTTGTGTAAGGAGTCGAAAATTCAAAAGACTTGATGGAGTGAATTTTAGTAAAACTTTTTGATTTTAGATGTTCTAACAACTCTTTTGAATTTTTAAGGATCCACATTTGATTAATTCCACTTCTGGAATATACTGTTTCGCAATATCTATGAAGGCCAGATTTAATTTCTGATAATATTTTTGTGAGTAGCCTCGATACAGATTTTGTGGAACACTTCGAGGAACCAGAGATAAAGCGTTGTTTGTACGGAGTTTTGTGCATTTTTGGAATACAGTACAAATATGGAAGTTCTAAATTCAATTTATTTGAGTCAATACCAAACGTATTGAGGACAGATTTATGAATCTCGAGTACTTCCGAAACCGAAAAGTTCGTGAGGGTATATGTAGGATTTGGATGCAACTGATGGTGTGTAGCTATAGGAAATACATGGTGGATCTTTGTTAATGAGATATGGAGGAATTTTCTCTAATACAGACTTATGGTTTAAAATTTGGCTTAACTTGAAATAATCAATGCCTTTATTTGCAAATTTAATTTTGATGAAACGGGGGATTAGATTTTCCCATAGACATATCTAACTTGACGGGACGAAAAAGTCTAGTGGTCGTTATGTCCATAATAATGCCATCTAGTCTATACTCTGCAATGCTGATATAGTATATATACGTCGTCTGGACGATACGTACAACTCGTGTAATTTTCTGAGTGAAATAGCATAAAGTTTTGTACGAATGTGATAAATATCCAAAGGTTTATTTATAAATGGCAAAAGAGCATCAAAGGAAATATTATGTATTTCAGGTTTGTTGTATCTGCATGTACCATGACTTCAATGGCTCCTCTGGCTTTTGATGAATAAACCAAGTACGTTAACTGATTGACACGCAGAACTAGTTAGGCTACCAATACTACTAATATTTCCGTTGCATCCGTAGGGCTAAGCAGTGCCGAGACGTCTAATCCTGCATTCTTCTCTTTACCGAAGAAAAAGAGTGCTCAAATTGGCATTGTTTGTGGGGTGATATATTTTTTCTATAATTCTACTTTTCATTGAGAGGATAGAGTGATCAGACTGGTTCAAGTGGCGAGTAATTGTTTCCTGCCACAATTAGTTTGGACCTGTGACCTGATACTCTTGTTCGGAGTAGTTCCTTTTGTCTCTACAACATATATTAACCCACAGAGTGAGCACTCAATTCCGTATACAATATTTGAACTCTTACAATTGAAATTGTCAAAATGATTCGTATTAAAGGCTGGCTTAATTAAATTACTGGTAAACGAATTGTCTGTAATAAAATGTTGCAAGTTTTCCAAATCTTGGTCCTGCATTTAGATATTTCACAATAATAACTGGAGAATTGGTCATCTTTAGTTACGTCAACCAGTTTAACCTTACAGGGCTTGATGTTTATGAAACCATCCGCATGTTGATACTAGAGTTCATTATTAGTGCTTGCCACAAATGTTTGGTTTATAATGTCATTTAAAATAATTTTGGGGACACCTAAGTTAACTGCTATGTACATATCCTTGGACATTGCAGTTTGAGGCTTTTTTATAGTGGGCGACGCCTCAGTCACTGTGGTTTTCTTTTTAACATTATCCATATATACAAAGGACTGCCCGGCAAGTGCCTCGGGAACAAATTGTCCACCAGCAGTGACACATGGACAGTTGTTGAAACATAAAGATGATGGATAAATCTAAACCAGAAGTCCGAAAATCATGAATCCAAAGAACATACAAAACTAATCAGAAAATAATGAATTCAAAGCACATACAAAACTAATCAGATAACACAAAAAGGGCATAGATCCTCAAAAGTTTTGTCTTAACTAACAAGGTACGGCAAGCATACACTCAATCCAGATAACATTTCAAACAAAAAATATTGATTTTCCTTCTTAAAATCACAAAAATCAGGAACTCATCAAATCATGACCGCTCACATGACTAACCTTGTATCTGTAGTCAAGGATAGTGGGTGGGGTGGGGTGGGGTGGGGGATTAGTCCTAGTAAATAAAAAGAACTTCTATAAATATATAGACAAGGATTTAACCTCACAGTATTATATTATAATATTTCTTCATTTCCATTTCTCTTCTTGGTGTCATAATAGCTTATCGACTAGATTAGAAAATATGATAAATATGGTTTACTTTGAAGATTTTTTAAATGCTTGGTTTGAAAAGAAAGGACATCTGCACCTTCGAAAATAAACAGTTTTATCACGTTCACCCAAAGTGAAGTGAAGTGGTTGCAGCCCCCTATAAACTCCCCTGGATTCGCCAATTAATATTAAATACTCATCATGTAAGCCTAGAATCTGTGGCGCTGGTAATGTCAAAATGTGCACGAATGAGTTTATAATAACAAAATATAAATAATGGAAAAACAGACATATATACTACAAAATTTCAATTTGAAAAAAGATATAGGGAGGCCACAAATGATTGTCTGACTTAAGTTAATAGTTATATTAAATTGTATATTGGCGAAGGTCCAGTCCCCGGCAAAGTCCAATTAACGGCTACTACGTTATTAAGAGTATTCAAAACGTGAAATTTTTATAGGTTATATTTAGTATCCTATGTATTGCAGAGAATCACATAAAAAAATCTCATAAATTTATGGTTCAAATACCGAAATAACATAGAAGCCGGTAACTGGTCTTAGCCGGTATCTGGTACACTACCAGTATTGAAATAATATAACATTAAACCAAAAAATAAAGTAATAATATAAACGTGTTTAAAGTCACCCAGTTTAAAAAGAATAGTTTGAATATTATACAATATTATACAAAGTAAGCAACTAGACGTCATTTGAACTACAATAATAACAATTTGATAATAATCATAATATTGATAATAATAACAAATCAGAGAGATGCAAATCATCATCCTTTCAATCTAAGTTCCACAACCATGTGCCTACAACCACGAAGTGCTTGGGTCACTTTTCAGTAGTTTAAAAAATCCCAATGTTCTTGTTGTTTGAGATGAAAATTTGCATATGTTTCCGCCATTTTCATTTATAGTTGTTTATTTGTACTTCATACGCATATGCATTTTAGCTTGTGACACATCTCGCTGTAGGTCTTTTAAGAATTACGCTCAGGGCTTAATTAGTGACAGGTAACGTATTTGCAGTGACGGATTTAGGTAAGAAAAGAGAAGTTCGTGATTTTGTAATATGCCCTTTTTCTTTCTCTCACCCCCTTCCTAATCGGTAATTGAATAATGTAGCAATCGTTTAGACTATTGGCGATAATATATCTTTATATACTGTATATTTATAAATTTACGCATTCCATACATCCACTATCATCCACGCTTCTATTCTTATGTGAGTAAACTTTCACTGACACCCACTACTCTTCATTTACCCACAGAGGTTTGTATCATATATTAACGTTTAGATCCATCGAATGATATCTGGACCAAACTTTAAAAAGAGATTTAAACATAAAACCACGGCACAGTGTCAATAAGAAGCATTATATCTCAGTATAATGTAGTATATCATAAATAAATTATTTTCAGCAATATATCTCTCCTTCACGAAACCTCGTTGATTTTCATGTTTAAAAACACTATTGATTCGATACTGCTTGCATTATGATTGAACCATCGCTTTCGCGGAATATTTCTTGAATTTAGTGACGCCACTGTACATTTTCAATGTTTGTCCGAGGTATGACCGAGGTGTAAGATATTGTGACGTCATCTGTTTCCGCTCATAAATGGAAGGGTCAATTGAATAATATTTTGTAAGATATACGGAGGGTTTGACTTAAGTGTTATTATACCTTTTTCCTGATGTTATGTGGCTTTGACACTTTCTATACAGTGTTTGTTCACATTCATTTATATATACAGTGTTGAATTACTGTCGTTTCGTCTGTGTGTAAGGACATTCGCGGCGGGTGTAGCTAGCCAAACAGGGGACGCTCACTCCTCCCGGGCACCTGGTCTCACCTCTGAATTTCAGGGGTCCGTGAATGCCCACTGTGGTACATTGTTGTTAGTGCCATAGTCATGTGACACCAGTTACTTTCGTATTTTGCATTAATATAATTTAAATAGTCTTTTAGTGTACCTCCTTAGGGATTATGTAATTAGGCTTTTATTTGGGTTACAGGCAATTCTCCCTTATCAAAACTTGTGTTTATGAATGGTTGATAACAAAATTTTACCAATATCAGAGTATAAGAATTTGAACAATTCTGTTGTGAATCTCTCAAGACCAGGGGGTTTCCCATTTTGCAGGTTCAACCAGCAAGTTTGGTTACCTTGCTAATTATATAGCCCTGTAGAAAACATTTCATCAGTAATATATGTTAATACCTGGCTTATCTTTATGGTTCCTAAATAAGTTTTCTCCACACCATTTGTTTGGCTTTTGTCAAATTAAATGACCGTCCTAAGTCGGTATCGTAATTGCACTACAATCAAATATTTTTGTAATGTGTTTTATGTGCTAGTTTATTATTTATATTCATGCATTGTATAGCTCTATAATGACTTCTGCCACATAACTGAGCCAGTAACTCCTCTGTTTTCCTCTATATCAGAATCATTATTACAATATATAAAAAGATAAATATTCAATATCGGAGATAATTGCTTTTTGATCACTTGTATCATGGTCGTCGTCATATATGAGTACTTAAACTGTTTTATTGATACAGTTTCTTTTTCTAAACTGAGAAATAAGTTTACTTTCTTCGTCCCATTTGGCTGACGATCTGACAATCTTTAATATAGTCTTTATGGATGTTTTATGGTCTATGTTTTGAAGATTAAAGGGTTCCTCATCAATATTCATTGTTGAGCTTTCTAATTTTGATATTTGTTCTTCTAATATATTTTTCTCTCTTATCTTTGTTTTTAATTTCCTTTGTACAGATAAGTGTTTTATAAATTTTGATGAATTAGATATTCAAGAAAAATCTATAAATGAAATTACATAGTTCAAATTAGTTTGATTAGCTTTCAGATATACAGTTGCAAGTTCAATCCAATATAGGAAAAGAAGACATCTTTTTGTGAAGTATTGATTTAAGTCGTAATTTCCAACATGTTTTTGCGTTAAATAAAAAGAATCACCATTCAGTAGTCAAATAGGATTACCTGAAACAAAACAAAATTGTAATTATCGTGGACCTTGGCGGACTCAGACCAAATATTGAATACTTTGAACTATAGAATCATAAGTAATACAAGTTTTTAGTTTTCAGTTTTATTGGCAAAAATAATGGCCGCAGTGGATTTTTCAACCAACATTATAATATATGTAAAATACGAAAGTAACTGGTGTCACATGACTATGGCACTAACAACAATGTACCACAGTGGACATTTACGGACCCCTAAAATTCAAAGCTGAGACCAGGTGACCGGGAGGAGTGAGCGTCCCCTGTTTGGCTAGCCACACCCGCCTCGAATGCAATTCGTCATGATGCATTACCATTATACATTGTCATAAGTGAAAGCCCATTGTCCAATTGACAAGGGCAAACAACATGGATGGTAGAAAATTTACCATACAACATTATTCTCTATCATACCAAGTCTATATATAGACAAAAACAATTCAATATGTAATCTTGAATCCATCATAATATATTGATATAGCATTAACATTACACATTAAGTGGATGCCAATTGACAAGGACAAATCACAAAGATGGTAGAAACCAACCATACAACATTATTCATATCATACAAAGTCTATATATAGAATATGTTGAGTGGTTTAAGGCCACATAATCTTTGATCACGCTAACTTCCCCAGTTGGTGAAACCACTCGAATATTCTAATAGACAGGTTTACCACTGCGGCTTTAATCAACACGTTAAGTACGTCTACTAACCAGAATATGTGTATGAAAGAGACTATTAGTCCCGCTATTGCCTAATATGGGAAAAGGCAGTCTGCAGCATCTTTTGCAGACAAATGGGTCAAAAAAGGTAAGTGGTAATAGATGCGAGGTGATGGTGCTACAAAATATATCCTGAGGGAATTGAGGTAGCATGCCTGTTCAGGCTATTGAACCTCCACTGAGTGTTTTACAATTGAATTACTACCAGGGTCTTCACATCTCCAATTTAGTCGAGGGAGAGCATAAGACCAAATTAGCAAAGCATAGGAATAAGTTTTATACAAGTATTCATATAAGCAAGTAATATTCTGATGAAGTTACTTTATGCGAGTGTTATCTAGATCACGCGCTCAATGACACCGCAGTGAATAATAATGCAGTCAGATGTGCTGCTTAAGTTACCCAAATGTTTGACTTCTTGAAATGATGAGGGTCTGACCACTATATCTGATTTACATTTGAAGCTAACTGAAGCCATGAAAGAGTGAGCAGTAGCTGCTGAATATGTCTGCAGGACACAGGTATATATATGTGATCTCCTAAACAATTCAAATGATTTTATTCCTACTTTCTATGCACGTCTGGTGATATCTACCACTGATTGTTGCCATAGATATTTTATCTGAGAATGCAAAGAATTTTTAGAAATGCAAGAGAGGCAAAAGTAAGAATTTGTCGGACTTTGGGTTCCTCTCCTCTGCATGAAATCTGTCCCACTGCATGTAAGAAATGCGTCAGCAGCTGAAGTTAACTTGTCTTCAATATATACAGCTTTAAAAATGAATTCTTATTCTCCATTAAACGAGGACTAGTGGACATTATTCGTTTTGGGTTGGGTAATTATAGCACAAACTAGGGCTAAATTGTCAGTATGACTATGAAAAATAATTTGTTTATTTATTTCTGGGTTTGTTTGAATTTGTTAATTGTTTTTTAAAATTGATTTGCAACCAAGTTGCAGATATTTTGCACTGTCTATGTACAGGAGCAAGTCGTCATAAGTAGACCAGAAAACATTAAGGAAAATATGTAACAACATTTAAGTTTTGCAAATAATTTTACTGACCACACAAATTTTGCAAGGGGGCCAAATTGACACTGAACAGTTAAAGGGGGGGGGGGGGGCGGCATATGTCTATATAAAATTAGTCTTTAAAAACAGAAACCAAGTAATTGTAGGTCAATCTGATGAACGTAAAGCAGGCAAAATGCACTTTTAATATCCTTTTTCCTAGAAAGACGTGATTGCCAACAGCAGCAATTGTTTCTAATTCTTCTTAAAAAGATGTATATATACATGTAACGGAAATATGAAAAACAATATGGTCAGTAATACTGGCCTGAGGTAGATATAAGAGGTGTGAATTCCTCCTCCAACCACCATCATCCTTTGGAACTGTGCCAATAGGGGAAACATGCAAATTTGAAAATGTAAAATGACCTAACTTTCGACCTTTAGAAATTTCTTTCTGTAATTTTTCTTGTAGTTGTTTCAGTGACTTTTGGAGACAAGATTGGTTATTGAGCTTGAGCTAGTAGTGTATAAGAAATCCAAATTTTAAACTTTGTTTATGTTCTTCTGCAGTTTGCCTGTCATAATATGATTAATATAAGGAATTATGGCAGGCACATAAATTGGAGATTAGCCAAAAGCCTTGCAGTCTCTTCCTGGGGGTGTTACAACGTGGTATATTGCCAAATTTTGTATTAAGAGTTTTGGGTGAAAAGGAGAGGGTCTGATTCTTCTGGGTATTGTGATACTTGAAGTGTGGCTAACTGTGTTACTGACTGACTGAGTGGGGCTTCTGCTTCTTCCATTAAAGTCAAGGACCACTTAAGCGGCATCATCTCACTGATGCACTGAACTCACAAACCAAGTTGTGCATATTTGTGGTTAATCTTTTGATCAGTAAACAAAGTCATTATAATTTATAGAGATATTTTTATATTCTGTTGTCTTTCGACATTAATGGTCAATTGAACACCTCACTCTATGACAAACGTGACGATATCAATTTAGCTATCACAAACTTTCCTTTCATAAGTAGCAACATTCCATCCTCGCCCGCATACGGCGTATTCATATCTCAGTTAATACGTTATTTCCAGAGCATGTTCAAATTACAATGACTTTGTTCTGAGGGCTAGGCGACTTTACAGTTAAGCTGCTCAACCAGAGTTATATATGTGCTAGACTAGCAACGTCACTGAGGAAATTCTATGGTCGTTACGAGACTCTTATTACTCCATATGATATCTCGTTATCCAGACTTTTAAATGATAATCTGGACTGAGACCGATTCCGATCATTTTACACAGATTTGACACCTTCTATACTAGAAGGTTACCTACTTCGACTTCTCCATATATAAATACACATGGAATTTACACGATCTGACTCTTTCCACTGGGTATATGTGACGGGTGTTGCTAGCAAGCAGGAGATGCTCACTCTCCCCTGGCACCTGATCTCACTCCATCACAGGGGTTCACATATGCTCTTCAAGTAGACATATTTTGTTATTTTCCATTTGTTTTTCATTTTCACTGATTTTGTATGTCCTCTGATTTTTGGTCTTGTGCTTTGGATTTATCCATCATCTTTACATTTCAACAACTGTCCATGTGTCACTGCTGGTGGACAATTTGTTCCCGAGGACACTTGTCGGGCAGTCCTTTATATATATATGGATAATATTTTAAAGAAAACCATAGTGGCTGAGGCGTCGCCCACTATAAAAAGGCCTCAAACTGCAATGTGCAAGGAGACGTGCATAGCAGTTAACTTAGGTGTCCCCAATATTATCTTTTACGAGTAATTTAACTAAACATACATTTCATACGCATAGTTTTGACCATTTGAATTGTAAGAGTTCAAATATTGTATACGGTATTGAGTGTTCACTCTGTGGGTTAATATATGTTGGAGAGACAAAGGGACAACTCCGTACAAGAGTATCAGGTCACAGGTCCAAAATAAATTGTGGCGGAAACCAATTACTCTATCGCCACTTCAACCAGCCTGACCACTCTATTCTCTCAATGAAAATTAGAATTATAGAAAAAATATATCTCCCCACAAGCAATGCCAATTTGAGCACTCCTTTTCGTCGGAAAAGAGAAGAATACTGGATAAGACGTCTCGGCACTGCTTCGCCCTATGCATGCAATGACAATATTAGTAGTATTGGTAACCTCACTAGTCCTGCGTGTCAATCAGTTAACGTACTCGGTTTATTCAACAAAAGCCAGAGGAGGCATCGAAGTCATGGTACACGCAAATACAACAAACCTGAAATACATAATATTTCCTTTGATGCTCTTTTGCCATTCATAAATAAACCTTTGGGCCTTCATCACATTCGTACAAAACTTTATTCTATTTCACTGAGAAAATTACACGAGTTGTACGTATCGTCCAGACACCGTATATTTACTGATATAAGCTCTGCAGAGTATAGACTAGATGGCATTATTATGGACATATCGACCGCTAGACTTTTTCATTCCGTCAAGTCAGATATTTCTATGGAAAAATCTAATCGTCCTTTCATCAAAATTAAATTTGCAAATAAAGGCATTGATTATTTAAATTTGGCCAAATTTTACATCATAAGTCTGTTTTAGAGAAAATACCTCCATAATTCAAAAACAAAGATCCGCCATGTATTTCCTACAGCTACACGCCATCAGTTGCATCCAAAATTTATAACTACAAAGGGTTTCTACAGTGTCTTGATCTTAGCAACTCTGCATGCCATCCTCAACCGTGTGCATGTTCCTCATCTAATTTTGTATATTCTCCTTGTGGCCATGTCGTTACTGGTGATCTCGATATTGTTAAAAACACTAAATTAAGAGAACTTTTACTTAAAGGTCCAAAATACAGAGAACCCAGATCATTCACATGGAGCCAAAATTTTGAGAATATTATGAATTGCTGCGAGGAATATGCCACATGATGGGCAAAAAGAGAGGAAGTACAGGTCGACACTCTTTCGGAATGGATAAAATCTATTGCAGTACTGCTAAGATCAAAAATTAAAAAATTACAATGTTTTGTAAACACCAGATTGGAATCTAATTTTAAAGATTCTGATGTCAGAGAACTTACCTTCCTCCAAGAACATTATATCATTACACCAGCAGATAAAGCATCCAATAATTATACACTTATTTGTAAGAAATATTACTTTGACAGCCTAGTGAAAGAATTAGGATTAAATTCAGCTCCAGGAAATCCTACTTATACTCTCACGAACTTTTCGGTTTCGGAAGTACTCGAGAATCATAAATCTGTCCTCAATACGTTTGGTATTGACTCAAATAAATTACATTTAGAACTTCCATATTTGTACTGCATTCCAAAAATGCACAAAAATCCTTACAAACAACGCTTTATCGCTGGTTCCTCGAAGTGTTCCACAAAATCTGTATCGATGCTACTCACACAAATATTATCAGAAATTAAATCTGGCCTAGATGTTGCGAAACAGTATATTCCAGAAGTGGAATTAATCAAATGTGGATCCTTAAAAATTCAAAAGAGTTGTTAGAAAATCTAAAATCAAAAAGTTTTACTAAAATTCACTCTATCAAGTCTTTGACTTTTCGTCTCTTTACACAACGATCCCTCATCAGAAATTAAAAGACAGATTAGCGGAAATTATTCAAATTGCATTTACTAGTAAAACGGAAGCCGCAAATTCAAATATATAGTAATAGGCCACGATAAAACTTACTTTGTTAGGGAAAATTCTGATTCCAAAAAATAAATGAAGAGCTGTCATCCAGATGTTGAACTTTCTTATCGATAACATTTTTGTGGTGTTTGGAGGATTCCAATGGGCACTAACTGTGCTCCGCTTCTGGCTGACATATTCCTTTACTCATACGAAGCTGAATTCATTCAGTCTTTACTTTCGCAAGGAAAAAAACAATTGGCTCTTGGCTTCAATTTTACTTACAGATATATAGATGATTTGCTTTCAATTAATAATCCTTCATTCGCGGATTACCTTAGCATCATCTATCCAAGTGAACTTGAGGTCAAAGAAACCACAGAAAGTAGTAATTCTACTTCGTATTTAGATACTATGTTGTCTTTCGACATTAATGGTCAATTGAACACCTCACTCTATGACAAACGTGACGATTTCAATTTGGCTATCACAAACTTTCCTTTCATAAGTAGCAACATTCCATCATCGCCCGTATACGGCGTATTCATATCTCAGTTAATACGTTATTCCAGAGCATGTTCAAATTACAGTGACTTTGTTCTGAGGGCTAGGCGACTTTCAGTTAAGCTGCTCAACCAGGGTTATATATGTGCTAGACTAGCAACGTCACTGAGGAAATTCTATGGTCGTTACGAGACTCTTATTACTCCATATGATATTCCATATGATATCTCGTTATCCAGACTTTTAAATGATATTCTGGACTGAGACCGATTCCGATCATTTTACACAGATTTGACACCTTCTATACTAGAAGGTTACCTACTTCGCCTTCTCCATATATAAATACATATGGAATTTACACGATCTGACTTTTTCTACTGGGTATATGTGACGGGTGTTGCTAGCAAGCAGGAGATGCTCACTCTCCCCTGGCACCTGATCTCACTCCATCACAGGGGTTCACATATGCTCTTCAAGTAGACATATTTTGTTATTTTCCATTTTCACTGATTTTGTATGTCCTCTGGTTTTATGATTTTTGGTCTTGTGCTTTGGATTTATCCATCATCTTTACATAGCACTTCCACATATTAACCCTCATGGAAGGTGTATGGTTAATGCTGAGTCTGATGTATATTTGAGCCAGAGATCAGTTTCTTTACTATCTCAAGAAGTTGAGAAGTTGGTGTTTAGCATAAGTGTAAACTGTTCGTCTTACCGGACAACATTTTTTTTGTATGAGCAGATAGAGAAATGCTTATGTAAAGTGTAAAATCATCCAATCACTGCTCCATATTAGTAATTTTAGGTCCCAACTCAGGTTTAAAAGTAACTCCCCATTATTATCTAACTAAAGAACATTGGCATGCTTGTTGGCATTGCTGAACTTAATTAAAGTACTAAAGTTTATGTACTTGCCATATATCAGTGATTTTTTACCTTGGGTCATTATCTACAATGTACCCTTATTTAAGTGACCAGGGGTTGGGGTAAAGGGTTGAGATCTGATATTTTTAATCATATAAACAAATGTTGAATAATGATACTGTACCTTGTTGCACAGTACAAAGTATGCAAGGTAGTGTGAAAGGCATAGGCATGGGTTGCAGAGTTGCCCTGTCTGAGCTCTGGAGAACAGGTAGGTTGAATTGAGAATGAATCATCACTGGCGTTATAAGGCATACTCAAAATACGAATATCTGTAGGGTTGACTGGGGGTAAGCTTGTCTGATTTAATGTGGAATGCCTTGGATATGGACTGGTGGACTTCCTCTTCCACTTCACTGTATGGGAAGGCATGGCAAATTAATAGAGTAAACTGTAAAGAAATTCAGAGATTAGATTCCGAAAAATACACCAATTCAATTTAGTGGAAAAAGATGTATAAACTCCCAATAATAAGTAAGTGATCCTTAACCATATCTACCTAACTTATTGCAAATTTTGCCTGGCAAATTGTATACAATATATTTCATGTTGTCTGACTTTAAAATGGTACATGGCGTTACACCATTAAAAAATTAGAAAAGCATAGAGCTTTATATGAGATATTGCTACCAAGTTAATACAAGCATGATGCAAGTGATTTACACCCATATCAACCTAATTTCATCAAGATCAGTTTGTCACCTTCAATTTATTATTGTCAGTATGCATTTCTTACTGTAATACTCCTGTACTGTGTATTATTATTGATATGAATGTATTACTAAAATACACCCTGTAATGTGAAATAATATTATCATTATTACTACTAATTAATTCATTTACCATAATCATGTCAAGCGCCTTCATGTCTTTATATTTGTTTAAAGAATATGAATTTATATGCTGTTGTATATATCCGAAAGGGCCCCTTGTTTTATGGGAATAAATAAATAATGCATTGCATCTATCAAATATACAATAAAAATTATAAAATACCTATCAGGATTATACAAAGAATTCAGAAGATATTGCAAACTATATGAGCCAACGTGGTAAGTTAGCGATCCTCAACCATATCAATCTAACATATTCCAACACAGGCTATTAAATATGCAGATGTTACCAGGTTACCTATGGTGTAAGAAAAAACAAAAGGCAAACAATATCTGCAGAACCACTGTCCTGCCAAACTAAGATACTGCCTCCTGTTCCGATGAACGTATAGGTTTTGTGTGACATTAGGTTAACTGTATGATAAAATAAAGCATAAACACATTTATTGTAGTATAACAGAATTAGAACCATACCACCAACGCATAGGAATTTGGATACACTGCTGGTCAAAGTGTAAAAGCCTAAAAACACTAAATTCTCTGTGATTTTTCGTATGTCTTTGTTCTTCACTTTTGCAATGAATGCTAGAGGGGTCTTACAATTGAAACATTGACCATTGCTCTATTATCTAAGATCGATAACCCAAACTCGTATAGCAGAGGATACTTTGCAAAAGTATAAATTTCAATGCAATGCATTAGACATATATATGTCGTTACCACTGTTCTGTTTGACAAAATGTAGCTTTTATTTTAATCAATATCTACAGTGGTGTGTGATCTAATTCATAGAATGTAATAATACCCTTAGACAACATAATCTGCTTTGTGCAGTTTGTGAAAATGTACTTATTTATCGCTGAATTTGAATATTATGTAAATTTGATGTCGTATTCCATTTAAAGTTTACAAGTATATTAATTAAGTTTATTGCTTTACTTCACTCAAAGAGTGAAACTGAATGCTTTCCTGAAGAAAAATCACATACTTAAGTAAGAACATCACACTACAAACCTTAATCAAGATGGGCTGTATAAATAGTTTGCTTTTATGATCGATCAATAATCTTAAGTAACAATGATTTGAAAATACAAGTTAAAATTTGAAGATGCAAATACACACTATTTATAATCGTTGAGTGAACTCTCGTTAATAATAATACTTTTGTATGTTATTGTTAAGTATTAAATTAAGTTACTTTCAGTATATGTTGACCGTCAGTGTTTAATGGTGGAGGAAATCAGATTATCGGGAGAAAATCTCTTATTGGTGTTCACCGATATTCCCGTAGTTTTTGTGCTCTAAACCGATAACTGCATTTCGATGACACCCATAAAGCCAGGCATGTACGAAACGGTTTCATATTGAAGGTCACACAAAAGCAGATTCAGATAATTTGATTTCGTTTCCAGAATTATATTTTTCTGCCAAAAATCTATATTGTTACAGAAAGTATACTTTTGATGGGGAGAGTGAGATTTGAGGGGCATTTTTGTGTTTAGGTGGTAGTTATTGCACTTGTTTATTGAGAAGAGGAATTTTCTTAGTGAATGAGAGAGAAAAAAACCCCCAAAAGACATCTGCCAAAGATGTCTGACACAAGTCACCAAGGACATGCATACAAAAATGATAATAGTAGAATATAAACGGAAAAAAAACATTACAAAAATATTCGATTGTGTTGCGGTTACGATATCGATTTAGGGCGGTCAATTGAAGTAACAAACGGTATTCAATTGGTGTGGTTAACCGGTTTACGGGCGCCTATCTTCCCACTTACCGCAAATGAAACATATTCATACAATATTGTAGGCATTTATCATGTTATAAAAAGGTGACTGGTATATCTACCACAGAAAATATGAAATGTTGAATAAAGAAAAAAAAAAACTATCTAGATATCTGTTTGATAACTTTCTATACTACTGTAAAGAGCAGATTCCATCAGCAATCTTGCACTTCTACAATAAATTGGTGATAAGAATATATTATTATGAAACGAAGCAATATCTCTGAGGCAACCTGGCGAGGCAAGCTATTACTTCAAACTTTAGCCTGCCTGCAACGTAAATAAGCTTTATAAAATATCGGGCGTTTATAACGGGAAGGGGCTTCAATTCCGTCCAATAGGCAACAGTAACACAAGTACCTTTTTGTTTTAATTTAAAAAATGTTCCAAAATATATGCCAAATTCAACACGAATCCTGTATGACAGTGTCCATCTCAAATGTCAGATTGCCCTGATTTCACATTTTACGTTATTTACAAAATTTTTATGGATAGGGAGCTACTATTCTTTGACAATTGCTAATTTCAAAAATAAAAGAAAATAAAATAAACTTTAAATTACTGAACCTGAGGATATTTGATTTCATGGCGTGCGAGTTGAATTTTATTTACAAGGCAACTGCGTATGAAGTGTAAGGGTATTCATTTCAAACCAATGCCTATGGTACTCTAAGAATTTTAAAAAAAATTCATTACAGTACTACCAAAGTGTAGATGCAATTTTCAATTGTTTAATAAAATAAATTACATGAACGTACATTATAGTTACATTATAGTTAAACAAATTGTCATTAAATGTAACAATGTTGTATTGAAATAAGATACTTGAATCCTGAATTCTTTTGACTTCTAAACTTTATTACTTCTCTGTTTTTCGAAGAGTGAAGTTCATAAAATATTTATATCACATTAATGTAGGAAACACATGCCGGGTGAATGATTGTAATTTATTCTATCGACCAATGGACCCACCAGAAGCAGCAGTGAGGGATCATTTACATGTACATCTCATCCCAATGAGAGATAGGAAGAATCAATATCAGAACATGTTATAATTTTGTGCACAAGATGCGCATTTCGACAATTTATGTCTCTTCAGTGATGCTCATGGCCGAATGATTGGAATTCCAATATTATTCAAGTATATGACGAGCAGAGTTATAACTAGAAAGTGAGCCAAAGAATCAATCTAAGGACATAGCTTTTCATAATGGAGGTACTCCTTAGTTTTTCAGTGATTTACAAAATTTCATGACTGAAAATTTTAAGTGATATATCATCTTGAAATGATATACATCAATAGTTTGAATCGAATATGGGCGGTAAGATTATAAATCTCGTGTGAAACCATCGGACTAAGCTGTCCTTATAGGGTGAAAATAAATTTCTCTATAGATTCTTTCTAAAATTACAATGTGAATGAAGTGTAAAGATGATGGATAAATCCAAATTATAAAAAATAATAAATCCAAAGGACATACAAAATCAGTGAAAATGAAAACCAAATAGAAAACAACGAAAAATATCGATTTGAATAGCATATGTGAACCCCCTTAATGGAGTTAGATCAGGTTCCCGGGGAGAGTGAACATCTCCTGCTTGCTAGCAATGCAAGCCACACATACCCAGTAGAAAGAATCAAATAGTGTAAATTCCATATATATTTTTATATGGAGTAGTCAAAATAGGTAACATTATAGTATAGAAGGTATCAAATCTGTGTAAAATGTAATCTGTGAAAACAAACCCCAACCGACCGACCCTTTTTTTCTCAGCAGGATGCTACGGACACGGTACGTCACTTTTTTATTTTTGTTTTGCCATTAAAAAACCATTGTCATGGACTGCTTATTTCTACTTTCTCTATATATACTTCATACTGAGAGACTCAGTGATGGATCAAATAACATTTGCTGAGGCCTCAGTTTTTCTTAAAGAGATGGATATTTAACAAACTCACTTGCCGTGTTTGTCACTAGTAACTGATGTGTCGGGGATCATTAAAATGGCAGAAGAATGTGGAAGATTGACCGAAATATTATCTATATAAAATTATTATTATCTATAATACAAACATAAAGTGTATAAGAACAGTTTGATTACATTCCAAATGCATATACATCGTTTTGTCATCACAATGCTGGAATTTCTGGTACACAATATTTTCATGTTGTTGGAATGACAGATTTTCAGCAGATTATTGGCATTCCTATGGGCACAAACTGCACCCCACTTCTTGCTGACATTTTTTTCATATTCATACTCAGCGAAGTTCATCCATCAGAAAGCACCGTGCACCTCACTTTAAATTTATTCACATATACATAAATGACGTGTTATAGATTAATAATCCTAACTTTAAGGATTACCTACACGATATCTATTACAACGAATTTGAGATCAAAGAGACACCCGAGGGCGACAGACCTGTTTCGTACCTGGATATACTTTTATATCTTTCGATGATAACGGTAACTTGAACACTTCCCCGTACGACAAACGTGACGATTTCAACTTCCAAACAACGAACTTTCCTTTCCTGAGTTCCTGAGTTGCAATTTTCCTTCCTTTCCTGGCTATGGCGATTTTGTGGCTCAGCTTATAAGGTACGCCAGGCATGTTCGAAATACAACGGTTTTGTCACAACGGCTAAACGACTGGCCGATAAGCTATTTGTTCAGGGTTACGTTAAAGAAAGCCTGTAATCGTTACTGATGAAGTTCTATGGTCGCTACGGTGATCTCACCACATTCTGGAGTACGATTGAATGACATATCATAAAGTCACTTTCACCATTTATGTACATCCGTGTGTGCATTTGGGCCTTGATCGAATTTGACCCCTGGGATTTAAAATTTTGTGTAGTATAGATGATTATCAAATAACAATTAATCACGTATACAAGTTCAGAAATAATACCTTGAAAGATTGGATTTTTTGAAAATAAATTTTAAAACACACACACACACACACACACACACACACAATTTTGTGCACCAGATGCGCATTTCTACAAGTTATATCTCTTTAGTGATGCTCATGAGCGAATGATTGGAATATATACACACACACACACACACACACACACACACACACACACACACACACACACACACACACACACACACACACACACACACACACACACATATATATATATTACATACATACATAAATACATATATATATATATATATATATATAGAAGAGTAGAGTTAAAAAGTGAGCCAAATAATGAATAGAAGGACAGAGCTATGTTTGAGGGAAATACTCCTTAGTTTTTGAGTGATTTACAAAACTTTATAACTGAAAATTTTAAGAATATATTTCACGTCAGTAGAAATATACTGAGAACTAGATTTATGAAGCCTTCGGATATACCAGTCCACCAGTAGTGACATCGGCCTAGTGGATATAATAAATATGAGAATGTATAAGTTATAAATTTGTACACCAGATACGCATTTATACAATATATGTCTCCCCAGTGATGCAGTGATGCTCATGGCCGAATGATGCATTTCAAAATGTATTGCCTCATATGGGATGAGTATAGCTCAAGTAACTGTTTTAGCTCTTTGGCCTCTTGTAATGTACTGCATATTGTGTTAATGTACACATCGAAACGATCTGCAGCATTAAGTAATTTTGCTTAATAAATCGTTGATTGCACAACTTTTCATTTGATAACTTTATTATTATTATTTTGTATAATTTAATCCATGTATTGAATTAAATGCTTTTACCAGCAACAAGTCATTAAATGTAGTAATAACTTAAAGCAACATAAATTGTTCTATATGATTCATTTATAATAAAGTATAATTCTACAATTAGCTTTGAACACTTATTCTGTAGATTTGAGGTTCTACTCCTCTCAATGTTTACTAATACATTAATTATATTTACTGCTTAAATTCAGTCAGAGCATAGAACTGATTGCTCTATTAACTGCAAATCACACACTGTAGTAACAGTCTCACGCTACAAACATTTCTGATCTGATGTTTCATCCTAATCCAATATAAATGTGGTACTGTAGTGTGTGGCAGCAGTTAAAGGCTTGATGTCTTCAAGAGCACATTACAATGAAGACGACTTATGAAGTGTATTTCATTTTAATTTGCATGGTGATACCGTATGAAGGTAGATACTACAATATGTTTTATAATTTGTTTATATAGTCAATTTTTTTCGAATTGCTATAGATACTTTATTCTTTCAACCATTACTAATTTACTTGTAATAATTGATTGACTGGTCGCAAATATCTATTTCCTTGAAATAAATTAGTAAAATAAAAGTGTTTTTTTTTCTTCATTTAATTTGAAAAAAATATCGTATATACTTTTAAACAGAGATTTTAGAAAACACAATAGTAAATACAGTGTGATTAAGTAACAAATAACGTGCATGATGCCGAATAGGATGATAATTATTTCTTTGTTGAATAACGATTTGTCACTTTAAAATTAACATAATCTTTCATTGTAAAATCTGAGTTGTGTACGAAGTGGTAACGTATTGTACCTTTTCATATCTTAAATATTGCATTTTTCTAGAAACAGAAACATTCTTCAATCTTTAATTGTAGCTGCTGCGGAATGCCCACTTGACAAATACCAATGTAACGATGGTGGATGTATTGACATGCACTTTTTCTGCGACTTCTACCCTGATTGCAAGGACATGTCTGATGAGGATAACTGTGGTATGTTTTTTATTTTGTCTATTTTCACAACATCAAAATGCATATATATGAAAAAGGGAAAGGAAGAGACTTCTGACTTAGCTGTGGGGCAGAAGCTACTAAGGCGATTTACTGTAAAACTTCGTAACAAGTAATGCAAAACATGCAATGACATTACAAAAATAAAAATGTAATTAATGTTTGCAAAATAAAAATGTAATTAATGTTTGCAATATTAATGACTTTAATGAATATGTATAGTAATTTCTGTGTGAGATGCATGAGATTTTGATCATTTTATAGTTGTATAGATTCGAGCACGTTCATCAATACGTAAAAATCCGAAGTAAATTTAATTCTATATATCATGTTTTCACTTTTTAAGTTGAGGTACCGGCAAGAAATATAAAATTAGTATTTGGCAAGGTGCCACCAAACGATTTCGACATGTTTTCAATGTCTTTCAGAATTTATCAAAATTCTTGTTGCTAATAAAATCATTACAGACGACTTAGTTCCGTCGTATTTTACTAAGATCAAATACATTTAAGGTCTATAAAAGTGTCTCAGAAAACGCTTCATTGAAGACATCTGACAAACCTGTATGACAAAAATCACGAAGGACCTGCACACAAAAAATGATACTAGCAGAATATACACGGAACGACATTACAAAAATATTTGATTGTCCTGCTGTTAAGATACTGACTTCGGAAGGTCAGTTGATTTATTTTTGTTTTACGTCACACCACAAATATTTCACGTATATGGTAACAGCATCTGCCTCATGCAAGGCATACACATTTTGAACTATGCAACGGACCCACCAGAAGCAGTGAGGGATCTTTAACGTGCCATGCATACAACAACACGAGGCCTCGGTTATTACTGTCTCATCCTAAAGACAGGACACCGGCATGGCCAGAGCGGGACTCGAACCCCGGCCTCCCCATCAGGAGTCAGGCGCGATACCACTAGGCTACGCCGGCTTCGGACGGTCAGTTGAAGTAAGAAAAGTCATTCAATTGGTGTGGTTGACCGGTTTACGGGCGCCCACCTTCCCACTCACCGCAAAAGCAGCACAATCAAAGGACACACATTTGAAAATTTATAAATAATCCTCCATATAGTGAACAAAGAAGAGAAGTCATAATAATTTTATAAGAAATTTTAAATTTTAAAGAAACCTATAACGACAACACATTGGAACTATACTACATCAATCAGCAGCATGATGTTTTATGTTCAGTTCATTAATATCACATGTCCTTTAAGCCATGTTTCGTGCGTGATATATATCGAGCAGTTAGTAAGACTAACACTTATTTTCATTTACTGTATTAGTATTGATAGGTGTTCAATTTTCATTATGATCAAAAGAACTTGATTTAAATAACAAGACAGTTAACCACTGCAATTACAGAAGGGTTATTCAAGTTATCAAAGATTGGGTGCATGTAGTTTTTGCTCCTTGTATGTCTGCCTGTTTGTTTGTATGTTGCAAAACAAATAATTCAGATATTAATTATTTTCAATATGTCACAATTTGTGAACAATAAGAGCTGAAATTTTGATAGGTCACAAATCTTTTCGTTGTGACTAAACATGGACAACAAACAAAGGGCATTCAGAAATAAAATCACTAAAAGACATCACAAAATATCTTCCAATTAAATGCAGCTGATGTACCGGCTGAAGACGGTCAATAAAAGTTACAATTAACATTCAATTGGCAACTTTAAAACCGTTATTAGTTCACATTCCCAGTGTCTTTTTCTTGAAACAAAATTGTTTGACCTTGCCCTTAATTGTGATCTTCATTCAACTTTTTAAGCACTGTAAAATTTTCTCGTGCAAATTTTATTCGGGGTACGAATAATCTAACAATTTTGTTAAATGAAGTAAAACAGATAACTATTATTTTCCTAAACTGAGCTCGAATATTAAAACGTAAATCAGGTTGACGTATCCGCATGTTTTAGAAACGGAGATTGCGAGAATAGACTAAAATATTCAACAATATTCGCTGAAACATTGGTAGATGTATATTCACGGTACTATGTATCGTTATTTTACTTAGTTTAGGATTCCTAAACTCGCATTATACAAAAATAATTACAACTAGAGGCACAGAGCTACGGTTTTATAAGCCAATTCGCTCATCACAGTCATATCAAAAATTGCAGGGTATCGTGACGTCACAAATCAAACTTTTGGTTATCGTGACGTCATATCAAAAACTGCAGGAGTATCGTGAATACCCTTGCAGTTTTTAAATCGGACAGCCAATGAGATCGCGTGTTACAATCACAATGCATTAGAATATTCTTTAATCATCGAAAACGAGTAGGAAATACAGGCAGTTGAAACATATCAGAGGAAAGTATGTTATCTTTGCATTTATATTATCAATTTATTTTCATTTACATATGTATATACATGTATGTCTCTACAAACATATATTTCAGACACAAGTTCCTTCCCAAATGTGTGTTTTGTTTATCCGATATCTTTCATTCGAAATTGTCTCGATTGGTGTTTTATGTAAAGGTTTTTCAAACACATTTCATCTTTGAATGTCTAATTTCATAAATTGTTGATAAAAGAGAATAACATGAAAAATCTGAGAAATATAATTTTGACTTAGTGCTCGGATATTAAAAGAGGCAGGGATGAGTTATCTGCCCCTATCTGTAAAAACCTAACATGTCTTTACTTAACAAATACCTTTTCTCAAATTGGAAAATAAATAATGAATACCCGTTTTCTAGAGAATTACCAGCAAAAAGTTGAAAGTACCACGAGTGTAATTTGTTATGTTTACAAGTACTACACAATAGATTATAGAATAACAAATAAATTCATCACTCGTCATCAGTCAGGTTTTACTCCACGTGACTCGACTGTTTCTATATTGTAGTGTATTTAATTATTAACTTGATGTTCAGAAAAGACGTAAAGGGATTTGAACATCAAAATTATCAATCACCTAATATATACTAATATTTATGATAAACGTGAAGATTTTGAATTTCCTATTACAAATTTTCCTTACTTGGATGGTGATGTCCCTCGACTCCCATCATATAGTATCTATATATCTCAATGAGTTCGATTTGTCAGAGGCTGCACCGATGTTTTGGACTTTCATAAACGAAATTCACAAATTACTACTAAACTTTTAACTCACGGTTACAGATATCACGAGCTAAGAAAAACATTCGGCAAATTCTTCAGATCTTATTCAGAACTTCTATCTAAATTTGGAAATATTTCTTTCAACACTATGTATCCAATGGAATTTCCCATCCTAATTTTTACGGTGATCTCGTATATAAACTAAGGAAAGTAAAAGGCTCCGATAACGTTATTTTATCATGTAATAAAATAGTCAAACGTCTTCTTAATAGCCAATATGACATTGAGATCATCAAAAAGACTATAGGTCTTGTTTATGGCCCCTCTACAGTCTTATGCAGACTTTTACTTGAACGTTGCACGCTGACTAACAGGGCAGTGGGGACTATATGACGGGCCTTGTCCAAACCTCTTTCAGAGAAGACATGGTCCTGAACCTCGTCCCCTCTGACTGTTAGTCGGGACTCCTACAGATCTAGGGTCTTAGCTCGCTTTCAGACTGGCAGAGCACGGTTTATCATGTTGACGTCGCATATATTTTTATATCATTATGTGTTTTACAATACCTTACGTGTTTATATTTTTATGACCTCTCAATATGCGATACCTGTTGACCCTTGTTCTTTACATGGAGGATTATTTATAAATTTTTAAATGTACGTCCTTTGGTTGTTCTGCTATTACGATGAGTGGGAATGTGGGCCAGTAAACCGGTTAACCACACCATTTGTTTGGCTTCTGTCCAATTAAATGACCGTCCTAAGTCGGTATCGTAATTGCACTACAATAAAATATTTTTGTAATGTGTTTTATGTGCTAGTATATTATTTATATTCATGTATTGTATAGCTCCATGGTGACTTCTGCCACATAACTGAGCCAGTAACTCCTCTTTTTTTCTTGCACATAAGATTGGCTGATTATTCCTTCACGTCACTCCACGATTATTTCACGTATTTAGTCACGGCATTTGCCTGATGCATTGAATAGAAAATTTACATCTTTGCAACGGATCCATCCGTAGCAGTGAGGGATCTTTAACTTGCCACTCCTACCTGTGCTTTTATGTCTCATGCAAAACACAGAATACCGGTGTGCCCGCGGCGAAAGTCGAACCCTGGATCTTTACGTCCCGAACAGAGCAACTCCACCACACCGGCTTTCTTGCATGTAAGCGAGGCATGTGATGAACCAAAATTTAAGGATAAGAGAATTTGTTAATTTGGTTCAAAAGGTATTTATCACAAAAAAGTTGTCTTAAACGAGAAAGAATAACCTTTTCCCAACATTAACATAAGTGTTCCACAAGAGTCAATTTTCGGCCTTCTGTTATCTTAAATATTCTTAAACATTCGTACACTGTGCAAAAACTGTCATTTCACCTAATAAATTAAATGAAAACATTTAATACATCAGAATGGTCAGATAAACCAGTTCATTGTAATTGTCAAAAAATAAATAAATAAAAATAAAAGTAATAATGACTGATGCATCATTAATAAGAAGTAAGTAACACAAATCTAAAATCACGCTCCCTTTTATCTTAAAGGACATGGTTAATTTTTATGAACACATGGGGTTGACACTAAAGAATTCCTGTCAATGAAGATTCTATTTTCCATTTTATCAATACAATTACAACTTTTCGTAAGATCGTGTCCAATTCAATTTGATTTAGTGCACTAAATTAATAGGTATATATGCTCTATATTTATTATAACCACTAGGCCGGTATCACTGCTGGTGGACTGATAGTCCCCGAAGGCTTCATAAGTCTAGTTCTCAAAGCTTTTGTACGGATATGAAATTTTCAGTCAAAAAAAGTAAATCACTTTTAAATTAAGGAGTATCTCCCTCATGCATAGCTTTGTCCTTAGATAGATTCTTAGGATCACTTTTCGGTCATTTCGGATTCAACTCTGTTCTTCAAATATTTATATATTTTGCAAATTCCAATCATTTGGCCACGAGCATAACTGAAGAGACATAAGTTGTCGAAATGCGCATATGGTGTGCACACTAAATTAATAGATATACATGCTATATATTTATTTAAGCATACAAGCTAAAGAAACTCTTTACATGACCTTCATACCCTCCTCTGTTAAATATACGAATACAATTTGGGAAAATATTCAATATTTAAAAGATATTTATAATAATATAATTGATAAGATAACTATAGAAGCTGCTAGATTTGTAACAAGTCCTATCAAGCAAGGATGTCTCCTCTGCATAAGACTGTCACTGGGATAACTTTCCACAAAAAAGTGCAGAAGATAAACTCTGGTTTAACACTCGCTCACCTCCAGGAACCAAATCCTCAACATCACTAATAGCACCGAAATCTGTATACACCCTACAGACAATATTAACCATATTTCCATTATCTAATTTATCCCTTTTCATAACTAGTTTTCATACAGTTGTACACGTGTAGTGAATAAACTGACACCCGAACTTGGAGAATCTCCAAGTTTAAGAACATTCAAAAGTAAATTTTCTGACAATTATCCCACATCCAATGTTCCAAATGTTATTACAGTGAAACTGCATTGGCAACATTCTTCATCCACCCCTTCGAGCACACGTTAACTCTTTAAAACAACACATACTATCGATAAACATTGAGCCCAATCTGTACTGTGACTTTCTACTATTTATTAATCTGTTTATTAATGAACTTCATTTAGCATGCTTACTTGCTTTCAACATTCCGCTTAATCATGACATTTCAATACTTGGAGATGATAAGTCATTTGAAAACAATAAATGTAATTCTTAGTAGTGGAAATAATTAAATTTTGTGGTCTACCTCTGTATATATTTCTCTACACTTGCACTCACATTCTCCAATGGGAAATAAATTATTTGTGTAAGCCGAGTGGCATCTTTTCTTTTCAAATCCCTGCAATACTCAATTATACTTTAAAACTTGTACATTAAAGTGATTTTATTGCAATATATATATGTTTAACTACAATGCCAGACAGTTTGAAAAAAAAAAAACATTTAATGAAGTAACATAAAGGTAAGAAAGATATATAGATATATACTTTGTAATTAACTTAACTTATTAGAATAATCAACACTTTGTGCTAAAATAGCGATAAGTAACATAATTATAAGAAAACTTTACTGAAAAATTGATGTCAAATAGAGGAGAACTATTTGACATACACATGTAGTCTGTACTTTATCCGTGTAATTATAATTATGGATATGCTGGTATCGAATATAACTTTTTTCAATCGTAAAACGTCTTGACGATTGGTACATTAAATGTCATGTCACTTGGATAGGGTTTCACTATTGTATATTTCGTATTCTTGTTTTTTAATTATAGGTATATAAATGATTTCTATGAAAGTTTTAACAGTTTAAGCATTTGTTTAAACTCTGCTTCTGATCTCTATCAAAGATTTTATGTCTATTTATTCGTAAGATGCGTATCATTATCAAAGATCACTGAAATGAAAATGTCGCGCACTCATTACTTGATCATGGATTCATTGATTATGAAGTGATCAAGCCTTCATGAGTAATGCTCGAATTTATCACGATCATCTGTCTTTTGAATCAGGTTTTGATTGAAAAAAAGAATGAAAAGAATTTTAAATTCACGTTTGAAGAAAACACAACAAGATCAAAGAGAGAAGAGACCAATAAAGGACGTAAGAAATGCTGAAAATGATTTGAAGTGAGAAATAATTTGGAACAATTAAGTACATTTATAGTGAAAGAAAAAGTAGATTAGGGAAAAATAAAGAAAAAAAAAGATAATAAAAAAGCTTACGGAAAATACACTTGAATATACTAGAATTAACTAGAAAATAGAAATTTTTATATGTTATATTGCCGTATTCAAAATGGAAGAAATAATAAGTTTCATCTGGTTGATGGGTGCTTAATAACCCTCGCAAAGACTCGAGATCTTCATAAGGATGAGAGAAGTCGTCATGTAGATAAAATTGACCACATAAAAAGGCATCACAAAAATGGTCAACTATAATCTGTTGTACTGCCGACTTTAAAGGTTCAGTTAAGAGGAAATTGTCACTCAGTTGATGTGCTTTAATCGGTAAAGGATATACAAAGTGTTCTGCTTAAAGTGAGTTTGAAAGAATGTTTGATTCAAATCCATAAAAATTTGTTTGTTAAGTGCTGGATGTCTCAATTGCTATAAACGCTTGCTATATATATATATATATATATATATATATATATATATATATATATATATATATATATATATATATATATATATATATATATATATATTATCTCAAGGGTTTGCTGGTATCGATTTCGAAATTTTGTCTAATTCTGCAATGTCGTTACATACAGTTTATGCAAATCAGTCGGATATTATTTACTTGAGACGTGGTGTTACTCCGTTTTGGATATTGAAATACTCAAAAGACCTTTTAGAAAAAAAATATCAAAATTTATCAACTGTGATATACACTAAGTCTTATGAATTTTCCAGTCTTGACAATACTATCCCTAAAGGACGCTTTAGCATCATTGATGATTGCTTTTTGATTAAAGGCGATTCTTGGTAATAGAAATATATTGTGTTTGACTATCCAGAAATGTATAATGGATATTCTTAATTGACAGTATCCCGGTACTGATAATATACGGTTTCCTAGAGTACAATGTAATTAATGGTTTGTTACAAAATTCCGTAGAGATCTTTACAATTTAAGCATTTGTATTGAATTCTTTTTCTGACCTCTACCAAAGCCTGAAATTCTTTGAAGTTTTGTTATCAACACTTGTATAAGATTCGTATCGTGATCAAGGATCAATAAAGTTAAAAGTCACGCACTCATTACATGAACATTGAAATAATGAACTGATCAAGCGTTCATAAGCAATATTAGAATTTATCACAAATGATCAGCTATTTTTAGCAAAACTAGAAACAGGAATGAAAACAATTTTGTAATGAAGTTTTAAGAATAATCAGCAGGATCAAAGAAAACAAAGACTGATAAAGAATGTAAGATTAACTAAAATACTTTGAAGTTCGAAATAATTAGAAACAATTATGTAGATCTATAGTAAAATATAAACTTAGGGAAAGAATCAGAAAACAACTTTAAGAAGGTATATTTATATCCCATTTCACCTGGCTCAACGATTTACCTACAAAATATTTCTATAAAAAACAACAACCGCACGATTTAAAAAATAGACGCAATAACAGGTGCCTTGGAAAAGTGTTTTCTATCTGCATGCAACACCCATCGAAGAAACCTTTCTAATGCCGTGATTATATATTGCCCATTTCGGTATTGTAAAAAACTTTATATGATGACTTACAAGAATGTTGGTTACTTAATGAATCTCTTTTTTGATAATTTCAGACGAAATCTTCGTATAAAGAACATGAGAACTGGTTTAAAACAGAATTTTAATCAAGTCATTCACTTTAAGGAGAAAATCTAGGTTTCCATCACTTTACATTCTTTTCATATAATGAGCAAATAAATGTCAAAGTTTTGAATGTAAAATGAATCAACATTTTGACGTTACAACGTTAGTGTCGGCTTGTCAAGAGCGTTCATTACAATATTAATTTGATGTACAATATTAGTTTCCAAAAACTTCAGTTACAAAAGTAAATTTTGAGAATACTCATGTGGATTGTGTGTAATTAGATATAGTCAAGACGGTTTTTGCACAATCCGAAAACAATCGCCATGTTGTTTTACAAAGGTAGACTCGGAACAAAGGTAGACTCGATAGTCCCACGGCACAGCGATATATACAGAATCACTTCAATTCTTTGGCTTTCCTCGTAGGAGTACTATGCGAAATGAGGCGAAAAAAGTTTATAGGATTGCTTTTCTAATGTAGAATATGAAAAGTTCAGTATGAAAAGTAATGCACTTTTATATGAATATTATACAATCACAAAGGCAATTCAGTACTCGCAGCGAATTTCACACTTCTTTTAAAATGTTAGAATATTGGAACTAGGGATGGATATTGCCAACAATTTTGTATCGCGATATATCACGATTTTTCCTCACAATATCCCTTTTTCACTGTTATTTTCATTTTACTTGGGCCTTAAAGCACAAAAACTCAAATTCAGTTATTTTTTGGCAGTTACTTTAACAAAACAACGTTCTGAACTTGTTGTTTAATTTTAAAATAAGACCATACACTTGATTTTCCTTTAAAAATTTCACAAATTCATAATCTTCATATTGTTATTTATGTTACTTCCTGGGACAGTAAATTTAGAAATTTGGTCACTACACACTCCTCTTAATTTAATAACAATGCAGCCGACGGAGAGTAGTCGGAGTGAGCGCTATCATTAATATGGCGGAATAGACAAGTTTTTATCATCTGAAATTATTACAAGACTAGCATCAAGAATCGCATATAGTTTAGATCGATAATTATAACGTTTACAAAATCGTTTTTGTTGTTCAGGAATATCTTTCTTTTTCGACAATGATCGTTAAGACTTTCCGCTATACACGATTAAAGTAAATTAAAGCGTATAGGCTAAAGTTTAAACAAGGTAATAATGATTAGTTTTGGTAATTATTACTGTTTTAATAATAATTCCAACTGTCGGTATTTTCATTAAACATTGAAATTAATATATATATATATATATATATATATATATATATATATATATATATATATATATATATATATATATATATATATATATATATATATATATATATATATATATATATATATATATATATATATATATATATATATATACATATATATATATATATATATATATATATACTTCAAATTATAACCGTTATCTTTCAAAAGCTAGCGTAGTTGGAGATTATTTAGACCTCTATATCATTTCTAACTCATAAAATTGTCTTCTGTACATGGCCCTGAAATACCTATAATTGTATCGAAATACTCCCCTTTTATTGGAATGAATGCGCCAATTTAGACGTTGGGTTTGGTATTTGTAATAGAATTCTAAAATGCTCGCCGATACACTTACAATAAGGTCTGTGAATAACACCTATTCACTGTTTGTTATACAGGCAATATATCCAACATCTATCCGCTGTACAATTAGTACGTTCACCTGTCCGCCAGCGGTATCGTGGGCGTGTAATAGGGTCAAGTGGACAATTTATACTGCCTCCGACGGGCTGCCCATCGGTGCGCATGGATTTTCCTAATTCCACGTTGATTGTACTGTAGTAGAACGTAAATTTCCGGAATTTTCTCCGCCATATCGCGATACGTATCGAAGGAAGAATTATCGCGATATACCGGTAAAATCGCACATTCCTATTGGAAACGAATCAGAGGAAACTCAAAATGAAATATAGCAAGTTCACGCGCATAGACTCCGCTATGAAAAAAATTATACCAGATCATCCATTCAAAGAGAGAAAATCCTGAAAAAGGCATTGACCATAATAGCTCTTTTCTTGTGGAAACATTTTCAGGAATACTGATCGTGGCCATGTGCTTTTACATAAAACCTGGAAGTATTCCCAATGGCTAACTACGTAGTACATCCGAGTCTTATTTACGGAAGCAAATGGACGAGTTGTTACGATTTGGTATATGCAATGAATTGAGGCTAAATTTAGGTCAGAATAAGTTTATATATTTATGAATAGTTGTTGATCTAAAGTAGCAAGAGAGGTAAATCATAGCAAAATGTTACAAAACTTTGGGCACATTCTTACTATTGGAAAAAAACCCCCGAACTCTAGTTTTTCAGTATAACTATTGATTCATTTCACTATAAAATCCAACTGTGAAAAGTGTTATGAAAAGTTATAAAAAGGAGAAAGACTCAGCTATATAACAACTTATATGCAGAGGAAACAAGAATAAACACACAAAAAGTCATCTCTAAAATATTGGATCATAATGCAAATACCTAGCCGATATTGCGGGGTCAGTTTAAATGACAATTATCGCTAAATTGGTATGGTTAACCGGTTTACAAGTCCTACTCACCACAAAAACAAAACATTAAAACTTTATACATAATCATCCACAAAGACAACAAAAGTCAATAGGTTGCTGAAATTGAGAGGAAATTAAAATATATACATAATAATAGAATGAAATCTTAAAATCAAATGAGTTAACTGTGCTCATACCGTCTGAATGAGGATGCATTTGATCTGTATGAGTCCCGATAAGGTTCAGAACTTTGTCTTCTCTGAAAACTGATCTTTGTTACATGAGGCTTGCTTTGGTACTGAATTATGATGAGGTACAGATGAAGATCACGCTATAAAATCAGTGTTGGAGACCAATGAACAATATATATTACTTCGTTGTTTTTGTTAATTCTAAATCCAACATTTAACGTAACAAAACAAACCAATTCTATGCCAATGAAATATTGCTATATTCACTATAATAAACAAATATTAACAAAGGTATCTGCTAAATACAGATTACTACAGCATGACGTCTTAGATACGTAGCTAAATGTTGCTCAGAATATAAACTTTTACTGAATAATGAATGTTATATAGTATTTAGAGGTCAATTTTCATCTTATTTAAATTATTTTGGACAAAACACTTTTGTCCCTACTTTAGAACCATATATATGCTAAATGCCGTGTACCATGAACTGATATAACTTAAAGAATTAAGTCTATAATGGGAGATTGAACTGATAAGGTAAAATTAAATACGAGAACAGATGCAAGGATTTTATTTATTGTAGATATACATATATTATATGCCTTATTATACGCATTTAGGACGTTCCATCTACCATGTGGACGCACAATTAGCTGGGCTACTTCTAAGAGATGAAATTAGTCAAGTACTTACCTATAGCATTTGTAATGGAGTATACAAAGGAAGAGTTGAGTTATTGGACAAGACAATGAATGTGTTAAAATCCCTGCGACATCGATAGTAATAGGATTCTCTGGACACCTTTAACGAATTAAAGATTTTCTAAAAAGAACTTTTAAACATAATAAATAGAATATTATAAAGAATAATATACACCTTCAAATACACTTCTGAAAGCAGGCGCCTACAAATGGACACCTATTTATCATTTACTAAGATATATATCTATTTTAATTCATGGTAAATAAATGTCTTATGAACTAATAAAACAATTGTAAAGTGTAAATCCTTTCATGAGACAAAACAATCAGTGGGGGGAGGGGGGGGGGGGGTCCCTTGTCAGTTTAAGTGTGTTAATATATTAACCCAATTAGATTTTGAAACGAAATATGGTTACTCTAGGCTGACATAAAAGTTTGGATAAACAATAATTGTAGTCGCAGTTGCAATCAACGATTTATAATAGGAACCTAATCAGATTTTGACATATGAATAATAAATAGTAAAACGTCTCATCTACATTTCATTATAAATAGTAAAACGTCTCTTCTACATGTCATTATAAATAGTAAAACGCCTCATCTACATGTCATTATAAATAGTAAAACGTCTCATCTACATGTCATTATAAATAGTAAAACGTCCCATCTACATATCATTATAAATAGTAAAATGTCCCATCTACATGTCATTATACATACTAAAACGTCCCATCTACATGTCATGTTGAATAGTAAACCGTCCCATCTACATGTCATTATAAATAGTGAAACGTCCCATCTACATGTCATTATGAATAGTAAAACGTCTCATCTACATGTCATTATACATAGTAAACGTCCCATCTACATGTCATTATAAATAGTAAAATGTCCCATCTACATGTCATTATACATAGTAAAACGTCCCTTCTACATGTTATGTGGAATAGTAAAACGTCCCATCTACATGTCATTATAAATAGTAAAACGTCCCATCTACATGTCATTATGAATAGTAAAACGTCTCATCTACATGTCATTATACATAGTAAACGTCCCATCTACATGTCATTATAAATAGTAAAACGTCTCATCTACATGTCATAATTCATAGTAAAACGTCTCATTTACATGTCATTATGAATAGTAAAACGTCTCATCTACATGTACATGTCATTATACATAGTGAAACGTCTCATCTAAATTTCATTATAAATAGTAAAATATCTCATCTACATGTCATTATAAGTAGTAAACGTCTCATCTACATGTCATTATAAATAGTGAAACGTCTCATCTACATGACATTATAAATAGTAAAAGTCTCATCTACATGTCATTATAAATAGTAAAACGTCTCATCTACATGTCATTGTAAATAGTAAAACGTCCCATCCACATGACATTATAAATAGTAAAATGTCTCATCTACATGTCATTATAAATAGTAAAACGTCTCATCTAACACTGAAAATATAGATAATAAGGACAAATTTTATAGGGGTCCATATTGAAGTATTGACCGTATAGTGTCACGCTGTGCACATTTTTGTTAAGATTGCAGAAATTGGAAATACTTATCCTAAATATTCATTTAGGAAATCATAAATGTTTACATGAATTTTAAGGGTATTATGTAAAAGGTATTTATATGAATTCTTTACGTGTAGTTAAGAAGGTCAAATGTTATTCGAATTATATGCCTCATAAAAAAATAATTTCATAATAGAAACATCGCAATCATTAATTGATGACAACAATACTAAAGCGTTTTAGTGAAATGGCGAAAATCTAAATAGTCTTTTATCCATTTTATAATGGAAACTAAATTGCCATGACCTGAATATCATAAATCTAAAATTAAAAATTAAAAAAAGTTTTCGTTTACATGTAGTTTTTAAGATATGTTGAAAAACGCTTAATTTACGATTTAAGTATATTACACATATATAATTATACGGCAAACGTTATGTGCATGCTTTAATAAATACTGGTCATCGCTGAATGAAGTTGCTCACAAATGTTTTCATTTTAAGTATTGGGCATTGCTGAATGTAATTGTTCATATATATTTTCAATATGACGTTTTAATATTCTACTGTTTATTGAAATCAACACAAATCACATCCAGAAAAATATATTTTCCATTTATTGTATATATTGTATTATTTTGAGATCCAAGTTCTATTTGTTTACTATATGTATAATTATTTGACATACTCTATAAATTTTTGTCATAAGGCTTTACACACATTTTGCATTATTGTGACGTTATGTTACCCAACTACATTTGAATACTCGTAATTTGACCATTGAGACAATTTTATAACAAAATAATGCTTGACAACATCTGAGTTTTAAAACAACATGCTATCTTTTGATTGATCATTATTTTGAGTCACTCCACGATTATTCCACGTATAAGGTGACGGCAGCTGCCTAATGCATCGCATAGAAATTTATACCTTCACAGCGGATCCTCCCGAAGCAGTGAGGGTCTTTTACGTTACACAAAGGAAGAGTTGAGTTATTACCGGCACCTCGGTGCTTACTGTCTCATTTGATAGACAGGGCACCGGTGTATCTATTGCGAGAGTCGAACCGGGGTCTCCCGGTCACGAGCCAAGCACCTCATCCACTAGACTACATTGGCTTGCTAGGTTTGATCTAAAAATATGATGTAGGGAATTACGAAGTACAGCACTTCTCATTTTCAGGCTTTTTATCAGTCATGCTATGTAACGGAAGCCTTTTGTGTCTCTTTATCGTCATACTATCGGTCTGATTGAATAAAAATAGAAATCATAAAAATGGTTCGTGAGAAGTCGCGAAAGATGAGATGTCGTGTGATATTGTCACTATGAGCTTACAATATTCGAATAACATTCTGGTCTTGCTAGTATCAAGCACTGACTACGTAAAAGAAGACATCTGACCCAGTAGTATGGGAAAAGTCGACATAGACAGGAAGATCATAAATCAATAAGCACATAAAAGACTTTTCGTTTGTAATATAGGTGGTGTACTGACCTAGGACAGTCAATTAAAATGGCAATTGTAACTCATTTGGTGTGGTTAACGGGTTTATGGATCCACATTCTCTAACGAAATGCAGTTAAAAGCACAATTAAAAATTTAGAACTAATCTTCCATATACAGAACAAGGACCAACAGTCTACTAAAGCACAGGGGTCATAAAAACGAATGTTATTAACGAATAAATATAAATATTTTAAAGTACATATTGGCATCAACATGAGCTAAATTTGCTATACCATATGAAAGTGAGCTAAGAGCCCTAATCTGTGGGAATCCTGACTAGCAGTTAGAAAGGAATAGGTTCAGAACTTATATCCTTTTAAAAGATTGAGACGTCTTACGAAGTTTATGGTATCTGTAACCTGAATTAAAAGTGGTTTAAAATTTACAATAGGAAATATAATCTTCAGGTATGATATATACTAATATGTATATAATTTTCTAGGATTTCAATTTTTATATCAAAATCACTATATTTTTGCAGTATCATATTCTACAGATAACCATTATCAACTGTATTTATCATTATGCATTTGATTCCCTAATCCAAGTAATCAGTATTACCAAACAATAGATATGTCCCTTTTTATCAATGAAGGAAAATATTGTTACATACTTTATTGACTTCACTAAACGTAAAAACTAGTCGTGTCATTGAAATGAGCATTGAAGAAAGGGAGGAAGACATCACTTTCAGATTTATGAGAAACATCACCATGGAGACGCAGAAAATGAAAAAAAAAAAAATAATAATAAAACAAGGACATAAAAAGATGTCACAAAATACTTGATAGTAATGCGCATGTTGCAGAAACTTGAGATAGTCAATTGAAGTGAATTTAGTATCCAATAAATTTCTTAAATGGAATATTTATGTGATTAACCGGTCTTGACTGATCCACTCACAAAGAAGATCAACAACAACAACAACAACAACAACAACAACAACAACAACAACAACAACCACAACACAACAAAACAGTGCAATCAAAGAAAAAAGAGGAGTTACCGGCTCAGTTATGTGGCAGAAGTCACCATGGAGCTATACAAAGAACACAAATTAAAAAAGTCACAGAACCCTCAAAAGGAGAACAAGAGAAGACAGAAGACATTTGACCAAGCTGCATGACACAATTCACAAAGGACATGCACATAAAACGAGATAATTGTCAAATAAACACAGAAAACGACATTGTAAAAATATTTGATCGTACTGCAGTATTTGATAACGACTAAGGACGGCCAATTAAAGCCACAAATGTCACTCAACTGGTGTGGTTAACCGGTTAACGGGCACCCCATATTTTCCACTCTTCGTAAAAGCAGCACAATCAAAGGACACAATTCAAAAATTTAAAAAAAATTCTCTATATAGAGAGCAAAGATCAACAGGTTTCTCAAGACGGGAGGTCACAAAAGTTTCCACATTAAAGGTTTTCAATATAATAGTATCAAAATTATGTAGACATCAGTTTGAGTAAACCGTGCTCTGCCCGTTTGTTAGAGAGCTAAGATCCAATAAGGATAACTTGGTTACTGATGTTATTATTAATACGGGTATTATTATGGAGTAAATATAAATAACAAAAATATACATTGTCATCTACCTTAGCCAACTCTGTTCAGCCTGTTTGAGAGCAGCGAGCGATGGTTCTGATCTGCAGGAGCCTCGACTACGTCTGAGGTGACAAAGGTCAGAACCATTTCTTCTCTGAAAATGTTTACTCAAGGTTGTAACAGAATTCCCACCACGATGTTAGTTTGAGTGCAACTCTCAAAGGAAAGTCGGTGAAAGATGGTATACAGTTGGGTGCAGTCTTAACCTTAAGTTCAAATGCACTTCAAGTTTAGTTTTTCGTCCTGAAAACCAGTCATAAAATTTAGTCAAGTACACTTGATATCAAGTTTACTTTATATTAATTCCGTCTTCAGGTTTACTATCACGTGACACCAAGTTTACTTTTTACGTTTGTTTATTACAATTATCCAGTTTCGTATAACATGATAGAAATAATTATCTTATTACGTACATTTGCATACTTTTATATAAAAAATTGTTTTAATAGAAAAATATAGTAAATGTATATGTATATATAAAGTAAACTAAACTTGAAGTGCACTTGGAGTAAACTTGGAATCAAGTTTGGTACTAAACTTGGAATCAAGTTTACTGCTAGACTTGATTTCAAGTTTACTTTGTCTCCAAGTAAACTTCAAAAACAGTCACAAAGTTAACTTAAAGTGCACTTTATGTAAGGTTCGGACTGCACCTAACTGTAGGAATCCTATTTAAATCTTGGGGTCGTTGTATTTATCTGGTATACGGTCGATGTCGACCAACATCTTAGATAACATGATTTAAATTAAACTTGATCTATATATGCCCATCAGTAGTTATTGACATGTTCAAATGATCATTAGCAGACAGACGGTTAACAGTATTTAATCATTTTTATCATTAATTGTCTAGACAGCAGATTCGTTTTCAGGAAATCCGGTTTCTGATACGAAGTAAACTAAATAATTCAAAACTATAATAAATAATTTCAACCATTTCATATTCTGAAGTCAGATTTCGTCTCGAAATAAAATAATTACTAAATTTTATTCTTTTTTTTGCGCATATTTCGTTTTTACCACCAAAGACATATGCGCTTTGGATAGATAATAAGTATCAGAACACACGTACGTGTATAAGTTTAGTGCGATATATGCCCATATCGAGAACTTATGTCTCTTCAGTCATGCTGAAGACTAAAAATGTGGAAATCCAAAACATAATATTGATACTAAGCAAACTCAATAAAAGTAGGAGCTAACAAACCAATTGAAGGACAGAGATGTGTATAAGAAAGATACTTATAGATTTTAGAATAATTTACAAACGTTTGTTGTAGCGAATAGACGATATTCATACTTTACATGATATAAGCGGCCCAAAACCCGACATGTCAATTTTTGCCGGGGCATTCATTTAGATAATGACGTCACAGGTTAAGCAATAACTTCAAAATAATAATCCCGGCAAAGAGTTGCATGTCGGGTCTTGCACCGCTTATATCATGTAAAATATGAAGATCGTCTATTGGAAGTATGTGTTTCGGGTCAATACTCAAGCACTGAAAACCGTGTTTGTGATAACCCTGGTAGATGACATCTGAGGCTGACACTTTATCTGTGGTAAATATGTCTTTTGGAAAGTATACACTAATGATAATTTAGAGCAGCAGATGGTCACTGGACAAATAAAATATCTTTCAGAGAGATTCAAGATTTAATGTTTGATTGATAAAAGACATCACAAATATTTTCGATTTTAAAGCAGATGTTGAGTAAGCGCGATCAATTTTAGAGACGATTGTTACTCAGTTATTCAATTTCCTGTGGTTGAGAGGGGTCCTTCTTCACACTCATCACACAAGCAGTTAAAAAATTATTTGAAAAT
This sequence comes from Pteria penguin, assembly GCA_035048485.1. Lineage (NCBI taxonomy): Eukaryota > Metazoa > Mollusca > Bivalvia > Pterioida > Pteriidae > Pteria > Pteria penguin. The sequence continues at coordinate 12,903,836 of CM068591.1, read as the reverse complement.
GTATAAAAAAAAAAAAATTCACCGTAAACAGTGTAAGGTATTAAAGTTGACAACGAATATTTACCCGTTCCTATACCAACTTTTAAAGTATATATCTATATCTATATATATATATCGTGTCAGCGTCAAAGAGCTGAAAATTGGACATGTTGGACAAATACATTTAATGACGTCTTTTGTCTTCTCTCTTGTGATACACTCATTAGCAGTGGTATCGAATGGTTATATAATTATAATAACATACATGCCTGATTTAGTGTTCCCGATTCGCATAACGATAACTAATGCTCACAACCCTCACATTACAAGTATAAATGTACATATTACTTCCAAAATTACCAAATAGGCTGCTTCGTTAATTAATGCCTAAGATGGCATCAGTCAGACATGTATAAAGGTCTCCATCGAACTGCTTGTAATAACTACAAATTTACGTTTATTTTGTCCTTGACTATTGCCATTTAATCACATCATTTGAACCTCGTCAAATATGTATGAGAAGCGAGGTAACTCTTTCAAACCCAGGATTGTCATGTTTTAACATGTCAATATCTAGTATCATTAAACATGTCAATACATTTCGATTTTACAAGTCGATGCATGGAATCTTGTTCATAACAATATAAAACAGGTTTGCTGTATGGAAAATTAATTGGTGGTTATGGCAATCCTAATAGTTTAATGATGCATCATGAAAGTGGTGGCATCGTGTAACAGCATTGTAAGTGCATTTTATATCAATAATATATTTTGTTGGAGAAAACAGTACAGAGATATGTTAAAACACCAGCATGATAAGAAGAAAGAAAAGTTACTGACTCAGAAGTCACCACGCAAATATACAGTATATAATGTAATGATACGAAAAAAAAAAACCCCCAAAAAACAAAACACAATAACACATCAGGACATCACAAAAAAATCTTCGATTATAGTGCAGTTACGATACCGACTTAGGACGGTCATTTGATATGACAATTGTCAATCAATTGGTGTTGTTAACCGGTTTACTGGCCCACCTTTCCACTCACAGCTAGGGCCAAATAATTAAAGGTACACATTTAAAATATAAATATTCCTCCATATAGAGATAAGAGTCAACAAGTGCCTTAATGCAGAAAAACATAATTGTAGACAACAATATTTTAATTAAACATATGGTAAATTGTAAAACAGAAAACAATCGATAAATTATAGGTTATGTCTGAATAATAAATTTAGCTACATCATATGCCAAAATCTCTAAGAATATATGATTAAAATTATAAAATCTGCCATAAGGAGTGGCAATGAAACGATCAATGTTTTACTACATGTAAAAGGGCTACGTCACAAGAATATTATAACAAATAAACAAACCTAAAATATTCAAAGTTCTCATTCTGTTGTGCGAACCAAGAGTATGTCAATATTATTCAAAACCTTGAAATTGACAACCACCATGTACTATGCAATGGATGGGGTTTATCATACTGAAATTGGTATGATCCAACATGTCTTACTCTTCCATGGCACCTGATCCCACCTCTGCTTTGACAGAGGTCCGTGATTGCTAATATTTTATTTACATATGTATTTTCGTGTTTCTTCGACTTCGAGTTGTGGATATCGGATCAATATCTTTTATTTGTACTCTGTAAGTATTACAAATATTGATAGATATAATTTAAATACTGATTATATTTGTTCAATATTATCAGGCAAATATTCATAGTCTGAAACCAATAACACTTGTAGGAGATATAATGATGTAATTTGATAACTCTCAATCATGGCGAAGTATTTTTTGAGAATCGTGCTTAATATATAAACTTATCATTTTAAAGCATGAACTTTTTAACTTTGAAACTTCCTTGATATGAATATTTGATACTTGGACTAAAGGTTAGTAAAATAGAATGAAAACAAATAAAGAGGGTAAATTATACTATAAGAACATTATATAAAACTCTTTGTACTAATATTACAAAACTTGTGAGGGGAATTGAAGGGATAAAAAGCCATCAATTGCACATACAGAACGGTTTTGCTACATCAGTTATATCAGCTAGTTAGAAATTGTATTGTGTGACTCTTGTTTATACAACTACATATATTTATATAATGTTTCCTTGTTTTACTTCATTGGGTTTATAACTCTATTTTTCATGTAGTCACACTGTAATCACACGCCTGTATAATCAATGTTACTTCGTCAATTGAAGAATACTGTGTTTCAATATTTTGTACTTAACAATATGAAGGCATTTAAGTGGGTTTTGTATGTGCTTGTATAAAATTTGTTTTTCATCAGCGAAAAAATATCCAACAGAGAGTTTATGGAAATCGATTATACAGATTGTGAGTATTAGGGACGGTATGGATTGTTATAACTACAAAATTTAGAATGTTTACTTGTAATATATGTTATGGACTTTTTTTATGTACAGTCAGGGAATGCCTCCCGAATTATGATCCTCTTGGACTCGAATACAGTGGTGATCGCGACATTACTGTTACTGGAGAATATTGCATCGAATGGCCAGATAATTATAGTGTAAATGAAAGCAAATGCAGAAACCCAGATTTCACCTTAGAAGGACCATGGTGTTTTATTGGCAACAACACAAAAAGATCTTGTGGTTTACCAAAGTGTGGTAAGATAGTACCATTCATTGATATATGTCTATTTCAAGAGGTTCATTTTTCAGGAGACATGTTTTTCTCTTTTGTGTATTCAGCGTTGCATCATATATACAAACTTACTAAAAAGAAGAAGATCTTTAAAAGAGGGAAAATTATGTCATTTTAAGTAGTTTGGTAATTATAAAACACCATTATGAATTGTTCAATAGTAATTAGGCATGAGGCCGTTTATCATTATTATGCCAAGACCTCTGTTAGATGCATTAGCTCCCTTTTTCTTTTTTTTTTATATTTAATCATTTTTTACTTTCGCTTCGATATTCTTATACTTAGATATCATGAAATGTACTTATACAAATGATGCAGTATAACTATCGTAGACCTAATGATCATGACGACATTTAAAGTTTATGCTGAATGTCGGTCATACCCCCCCCCCCTTTTTTTTGGGAGGGGGATTAGCCTTTATTTGAATAATTAGTTTTCCTAGTTCAATATTTGCTTTTGTTTATTTTACTAATTATTCTCACTTTATAGTATTATGCATTGCGTTAAGCTTGATTTGTATGTTCGAAATGCATTTTGTACACAGGTTACGAATGTTTGCCTAAGCAAGATCCGCGTGGAGCGAAGTACTCAGGCAATGTAAATGTTACCATTCGTGGGATTCCTTGCATGCAGTGGTCATCGCAGTACCCACACCCACATGGACATTACAAATACTACCCAGAGAATTTCTGTTACAATATTGAAAACGATGAACCTAGACCATGGTGTTACACAATAGACAAAAATAAACGCTGGGATTTTTGTCCTATCCAACCATGTGGTATGAAGCATATTAAGAAATAAACCTGTTGACATTTAAGATACCTCATTAAAGCATCATTAGATTCTAAATGTCTCTGTCGTTCTAAGTGCATTTTGTAATGTTATTCAATTTCCCATTTGGAAAAGGATGAAAATTATTGCACTGAACCCTTCACAGCAACCCTTCATTTCCAAATAAAATAAAAGATAAAAGTATTCATTTCAAACATGGAGCCTTAAAATATTCTAGATATTTTCACTCATTCAGAGTGACATCCCGGCTAAACTGGTTCCGTGTTTGATTTAAGATTGGTTGGTTGATTGGTGTTTTACGTCACTTTCAACACTCATTCAGGGTGGCATAATAGATTCTAGATATTGACACTCATTCAGGGTGACATAAGATTCTAGATATTGACACTCATTCAGGGTGACATAAGATTCTAGATATTGACACTCATTCAGGGTGACATAAGATTTTAGATATTGACATATCTGTCATAGTATTTTGATTCACATTCCATGATTCATTTATCTAACATTGAGTTTCGGAGTTTATTGTCACAATTGAATGATGTGGCACTGAATGATAGTCGCGGAATTCGAAGCCGAGACCAAGCGGCCACAAGCAAAGTATGTTACCGACTCGGCTAAACCGGTTCCGTGTTTGATTTAAGATTGGTTGGTTGACTGATTGGTGTTTTACGTCGCTTTCAACAATTTTTCAGTTATATCGTGACATAGAAGCAGGAGGTAACCAGCCTCTTAAACATAAACAGATATTCACAAATTCCTTAAACTTAAATCAGATGTATTTTCAATACAAGTTACTCTCATAGATAAAATATGAGTATGCTTGCCATAAAGGTACATCGGTACAAAGATAGAATACTTCAGGATATTTTTCATGTGATAGTATAGTAAAGATTGAATGAACAAAGCATTGTTAATAATTTCATTTATCGCATAAAATTAACTCATTTTGTAAATATTTATGTGAATCACATTTATTTTGAATTCAGTTACGGAGAAATCTATTTCTTCAATTCTGCAACGATGCCAAAAGGATAATATGGCAGTACATTACCTACAGCAAACATTAAATTAGAAACTAATTAGAAGAAAACTTTTTGATGATATTTTTATTTCTTGCAGTTCCAACAGCATGTGAAGGCGGAAATAACTTATGCGAAAATGGCCAATGTATAACTGGAACCAGTTGGTTCAATAAGCGTAAAGATTGTATTGACTGGTCGGATGAACCTGATATATGTACAAATTTTCTTCGATATACACAACCAGTGTGTGGATTAACAACGGTTGATAAAAATGATACCGCATGCGAATTTAAGTGTCGTGGCGATGTTGAAAAATGCATAGAAATTAGCAAAGTTTGCGATGGGGAAATCGATTGTGAATATAAAGATGACGAAACACGTTGTTCATTGTGTCCGAATGGTTGTATCTGTGATGGTCTCATAGTGAAGTGTTCGTCTAAAGCTCTTTATTTAATTGATAAAAATGTTAGATCGTTGGACCTCAGTGAAATACCAATGCAATGGGAAAATCTCTATGACTTTCAATTTCCTTTTCTTGTAAAATTGATTCTGTCAAAATGTTTTCTGAATGATATTCCACACAACGGAACAATTTTGTCACATGTACTAGGCACTACTAGCATTCAAATCTTAGACTTAACAAATAACTTGATCGAAACAATTAAACAAAATATGTTCCAACATTTCGACAATTTAAGGCATTTAGAATTAACTCCAAATTCAAACATAAAAACACTGGAACCGTATGCTTTCAATGGTCTGACGTCTCTTAAACACTTAAAAATCTCTGATACCAAAGTGCAAAAATTGCCGCCAAAAGCTTTCTTTAATATGGACAGTTTAGAAACGCTGGATTTATCATACAACAAAATATCTACACTTGCAAATGATTCTTTTGAAGGATTAGTACATTTACATACACTTAATGTAAGTCATAACAACTTTGAGCTATTGAATGAAGTCTTTTTCCAGCTGAGCAGCATTGATACTCTTGATGGAAGTTTCAATAACATCAAAGATATCATCCCTGGAAATGGAAACCCAAGTGATAGTCAAATCGTTAATCTTGTACTGGATAATAATAATATACAGAACATTGATTCAAATATGTTTTTGACATTATCGAATTTAAAAATTTTGTCCATGAGAAACAATGGGATTTATAGTGTGAATAGACGTTCTTTTCTGTTCCTTGAGCAGTTAAGTATGTTAGATTTATCGGGAAATAATATCTTGGTGTATGATGGATTATTCTTTGGACTTGGATTCTTGAAGTATCTCTATGTTGATTCCTATAATCTATGTTGTGCGAAACCGGTATCTGTTTCCGAAGAGAATTGCTACGCACCTGTTGATTCAATAGCGTCATGTGAGAATATGATTGCGGAACCTTTTCTTGGCTCCTGTTTATGGTTATTAGCTATATGCGCTCTAATTGGGAATTTTTTTGTGATATGTTATCGAATTGTTCAAGAAAGAAAGACAAAGCTGACATCTTATGGTCTACTTGTCCTTCATCTCAGTTTTTCTGACATGCTTATGGGAATATTTTTAGTAATAATAGCGGCCTATAATACACATTCTAGTGGTAAATATGGTTTTATAGATCATCAATGGCGCTTCAGTACACTTTGTACATTTTCTGGAGTAATCGCAACAATATCCAGCGAGGCTTCTGCTATGTTTATTCTTTTTATAACAATTGATCGGGCATTTGCTATAAGAAGTCCCTTTTCCCGTTTCTCAAAATCTTTGTTCTCCAGAAATATAATAAGCTGTCTTATATGGGTTCTGTCGTTCATAATAGCAATTGTCCCTGTCATTGATAAGACTGATTTTGAAGACAAATTCTACGCAGAGACAAGCGTTTGCATTTCTTTGCCACTAACACAGACCCGAGGCCTAGGGTGGCTCTACTCGTTTTCTGTCTTTATCGTTTTCAACTTCCTGCTCTTTGTTGGGGTTGTGATAGGTCAAGCTTACATTTATTACCTTATACGATATAATCCGGTCATATCAGGAGTCATGGAGCAGAAACGACAAGCTGCTATTGCCAGGTCTTTGTTTACAGTAGTTATGACAGATGTACTCTGCTGGGTACCAATTGCTGTTCTCGGTTAGTACAAATACATGTGTTTGTTAATAATATTTCTATATGGTAGTATGTCAAGTAGCCTCATGACCTCTGAGTACTAATTTTACGTATGAAAGTGATATTAATTTATTGGCAAGCGAGGTCCTATTTAAAATTTTAAACGTTTCATTAATTTCTTTACAATACCTGAATAATTTTGCAATACAGACCACATCGAAGTATGGTGATAACGGTTTTAAGTAATACTGGTCCCATAATTTAGAACAAGTGTCAGTATACTTCTTAAATCTACTGAGCCAAAAGCTCACGTGAGTTTGGGTGAGAACCCACTGCCCGTTCCTCTGTTGTACTTTAACTCATTATGTTCAATTTCTTCAGAATCAGGGTTCCATATAAGGGTTCTGTTTTGGCTAAATCTGTCGAAGAGTAAATCAAAGGTAGGGGAAAAGGAGATCCAGGGGTGGAATGACCATAAGGTTAGATGTATGAGACGGAAACTAAATACGTCAAGGTCTTCCAATCATGGCAGTGTCTTTGTATTGTGTTAGTACAATATCACATCATTTACAACAATAACGACTTTATTGATGGTGACTAGGTAATACCGTTACCACTTAATGTGACCTCGAATAATACTAGTTCACACAATCCTATAACAACATGGCGGGTGTGACCGATCAACAGGGGATGCTTACACCTTCATAATACCTTATTCACCTTCAGATTTTGTAAGTAAGGTAGATATCCTTATGTGATTAAGAATAAAATAATATTGTCATGACGTACACTAACTACATTAACAGGTCTTATGACAAATTGTTATAAACAAATGAATTTTAGTCGTATAGTCGTCATTGAAGTCGGATATTTGGAGTTATATTTGGAGTAGGATAGGAAAGATACTGATTAGGCTGTATAAGAAAAGTCACAAATAATAAAAGAATAATAATAGAAAAAGATATTAAAATATTCAATTATGGTACAATTTAAGTATCCACTTAAGACGGTCAACTGATAATTGGTGTAATTAACGGGTCCACCTTTCCAATCGCCACATTTAACAGCGAAACCTAAGAACGAACATTAAAATATATATATATATAATTGTATAATATAAATTGTCCTCCACATAGAGAACAAGGACTAACAGACAACTCGTCATGAGAAGTTATGAATATATTATTTACACTTATTCAGATTTATTTTTTCCCGTTGATTTTCTTACAGGATTTTTGTCTCTTCACGGAATCTATACGTCATTGAATATCTACAGTTTCGTGGTTGTTCTAATTTTACCTATAAACTCGGCGATAAATCCTTTCCTTTATACGTTTTCAGCGATTTGTAAAAAGAAGGTATGTAGTATACTTCATATGTGTGATTTTATTCACTAAGTCTTAAAGACTTTCTGGTAAAGATAAACTGATTTTATTGAGATGTTTTCGTTTATTTGGGTGAATATTCTAATGACTGATTTTGTACTTGTGTAACATTTAACAGTCCATGCATAGGTGTATACATATGGTGCACTATATGCGCACTTCGACAACATGTCTTTTCAGTGATGTAAAGATGATGGATAAATCCAAACCATAAGTTTAAAAATCATGAAACCAGAGGACATACAAAATCAGTGAAAATGAAACACAAGTGAAAAATAACAATATATGTCTACTTGAAGAGCATATGAGAACCCCTGTGATGGAGTGAGATCAGGTGCCGGGGATACTAAAGGCTGAAATTAAGGAAATCAGAAGTCAAAAACTTTGAAGAGCACATTAATTATAACATGTTAAAGTCAAAGAACTACTTTAAGGACAGAGATTGCATGAGGGAGATACTCCTTGATTTTATAAAAATTTACAAACTTTTGTCAAAGGAAATTGGAAATATATATTTCGGATCATGATCAGTGCTGAAGCACTGAAAACTGGTTTTGACTTCTTTCAAAACGTTTGGATATTACAGGAAACTTTAACGAAAAAAACATGTATAAAATATTGACTAGATGAAAGAATATCTTTGTATTATGAAAAATTCACCTCTTTTAACATCCATTATTCAAAACGCCTTCTTTAATAAAACAGGAATTCGCAGGTAAAAGTATCTTGTTTTATCATATTTATTAAGGAACAGTCTGATTGCAGCAGCAAGTATACAGTAAAAGAGATCATCCAATCTTAGAATTTCTTATAAAAGATATTGTTGTGATTTTTGACGAGAAAGTGTTCCAATATATTGTTGGCATTCCGATGGGTACAAATGCGCACCACTTCTGGCCGACATAATTTTGTACTCTTACGTAGCAGAATTTATAGAATCTCTGCTCTCCAAAGGCAATAAACAATTAGCAATTCGGTTCAACTTTACATACAGATACATCGATGACGTTTTGTCGATTAACAACCCTGTATTTAAAGAATACCTCAATATATACCCAGTAACCGTTATCAAGTACTGCAAAAACCTTGGGGGGACATGAAAGAAAAAGAGGAGTTACTGGCTCAGTTATGTGGCAGAAATCACAATGGAGCTATACAATCCATGAATATAAATAATATACTAGAACATATAACACATTACAAAAATATTTGATTGTAGTGCAATTACGATGCCGACTTAGGACGGCCATTTAATTTGACAAAAGCCAAACAAATGGTGTGGTCAACCGGTTTACGGGCTCACTTTCCCACTCACCGTAACAGCAGAACAATAAAAGGACGTACATTTAGAAATTTTTAAATAATCCTCCATGTAAAGAACAAGGGCCAATAGGTATCGCATATTGAGAGGTCATAAAAATATAAAAACGTAAGGTATTGTAAAACATATAATGGTATAAAAATATATGCGACATCAACATAATAAACCGTGCTCTGCCAGTCTGAAAGCGGGCTAAGACCCTAGATCTGTAGGAGTCCCGGCTAACAGTCAGAGGGGACGAGGTTCAGGATCATGTCTACTCTGAAAGAGGTTTGGACAAGACCCGTCATATAGTCCCCACCGCCCTGTTAGTCAGCGTGCATCGTTCAAGTAAAAGTCTGCATAAGGCTGTAGAGGGGCCAAATACAAGACCTATAGTCTTTTTGATGATCTTAATATCATATTGTAGCAACACACCTTCCTCTCCCGATATGGTCACAACGTATACGCTATGCCAGGGCAAGCTTTTTATACGAAAATATCGTCCTGACAGCTTGCCACAAAACTACTTTCACAAGGATATATTGAGGAATGTTTGAAATCGTCACTGAGGAAATTCTATGGTCGATAAAAAGATCTAGCGCAATTCAGATTCCTCTTTCAAGAATGTTAACTGATATTTTGGAACGTGACCATACAAACCAACCAGTAAAATCTTTTTACTATACTTGATTTGACATAATACGTATATATACATATATTTGTTCATGTGCATTTTCGACGCCGGAATTTCAGTTAAAAGAGAAAACAGAAGACATCTGACAAAGCTGTATGACACAAATCACCATGGACCCGCAGACAAAAAATGATAATAGTAGAATATACACGGAACGACATTACAAAAATATTCGATTGTGCTGCGGTTACGATACCGACTTAGGACGGTCAATTGAAGTAACAAACGTCACTCACTTGGTGTGGTTAACCGCTTTACTGATGTCCACCTTCCCACTCACCGCACAAGCAGCACAATGAAAGGACACATAAAAATTATAAATAATCCTCCATGTGGAGAACAAGGATCAACAGGTTTCTTAAGGAGATAGGTCATAAAAATTTATTACACACAAAAAATTTATAGAATAATATGTTGCTATCAAAAACATGTAAGGAGACATCAACATAAGTAAACCGTTCTCTGCCCGTCTCAGGTCCTTCATCAATAGGAGTCCCGACTAACAGTCAGAGGGGACGAGGATAAGAATCATGTCTCCTCTTAAAAGGTATGGACAAGGACCATCATAGAGTCTCCACCGCCCTGTTAGTCAGCGTGCAACGCTCAAGTAAAAGTCTGCATTGGGTTGTAGAGGGACCCAATACAAGACCTATTGTCTTAGCGATAATCTCGGGGTAATACTGTCGATGTCGAAGGCGTTTAATAATTTTAGAACCAGCCGATATGAATTTATCGGAACCTTTTACCGTCCATAGTTTGTACACTAGATTACCGTAGAAATTGGGATGGGAAATTCCGCTGAATTCATGTTCTTGAAAAGTAACATTTCCGAATTTAGATAAAATGAACATTTCGTGCCTTGAATAGGAAGTTTGACTTGGTGTTCTTGTCTCCTTCATGTATTCATACGTGTATATTTATGTATTTATTTCCTCGACTTGAAAAGTTGTTGCAGGGTTTTTGCGACGGGTGTTGCATACAACCAGGGGACGCTTACTCCTCCCGGGCACCTGGTCTCATTTCGATTGTACTGGGGTTCGAAATATGACACAATACACGATATTGTCCTTTCATTCCATGTACTATGAGATAAGGTTTACCTTCTTCATTTTTTACTTATTGTCCAAGATGTTTTTTCCTCGTCACTTATTATAAAATTAAACTTTTCTGATAATTTTTGTGAATTACTTAAAACACAAAGAGGTTCTCTACAATAGATAATATTTTTGGACAGAAGTTGTTTTACTTTTATTTCTAAGTTTAATTAAGGATACTTTGGACTTGAATCGTTATGAACCTAGAATACAATATAGATGCAATATTTTTGTGCATGCACTTGGTTAATTTCGTTTATATGGTGATATACTTATTATTACATTATGATCAACGGAAAATTAAACAGGTCATCAAAGAAATTATTTGAATTTTCATTTTTCAGACAATTTGGTTAAGTAGTGTGGTGATAATGATAATAATAATTTAAATGGAAACAGAAGCGATCGTAATAACAGCTTAATTCAAGCAAAACATTAAGTGTCTCGGAAAGGTTTTATTGTGAAAACATATTCACACTTGGCCCATATTTCTTTTGTAATTAAAACATGGAAAGACACTTTATAGACAACTAGAAGGTATTAATCATACGTTTGCAATGTTGAACTATTTCTAAATTCGCTGAAGGTATTGGACATTCACAAATAATGTTGCTAGTTACACAATAGATATTAAATATTTCTGGTTCCACGGATATGTAAATGCTCACTGATGTAAGTTGTGATGGTGATATTATACACAAACTATCGTATTTACATACTATGCGTTTTGTATTCTTGTGACCAATTACATATTAGGAACAGAAATGTTAGAACTCTTAAAAATACTTTTCTATCTAAGAAAAATTCTGTGATAACAGTAGTTTCTGAGTTAATAACTCCAATGTTTTATGGATTTTTTTGTATATTTTGCAGGGGAAGATAGTAAACACAGAGACATGTAACACGGAAACCTTACACATATCAATGACAATGGGTAAATGATGCCTCTCTAGTAATAGGAACAACCATCCTCTCCTAACAAATCCAAAAAATCCAAATTAATAAACGAAAAACCCAAATGTGGCATAACAATTAAAATATCTTAGATTAAACGGAAATTACTGTGTTGACATAGGGCGCCCAATTCACTTGTGTTGTATACCGATATTTTGGATTTAAAAACCATAAGTAATTAGGCGAATATTTTATAAAATCAGACATCTGACTCAGCTGTAGATAAAGCAAAAAAGGGATAAACATATCAATACATCCCAAAATATTCGATTGTATTGCAGTTGCAGCACTGACTTGGACGAGGACAGAGAATATACCTTGTTCATATTAAAATTAAATCTTTCATTAATGTTATGTCGCTCAGTTTAGCCTCATACTATTGTTACATGACCATCTAATGATTAATTGCATTTAACAGGTCCCTGCAAAAAGTAGTTTGTTGGGCACTAGGACCCATCTCATATAAGATATAAAATTAGCCTCTTGAATTGAAAATCTTTTGTCAAAGTATCTTCTACATATAAACTTATTTCTCATTATATACCCAACATGAAATGTTGAAAGTCTAGTCATTTTATAGTGACATAACAATCCAAGCATTAACGTCATAATAAAAGTCCAGTTGCCGTGCATTATTCTTTTATATCATGTAAAATATGAATATCCCCTATTTTTGACGTTTGCGTATTTTACTGAACTGAAACACTGAACACAAAAGCAGGACAACTTAAGAACAAATATTAAAACATTATAAAAAGGATCATCATTTGAAAAGTCATTAAAATGTAAACACGAAGAATATTGTGGAGTAATATTCTGATTTCAAAAATGACATCAACATGAGACAAGAATGCTACTTAAATTCCATAAGGGTTCATGAAAGTTTGAAACTTATATTGAAAATAATAGATTTTAATCAGATATCCTTTTAACTTTATCATAAATAGATTGGTTTCATTTAACACTTAATTGGTTCCATTTAATCGGATTTATCTTCTTTATCTTGAACATTACACATTGATGATACATTTCACAATGCCATTTTCATGGCAAAAAGGAAAATAGAACCTATTTATTTAATAACCACACAATGATATTCTTAGCTTAGTGTGAATATGATGTCTGTACTTTACTTCCTTTTTAGTCTTTTCATATATTCTTGTAATTAGGAACAATAAGAAATGTTACTTATTAAATGTACTTAACAATACGAATACTATTTATAAACACTCGATATTGATGCATGAGATTTTTACTTCTTAAAATATTGGCAAAACTCATCATGTTCTACTCATTTCTCGTTAAATATAGGACAAAATCAGCCTGTCCTTATTGCAAACGCCATTTTAGACAGATGGAAAGCATTTTACATTGGTAAACCGCATCCTCTCGAAGCACTTTTCAGGAAATCTTCTTTGACTGTTCCAATGGTGTATTGTATGATAAAACAGATGGCAGAAGACGTTGCTTTTCTTCATAATAAAGGAATGCCCCATGGTGAAATCCGCATGGACAATATCTACGTCAGAGAGGAAAGCTTAGAACATTCAAATGATAAGGTGAATATAACAAATTTCACAGAAACAATGATTTTGTCCGACTTGAAAAAGAAGTCGCTTACAATTCCTTTATACAAAGTAGTTCCTCTGATTTCATTGGTCCATGAATGTTTTCATTGCATATTGTTGTACTTCGCACTTACTCTGCCACTTTGCACCGATTTCAAGAATCAGACCTTATAACATACAACCCTCTCCCTCTCTCTATGTTTAAAAACTAGTTTAATTTTAGAAGAAAACATATAACTTTTGAAATGGATTAAATCAAGGAGATGACTAAATTTGATAGGCAATACTTTTACAAAGTCATTTCGAGTGCTTATAAAGTGCAATGATTTACATATTATATCTAGTAAACATACATAAAAATAAAATAATAAAAAATAAAAATAAAAATAACGAAGTTTTAGAAACGTAGGTTGAAATCTTGATAAGTGGTGAAAGTTCTGAAGGAATGGTTCTTGGTTTCTAGGCCTCCGTGAATGTCCATTATAGCATATATTGGAAAGGAGATTACATCAGCTACTTTTGCATTTTATAATATGTTAATACTTATTCCTTTTGTAGAGTAGAGCTTATAAAAGTCCCCCACGGAGGGTTTGACTTAAGTGTTATTATACCATTTTTCCTGGTGTTATGTGTCAGTGGCACTTTCTATACAGTGTTTACGTGTATACGCATGTATCAATTGCTGAATTATACTCGTTTCTTCTGTATGTAAGGGCATTCACGGCGTTTGTGGCAAGTCAAACAGGAGATACTCACACCTTCTTGGCACCTGGTCTCACCTCTGAATTTAAGTAGTCCGTGAATGTCGACTGTGGTACATTGTTGTTAGTGCCCTAATCATGAGACACAAGTTACTTTCGTATTTTACATTAGGTGTCATGAATACCATGTTGTAAGTGCTAAAGTGACACTGCACAAGTCATCTACGGTTTTGGTATTCATTTACATTTAATTGATAAATGAATGTTGTCCATGTTTATGGCACTTACAGAAATTCATTAAAATCAACACTCGTAAATCCTTGGAAATAATAAATGAGATCAAAGATCGGAAAGAGTTTTTGTTACTTAAGAAAATCCACCGTGGACATGCAAAACATGGTAATATTTCGTAATATTACATTTTGCATTTGAGTGAAAAGGGAAAACAACACAGTATATAAAGCATCACAATCTTGCAGTCATTAACCTATTTAGGCATCCTTACACTGATTATTCACGAAGTCGGTCCAGGAAATACAAACAGTCTTTTAACTTTATTTAGCATAACAACCAATGACGTAATGCTAATGGCAGATTTTACAAATATATGAAATAGATGTTTGTGTCTGCAAAAAGGAATTTTACAGCCGCTAAAATTTATGAAAAATTATTGAAACATCAACATTAGATAGATTTTGTTAACGCGTATAAAGTACTTTCAGTAAATCTTTACTATAGCTCTAAACCGCCCTCTACTTGATTTCATTGTCTGGTGCATTTTCGGAGTACTAGAGTGGTTCCGTTAACGTCACGTCCAGTCTTATGAATATGGCCTCTATGGAAAGAAAAGTAAAACTCAAAACACTAACGAGGTACTACGACGTTGATGGATTATCTTTTAGTGATCTGTAAGTCGTTTGCAATGCGAAAAATATGACATCATCCTATATCTGTAAGAATGCAAAATGAACTCAATTACAGAATCTATGAATAAAATATTATACCCAAATGAAGTTATTACCATATTACCATTGACAAAGTGATTTTTAACTTATTATGGTGTAAAAGAGAAAACTGGACATCTGACAAAGCTGTATGACACAAATCACCAAGGACATGCACACAATTACAAAATATTCGATTGTGCTGTGATTACGATACCGACTTAGGACAGTCAATCGAAGTAACAAACGTCACTCAATTGGTGTGGTTACCGGGTTTACGGGCGCCCACTCACCTCAAAAGCAGCACAATCGAAGGACACAAATTGAAAAAAAAATTATAAATAATCCTCCATATAGAGAACAAGGATCAACAGGTTTCTCAAGCAGAAGAGTTTATATGTCAATTCTAAGAGCCCCTATCTAAAGTTTATAGTGCTCGCTACGGCCTGGCTAAAGCATGTAGAATTTACATCAAAAATCAAATTTGGTAATCCAAAAAGTCGACCTATCTCAAATGTTTTACTCAAGAAATTAATTTCTTATTTTATGTGTTTATGGATTATAATTATGTTAAATGCCAGACTTAGGCCTTGAGTATCGCCGAAGTAACATACATGTAAGTTGTCGAAATCTGCATATTACATGTATATGCACAAATCAATAAACGTTTGTATTATTATATGAAATTTGCACGATTGCGTGAATTTATGTTCAAATATATGAATACGTTTTATTTCTGTTCTTTGGTCAGTGCATATAGCCTCTGGAAAGTTCATATTACTGGGCATTTATTTAAAAGAATATGGATGCATGGACGAATTTCTATAAAGATTCTTATTCATTCTACATTATCTATACATGTCATGAAAGTGTTTTTTTTTTTAACTTTTAAAATGCTCATATTCCTACATTATGGGACATACTATTGGCTAGGTATTGGTTGACATCTGACAATTATTCCGTAATAGTAGAAAAATTCATGGATTGTTAAATCACTCATAATCTAAGCTTTTAATACTACTTTGATTTTTTTTTCAATCGGGAACACAATTGTTGCAGCCCTTCTCGTTTTTTCCTAAATATTAGAGTGCTTCATCCTATATATTAGCGTCTATTTCACTGGAACCATAATGCAAAGGGAATATTGAATTAAATGTTAATTATGTGCTTTTATTGTCCATGGAATGTTTGTGTGAATATCTTTGACGAAGGGGCATAGTTTGGTTTAGTATCAAACACTACATATATATATGTGTATGTATATTTTTTAGATCATTTGGATCAATCTGCCTTCAAAATGCAGAAACAGATGTATTTCTTCCCAGGACGACATCAAAGATATGGGGATTGTAATTCGTAAGCTCTTATCAATCGTAGAACAGTAAACGTTTGAGATGCTACCTTTATGATCGACAAGATATGTCCGCAGTTTATAATAGACTACTTCGTATTGAACTAAAACTTGTTTCATATTGTATATAAATATATTCTATACATTGTGTATTGTGTGTGCATCTACTCATCTCTACCATATGCATAACTCTAATATAAAGGAGGACTGATAATCATTGTTTATCTCACAGATAAATGTTGTCCTTTTTGATAGTTTATAGTTATTATATGTTGTAAAATTATGTCTCCGTCTGTAAGTCAAATGAATCTTAACTGTGGTCTGTGGTCATTTATAAAGAACTATAACCTACCGGGTTATTATGACAATTATGGGTCATTATTTATTCACAGAAGGATGTGGCTACTTGGCAGACGCAATTATTTATATTATGAAGGTGGGTCGTTCTGATTGATCTTTTGTCAATCAGATCGTCGCATGTAGGCATAGTGATTGCAGTGTAATCGATTTTGTTTGTGTGTGACCTCTTTTGTGTAGTTCATGTCCTCATGCGAGGGGGTGGATGAGTTGGTTTCTCTCATGTTGTAATATCAGATATTTTACCTAGCCCATTTTTACAAATGCACAATCTGATGAGATTAGGTACATCTTGTTTAAGAAGACATATCAAATTATATGTTATTTTAAGAAAAAGTGTATTGCCGTATTCATATGTTTTAAGCATGTACCAAAGACATAAAACTGTAGAGTTGAAGTAAGTTGATACAGATTTTTTTCACATAAGTAGAATGACAATGAACAAGTTCACTTAGAATTTCCGTAGTATTAGATTGAAGCTTAACAGGATGGACTAAGAATCTGATAGATATTATTTTTTTGTAAATGGTTTGATTTTGTAACCACAACTAAATATATTTTGATTATTCCGTAGATTATTCCTTTGATATTTTGAATACCATGTTTTATATGCTAATGTATTTCCAATATGATATTCAATACATTTTATTCCATCACAATCTAGCAAAATTCAAAAGTATGTATGTTTAATATAAATGTCGAATCTATTTAAAAACTGTATTTTATAAAATACATTATAGGTACCCCTAATGAGCTAGCATCTTTTTCATACTTTCCTAATTTTCATTAGGCGTTGTTACGATAAATAGATTTCGTTTTAAATTTTTTGGAGACCAATGATTTCCGGGGCTTTTATATTTTTAATTTCTATTGTGAATTTAAAGTATTTTAAGGTAATCAATCCATAAAAAATCTAAAATGACTAAATAATACATCAACAAAAATATTTTTTGTTATTTTTATTTGTTAAAGCAAAATGCATGATGATCTTGATGTTTGTGACTGTAAAGTTTGGGATTCTACAATATGAATTACATTTAAGGTGTTATCTCCCCTGCTTATAAATACTGATATTTTATACAATGCAGAAAATGGGAAAAAGTCATCTGATCAAAAGAAAGAAAAAATTTTTTTCGTCAACAATAATTAAAATCACTGATTTCATGACTGAGGGACACGAAATTTTACATTATTATCTGTTTCACAAATGTTGGATAGGAATAACCGTAGTACTAAGAACAATATATCAAAATGGACTTTCATTATCTCCATAAAGCCCATGGTAAAATGAGGCTTCAGAGATGACTAAGCATGTCTTTTCTCAATCCCGCCATGAAAGCCAAGAACATGTAGACGACACACAAATGTCAATATTGCAATGATCTATTGAATTTAGACAGCAATGAATAAATAGAACGAGTCTGTCATACAACATCCGGTACGATAGGACTTCAGACAAACCCCCTCTGCGTATCGTAGATGGAAGTTTGAATAAACTTTATTAAGTTAGAGTAATCAAATTGTATGGATATGTTTTATACTTATATCGTTTTGTGAATGACAAATATTTTTATGGTGTTTGGTTTTGTTTTGTTTTTTTTAATATAACCGTTATGATCAAATTGTTAACATAAGGCACGACAATTAGATGTGGTCATGAACCATGGAGTTTTAGAAATATGTATCTTATCTTAACATGTATTAAAAGCAAATGAAATTACATATGCACTTCTATTTTGTAAACCAACATGGAAATCAGTCAGTCTAAAGATTTTGACCCCTCACCGTCTTTTCGTAAATGATGTACATACACAAGATTGTTTACACAATGTCATCGTTGTTCAATTTTCTACATAGTTGTTGTTAATAAAAATAAATATCGAACAATTTTTCGTTATGACGTTTGAACATGATGCAGTCAGTGTATAATACTGATTTCAATTAGATTTCCTTAGTAATGTTTAACAGTATAGTTAACTGTCGTAATACCGGCATCTTTTGATTCTGAAGAACATTTGATTCTGAGGAAATGTTGCTATTATCAACTATGATTCCACAATTTGAAATAAAGTATAATTGAAAGGGGCCCGAGATTAAGGAAATCTATTTATAGTATTTGGTTTTAATTTTCTAGTAGAAGTAAAATACGAAAATAACGGGTGTCACATGGTTGGCACTAACAACAATGTCCCACAATGGACATTCAGGGATCCCTGAAATTCAGAGGTGAGACCAGATGCCCGGGAGGAGGGAACTTCTCCTGTTTGGATAGCCACACCCGTCGTGAATGCCCATACACACAGACGAAACAAATATAATTCAGCACTGTATATGTAAATGAATATGTGTACAAGCACTGCCAGTCCCACATAACATCAGGAAAAGTGGTATAATAACACTTCAGTTAAACCCTCCGCGGGGACCATTTTCCTAGTTCCAAACACCAATATAGGCTGTCTAAAAAGTGGAATATATTGAAGGTTTGGTGAAAAAAAAATGTCTGGACTAACATTTGATCAAACATACTTATGACAATGCTAGTACTATAGTTGATACACTCAGTAGAATCCTCATACTTTCTATGAATGAAACTATCATTATCGTCTAAGCAAAAGAAACACGAGAAATTGCAATTGAGAGTGTGAAAAATACAAGTGATTATACAAAAATAATTCTGGAATGGATACGTTTATACAAAGAGAAGATTTAAAATAGTACAAGATCTGAATAAAAAGTAAATCTCAGAGATTCATGGTGGATTCTCCATTGACTACATAGAAAAATTGAATACTTAAATGCATAGCACAGGTACTATGTACCAGACAAGATCTGTCGGCTGTTCTGACTGGTAAACTGAACCACCATAGACCGAATTATTTTAAAATGTGTCTTTATACTGGAAAGCGCGGATTTCAGAATGGAAAAGATAAAAGCATCTGATTTAATCGTGTGACAGAAGTCACCAAGGAATTGTATTATCAATAATGTAATAATTTTATGAGAGTTTTACACACACACACACACACACACACACACACACACACACACACACACACACACACACACACACACATACACACACACACACACACACACACACACACACATATATATATATATATATATATATATATATATATATATATATATATATATATATATATATATATATATATATATATATATATATATATATCATCCACATAAGAATATTATTTCACATATATATTGACAGCAAATAGAAATTCACAACTTTGCAACGGACCCATTTGAAGAGGTGAGGGAGGTTTTTTTTTTTGCCCCATACCTACCATGACAGTGGTTTTATTGTCTTATTGATGAAATAGTGTGACTATTAATAATTTATAAAATGTGATATTAATCTTGGGCTACAAGCATCAATACAAATATGCGTGAGGTAGTTATGAAATTATATGAATCCACAATTGATTGGGAATACATGTTCTACAAACCTGAGATTGTGACCAATTTCCAATATCATAATTCTCTAATTCAATCAGAGAATGGAAGTGAATGTCAAATCAAACAGTGTTATAATAGCCTTGAACTATAAACATCAATAAAGATGAGCTACAGAAATAGTTTCTACCAACCTAATCCTTATCCATTTATATGAAACTGTAACAGTGAAAGGACGGGTAATAAACATAAGTATGAAGTCGGTGTATCAGATGTATTTGACGATAGGTTATATTGTGATTCTGCATGCAGGTAAATTAAATAATATTCTATATATAGTCATACGCAATAGGAGTTTTTAAGGTGATGTAATATTTTACTTTTCGATTATATAATTATAAATTATTAACTTTTCTTTTATTGAATCCGTTTCAATATTTGTTGTATATTTATATATGCTAGCCGCGTTTGTAGTGTAGGAAGGGAGGTGCATAGACCCGTAATCAATTAGAGTCCAATGATAACCAGTAAAATAAAACGGATAGTGTAAACCGAGTTCATCTTGCCACTACCACTTCCAGTAGAATGGTTATGTATTTATCGCAAAACAAACTGAACCAATTTTATATTTTACATTCTGAATTTATTTCTGGTCCGAGAAAGAACAGTAACATATGTCGATCATTAAAATTCAGTTTTACTGCATAATTATGAATTAATATATAATGATCTTAGTAACTGCAAAGCTGATTTTATGAAAATAATTTTGGAACCTTCCTTAATTTTTCGTTTATTTGTAAACACATTTTGATGAAATGTCATGCAACTTTTAACAGTTATATTTGAACGGAATATGTCGAGTAAGCTGAAACCCCGTGTAAACGGATTAGTTAAAAATATTCTATCCAGCATTTGCGAAATGACCGTTTACTGATATAAAGTTATATCGTTTCATTTAAAACAATAGTTGCAAACCAAAGAAGAAGAAGAAGAAGAATTAGTTGTCTTTTATTCGATTTATTATTCACAGTATTTTTGGTTTTTACGTTGTTTGTTTTGCGGTGTAGATTATTCAGGATGAAATGAATAATGAGATATATTTTTCCCTAATGCATAGCTTTGCTCTTAGAAGTGTTCTTTGACTCTTACTTTTAAGTCAATCGGGTATTGAGTTTGCTCTTCAAATATTTATGATTTCGATTTTCACAAATCAGGCCTTGATCATAATTGAAGAGATATATGTTGCGCATATGGTGTACCAAATTTAAAACACGTATATAGTTTTTGTTATTTATTACAAGCAAGTCGATGCCACTGCTGGTGGATTGTTAATTTTCGAGTACTTCCTCAGTCTGATTTTCGAGGACGTCGTCAGCCCGATTTTCAGTTAATCTACCGACCCAAACTATATACTTTAAATATATTGTGAAAAAAGTTTGTAATTATTCTAAGGAGTATCTCCTCCACTTAACAAGCAAGAATTTGATTTGGCCTTATTTATCTTTTGAATGGAGGTCGAATGTCCTCGTTTTCCTTAGATAAAATACAATGAAATTCATGTCATGCCATCAAGCAATATGATCTTCCATTTTGACACATAGATATGATATTTGATTCACACATTTCATTCCACTCTTTGTTTCTTTATTTGTTTTATCGAAAATATCGGCACATAGTCTGAAAAGCACATGAAAAAATGCAACTTCTTGGTTTTCTTAATACTATGACACTCACTGTAATGAACTAAATTCAGGGATATATTATAAGACAAGGAACATAATGAATTTAAGTATATAAAGAATGTGTGTCCACTGTTGTAGGTTTGATTTTGACCAACACCAGTTGAGTTCTAAAATCAAACTGAATACGCCTAATAAGAAAAGCGCGTATTAACAGAGCAGTAGTCTATGACTTAAGTAGGAAAGATAGCGGGAAGAATTTAGAGTATAAACAAACAATGATAGCCTACAATGATGAATACAGTTCAAAGCAAGTATACCAACACGAACGTATTGAAGGAGACAAAGTACCGAAAGATTAACTACATCTCAACCTTCATAGAATAAAAGGAAATATCTTGTGCAATGTCATATTCAGACAAATGCGAATCCCACTTAAACTGAGGTGAGACCAGATGTCCGGTAGAAGTAAGCCTCCACTGCTTGTATGCAACATCCGTTGCAAAAGTCTTGTAATAACTTCAGGACACATTAAATGAAAATAACTTATACGTCAAGCTAAACTTACATCCTTGGAAAAGAGGGTTGAATCTAATTGCCTGTAAGGAATAACTTCATTCAATTATGAATGAATAATAAATTAGCATCTTCATATATATATATTTAAAGTTATTCAAATGATTATAGAATTCATAGTGTCAATCAATAAGATATAACCTACAGTATACCAACCATATTAAAACCTGTTCTTTATTCAGAATTTAGCAGAATTCAGAATTTTAAAAAACCCAGTTAAACATGGTTTAAGCGACCACAGACAAAAAGGGGTACGAGATTACGATGCAGGCGGTCTCTTAATACAAGTTAATTTGGTATAGACAGTAAAGCAGAGAAACATGGTCGCTTTCGACAAGTGATCACTAAATACAGGTGGTCTTTATACAATATAACTGTGCTTGCAGAGATGAAAAAATGTTAGGCCAGTTATATTTGGTCACTCTACAGCCTTTTGCACTCATACATATGTGGAAAGCCCTACCTTAAAAAGACAGCACCTTGCACGATCCCCTAATGACCATGTCCGACTTCAAAATTAAAACTGATAAATCTGATCTACCAACCATGCATTGACTCCCAAAACTACATAAAAGTCCATATAATGTAAAGATGATGGATAAATCCAAACCACAAATCCAAAAATCATGAAACCATAGGACATACAAAATCAGTGAAAATGAAAAACAAATGGAAAATAATAAAATATGTCTACTTGAAGAGCATATGTGAACCCCTGTGATGGAGTGAGATCAGGTGCCCGGGGAGAGTGAGCACCTCCTGCTTGCTAGCAACACCCGTCACATATACCCAGTAGAAAGAGTCAGATCGTGTAAATTCCATATGTATTTATATATGGAGAAGTCGAAGTAGGTAACCTTCTAGTAAAGAAGGTGTCAAATCTGTGTAAAATGATCGGAATCGGTCTCCGTCCAGAATATCATTTAAAAGTCTGGATAACGAGATATCATATGGAGTAATAAGAGTCTCGTAACGACCAAAGAATTTCCTCAGTGACGTTGCTAGTCTAGCACATATATAACCCTGGTTGAGCAGCTTAACTGAAAGTCGCCTAGCACTCAGAACAAAGTCACTGTAATTTGAACATGCTCTGGAATAACGTATTAACTGAGATATGAATACGCCGTATGCGGGCGATGATGGAATGTTGCTACTTATGAAAGGAAAGTTTGTGATAGCGAAATTGAAATCGTCACGTCAAGTGAGGTGTTCAATTGACCATTAATGTCGAAAGACAACATAATATCTAAATACGTTTCTGTGGTTTCTTTGACCTCAAGTTCACTTGGATAGATGATGCTAAGGTAATCCGCGAATGAAGGATTATTAATTGAAAGCAAGTCATCTATATATCTGTAAGTAAAATTGAAGCCAAGAGCCAAATGTTTTTTTCCTTGCGAAAGCAAAGACTGAATGAATTCAGCTTCGTATGAGTAAAGGAATATGTCAGCCAGAAGCGGAGCACAGTTAGTGCAAGGTTGTTGCAAGACTTTTGCAACGGGTAATGCATGCAACCAGGGAACGCTTACTCCTCCCGGGCACCTGGTCTCACATCGATTTTATTGGGGTTCGCATTTGTTTGAATATGGCACAATACACGGTATTGTCCTTTTATTCCATGGACTATGAGATACGGTTTTTCCTTTGGTACTTCTTCGTTTTTTACTTTATGACGGACCATTTTCAGAAGGGATATAGTACTGAATCTTGTTCCCTCTGACTGATGGGATGTCAAAAAATCAGGGACTACTACTCGCTTTTAGACAGACAAAAGAGGGTTCCTTTATGTTAATGCAATTTTATATTTTTGACCTGTCCCATTTGTTCTCCCATAATTATATTCATGTTTGTAATTCTTATCTCTCATGGTTGAGTAACTATTGACCCTTCTTCTCATCATCAATATTGATACTTTGTACTGGACTATGCAGGCACACATTGTGTAAAAATGACAGTGATTCAAAGTTTAAGTACTCGGAGAATGAAATAAAGAACATGTTGGACATTTTATTGATAATATATACGTTGTGTTCGGTGATCAAGCATTCCAACAATCCATCAGTATTCCTATGGTTGCTATGTGTACCTCCACTAGCCAATTCGTTTCTTCATTCGTACGAAGACACAAAATCTTCTGTATCAGCATAAGAGACAACTGGCAAATACTTTTGATTTAATATTCAGATATATTGATAATATATTGTTTTAAATAATAAAATCTTTGATAAATATATGCATGCAATATATCATTACATACTGGAAATTAAAGATACAACTGTATCAAGTTCCTTTGTTTCGTTTTTAGATCTTGTATTAAACATTTATCAAAACCATAAACTGTATAATAAACATGACGATTTCAATTTTTTTTTCTATTGCAAATTTTCCATATACGTGTAGGAATATTCCTTTATTACCTACATATAGTATCTATATGTCTTAATTGATCCAATATGCTGCAGCTTCTTCAGTACATTTGTACTTATCACGGCATTTTACCGATCGTGACCACGATATTACCGTTACTGTCGCAAATGTTTACGAGTTATACTAGCTCAAATGAAATTATGGCATCGCGTTGGGTGTGATCGGTCAGCGGGGAACGCTTACCTTAACTTTCCATGACAACTGATTTAAACTCTGGTTCATTCAAGGGTCCATAATATCCTATATCTATTATGTCTAGTAGAATGGATTTTCTTTACTGACAACCGCTCAGTATCTTGGAAACAAACCTGCATTTTAACGTCGCGTATAACATCATATAGTAAATTCTCAAATTTATAATGGTATTTTCAGTATGGACTCGACACATACGTGAAATTTACTATAACAGAAAAAAGTGAATCTGATATCATATCTTGCAATTTACATATTCAAGAACACAAACAAATTTTCTTCAGGTTTAGTTGCCGGCGAGTGCCCTCTTGACAGATATCAATGTAACGATGGTACATGTATCGACATGCACTTTTTCTGTGACTCCTACCCTGATTGCGACGACTTGTCTGATGAAAATAACTGTGGTATGTATTTTACATTTTCTATCTTTATGAAATTCAGGTTCAAACATTTTGGTAAGATTCAAAGTATATCGTAATGTTGAGTTTTATGAATATTCATGGTCATTGCTGGGTAGTAATCACCCAGCCGATCCGCTTGTCTGTCGGTCGCCGTCCGAGTAAATGGTTTGACTATGAACATAATTTGAAATGTGTATATCTGAACGACTTTCATAACTCTTTACTATGTTCATGCTCCTCGTCATGTTGGTCGTGTTGTTCGTAATAGAAAAATAGTCCAAAATATAGAGAGCCACAGCCATTGACATCTAAATTTTGATATTATTATTAACCCACGTGGAGAGTATGCCAAACGTTGGGCTAAGAGAAAAAAAGTTGAATTAGACACTTTTACTGAAGGACTGAAGTCAATCAGAAGATTGCTAACGAAAAGAATACGACAACTCATTTGTCATTTCTGTCTATATTTCGTGCTTCTAGCGTCGTTAGAGAAGTGTCTGACTTCACGAAAATTTTGTCATTGTTCTAGTTGACAAAGCAGCTTACAATTACACATTTGTATGTATAGTATATTATATTACGTGTCTCACAGAAGAGCTTGGTCTTCATTTAACGCATGTTAATCCTACTTATAGTTGCAAGATTTTCTCCTTCAGAGGTATTGGATAACCACATGTATGCTCTCAGTTCATTTGGCATTACTACGAATGAATCTGATCTCGAGCTACCATAACGTTTTTGGATTCCAAAGATGCATAAAACTCCATACAGTTGAGTGCAGTCCTTACCTTACATTCAAGTGCACTTGACAAGTGGACTTCAAGTTTAGTTTTTCGTCAGTCATAAACCAGTCATAAATTTTAGTTACGTGCACTTCATGTCAAATTTGCTTTAAAGTAATTCCGTCTTCAAGTTTACTATCACGTGACACCATTTCACTTTTCACGTTTGTTTATTACAATTATCCAATTTCGTATAACACGATAGAAATAATTGTCTTATTATGTACAATTGCATATTTATATAAGAATTGTTTTAATAGAAAAATATAGTAAATGTACATGTATATACACTACTGGGACCAAAAACCCCTGAGAATCCCGTTTTTCACTGCAAAACTCTGCAACAACCTGCAAAACTCTGAAAAACACTGAAGTCTGCCTGAAAAACTCTGACAGCCCTGATAAACACTGAAAAACTCTGAAGTCTACCCTGAAAAACTCTGAAAAACACTGACGACCCTGAAAAACTCTGCAAAACTCTGAAAAACTCTGACGCCACTGAAAAACTCTGCAAAACTCTGAAAAACCCTGAAAAACACTGACACCTGCTGCGATGCCCTCCGGCCGTGCGATTGCGGCCTCGCGTATTTCTATACGGTCCCTTCTATAAGCCCTATTAGCATTAATGTATATAAAATGTGATGAGTTGTGAATTAGAAAAAAAGGGGGAAGAGAAAATAAATAAAACATATCTTGCATTTTTGTACGGTGTTTTGAAGTGAAATTATTTTAACGTATCTCTAAATTTAATTTTACTGATGCATTATTCAAAACCAAACAAACCCAGCAGAGGCGCACTACAATACAAAGGCTTTTCTTACCGAGATTTATATATACATTTGTATTTCCAAATGAAAATGTATGTACATATATTCCTGGTAAATATCACTGTTTCATAACTGTGTATTTTAATAGTGAAGAAAAAAATTAAAAAATATATATAAAAAAAGAAGCTCCAGAACTATAAATTAGTGAATAAATAATAAATTATTGAATAATAAATAAAAAAGTGAATAAATAAATGAATAAATGAATAAATAAATAAATAAATAAATAAATAAATAAATAAATAAATAAATAATATTTGAATGTGACCAGTACCTATAAACTTTATACGAAAAGCGAATTTAATACACCAGTACTGACAGCAAATCGACCACAAAGAAAATCGCTTGTCATTCATTTTAAATAACAATGCATTGTATTCCAATTCTGTTGCAACATTTAAAGAGACTATACCCATATATTTTCATGTGACGACCTTTAGGTTTAAACACCCCCCACCCCTTCTCACACACACACGCACGCAATACTTTTTTCTCTATCAATACTTTTCACACAAAATTAAGATATACAAATTTAACCTTTGTTCTTATTATAACAGCGTAATATAACAAAGTTCAGAGGACAATAACTTTCTTTAACTGAAAATTTTACGTGTCTACGTGTTGCTCTTTCATTCGAATGACATACGTAAATTTTTTCCTATAATAAGTATTCTCTCGGTATTCAATAATGTTGCTTGAAATAGCATCAAATAAGTTTCAATATATCAGTGTAACAACGTATCTGCCGTTTGTTATATCACTTACCTACTTAATCTACATCATTTAACTCTATACAATAAAATGATTTTATCTAACAGCCCCCCCCCCCCCCCCCGCCCTTTTCAATGGGAGACTGTGCCCCCCCCCCTTTTCTTTCAAAAATTTCTAGATCCGCCCGCCTATTACGTATTGTAACAATGTATCCAGTAAGGGTCATGTATAGCAATGGCGAATACAAGGGCGCTCGCCTAACAGCACCCCCCCCCCCCCCCCTTTTCAATGGGAGACTGTGCCATCCCCCTCCCCTTTTTTCTTTCAAAAATTTCTAGATCCGCCTATGAACAGTATCTCCCTTATTACGTATTGTAACAATGTATCCAGTAAGGGTCATGTATAGCAATGGCGAATACAAGGGCGCTCGCCCTGTTGACTGGGACATAGAAGTCTTACATAAAAATACCCTGTCCAGTCAAAACTAGCAAAGTATCAAAGTGACATATAAATTCAAGTAAACGGTGTCATATTTAGAGCAGATACCTCGATCTGCCCCAACCTATGGATCCAAATCGTAAATTGTCGAGTAGGATGTTTAAATCATATAATATATTTAAATTGAGACCATACCCCCCCCCCCCCCCCCCCCCACACACACACACACACACACGCCCCTTCTCTCTCTTATATATATATATATATTATACTAGAATATCTTCATTAGAAAGTAACGGCACACGCATGGAATCTGAAATTGTTTTATTTTAATCCGACATGCCTTTTTTTACCTTTATTCTATATGTCATCAGTACTCTATTACGTAATAAACATCCGGTTGTTTAACCCGGTAAATATCGCTCGTAATCTCATATAGTTTGTTACCTATCATGCTGTAAATTGGGAATCGTAATTAACAGTACCTTGGTATGTATGAGGGGACAAAACATATTTAGTAACAGGTTGAAACATATCCAGTTGATACATTTCAATGTTAATTTGTGTTATTGGCAAAATTAATTAAAATGCCATTTTAACAGTGACTTATAAAGTTTAGGACAAAAACTGATTTTCAATCTTCAAAAGTGAAATAATTTGTTTTACACACGATCATTTATTTATTTTTATGTCATTAACTAAACTACATCAATTATTTAAGTTCAATTTCTTCCGCATTTCCTCTGATAATAGCAATATTATAGAATACATGGGAAATGTGAGATTTGTAAAGCTGTGATATAAAGTGCTATTCTATACATACGGATTAAATAAGTAGATGCGTTACGGCCTGTAGCGAGAAGGAAATACGCATACCCAAAGCCATGCTCGTTCACTCAAGTTGGACACCGTTTAAAAAAAAAGAGGGGGGGGGGGGTTGGTAGAATTAAATTAACGCAACTTCACAGCGTTTTATCGGTGAATGGCCGCTAATTTATGAAGAATGCAATATTGATTTATCAATATTAATCATGAATGCTTTTAAACTCGAAAGAGAGTGGGGAGCGGTTTTAAGGTCGTAACATAACGATATTTGGGTGGATTCTTTACACAGATTGGAAAAGATGTAAAAATAAACATCAATCATTATGTGTTATTAAAATGATTGATAGGGATATATAGAATTAATTATTTCTTTTTTTTCTGTATTTATTTATCTGTTTACAATTAAAACTATGCGTTTTCTGTAAACTTCGTCTATCGATTTTTTTTTTAAATCTTATTATTTTTATTAAATTTATTATGATGTATTTTTTTCGTACGGAAAAGTTTAATGTTCTTATTATAAATAAATAGATGAATTAATAATTAAATAAATAGATAAATAAGAAATAAATAAGAAAATAAATAAATAAATAAATGAAGTCCGCCGAGGAAGGCCGCTGGCCGAAATGTTACAGTACGGAAAAATAGTGCTTTTATTATAAATAAATAAATAAATAAATAAATAAATAAATACATAAAATTTTTAAATGTCTTATTCTATATTTTGTACTTATTTCCCCCTCCCTTAATGCACCTCTATGAAACAACGATGTTAAGTAACATGCTACTGCTGTAGTTAGATTATTTGTTCGTCCGTTTGTTTGTTTGTTTCATTCTTCTTTCTTTCTTTAAGTCGATCAATAAAACAAGTGACATCGCGCTGGAAAGTCCTGTGTCAATAAAATTGTTTTTGCTAAGTACGTAATTCATGTGATTTATTAAACTGCAAATGTAAAGATCATCTTACAAACGTAAATCAGAATAGGAACAATATCTTAGTAATTTTATCTATAAAAATCGTTAAAATAAGGTCTTGACAAATGGTAAAAAAATGCGGGTTTTTTTTCTTATACCCGCTTATAAATTCATCACATTTAATACTTTTTAAAGGTCATATATAGATAACAGCAAACCATTTCAAGGGCTTATAAGTTATATTATAAAAGGGACCGTATAGAAGTACGCGAGGCCGCGATCGCACGGCCGGAGGGCATCGCAGCAGGTGTCAGTGTTTTTCAGGGTTTTTCAGAGTTTTGCAGAGTTTTTCAGGGTCGTCAGTGTTTTTCAGAGTTTTTCAGGGTAGACTTCAGAGTTTTTCAGTGTTTATCAGAGCTGTCAGAGTTTTTCAGTGTTTTTCAGGCAGACTTCAGTGTTTTTCAGAGTTTTGCAGGGTGTTGCAGAGTTTTGCAGTGAAAAACGGGATTCTCAGGGGTTTTTGGACCCAGTAGTGATAGAAAGTAAACAGAACTTGAAGTGCACTTGAAGTAAACTTGGAATCAAGTCTAGTACTAAACTTGGAATCAAGTTTACTACTACACTTGATTCCAAGTTTACTCTGTTGTCGCCAAGTAAACTTGAAAAGCAGTCATAAAGTTAACTTGAAGTGCACTTTATGTAAGGTTAGGACTGCACCTAACTGTATAAGCATCGGTTCATAGCTAGATATTTTGTGTTCTATCACGCGTCTTTTCATATTGCTGACGAAAATTCTAACAGTTATCAGACATGGTCTTCAGACATACTGCTCTACTGCTTACTCGAGAAGCGGAATCAATCCGATGTGGATTCTAAAGAAGTCCAAGGAACTTCTAGAGCACTTTATATACTCTAATTACAATAATGTCACTAGCTTTTGACTTTTCAATTCTTTATACAACCATTTCTTATCAATCCACGTACAAAACTGAAGAAAAGAATTACATTAATTATTCGAATCGCGTTCTTTCACACACACACAAAAAGGAACTCGCAGATATAAGTACCTCGTTTTTAGGCCACAACGACACATAATTTTTAAAGGCATAGTCTGATTCCGCAGCAAGTATACGGAAACAGAAATCGTCCAAATGTTAGAATCTCTCATAGATTCTTTTTTTATTTTTGGCGGGAAAGTGTTCTAATAGATTATTGGCATTCCGATGGGTACAAATGCGCACCACCACTGACCGACATTTTATGTACTCATACGAAGCAGAATTCATACAGTCTCTGCTCCCCAAAGGCAATAAACAATTAGCATTTCGGTTCAGCTTTACATACAGATACATCGATGACGTTTTGTCGATTAACAATCTCAACACCTCAACATCATATATGGAAAGGAACCCGAGATAAAAGATACAGCTTCAAGAGATCGGATTCATACATCGATATACTCCAATCAATCAGTGACGATAGTTCATTATTAACCAGTCTTATGACAGACTTGACGAATTCAGTTTCATTATTGCAGCTTTCCTTTAATGAGTAACAAAATACCTTCCTCTTCGAACGGGTGTTACATGTAATAAGGGGACACTTGCTCCTCCTGGGCATCCGGTCTCACCTCGATTTAATTGGGTTCGCATTTGTCTAAATATGATATTATACAAGATATTGTCTTTTTATTCTTTGGACTACGAGATATAGTTAACCCTTTGGTACTTCGTAGTTTACTCAGACACAAATTCCCCGTCAATAAAGGCTATTCCTCATTTTTGTCAAATGTCAGGCTCCAGGCTCAATTCATGCGCATTGCGTTACACAGCAACCGTTATCAAGTACTGCAACAATCTTGGGGTGACATGAAATAAAAAAGGGGGGTTACTGGCTCAGTTATGTGGCAGAAGTCACCATGGAGCTATACAATACATGAATATAGCTAATATACTAGCACATATAAACACATTACAAAAATATTTGATTGTAGTGCAATTAAAAGAGTTACTGGCTTAGTTAGTCACCATGGAGCTATACAGTACATGAATATAAATAATATACTAGACAATATAACACATTACAAAAATATTTTATTGCAGTGCAATTACGATACCGACTTAGAACGGTCATTTAATTTGACAAAAGCCAAACAAATGGTGTGGTTAACCGGTTTACGGGTCCATCTTCCCACTCACCGTAACAGCAGAACAATCAAAGGTCGTACATTTAAAAATTTATAAATAATCCTCCATGTAAAGAACAAGGGTCAACAGGTATCGCATACTGAGAGGTCATAAAAATATAAACACGTAAGGTATTGTAAAACACATAATGATATAAAAATATATGCGACGTCAACATGATAAACCGTGCTCTGCCAGTCTGAAAGCGAGCTAAGACCCTATATCTGTAGAAGTCCCGACTATCAGTCAGAGGGGACGAGGTTCAGGACCATGTCTCCTCTAAAATTTCTTTCAACTCAGATCCACCGATTTCTCAACTACAGTACTGCAATTTCAGAAGAGTTATTTGGTTTATTATGTAAAAATATTGCTTTGCTACAGTTTATTATCTGCTTTAATTTTTCATCGACTATTGTAATAAAATAAAATAAGTCAAAGTTTTTCGCGTATATCTCGTCGATCTTGTGAAATTATTGACGAAAATATACAAACTAGAATTTATGATAACGTTGATAAATTTGGGATTTTCAGTTATATTTTTTCCTAGTTAGAAGGCGATGTCTCTATATTCCAATCCTAAGGTATATATATTTATTTCCTTTTACTTCGGCTTATACTAACATCTTTGAGATTTCCATGCAAACCAATCTACAAATTGTTTTCAAATGTTTGACTCACAGTTACAGATATCATAAGTTTAGAGATAGTTTTGATAACTTTTACTGTATTTTTTAGATCTTTTGCTTAAATTCTAAAAACTTACTTTTTAGAAAAATTTTGTCCAAAGGAACATGGCATCCTATTATCTACGGTAATTTAATACAAAAATGAGATAAAATGTTCAGAAAATATTATCTGATCGGATTAAAAAATAGTCTAACGCTTTCTGCATCAACAGCACGACCCTTGAAAGACTCGAAATCTTGTATAGGGCCCTTCTGCACCCGTATACCGACTTCGTTGGGCATTGCACTCTGACTAACAGAGCAATGGGGATGTAATGGCTGGCCCGGTCTAACTACATTTAGATATGGGAATATCCATAACCTCGTCTCTTCTCACTGCTACTCCGAAAGCAGTCATCAATGACACTGGATATAAAGTTTACTTAGGCACAAGATCGATCAACATTGTGCCTATGGAACCTAATAAATGTAAATGAATGTAAAATATGGATTTAGAACTGAATAATATTGTACAAGAGTTGTATATGTAACAATAAATTGTCCAAAATTCCTATTAACATAATATCCACTTTCTCATATCTCCTTGCTTAACACTTTTATTGAAGCAAATTGTGTAAGAATATTGATTTTTTATTATTGTACAAAAGCCTCAATTTTACGATTTCAGAAATTGTTAGCACTACCCTTGTGGTTTGGCACGTTTTGTATTAAATAAATAAATCCATTATTAATAATACTGAACATTTATATCGGTCTTCATTGAAATAACGTAAAATATTAACCCCATTGGGATCATTCTGCGTCTAAAACAATCTGCTAAGCGTTATTCTTTTCTGAATATGGCTAGATATGTATGTCTATAGGTGTCTTTGTTATAGCTTTGAACGTAATCGATATTTATTGTATAGGTTTATTGAGCTTCACTACGAATTGGAATTAGGTAAAAAAAAAAAAAAAAAAAAACTCTCAATATTTAAGTGGTAAAAATGAAAAGGACTATTTTATAATATATATCTAGTTTCTTTACGAAAAGTAATGATATTGAATATTTAGATCGGTTATCAAATATAGAAATGAAGGCGTGTATTCTCCTACATTTTAGGACAGTTACAGTGTCAATGACGAAGTAATAAGAGTATTAATTTTTTCTGTATCGTTTGTATGCTAATGGCATTATGGCCTATTTTAGCCAAAAGGATGCAATTACTCCTCCCAGAAACCTGGTCTCCTCCATTTAGACAGAAATCCATAAATGTCTACTGTGGTACTTTTTTGTCATAATGCAATGCATCTATTTTACATTATATGTTTCTTCCTCAGTAACTTCCTAACTGGCTACTAAATTGATTCCAGGTTTACTCAAACAATTTTATACTAAATTTTTTTCACTTTACTTGAACTGTTGACAAACATAAAACCATGAAATCGATCCTATTTATTGGAAACTTATTATTACCCTTTTTATATTTTATTCAAAGTAAAAAGAAGTAATTTAAATAGAAAATGAAAACAAAGAACATAAGATGACAAAATCTTTTAGATTATAACAGTATTTGATAAATTTGTAGTTAAGGCATCGAAATACATAGGTTATATAATAGGTCAATAATAAAGATAATAATAATAACAATAAAATAAATAAATACAGAAAAAGAAGTTTCGACCTTATTAAATACGTTTAATGACAAACCTAGATGATATTTTACTACTTTGTATCTCCAGGTTTGAAAGATAAGTTTTGTAACATTTATCCCTGTGAACTTCAGTAAAAAATGGCAATGTTTCAAAAAAGAACACAATTCTAAATTAAAATTTATAACATAACTAGCATTTATGATTAACTTTTCTCCTGAGGACCTCTTATTGTAAATTTTCCCAGCTAGAATAAGATCATATAAGACACCACAAAAAAAATATTTGATTTTCATGTTGTTGTTAACGGCTCACTTTCTATCTCACCGCAAATTTCGATAAATAATGGGAAATACAATTGAAAATCTTAAAATATGCCTCTATAACAGGAACAAAAACCCACAAGTAAAATTGAGAGGTCACTAAAATATAAATAAGATTTGGATCAGGGAATAAAAATGTAGAATGACAAATTGTAGAATCTCTTTGCCCGTCTGAAAAGGAGCTTAGGTGTGTAAAAGCCCTCAAAACGTGTCAGAAGGTACGTGGTACAGGGTTTTTATAAATTGAAACTAAATTTGAAAAACAAAATCCAGGTTTTTTTTAATCAGTACTGAACATGGGCTGGTGGCACCTAAGGGAACTGTCTGCGAGCAGCGGTGTAGACTAGTGGTAATAATAACTTGTAGAACATCTTTACCAGTATTAATTTACTGCACAAGAAGACTGAAGCTATTGAAACATAGAAGTTACTAGTTAAGACGATATGTGGTTTTGACAGTAGTTGAGAGTTTTATTGAATTGAATTAGATGAACTTGCTTAAACATTATTCTGGTTTTTGCAATACACACGTAGATACAGACACTTTCTACACTTCGATATGTTGTATAAGTGATTACGGAGTAAGCAATATGGTCGAAAATAGCAATTATGAAATACTCTTTTATATGCAGTAATAGAATGCCTCCCTGTGTATGATCCCTACGGAGACTACTATAATGGTGATCGTGATGTTACTATTACCGGAGAAAATTGCATCAAATGGCCAGCAGAATATTATCTAAATCATAACAAATGCAGAAACCCAAGTTCTGCCTTAGCAGGACCGTGGTGTTTTATTGGAAATCACACAAAACAATCTTGTGGGTTACCAAAGTGTGGTAAGATAGTACCGTTTGTTCTTAAATTTCTGTTCTCTAAGCATTAATAAGCATTTAATATTTCACTTCTGCACCTCGCATAGAATATTATGAACAAAAAGTTCAGGCACAAGGATCTAGAAAGTAATGATTGATATTAGATTGAGAAAAGTTGAAATCGTAATGATATAAGGCACTAGGAAAATATTATATTATCAAAATTAATTTGATTTGAACATTATGAATAATATAACTGCCTTGATCACGAATTTCATAATTTCGGCATTGTGTTTCATAAATTCTATTTAAACAATTGTTAATTGTGCGGTTTTAGCCGTTATTTTAAGAGTATTAATCTTATTATTCTGACCTCTGCCTAATGCTTAGCTTGAAATATTGTGAGTAAACGATATGAATTCTGTTTTGTACACAGGTTACGAATGTTTGCCTAAGCAAGATATACGTGGAGTAAGGTACTTTGGTACTATAAATGTAACTATTCGTGGAGTTCCCTGCATGCAGTGGTCATCGCAGTATCCACACTCACATGGGTATTACAAAAACTATCCAGGAAATTACTGTCATAACTATGATAATGGTGAACCGAGACCATGGTGTTATACAGTCGACAAGTATCAACGCTGGGACTTCTGTCCAATCCAGTCATGTGGTATGATACATTTAAGAGATATGAGGCCTAGATTAAAATTAAGGGTACCTTATTAAATAAATAATAACTTGTTAAATGACTGGCTAGGGCAGTGTTGCATGTACATTTTCTATTAAACCCTAAGCTTGTAGCGTCGTAGGTAAGTTCTAAACAGGAAATAATGAGAGGAGGGAATGATGAGTTTTACTGTGTAAGATACGATGCACATCGTCATTTGAATACCGTAAGTGAAGGAGATTTTACAGGATATTTTGATGTGCGACGTCATAGTACAAAAATATCATTTTAACAGTGTTAAGATGTAAAGCGCGCTAAAGAAAGATGTTTAATGTTATTTACGCGGATAAACAGTAGAGATGAAAAACAGACTTCCTTATTATTGTTAT
The DNA here is from genome assembly GCA_035048485.1 of Pteria penguin. Classification (NCBI taxonomy): domain Eukaryota; kingdom Metazoa; phylum Mollusca; class Bivalvia; order Pterioida; family Pteriidae; genus Pteria; species Pteria penguin. The sequence continues at coordinate 12,867,004 of CM068591.1, read as the reverse complement.
ATGACTAGAGAAAAACATACTATTAAATTAAAAAAAAAAATCCTCGACTACCTACGTCCAAATACGTAGTTGAAGTCAGTTTCTTTTGCGGAGGCCAACATGGCTCAGTGGATGAGATGCTTTTCCTGTGACCGAGAGGTCCCGGGTTGACTCCCACATGGCTACTCGGGAGACCTTTTTTCGGATGAGATAGTGAAAATAGAGATTTATGCTGTTTAATTGTCCTGTTTTGGCCTGTACAATGTTTTTGTCATGAAACAAAACTGTACATGTACTTTACATAGTGAGTTTAAGTATTTCTAATGATTGTATATTTAATTTGACAAATTTAGACAATTTTGGGTTCAAAACTTCAAATAAATTACTATTTGCACACCTTTTCATGAAACGGTAAAAATTTCACCACCTCTCCTCTACTAAGTGATGTGAAAAAATAAAATAATCATCAAAATAAAAATAAATTGTCTAGTGTGCTTCTTTATGATCATATTGATGGTTTGCCATGAGAAAATGAATACCTTTCCAGATTAATTAAAATTCTACAACAATGTTACCTTTATGCTCTTTTCTTGAAAACGACTCGTAGTTAAATTGTACAGACTGCAATTTATCATATACTTAAAATCACTCATAATATGTACATTTTAAACAAAAATTATAAGACATTATTTATATTAAGTTTATATATCTAATCAACGAACAATAGGAAAGGAAATCATACATAATTTGAAATGCCAAGGTCAAAGTCACTATTGAAAAAGTCACCATCAAAATTTTGTTATATTCATATCAAGATCATCAAGTTATATCATGTAAGCATATTTAATAATTGCAAAACAGAACTTTTAAAAAATAGTTTTGATAACCATATAGGAACATTGACCTTTCCATAAAATCATTTCACAGTTTCAAGGTCAAATAATAAATAATTTACTGTTTTCAAGCTTTCATTATTGATAAATACATCTCAGTATCTTGCATGCATTTTTGTTATCATTTTACTTTTGAAATACTTAAAGAACTTGATAAAAGGTCATATCAAGCACAGATATTTATTATAAATAGTATGTAAAAATTATAAATCCTGCATTGCAAAGGTAAGACCAAAACAAAAATATATGTGTGTTTCCTTAATTGACCCTAATTTTTGGAACCAACCTTAAACTTTTTTTTATTCAAATATGTCAATTTGGTTTAAAATGTATTTATTATATCTAACAGATCATTATTATGACAAAAACAAAGCAACTACGATTCATGAAGGGTAAATATGCATTGTAGGTGCCAATCCAACATCAAATCAGCATTTAAAAAATAAAATAAAAAAAAATATTGCCAAAAGATTTCCAAATGACGGACCCTAATTCTTTTCAGCATGTTACAGGAAACAAACATATATTTTTCTTTAGCATAAGCAAGTTTCTCTTTTTAAACACAATGTTAAATTGGTTAAGCAGCATTATTCTTGCCATTACCATAACGTTATAATTATATTGAAATTCACAAACACAGAACAGTTCGAATGATATAATACAATATTATGATATACTTGTACATAGTACAAGTAATTGGAAATGATGATTTGTTAAACCAGTGGTTTTTTTTTCTTCAAAGCAGGTGCGTTATACGGACCTTTCCCAATGGAACTTTCAGTAATGTATCTCAAAACATGTCTAAATTTTTCCAAACATTGATCTTTTAGCATTATGCAAATAGGACAAAAACTTCCCAAATGAAAAGTCATAGGCACCTTTAAAAAAAATTTAAAAAACACTGGTTCAACAGGTAGGTGGATCTTTAACTCAGTGACTCCAAAATCAATTTGACCAAATTCCCTATAAAGTACGAGGAATGTGGTCTCAAACATTCTCTAGTAAACACTGGGAACTCATTTTTAAAGTCAAGGGTCAAGGATTATATGACATTGACCTTTGACCTGATGACCGTGGACTCAATATGGATACAGTTATATCTCTTAGACAGACAGGCCTACATGTACACCATAACATTTTCTAATGCATTTTGTTTGTAACACGCGATTTCATTGGTTGTCCGATTTAAAAACTGCAAGGGATTTCAAGCGAAAAAGGTAAAAGTTTGGTAGTGTTTGGTAGAGTTTGGTATTTAGGAGCACCCGGATTTTCACGATACCCTGCAGCTTTTGATCTGATGTCATGATACCCTGCAATATTTTGTGACGTCAAGATACCCTACAGTTTTTTATATGAGGTCACAGTCATTAGCGACTTGGTTTAGAAAACCGAACCTCTGTGTGTATCGCCTATAGTTGTAATTCTTTAGAATGGGATACCATGCATGTGTTCTACAAAAACTAGACTAGATCTAGAGGGTGGCCGATCAAATTATTCTTATTATTATTATTACTATCATTATTATTATTTATAATAATAATAATAATAATAATAATAATCGATTGTTATGGTAGATGGCGTGTCCGAGTTTTGAGTGTTTATATCACAATTTTCAATATTTTGAAAAGAATACTCATCACTTGCAGACAGAGAATCATTACACGCATTTTCTAAGAATTTATTCGTTTTGCATGCACTGATTTTACTAAACGACCTTTCAAACTCCTTTGTTTACATCCAGACGATAAAATTGACAAATCGGGAAATTAGCGCGGTAATGGAAAATAAAAACCTATAATGAAAACGGAACATTCATGACGTCACACGACTATTCGTCCTCCTTAAACAAAGAAAATAAGCAATTTTGTTTTGCGGGTTCTACATTATTAAACGCATTCGATATCAACAGTATGACCCCGAGATCATCACTAAAACCATAGGTCTTGTTTTGGATCGCTAAACAGCCTATTCAGACGCTGACTATCATAATAAGTATATAAAATTCTAATTTGAAAGTAAAAAAAAAACCTCTGTGCAACACTATTCTATCAAAATACCACATTTTTACTTTGTTGGCCATAAAGAAATAACAAGAGTTGGTATATATAAGTTGGACTCAACATTAATAGGAAAGACATTCCACTGCCTTGTTAAGTGATAATACTCCATTAAAATGATATAGGCATTTTAAAGGCAAAATGTAGTTTTATCAATACTTTGATAAATATAACACTACGTTATTGTTTATATGTATCATATTTATTTATCTATCAAATCCTAATCATCGTCAAAATGACAATCTGACACTATTGTGTTTGCTGTTTCCAGCAAATTATATCAGTCATCTTCCAAACAATTAAATTTCTTTTCTCCGTTGATTTATTGGCAAGCACACAGATGCATTTACATGCAGTAAATGAAATTTCTTGCAGTTCCAACAATATGTGAAGAAGGAGATGGTTTATGCGACAATGGTCAATGTATATCTGGAAGTATTTCATTCAACAAGCGTATGGATTGTATTGACTGGTCGGATGAAGCTGAAATATGTACAAATTTTATTCAGTATACAAGACCAGTTTGTAAGATAACAACAGTTTATACGAATGATACCGAGTGCGAATTCAAATGTCGTGGAGAGCGTGAGAAATATATCAAATTTAGCAAAATTTGCGATGGGGAAATCAATTGTGAATATAAAGATGACGAAACACGTTGTGCAGTGTGTCCGAATAGTTGTACCTGTGATGGTCTCATATTCAACTGCTCTTCTAAACCTCTTACACCAATCGATAAAAACATAAAATCTTTGGACTTCAGTGGAGTTCCAATGGAATGGAAAACTCTCTATGAATTTAAATTACCTTTTCTTGTGAAATTGATTCTGTCAGGATGTTCTCTATATGATATACCGCACAACGAAACACTTTTGTCTATTGGCATAGGAAGTACCGGCATTCAGATCTTAGACTTAACAAATAATTTGATAGAAACCATTAGCCAAAAAATGTTCAAATATTTGTATAATCTAAGACATTTAAAATTAACCCCAAATTCAAACATCAAATTATTAGAGCCGTATGCTTTCGATAGACTGATGTATCTGAAACAGATACAGATTACTGGTACTAAAGTGCAGAAATTGCCAACAAAGGTTTTTCTTAATATGAAAAGTTTGGAAACACTGGATTTATCACGGAACAAAATATCTTCTATTTCGATTGATTCTTTCGAAGGATTAGTAAGTTTAAATATATTAAATATAAGTTATAACAGATTAGGACAGATCGATGGCATCCTGTTCCAACTTACCAATATTCATACTCTTGACGGAAGTTTCAATAACATCAAGGATATAAACGCTGGAAATGGAAATCAGACTGCCACGAAAATCGTTACTCTTGTACTGAATAATAATGAAATAAAGAAAATTGATGCACATATGTTTTTAACAATGCCAAATTTGAGGATACTGTCTCTCAGAAACAATGGGATTTATAGTGTGAAAAGACGCTCATTTGTGTTTCTGCAGCAGTTAATGACATTAGATCTATCTGGAAACAATATCTTTGTGTACGATGGAATATTCTATGGTCTTGGATTCTTGAAATATCTCTATGTTGATTCATATAATCTATGCTGTGCGAAACCGGTATCGGTTTCTGAAGAGAATTGCTACGCACCTGCTGATTCAATAGCGTCATGTGAGAATATGATTGCGGAACCTTTTCTTGGCTCCTGTTTATGGTTATTAGCTATATGCGCTCTTATTGGGAATGTATTTGTGATATGTTATCGAATTGTTCAAGAAAGAAAGACAAAGCTGACATCTTATGGTTTACTTGTCCTTCATCTCAGTTTTTCTGACATGCTTATGGGAATATTTTTAGTAATAATAGCGGCCTATAATACACATTCTAGTGGTAAATATGGTTTTATAGATCATCAATGGCGCTTCAGTACACTTTGTACATTTTCTGGAGTAATCGCAACAATATCCAGCGAGGCTTCTGCTATGTTTATTCTTTTTATAACAATTGATCGGGCATTTGCTATAAAAAGTCCCTTTTCCCGTTTCTCAAAATCTTTGTTCTCCAGAAATATAATAAGCTGTCTTATATGGGTTTTGTCGTTCATAATAGCAATTGTACCTGTCATTGATAAGAAAAATTTTGATGAAAACTTCTACGCAGAAACAAGCGTTTGCATTTCTTTGCCTCTGACTAAAACCCGAGGACTAGGATGGTTATATTCGTTTTCCGTCTTTATCGTTTTCAATTTCTTACTCTTCGTAGGAGTTATGGTAGGTCAAGCTTACATTTATTACCTCATAAGATTTAGCTCACTTATATCAGGTTTTTTGGAACAGAAACGTCAGGCAGTTATTGCCAGATCTTTGTTTGCGGTGGTCATGACGGACGTTTTATGCTGGTTGCCCATTGCTGTTTTAGGTAAGTGATAAAATGTGCCTGTAAATAATATTGCTTTAGACAGTTTTTTAGTCATGTTGTATCCTCAAATTTTAGTTTTTATTCAACTATCGACAACGTTATCATCAATTTACGTCGTCGGCTTATATTACGTTTTCTTATTATTTTCCCCGCTACTCTTGTATTTTGGAGTTTTGATATGTTCAATTTTGTTATTGCTATTCTTCAACGTTTTCTCAGATTTACATTTTCCCATACTTACATTACAAAATGAACATTAAATACGCAATGTCCATTTGGGGGGGGGATTCATAATTCAGAATAAATACATATAAATATTATTTTATTATATTCTACAAAAACGTTATAAAACTACACCAAACATTATCAATGCCAAAAAGACTTGCAGTGTAAGTCTGACTTGAGAAATTTCATTGAATAAAAAAATGTAAAACATGTCAAAATGTATCGTAAAAGTATGAAGCCATCACTGATCCTGGTATATGTATTTTAGAAAAGTTATCGTTACCTCTTACAATTAAGTTGTTTATATAAGATGGAAAGCTGTAAATAGTGTTACTAATGTCTTATTTAAAACAAAATAGCATACATTGTAGTATGATAGAATGGAATGACATTATGTCATTTGATTAAACACAATGAAGGTATATATTTGGTATGCGATTTAGAATATATACCTCAGCAAACTTGCAGTGGTTCCAATATAGAATCAACAATAGAATATTAAGCATAAATATATACATGAAAAATTATATAATTAGGCCTTACTGATAACAAAGCTGCTTCGGAAAGCACCATTCATATTTTTATGAAAGTTTTATAGTTTTTTAATTCTGGGAAAATGTAATTAAATGTATATTTGATAATACAAAAATACTATTAAATATAGACAAGAAAACAGCTATTTTTGATAAGAATCACAATTACAGTAAACTTTTAAAAACATAGTTCTATTGATTGCACGATTTTACATTTTTGAATGTAAAATACAGGAAAAGGCTTTGAACATTCATGCATTTAGAGTTGAATTAAAAAAATATACAACAAGCAAAAATCTTATAGCTTTAAGTAATTATACACTTTTGTCTTGCAATAAGGAATGGAGTAATCGGACAAATATTTTCTAATATTTTTCACTTTTTAAATAAATTATATATAGTAATGAAATTGAAAAATTTCAATACAAATTTCCTTCTTGATCAGTGTATATCAATAGTAATAAATGTACGTAAATAATGAGCCTGTGTATTAGGCTAAATATAGAACATATATACATTTTAATTTTGTGCACCAGATGCGCATTTCGACAACATATGTCTCTTCAATGATGCTCGTGGCCGAATAATTGGAATTCTCATATTATATAAATATTTGAAGAGCAGTATTAAAACCAAAATGACCGAAAAAGTGAACCAAAGAATCAATCTAAGGACAGAGCTATGCATGAGGGAGATACTCCTTAGTTTTAGAGTGATTTACATAATTTCATGACGGACAATTTTAAGTATATATTTCAGTACAAAAGCACTGAAAAGTAAATACTGTAAAGATTCAATGAAGATATAGGGTACTGAATGTATTTCTTCACCAGGACGTCTTTGTTTTAATGCATATAAATATAAATGAATCATTTTCGTTCTTGGCTATCCAAATCATTAAAATGTACAATTCCAATTATGAAATATAGATATTGTATATGTTTGTACTGTATGATATGCAATGAATGAAGTAATGTAGAAAATAATCACCTAGATTTAAAGGATAATGATGCTTAATTGGCAATGAGTTAAAATCATAATGTTGTTAAAAAAAACAAAAAAAAAAAACAAAAACAAAAAAAACAAAACAAAACAAAACAAAAATACAAAAACAAAACAAAAAAAAAAACAAAAACAAAAACAAAAACAAAAAAAAAAAAAAAAACCAAAACGTTTATCAACCTTCCAAGATGTATTTTCTACTCTGTCTTTTTTTTTTTCAGGGTTTTTGTCCTTTCAAGGAATATACACGTCTCCGAATATCTACAGTTTTGTGGTAGTTTTGGTACTACCCATAAACTCGGCGATAAATCCTTTCCTTTATACGTTATCAGCCATTTGTAAGAAGAAGGCAAGTATCATGGTATATATATTCACACTCAGTTGAAATATATGAGACTTAAAAGGCTTAATAATGTGACTTTTCCCCTCCCCAGCGTGAGGTTATATGTGACAGACAAGCATTTATTATATACTGACTTTAACAGTCTGGTGAATACTCAAATGCTAGATATATGCTTGTATTTGTTGTCATGGAAAACTTTTGCATATTACAGTCAAATTATAGTATTTCGGGAAAAAAATGAATATATATTATTATTTCATTATACATATATAACTTTTTACCAAGCAAAGTGTTCATTTCCCAGTAAATTATTGGAAATTTGTTGGTATATTGCATATTGCATTAATTATATCATTTTAATCATTTTATTTCTCTTGATCAATGTTCCCATGCAATAAGATTAATAAACCTTTCTTTATTATGGAGATGGTTATAATTTAATGAAAAGCTAAGGAGATGCTGCACATACTTTTGACTAAACGACGAATGACTAGGTAATTATATGGTACCAATGTTCTTGAAGTTAACAACTTCCAAATGAGATCAAATCACTTAACGGATTGAGCAACGTCGGCTTATAATGGAAATTCTGATAACCTTATACGGATCATTGATGCATATATATATACGGTCGAGATAGAAGTAAAAAGAAGTTAAATCTCTACACCAAATAATACTGAGGAATATTATTTTGTGGAATAAGGCCAAACTCTCTTTTAACGGATGAGTTGGTAATTTGTACATATGTTTGCCAATGTGCATGGATATTGTCTTGAAGTAAACATGCAGAAATCTTTGATTGGCTTTCTTCCATTAACATTGACAAATGTTACGTAGATTAATGCCACAAAGTACGACATTGAACAAGATTTTTTGGATATCTTCATTTATAGGTTCATTGCAGGATGCTGTAAATCCTCAAGGGAACCTATTTTACTTTAGATGAACTTGGTATTAACAAATCTACTGGTAATACTACTTATACTCGCTCTACACTCTCAATAGATGAAATGTTTGATAATCATAAATCTGTCTTGAGTGCCTTTAACATATGTACTAATAATAGTGAGTTCGAATTACTCTACTTATTGGATTTCAAAACTACAAGATCCGTATACGCATAGGTTTATTTCAGGATCCAGTAAATGTTCCACTGAACCTCTATCAACCCTCCTTACAAAAACACTACCTGCAGTTATATAAGTTGCAGATTGCAGTTGAAAAACAAATTCTTAATAATTATCGATAACTGTTATTTTTCATCCACCAAATAGGGTTGTGAATACGGTTGTTCCGTTTCCTACTTTTGTAACTGCTAATAATGCTAATTCACACACACACACACACACACACACACACACACACACACACACACACACACACACACACACACACACACACACACACACACACACACACACACACACACACACACACACACACACACACACACACACACACACACACACACACACACACACACACACACACACACACACACACACACACACACACACACACACACACACACACACACACACACACACACACACACACACACACACACACACACACACACACACACACACACACACACACACACACACACACACACACACACACACACACACACACACACACACACACACACACACACACACACACACACACACACACACACACACACACACACACACACACACACACACACACACACACACACACACACACACACACACACACACACACACACACACACACACACACACACACACACACACACACACACACACACACACACACACACACACACACACACACACACACACACACACACACACACACACACACACACACACACACACACACACACACACACACACACACACACACACACACACACACACACACACACACACACACACACACACACACACACACACACACACACACACACACACACACACACACACACACACACACACACACACACACACACACACACACACACACACACACACACACACACACACACACACACACACACACACACACACACACACACACACACACACACACACCACACACACACACACACACACACACACACACACACACACACACACACACACACACACACACACACACACACACACACACACACACACACACACACACACACACACACACACACACACACACACACACACACACACACACACACACACACACACACACACACACACACACACACACACACACACACACACACACACACACACACACACACACACACACACACACACACACACACACACACACACACACACACACACACACACACACACACACACACACACACACACACACACACACACACACACACACACACACACACACACACATATATATATATTCAAGTTATTTGGACTTCGAGTTGTGGAAATCGGATATGTTACTCTGACTCCCGTAGCAGCCTGGAGTTCTTCGCTGATGGTTTTGTTATCCTACTCCTAATGTATGGTTTTTACACTTTATATACATTGTTTGTTTATATTCAGTGTTGAAGTTTTTTAAGTGGTCAGTACGTTTTTGATACGACGTACAACGTGTTGTCTTAATTTCTGGCTTCTTTGTGTCGACGAATGTCAACAGCGATATATTATTGTAATATGCAACTTATCATTGATCAGATAATTTCGTATTTTACATGACAAATTTTGTATTTATTTAACACAATAACTTTCAAAAGAACATTTTCCATTATGTTTACTGTTTCTTCGAACAGATTTGTACCATGTTCTTGGGTTTATATCATGCAATATTTTTATGGATGCATTTGTCTTGTAGCGGCGTAAGAAATCAAACACTGAAACATACAGCATGGCAAGCTTACACATGTCTTTAGGTAAATTATTTTTCTTTTCTTGGTAAATGTGAAAACAGTAAAACCAAACAGAAAGATGGGAGCAATAGACAAAGTTTTTAATTAATCAGCAATCGTTTTTGTCAACGTAGGACGCAAATATACAGTTTCATGGTTCTTCAGGATTTTGAGCCTTCCTTTTTATCATCACAACACCAACATGATAACTGCGAGCATGATCACAGAAAATTCATATCAAAATACTGTATTGGGAAAAAAGATAAGAATGTAAAAATCATTCAAAATATTTACAGAGGAATGATCAAATTATAATACAGATTTTTTATTATATCATATGATAAGTGGGATACATTCTTACTTTGTATTATCAACTACATCTGTAAAATTGTATCACAATCATTATAGAAAATGAATAGTAATATTGTTTCGATGACTGCTTCTTAACATATGATCTTACAAGAAGTTTAGGCTAAGTATTAAAATATATCGTACACTGACATAAATCACATATGTTCACAACTGAGAACTAGTTGACGTCCAGAAATTCGGTCAAGACTACAAAAGGGGTGTTCCTTGAAAATAATCATATGTATTAATTATGGGTAAAAGGGGAAAATCTTCGTTTTTTACTATCGATGTTACCTTACTTTGGAATATTGAGTTCTGTTCATTTCTATTTGATATATAGGAGACAACCAGCTGGCCGTTAATGTAAACGCTATATTAGACAGATGGAGGTTATTGTACATTGGTACGAAGCAACCTTTGGAAACGTTTCTTAGCACGACTCCTGTAACGGTTTCAATGATGTACTGCATAGTAAAACAGCTGGTAGAGGATATTGCGTTTCTTCATAATAAGGATGTGTCCCATGGTGAAATACATATGGACAATATTTATGTCCGGGAAGACAGCTTAGACAAAGCAAAGACGAAGGTGAATATCCTGCAAATTTATAAGAATAAAAAAGTGTTTTCTTTGATAACGGTAAAATCCACATACAACTGCAATATAATCTCCGATTTTATGTTTCATAAACTCAGAAATGTTACATTAGCAATAAAAATTTCAATTGCAGATGATATGGATTGATTTACCTGCAAAATGCAGAAATAGGAACGTTTCCTTCCAGGACGACATCAAAGACATGGGGAATGTAATTCGGAAACTACTATTAAACAAAGAAAAACACACTCCTCAGACGGAATCTGTTTAAACAACAAGACATTTCCTATTCCTACCATGAAATCAACACGAATAGAGTTACATATACTTGTTCATATCAAATATTTCCAATTGCGACACTGTTTAAAATGTGGTTACTTGTATCTGACTTGTCCTTTTTTGCAGATTTATGTATTTGCATTCAATTAATTCCGTATTTTATATGATAAGGCTCACTGTATTGTCTTAGGAAAATATTGTATATATTTTTATATCTGTTGTGCTTTCATATTCATTATACAGTTATGAGTAGAGTCTTAACAAACGTTATTTAATTAAAGTGAAAAACTGCTCGACAATACGGGTGTGTATTCATCGCATCAGCTCCATTTATTTCCACTTTGGTTTTGTGCATTATATCCCTATGTGCTGCAGTTCAAGTAATTACACGTAAGGTGGATTTAATTGAATTACTGAACATTTCGCCATATAAATGTATCTACATAAATTACATGGAACTCTAAAATAACAGTTTCGATAAGGGTTAACAGGTAAAGTGTAAAGATGATGGATAAATCCAAACCATAAGTCTAAAAATCATGAAACCAGAGGACATACAAAATCAGTGAAAATGAAAAACAAGTGGAAAATAAAATATTTCCACTTGAAGAGCATATGTGAACCCCTGTGATGGAGTGAGATCAGGTGCCCGGGGAGAGTGAGCATCTCAAAGTGCTAGAATACCGCGCGGTAGTAAATAAGGAACATCCATTCTACTAGACAAAATAACGATACAGGTTATCACGGACCTTGGTCGAACCAGAGATGGAGTCAGATGGCATAGAGAAGTAAGCATACCTTGCGGACAGGACACAAAAATAACAGAAACAAATCAACATTACGGGTAGATATGAACATGTGTAAAGTATTCCTGAATACCCCCTTTTCAGATGTTTTGTTTTCTTATGACAAGCATTTGTTTTTTGTTTTGTTTTGTTTTTGTTTTGTTTTTTTTTTTTGTTTTGTTTTGTTTGTTTCGTGTCATCGTGACTTTTCTTGAAATTTAATTTTACTCATGTTAGTGTTTTACAATAAAGATATGCAGTGTGAAGTTCTATACAACCACACTTGGTTGTAAAGCGCGTTATCCCAGTGCGTTGGTTTGCTTCGAAATCAAGTTCACGCGCCAATTTTCATTAACGCGAATGTGTGTGCTTAGCCATTATTACGTTAACATCAGTTACCTTTTTTAACCTTTGTCGTGTCCCGGATATTATTTATATATGTATTTCAAAATTAATGTCCTTGCATTCGTATTGTTGTCGTGGCAAGTAAGAGGATTTCATCGTCAATATGACTGAAAACGAATATTTGTTAATTAGATAAACAAGCTCTATAATATATACCAAAATATGATAGATTCACAACAATAGTAAAATACAAGTAAATCAAAGTCCCGACACGAAGTTACTCATGAGTGGATTTAACCAATTCATGTATTTATAATGATAAAAATAATATTCACTTAATCCATGATCCTTAAAATAAATGAGTCTATTATATAGAGTTGAACCATGAGAAGACCGAATTGATGTTTTTTTTTTTTGTCCGAAACACAAAACGAAGGATGTTCCTGGATTCAAACTTACATATGGTGAAACCTCAATTAGTGACTCTCCCTTGGTAAAGAAACTCGGAGCTTTTTTTGATCGGACTCTAAGTATGGAGAAACACTGCAGCTCTATTATTAGAAGATGCCTTGTTAACATCTGGAAAATTGGTCGCATTCGTTCTTATATTACAGAAGACGCATGCAAAACTCTTATCAACTCACTTGTGACATCTCGACTCGACTATGGCAACTCTTTGCTATGAGGTATAAATAAACAACTCGTCAACAAGCTTCAGAAAGTCCAGAATACCGCCGCACGGATGATAACCCGTACTAAAAAATCTGATCACGTGACTCCAACCTTAAAATAACTTCACTGGCTTCCCGTTGAATACAGATCTCAATATGAACTTCTTCTGCTTGTTAACAAGACATTACACAACAGAGCTCCGAATTACTTATCTGATCTTACAAAAGTATACTCTCCCGCCAGATCACTCCATTCTCAAAAATGCCTTTCTGTTAGAAGTTCCTAAAACCAGAACTTTTTCATATGGAAACCGCCGATTTGACTTCGCCACCGCATCTTTGTGGAACTCATTATCCGTGTACCTGAGAAACGCAAAATCCGTCCCATCTTTCAAAAAAGCCCTTAAACCCATCTTCTCAAACAAGCATTTGAATGTTAATAGTGATTTTACATGTAATGTAGTGACATCGATACCCGAAGGACACCAGAGCCTGATATATATTATATTTTATTTGTTTCAGTGATTTTTATAATGTATGCACATGTGTTTTTGTAGTTTCTTTCCATATTGCACACATGTTTTTAATGTGAAGCGCACTAGAGTAATTTTATTATAATGCGCTATATAAATTATTGTATTGTATTGTATAGTTATATCAGGATTAGAATTCACATTTGATATGATAATATATAACAAAAATATATCGTACCAATTTTTCGAATTGGGCTTCGACAGACATCTGTTAAGAAATCTGGTTAGTATACGGCGTCATAACACCCTGTACAAACAGTATCATGCATTTCTAATGTTCTAACCTATGAGATTATGATTTTATTAAAACGTATTAAAATGTGGAAATATAATTTACAACATCTCTTATCATGAGTTGCTGATTTTAAACAATAATAAATAATAACTATTATAATTTGAAGAATGATAATAACGTACAAAAATAAATTCATACATTCTCTGTCTCAGGTCAAATAGATAATAGATTTAAATAAATACGGAAATGTGAAATAAAATAATGAGAATAATGAGAGAAAATGTAAACTTACTATGTATATAAATGATTGGATTTCCTTGTGTTACTAATAAAATATAAAGTATTTCTGTACTCACTACTCTGGTTTTGAAATGTGGCGTCAGCCGATCGCGATAGACATGCCTGTATCGACACTGTCCACTGTACAACATAATCCCCCGAAACAACGTCAACCAATGAGATTGCTAAATCCAATGTCAAAGGTCGACACAGTCAATGAATATCAAATTAGTTGCAATTACTATTTGTGAATAAAATCTATAAAACATGCAGTTAATGGAAATGCCGTGAGAATGACGATTTGTTGATAAATGGATATATATTGTTTTCCCATTTTGCCACATTATGTATATATATTTATAACTTTGTAATAAATCTATATAATGTTGAAAAAGAGTTTTATTTTAATTACTTTTCTAAAAATCACAGAAGTAAATAATTAAGTAAATAACTAAGTGCAGCGTTATTAATCCTAAAATCTTGATTGTGTGACACAGCTCCCATTCTGTCCTATACATCACAGCGGCACAATGTTTTACGAGAGAATAATTGTCTTTTAAATAATGAGTCAGAAACAGCACTGATACAGTAATAATGAGTCAGAGACAGCACTGATACAGTAATGCTGAGTCAGAGACAGCAGATACAGTAATGATGAGTCAGAAACAGCACTAATACAGTAATGATGAGTCAGAGACAACACTGATACAGTAATGATGAGTCAAAGACAGCACTGATACAGTAATGATGAGTCAGAGACAGCACTGATACATTAATGATGAGTCAGAGACAGCACTAATACAGTAATAATGAGCCAGAGACAGCACTGATACAGTAATGATGAATCAGAGACAACACTGATACAGTAATGATGAAACAGAGACAGCACTGATACAGTAATGATGAGTCAAAGACAACACTGATACAGTAATGATGAGTCAGAGACAGCTCTGATACAGTAATGATGAGCCAGAGACAGCACTGATACAGTAATGATGAAACAGAGACAGCACTGATACAGTAATGATGAGTCAAAGACAGCACTGATACAGTAATGATGAGTCAGAGACAGCACTGATACAATAATGATGAGTCAGAGACAGCACTGATACAATAATGATGAGTCAGAGACAGCACTGATACAGTAATGATAAGTCAGAGACAGCAGATACAGTAATGATGAACCAGAGACAGCACTTATACAGTAATGATGAGTCAGACACAGCACTGATACAGTAATGATGAGTCAGAGACAGCACTGGTACATTAATGATGAGTCAGAGACAGCACTGATACAGTAATGATGAGTCAGAGACAGCACTGATACAGTAATGATGAGTCAGAGACAGCACTGATACAGTAATGATGAGTCAGAGACAGCTCTGATACAGTAATGATGAGTCAGAGACAGCTCTGATACAGTAATGATGAGCCAGAGACAGCACTTATACAGTAATGATGAGTCAGAGACAGCACTGATACAATAATGATGAGCCAGAGACAGCACTGATACAGTAATTATGAGCCAGAAACAGCACTGATACAGTAATGATGAGTCAGAGACAGTACTGACACAATAATGAAGAGTCAGAGACAGCACTGATACAGATATTTTCTTAGTAGAAAACATTCTCTTGACATTGATTGTGATCTTTGATCTCCGTTTAAAGAGCAACACCAATGTAGCATATTAAAAATTGTCCCCTCGCCTTTAGCGAAAGCCAGAGGACATTCAATCTCATTCGTCTGTCTGTCTGTCTGTCCGTCTGTCTGTATTTCACAAAAACTTTAACCTTGGTTATAACTTTTTAACCGTAATAAGTAGGGCCTTAATATTTAAAAAGGTGTGTCCTTAATGGCAATACCTTTCTGTTCGTACCAAAATATTTATCAATTGACCTTGATTATGACCTTTGACCTACTTCAATAATTTTTTAACCGTAACATGTAGATCCTTCATATTTGGAATGTTGGTCCCTAATTGCAACACCTTTCTGTTGGTACCAGAATGTTTTATAATATGACCTTGACATATTTCCATGTAACTTTTTAACCGTAAGACGTAAGGCCTTCATATTTGGCATGTGTGTCTGTAGAAATGCACAACCATGACAATATATCACAGATCACTGCGCCCTTGCTAATAGAACCCCGAAAGCTGGGGACCACAATTCTCTGAATTTGCTAGTTGACATTAAATCTCATTCGTCTGTCCGTCCGTCTGTCTGTCACAAAACTGTAACCTTGATCATAACTTTTTAACTGTAGTACGTAGTGCCTTCATATTTGGCATGTGTGTCCCTAATCGCAATACCTTTCCGTTGCTACATTTATTTTTATCATGTGACATTGAACATGACCTTTGACCTACTTCAATGCAACTTTTTAATCCTAAGACGTGGTCGAAAGCGGGGAACCACAATTTTCTGAATTTGCTTGGGTTTTTAATGAAATCAACAGTAACATAATTAACACACATAAATAATACAAACATAACCGAAAATGAAATGTCAAGCTCTTGGCATATATATTTTCTCATTACAGTGAGAGCTCAAGAGCTAAGAGATACATTGTAAATGAGGAGAATTTGATGGAATTGTTTTAAACATGTCCAAAATGTTGTAAGCAAAACCTCTCACATATTCAACAGACAGCTTGGCACATATATTTGTCAACCAGGATTGTGGCTCCTGTGGGTTTAGTAGAAAATGGTGTAACCAGCCAAACCTAGGTACTATCCCCGAAGTTAGTCTACTTCTTTCTGCAGCCATTCCTTTCAGTGGGGCTTTGCCTGGAAAATAATTAAAATGTTCAGCTTTCTGTCTATTGTGTGTATATGCCAGGACACTTTCATGAGACATCAGCGATCTATCTTGAGACCTGCTATTGCCACACTATGGAAGAAATGCCTAAATTTATGTATGCAAAAACCTCAACACCAAAACAGACCATTAACAGTGGGAGGGGACGGAGGCGCAGACACTCCTGAACACTCAGCAAAGTATGGGTCCTACGCTTTGTTAGATTTGGACAAAAACTGTGTTATAGACATTCCGCTTGTACAGGTATAGTAAGTATCTAACATTCAGCAAAAGTCAAATTTAATGTGCCATAGGAATGTATACAATTCGATCACTGTGATGTGGTAATTTAATGTGATAAATGGAATGTACACAATTTGAATACTGTGATGTGGCAATTTAATGTGCCATAGGAATGTACATAATTCAATCACTGTGATGTGACAATTTAATGTGCTATAGAAAAATGTAGACCATTCAATCACCGCGATGTAGCAATTCAATGTGCTATAGCAATGTACACAATTTGATCACCGCGATGTGGCAATTCAGACATTAAGATCATAATAAAAACTAAGTGAAAATTAACATTTGTTCAATTTCTGAAGTTACATTCTCTGGAAATTAATTACTAAAAGATGTTAAGCTTTCCATATAATTTGAATATATAGTATTGCCAGGTGTTGAATGATTCGAGACAGCATTTGCTTTTGCAGAGCAATGAAATGAAAATAAATAACCACTTGGAAAAAAGAGGGACTTCAAAGAACAGTGTCATACATTAAATCCAATTGCTTACTATTGACACCATAATAACAGACCATTACATTCAAATAAATAAGCGTATCAGAGAGAATCTCAACAAACAATATACTTCATACAAATACTGGACTTGCAAGGAATTATGTAAAGCACTAGATTTTCTCATGAATAATATTTTTGTGCAATTTGATGGCAAGATATATCAACAAATAGTTGGGATTCCTATGGGTACTAACTGCGCGCCTCTGATAGCAGATTTATTTCTTTATTGTTATGAGAGGGATTTTATGGTTTCTATTCAAAAATCAAAACGTTTTGACCTCATTGACAAATTTAATAATACTTGCAGATATCTAGATGACATTTTGGTTATCGACAACAATGAATTCGAACAATTTATATCAGAAATATATCCACCAGAGCTCACATTGAATAAAGCTTATACTTGAGATAAATCAACACCTTTCTTAGATTTAAACATTATCAACTTATCAACATTATCAACCACCTAATATATACTAATATTTATGATAAACGTGAGGATTTTGGAATTCCTATTGTAATTTTCCCTTACTTGGATGGCAATGTCCCACGACTCCCATCATATGATATCTATATATCTCAATTAGTTCGATTTGTCAGAGGCTGCACCGATGTTTTGGACTTTCATAAACGAAATTTACAAATTACTACTAAACTTTTAACTCACGGTTACAGATATCACAAGCTAAGAAAAACATTCGGCAAATCCTTCAGATCTTATTCAGATTTTCTATCTAAATTTGGAAATATTTCTTTTCAACAGTATGTATCCAATGGAATTTCCCATCCTAATTTTTATGGTGATCTCGTATATAAACTAAGGAAAATAAATGGCTCCGATAACGTTATTTTATCATGTAATAAAATAGTCAAACGTCTTCTAAATAGACAATATGATATTGAGATCATCAAAAAGACTATAGGTCTTGTATTTGGCCCCTCTACAGCCTTATGCAGACTTTTACTTGAACGTTGCACGCTGACTAACAGGGCGGTGGGGACTATATGACGGGCCTTGTCCAAACCTCTTTCAGAGGAGACATGGTCCTGAACCTCGTCCCCTCTGACTGTTAGTCGGGATTCCTACAGATCTAGGGTCTTAGCTCGCTTTCAGACTGGCAGAGCACGGTTTATCATGTTGATGTCGCATATATTTTTTTACCACTATGTGTTTTACAATACCTTACGTGTTTATATTTTTATGACCTCTCAATATGCGATACCTGTTGACCCTTGTTCTTTACATGGAGGATAATTTATAAATTTTTAAATGTACGTCCTTTGATTGTTCTGCTGTTACGGTGAGTGGGAAGGTGGGCCCGTAAACCGGTTAACCACACCATTTGTTTGACTTTTGTCAAATTAAATGACCGTCCTAAATCGGTATCGTAATTGCACTACAATCAAATATTTTTGTAATGTGTTATATGTTCTAGTATATTATTCATATTCATGTATTGTATAGCTCCATGGTGACTTCTTCCACATACATAACTGAGTAAGTAACTCCTCTTTTTTCTTTCATTAGTGCAAAACATAAATTTGATATTTGGCATGTTGCTAAAAGTGAGTAATATGTTGGAAGTGAATGGACAATATCACTCACCTAAGTCTACAGATTATGTAAATTTACCTTAAAATTTTATGTGCTATTGTAAATATCACTGCTTTCTCTCACTGATACTGAACAAATAATGAAAATGACAAAATCAGAAAAACTCTTATACATTCTCTAATAATGTGTTTACCCTTCAGTTCTTCTTCGTTTTTTACTTTGACTGATTTTTTAACAAACCAATGACTGTGAAATTTGAATTAACATCAACATTTACATAAAGCATTTTTCTGTGCAATCCAAATTAAACCTCATAAACCTCAAAGCTTGTCATCCAGATGTTTAATTTTCTGATCGATAACATTTTTGTGGTGTTTGGAGGAAAAGTTTTCCAACAAATTGTCGGCATTCAAATTGGCACTAACTGTGCCCCGCTTCTGGCTGACATATTCCTTTACTCATACGGAGCTGAATTCATTCAGTTTTAATGGTCATTCGCGGATTACCTTACCATCATCTATCCAAGTGAACTGGAGGTCAAAGGAACCACAGAAAGTAGTAATTTCACTTCGTATTTAGATATTATGTTGTCTCTCGACATTAATTGACAATTGAACACACCACTCTATGACAAATGTGACGATTTCAATTTCGCTGTCACAAACTTTCCTTTCATAAGTACATGTAGCAACATTCCTTCATCGCCCGCATACGGCGTATTCATATCTCAGTTAATACGTTATTCCAGAGCATGTTCAAAATACAATGACTTTGTTTTGAGGGCTAGGCGACTTTCAGATAAGCTACTCAACCAGGGTTATATATGTGCTAGACTAGCAACGTTACCGAGGAAGTTCTACGGTCGTTATGAGACTCTTATTACTCCATATGATATCTCGTTATCCCGACTTTTAAATGGACTGAGACCGATTCCGATCATTTTACACAGATTCGACACCTTCTTTACTAGAAGGCTATCTACTTTGACTTCTCCATATATAAATACATATGGAATTTACACGATTTGACTCTTTCTGCTAGCAAGCAGGAGATGCTCACTTTCCCAGAGCACCTGATCTCACTCCATCATAGGGGTTCACATATGCGCTTCAAGTAGACATATTTTGTTATTTTTCATTTGGTTTTCATTTTCACTGATTTTGTATCTGGTCTCATCATTTTTAGACTTATGGTTTGGATTTATCCATCATCTTTACATTGCTATAACGAACAATGCTTAAATGCTTCACAATCCGTCAATAGAAAAAAAAAAACAACAACAACAACAATTGTTTAAGACAAAAGTGTATTTTCTCCAAGGTTAAATGATTATTTATTGAGTATATTTTTGTTTAGGTTTAAAGAGAAAACTTGTTGCCTTGAGCAAGGATAAGGAATGTGAAGCTCTTGTTCTATGAATACGCTCAATAACCACCCATATGTATATGTGACACTGACTCGGATAACACAGAAAAGATCAGGGGAAAGTGGACATCACTGTACATCCATGTACAGAATGTTCATACAGGACATGGAGTAGAATTTACTTCAGGTGGTCATGGTGAAATTTTAGTGCCTGGGAGGACAAAGAAATGGCTCGTAGAGCCTCGTATCAGGTAACCTTATCCTTAATATCAAAGAAGTGCTGTCCTTTGGCATCTAATATCAACTTATCACATTCTAGAAATCTGGACAAAAAAGCCGTGATTTTTTTTATAAAAATCAATGTAGGCAGTAAAAGGGTGGGGACTGCACAAGAATTAACACCTTCCTTCCTTCTTAAAATCTGAAAATTTATGCATAATTCTTGCACCAACATAAACTTGTAAGAGTTCAAGTAAGAAAACAAAAAAAAAAAAAAGAACAAACAAACAAACAAACGAAAAATAACCCCCCCCCCAAAAAAAACCCCCAAAAAACAAAAAAAAAAAAACCCCAAAAACAAAAAAACAACACCCCCCCCCGCCCAAAGTGCAAAGCAAGAGAAAGCAGCACAACATATAAACACAGCTGCATAAATATCCATTACATTTATATGTTTTATATCATAAAGGTTTATTGAAATACTTGTTAGGTTCGAAAGTTTGTGGGAAGCTCTCTAAGCTAAAAAATGTTATAGGGATGAAAAAAAGATATCCCTCGCCTCTCATCAGGACATCAGACATTTGCCATTGAAGAGTTTCATTACCTGGTGAACCACTTTGCACCTAAGATGATGGGGTTCTCTTATAAGTCAATGAAGACAAGGTAATAAAAATGTTTAGGTGTAATTATGCAAAAACTACTTGTTTTTAATTTCAGACTTTGTTATGAAATTTAGATAAATAACTACAAAGCTATCCTTGTACTAACATGTACATGTATGGGTTGTCTTTTCGTCTTGATTTCAGACTTAAATTTTACGGCAGATTGTAAAATGGTAACAGAAGTCAGGCAATGACATGTAAAGGTCAACCACAATTTAAGACAGTGTTTTCTAAATACAAGAAGCGTCATACAGTCCGTGATGTTAAAGTCCCTGGCACCTACAGTGAATACATTAATAATAAAAATACATTCTTTTCTTTCCGCATCCCCTCGCCGTGCGACGCCACTAGGACGCCATCATCCATCTAGGCGTCGAGAAGTACCCGAGACAGAATCCTGGCAACATGTTTTGGACCATCAACGGAACCATCGTAGCCATGTGTAACAAGAGTGGGGTTATACGTTCAACTTTTTAAAAGTATATAGAGTATCTACATTAGATATTTTTGTTTTGTTTTTGTTTTCTAAAATCCGTATCACTCATTCATTTTCATTTTAAAATTAGTCAAATGTACTTTTAAAAATCGAAGTTTTTCGAGCAACACATTCATTCATTTATTCATCTGTGATAGTCTGAGACATTTGACGACAACTATCTCTTAACTATTGTAAAAGAAAGATTAATTGATATCCATAAACAATCACTTATGTCAGAAATTAATGCATCTTCAAAATGTTTTTGTGGAAGCACCTAATAGATAAAATCAGCCTACAGTCATATTTAGCAAAACCTATATATGATGAATATAAGAAACTTATCAGTAAGATACGTCTCTCTTCACATTGTTTAGATGTCGAGACCGGTAGATTTAGAAACATTCCTTTACAAAGACGTAATTTTCCATCATGCAGCACTGATATAGAAGATGAATTTCAGTTTATACTGAAATATCCTTTATAGAATAACTTGAGAGTGAAATATTTGAAACCTTAATTTTATAGAAGATCCTCTGTCTTTAAATTTATCTTGCTATTGTGTTCAGAAAACACTAAAGATCTTTGTAACCTGGGGTAATTTCTTAAAAAATTATTGTTTGTACCAATATCTACGTAATCGTTTGGTTTATTACAACATTATTTTTCTTGCCATCTTTGTTGTAATTGATATTTCCATCATTAATATGTTATACTCATGTGATATGACCTTTCGTAATTCTTCAAGTTTTTTCCTTTCAAAAACTGTTTCACCTGTAATAAGAAAGAAAATAAAGAGAAATTAATTTCATATCTTCTTCAGGTACGTAAATCAATATGTCAAATGTTTTATTGATACTCCGTTCATACAATCAAAGAACTTGGAGTTATCACTCTTTACGTATTGGACGCACCAGAGGAAATTCTAGCCATCGGGTTTCTCTATTACAAGGTAATATTTGCATGAAAAGTCATCTATTACATGATACTATCACCCTTTTATCCATATCAATAAGAACGAAAAGCGGATAATTTCGGTAACTTATTGAGTCATTTTGGTAAATAATCAGTCATTTCGGTAATTCCGGGTATTTTCGGTAAGTAGTAGAACCGCATTCTTAAGCATACCCCTTTAAAACTGATACAGTGATAAGATACTCAAAATACTGCAATAGGGGCTCCTCATTCTATTTTATAGAAAGAAGAAGAAAACACTATTAGCTTTTCTTCTCTGTGCATCAAAATTCATATACAAAAGAAAGTTTCATCCAGTGAAGGATCAAGAAGGTCATTCGGGGAGATTTATTTACAGGGTGAAAAGTGTAGTTAAACCTAATCTTTCAGGAAATTGTGCAAATCTTACTGTAATTTGACACCTAAGCGTTTTTTCCAGAAACATAGACTACTTTAAGTCTATGTCTCCCCCTTCCCCTCCCTCACTGTCATATAGAATTTCATAGGAAATAGTTCATACAGCATCACAGTTCATACTTTACAATTCTGTGTTATTTCGCCGACCATCGCGGACAATTGTGTGGGTACCATGATCCTCACCCTCCCATTCAGACGTACTAGGCTCAAACTGATACGGAATAATTTTGTGGGTACCATGATCCTCGCCCTCCCATTCAGACGTACTAGGCTCAAACTGATACGGAACAATTGCACCAGTAAGAAGGGGTGATAAGAAGCTGCTTTAAACTTTAAAGTTTCCTCATCCATTGTGTCCAGAATAATCATCACATTGATAAATTTTCTTTATTTTCAACTGAAAAAATTAGATATTAGGCCATTTATAGAAATTATAGATGAGCAACTAACAGACATGATATGTTGCAGCCTAAAATGTACAATTACTTGTATTCCCATGGTAAATCCATTCAGAGTGTCAAATAATAGAGAGGTCAATCAGTTTAGAACCATCATTGCACAAATTTGAAGCCGTTGACAGCATCGTTGCATAAAGGGGAAATATGATACAAGACCTTTTTGCTAGTCAGGACGTGCATGTTAACACCCGTACCATATTGAAACAAAAATCACTATTGGATGCCCATGAAATTGTATACAAGAATTGACTGAAGAGGTGCCTCTAAGAGGGTACATATTGAGAAGGTCATTGGGCATAGTAAGAGTTTTCCAAGAACATAGTTCATGTACATGTCTAAAATCACACAGGAGTTTATTGCGTGTTTGACAACTTGTATTGTAACAGCTAGTACCAGTACTTTCTCAAAGCATGGCGTCATAAATGTTACATACTATGCAAGAAACCTGACACAGTTTTAATACTTGCATTAATTTGGTTATTTGTTATTTGCATCGTGCAAAGTCAATTTCACATACAAAATTATGTAACTCTATATATATATATATATATATATATATATATAATATATATATATATATATATATATATATATATATATATATATATATATATATATATATATATATATATATATATATATATATATATATATATATATATATATACAGTTGGGTGCAGTCCTAACCTTACATTCAAGTGCACTTGACAAGTGCACTTCAAGTTTAGTTTTTCGTCCTGAAAACCAGTCATAAAGTTTAGTCAAGTGCACTTGATATCAAGTTTACTTTAAAGTAATTCCGTCTTCAAGTTTACTATCACGTGACACCAAGTTTACTTTTCACGTTTGTTTATTACAATCATCCAGTTTTGTATAATACAATAGAAATAATTGTCTTATTATGTACAATTGCATATTTTATATTAAAAAATTATTTTAATAGAAAAATATAGTAAATGTACATGTATATAGAAAGTAAACTAAACTTGAAGTGCACTTGGAGTAAACTTAGAATCAAGTTTAGTTCTAAACTTGGAACCAAAATAGTAATTCTACTTCGTATTTAGATATTATGTTGTCTTTCGACATTAATGGTCAATTGAACACCTCACTCTATGACAAACGTGACGATTTCAATTTCGCTATCACAAACTTTCCTTTCATAAGTAGCAACATTCCATCATCGCCCGCATACGGCGTATTCATATCTCAGTTAATACGTTATTCCAGAGCATGTTCAAATTACAATGACTTTGTTCTGAGGGCTAGCCGACTTTCAGTTAAGCTGCTCAACCAGGGTTATATATGTGCTAGACTAGCATCGTCACTGAGGAAGTTCTACGGTCGTTACGAGACTCTTATTACTCCATATGATATCTCGTTATCCAGACTTTTAAATGATATTCTGGACTAAGACCGATTCCGATCACTTTACACAGATTTGACACCTTCTATACTAGAAGGTTACCTACTTCGACTTCTCCATATATAGATACATATGGAATTCACACGATTTGACTCTTTCTACGGGGTATATGTGACGGGTGTTGCTAGCAAGCAGGAGATGCTCACTCTCCCCGGGCACCTGATCTCACTCCATCACAGGGGTTCACATATGCTCTTCAAGTAGACATATTTTGTTATTTTCCATTTGTTTTTCATTTTCACTGATTTTGTATGTCCTATGGTTTCATGATTTTTGGATTTGTGGTTTGGATTTATCCATCATCTTTACATTACTACTAAACTTGATTCCAAGTTTACTCTGTTGTCGCCAAGTAAAATTGAAAAGCAGTCATAATGTTAACTTGAAGTGCACTTTATATAAGGTTAGGACTGCACCTAACTGTATATATACCCAAAACAGAAATGAATACATCCTATGTGCGACCTCAGTTTATTTTGTATATATATATACCCGAAACAGAAATGAATACATCCTATGTGCGACCTCAGTTTATTTTATCATTTGGAAGGTAAGATAAAGATTCAGTGGCAATTACCACTGTTGGGTCATTTGACATTGTATTTGCTTTTGCCAGATTTCATTACCTGCTATTATATGCATTGCCGTGGGCATATTTGATATTATTTAACTTAGATGCAACAAAATATGTGTGTTCGGGGAAGGGGGGGGGGCAAGTATTGGAATTTCTTTCCATAAGACAGTTTCAGATGCTGTTGTTAAATAGGCATGCATCTCTGTAACAATACATTGTACCTATGAATTACATATATCTAATAAAGGTAATAAAATTTTCAGTACTAATCAAATTGTTACCGAAACAAAATTTTAAATTATTTTCTACATGAACCGAAATATTGATATTTCAATACCATCTTGGGGAATCTATGTATAATTGGTAGAGCTCAGGTAATTTCTCTCTCGCAGGCATTTTTTCAAATACATTAATGTAGATAAAAACATTACCTGATTAATCATAATTACCGTATTTCTAAATGACCTTTGACGTAATAGAATATGTAAATATAAAGTAAAGTACATGTAGTAACTACTTATCAGTCTTTTCATCGCTAATCAGTAATCACCAATGCCACCCAGGTTCGATTCCCGGTGTGGTACATGGGATGATGAGGCCCTCTCCAACCTGGTTCTGTGGTTTTCTCTGGGTACTACGGTTTCTTTCCATACAAAAAAAAAATCTTACTTCAAGATCCGTGCCAACGAGCAAGATTTATATAAGTTGTTAGCTTGTTTCTTAATCGTTGTAAAATAAAGTTTGAATTTAAATCAGTGATTCTGTATAAACTTCTGAATTAATTTCTATGATTTAGTTTACACACATATTCACAATATTTTCTTGTTCGAGTGAAGTAATAAGATAAATTTGTACATAGAGTCTTCAAGAAGTTCGGTAAAGGGACAAAGATAAATCGCTCTTGAATTACGGGATACTGGGCATGGATTAACAAATGCATTGTGTAAGGTATTACTTCCGATGTCGAACTATGTGGCACTGAGCTGAAATTGTGGAAATTCTCAATTTCAATGGCCGAAACGAGTGTCGGCATCGGTGGTTATTTTTGCTTCCAAAATCGTTGTATATCTTTTTTTTTTCTTTGGTGTTTACCTCAATAGGGGCAAAATAGATGTTTGTTGTGGACTTAAAGAGCTTCAAATACCTGTGAGCAGAATAATCAAAAGAAAGACATTTAAAAATATAAATATTTCTCCATATAGAGTTCAAAGGTCAACAAGTGTCTCAAGTTGAGAGGTACCGTATGGTAATGCAGAAAACATCATGGTATCAAAAATATATAGAGCGACATAAAAATGAGAGCGCATTGCCGGTCTTGAATCGAGCTCAGACCCTTGATCTGTAGGAGTCCCGACTAACAGAGGGGAACCATGTCTGTTCTAATGAGGTTTCACCAAAGCACGTAATTTAGTCCCCACAGCCTTGTTATCCAGCGTGCAATGTTCAAGTGAAAATCTAAAAGTCTGCAGAGGCGCCCAATACGAGACATGTTGTCTATGACGAAGGCGTTTCATCCTTTTGCAAGCCAGAACAGAACATTTAACCCTCCTTAGTTTGTATACAAGATCACGGTAGAAATTGGGATGGGAAATCCATTGGATACATATTGTTGAAAAGTGCTTTTTCCAAGTAAAATACGAAGAAGTACTGAAGGGTAACCCTTATCTCACAGTTCATGGAATAAAAGTAAAATATTGTTTATAGTGTCATATTGAGATAAATGCGAACCCCAATGAAATCGAGGTGAGATCAGCTGTCTAGGAGGAGTAAGCGTCCTTTGATTGCATGAAACACCCGTCGCAAAAGTCCTGCAATAACTATTCAAGTCATTCAATACATAAATATAGACTCATGAACATATGAAGGTGACAAGAACACGAAACCAAATTATCCTATTCATGGTAAGAAATGTTGTTTAACTGAAATTCCGGCGTCGGAAATGCATTTGAACAAATGTCTGTATAAATACATATTATGTTAAATAAAATATAGTCAAAAACTTAAAATGTTTAGTTTGTATGGTCAGGTTTTATGGGTTAACATTCTTAAATGAGGGATCTGAAATTGCAGCAGATCCCTATATCGACCATAGAAATTCCTCAATGGCAATTTCTAACGTTCTTCAATATATTACTTTCAGAATAGTTTCGTGGCAAAAAGCCTCGCTCTCAGGACGAAATTTTCGTACTTAGAGCATGCCTTAGCATAGCGTATTTGTTGTGAAATGAAGATGCCATATGCAGGTATTAAGATAAACGTTCTGAATACGAGCTAAAGAATCAGCCAAATGTTTTCATATGTTTGTAATATCTATAACATCGAGTTAAAAGTAATTTGTAAATTTCTAGTATAAGAAAAAATCCAAAACATCAGTACAGGCAAGTTGAATTGAAACGAATATTTTCATAAATTCTTATCTTATTTTTATACCAATTATGAAAAATGCATCGAATTCTACACCAATATCCCTGCTCTTATGAATATGTCATTCACATGATTGCGCAACTCATGCAATGCGTGCGCAGTAAGAGAAATAATTACTTGTTTTGCATACGCAATCTGAATGAATGTTAACCACATTTTGCTCCCAAAACTGATACTATTTTCTCCTCGTCGTTACTTTTTCTCGTGATACCAGCTCTTTCTCCAATTTTTCCACCGTCAAATTGAAATATGCCGCCATTATCATTATTTATGATTTCTCGTGTACCATCTAGTGGTAAGTAAGCTGATTACTTCCTATGGTTTGTGACAAGTAATCATTGAAAACCTCAGTATAGAAACGTATGTACGTAGTTTCAGAAAATACGACCATGTTTCTTATGTAAAGTAAGAAATATCATGTAAACACAAAATTAAACCAAAATACATTTACATTATACGCATGATGGTAGGATGGTATTGAAAAGAAGGGAAGCTCTTTGACTGTTTCAAATCTTCGATGAAGTTTTATTCTGCTGTTTTTGTTTTGTTTTCTTTCAGTTTTATTATGTTATTTACTTATTTTTGTTATCGGTAAATGTTCCAATCGATTAAATCTTGAATTATTGTCAAAATCTATTCAAAAAGTTTGATAAAAGCACTCTATAGGATGTAGTGGTCTAGCAAGTGTCCTCATATAAATCATTAAAAATATATATTGGTCTTTGTAAAACTTTTTTTATATGCGCATCGCCCTTCAGGCGTCAAGTTCAGGGGTACGTATCAAGGAACACATCGCGGATATTAAACACAAGAGAGACAAAGCAGTCGCAGTCCATTTTAATTTTGAAAACGGTTCTATCCAAGGTTTAAAGATAATAATTTTAGAAAGATGCAGAATATGTTCCAAATTCTTCAGAAAAACGCGAGAAGATTTTTGGATTAAACAATTAAATACAATAACACCGTATGGCGCAAATATACAAAGCGTATGTATCCTTTGGCCGGATAATGTAGAACGCAACGTCATGCAAGACGTCAGCGCCACAACGTCAACAGCGTACAGCAGCAGTATAGAGGAACGGCAGGCTACGCGACCTTTGGAAGTCACGTTGTTGGCAGCTTAACGTCATAACAGCACGCATAAACGCACCCACAACAACATAGAGATAAGCTTGATAATTCTCTTTAGAATTTACCTAGAATTAAGATGTTAAGGTTCATGTTCTCTTGGAAAAGGCTATTGACCGAAACGTTGAAACAAAGCAACAAGAACTAGTTCGTTTTCAGGTAGTTTAATCTGTAGTCGCATTAGATATACATATAGCTGACGTCGCAAATCAGTAGAAAGTCAGAATTAGTATAAATGGTGTATTAACATACCGACATACTACTAAATATCTAGCAAGAACCTGCTAAGGAAGGATTAAATAAGCAAGATGATATGACAAACAATAAGTTTTCATATGTGCAGCGTTCGTATACGTAAGTATAGTGGAATCTTCATTTGAGAGATATTTTTATATCTGCGATATTAACCTTTTTAAAGGTAAGTGCACTATTACCCAGCGGTATTAAAATACGATTATCCAAAAGCAAAATAAAATGGAAAATATGGTAACCATGGAGGTTTGAGAACAAAAGATGACATCAGGTGTCAATGAAATGTATCTTGCTTGACCTAACTGGGTTTTATAATATCAACAAAATTTGAAATTAGACCAGTTGTAAAATTATTCCATGCAGTAAAGTCATCCAAGTATATATAAAAACCCTTGCCATATGTTAATCAAGGCTATAAATGTTATTGATATGCTTTTATTTATTGTTTACAACAAACTTTGATAATCAAATTGGGCACACTGGGTTTTGAAATATCGACAGATTTTTAATCTAATTAGACCAGTTGTTGTACAATTACCCCATTCAGCAAATTCAGCCAAGCATTTATCCAAATTACCCTTGTCATAAGTTGATCATTGCTATAGATATTGTTGATTAGTTTCTGTTTATTGTTAACAAAAAGATTTGATTATTACATTTGGCAACGTAACCTTGAAGCATTTTGACGTTTGTTGTTTATACTACATATGCTATATACGTAAGTGAAAACTGCCAATGCTAAAGTTCAATTGTGCAAATAAAGAATTTTAGACTTGTTAAATTATTAACTTTTTACCCTTTTTGCATAAATAGTCTTCACTCATTTAGTTGGTCAGTTTTCAGTAGACTATAATGCCGATCACGCCATGGAGTCCTTTAACGTTACAGCAACCGTAAAAGTTTTGTTTACATTACAGTTTTGTATACATTTGATATTGACTTTTCACCTGATAACTTGTCCCCGCCAAATGAAAAAAAAAAAAAAAAATAACAATAAAAGCGAGCGCAAAAGACACCTTAGTATATCGGATTAGTTGAGACACATAAACACCATATTCCTGTTATAAACGGTTACTATTAAAACAAAGTTACTGACCATAAATTCCAAAGAGTACCACTGAACGCCCAGTTAAAACATTGCAAATTTGTTGGCGCTTGTCTCAGCACGAACAATTGCGAATCCCCAATGAAACGATACAAGGGGTACAAAACGAGACAGTTTCCTGCTATCATACTACTTTAGTTTTCGAAATGTGCATATGGTGCACCAAATTATTATATGTCCACATCTATTTAAATTTATTTTAATCGTTCGAAAAAGAAAATTGTCAGTTACTACGAACTATAATGAAAACCTGTTAATGAATTTTATCTGTTAATGATTTATTAATGATAATAATCTCGAGTGTAAACTATTTCTGTAGATCATAATATGCTTTATGTTTTCCATGAATTGCCCAGACTTATCAAATTAATACAATGACACATATAGACGAATATTATCATTTATTAAATGATGAAAACTAATTCTAAATATCAACAAGATATTGGGGATCACAAACCAAGTATAAAGTTCAACTGTTCATGACAAAAATTGTGATCCTCTATGACTAGACAATACATTAATAAAATCCATGACTAGGATATCCATGGGTGGTGTACATAAAAATGATGCATACCTAGAAAAGATACAAAACATGGACAATACAAATTTGTTATGTAAGCAGAGTAGCAATAATAAACATAAGTATAAACATTAACCAATATAAGCAATATTATATACTGGACCAAATCAAATAGGTGAAAAGGGCGGGAGGAGGGTATTTACAACAATTTTCTCAGTATAAAAAACGCATCTTGGTACAAAGGCATATAAACAAAGAGTGATCTATTTCTGTAACCTAGATTCTGATTGGCTGATAAGTTCTATGCAGCCGTGTTTCATTGGATGACGGTTCAACTAATTATTGTGCAAGTAAGCGTTATAACAACTTATTTGATTGGTTCGCTAAAGAAAAGAGGCGCTTAATTTGAATTACGATATAAATGTCCTAACGTACAAGATTGAAATAGATACATTCATTAAAACATAAATGGTATTATCTGCAATAATTCTATTTTATGTTTTCCATGAATTGCCCAGACTTGTCAAATTAATACAATGACACATATAGACGAATATTATCATTTATTAAATGATGAAAACTAATTCTAAATATCAACAAGATATTGGGGATCACAAACCAAGTATAAAGTTCAACTGTTCATGACAAAAATTGTGATCCCCTATGACTAGACAATACATTAATAAAATCCATGACTAGGATATCCATGGGTGGTGTACATAAAAATGATGCCAAAAATCCTTCAGAATGAAGGATTTACATGTATGTACATTTCTGTAGATCGTAGAGCTGTGAAATTGATTACTTTATCTGCGTTATTTAGTCTAATTCATTAATTCAATCCATGCACGGAATTAAATTTTTCAATAACAGTGATTCATAAAATGTATTTTTTTTACATTAGCAACATAATATGCTTTATATAATTTATGTACATGTGTCAATCTATCACTGATGTTGAATAGTCCTTCTGTAACTTTTGAAATCGAATTCCTTTCAACGTTTATTGTTATGAGGGTCATATATTTTTTTGTTTGTTTATATTAATGAATGTTCTGTTAAAAACTAGAAATTTCTGTAATGGTATGTTATGTAACTTGTATACTTCCATAATGATTTTAGAAAGTTCTTAATAATCTAGATGTTTCTATTTCGGAAAGTACTTGAATGTAGAAACTAGAAATATCTAGAAACTATAAAATGTATATAAGGCATGAGCTCTGGCATTTCGGTAGCACTCAATTACATTACTTTTCTACGTGTATACTGGGGATTTATCGTGTTACCGACTGCTTCAATCGGATTTACTGAACTATGAAATTATACACTGGACACTTCATTCATGTTATAAACAGTGGATGTAATACGGAATTCAGCGTTCCGGAATTGCTACCTACATACATCTTCATCGGACTTTGTAGTTGTAAGCTTTATCTTTATTTTTTGTTGTTGTGATTTTTGTTGGCTTAACCAAAGGGTTATTTCTGACCGTAACATTACTACTATATTTATTGAGTATATTGCTTTTCAGTCAGAGTATGGCATTGAATGATCTTATAACAGCAAACCACACACACTGTAGTAATCACCTAGAGCTACAAACATCAATCAAGATATGCTGTATAAATAGTTTTGCTATTCCATACAATCTATCATTACTACAACAGTTAACCCATTAGAACGACTACGACATATGTGATGTATTTCATTATATTATGTGTGGTAATTCTGTGTGAAGGTAAATATAAGAATTACGTTACATAATTTGTTTTCATATGCAATATATGTTTTCGAAATGCTACATTTTTTTTATAAATATGAAAATTAATCTTTTCTTGTATTAAAACGAATTATAGTTTTATCGTCATACAGCTTAGTTAGATGTCTTCTGTCTTCTCTCTTATTAAATTGAGATGTACCAAGAATTCAACAATAGATCTACAAGTACAAACTTTACCAAAAATAAAAAAAACCAAAACAAAACAAAACAAAAACAAAAAAAAAAAAAAAGACCAAAAAAAAACAAAAAACAAAAAACCAAACAAACGAACAAACAAAAACCCAAACAAACAAACAAACAAAAAAATATGTGGACCAGAATAGATTAGGTAATTTTATCGTTTACTTCATTAATAATTAATGTTTGTACCAACTGTTATACTGATAAAATATGAAGTACATGTTGCGGACATGATTATAACCTGTTTTTGCTTAATAACTGATTTGTCATTCTAAAATTAAAACATTCTTTATTTGGACATAAGCTTACATTTTATAAATGTGAATTGAATTAAAGAACAGAAAGATGCTTTCTTCACTCTTGAATTTTAGCTGTTGCCGAGTGCCCACTTGACAAATATCAATGTAACGATGGCACATGTATCGACATGCACTTTTTCTGCGACTCCTACCCTGATTGCAAGGACATGTCTGATGAAAATAACTGTGGTATGTATTTTATTTTATTTATTTTCAAATTTAGTGCAGATACAGGTATATGTAAGTAAATATTGACACTTGTTTGCAGTATTGATGAAATTTATCATACCAGTAACCGTATGAAATACTTAAGAAGGTGTTTCATATTAAAGGTGCATAGCCTCTAAATTTGAAATAATCTTTTATAATGTTTTGAAGTCAGGTTGTGTTAAGGAATATTTCGAGAACTTGGTAAACTTTGTGTTAAAGCGATAGGAAATCGCTATTCGACAGACACTGAAATTCACGTTCTGCATTTTTCAACGCTTTTGTCCCTATATTAATGATTATAAGCTTTATTTTTGTCTAGAGTTTTCAATTAAAGTCATTATAACTAAGATACACCACATTTTCTAAGAAATGGTTTCGTTAAGAATGCTGTTTTACATGATACATTTTGTAAATTATGTTAAACAAAGAAGGATGTCACTTACGTATATATCTGTAGCTTAAATAGCATATATTCGAAACAATATCAAAATTCAGATGGGTTACCAATTTTTATCAGGCTACTAATACCGACAACACACTGGAAAGTGCATATCAATCAGTGGCCTAAACATAATGTTTTATGATCAGACCATCGATTAGTCACGTATGTATAGAAGAGAAAGCAGAAGACATCTGACAAAGCTGTATGACACAAATCACCAAGGACATGCACACAAAACATGATAATAGAAGAATATACACGGAACGACATTACAAAAAAATTCGATTGTGCTGCGGTTACTATACCGATTAGAACTATCAATTGAAGTGAGAAACGTCACTCAATTGGTGTGGTTAACCCGTTTACGCGTGCCCACCTTCCCCCTAAAACGCAGGATATAACTCTCTGTTCTGGGGACAGGGGAGATAACTAAGTTTGTAGCTGAGCATAAATACCAAGTGCTTTCCTTTTTACTCTTTAAACATTACGCATTTGAATGTGATATATATCGTTCTCAACTTACACAATTACTTATCATCAGATTAAACTGTCTAGAAGCGTTCGATCCGACTACATGTAGCACTTAGACGTGCAGCAGATCGTGAAAAAGACATGAATAGGCTGTGTCTAAAGCAGCTATTTTTCCCTCGCAAATGTCAAAACTGAAAAAGAAAAAGGCACGTAATCTCGCTGTGAATAATCATAAAAAATCAAATTATGTTCTTTTGCCTGCAGAATAATGAATATAAGAACCAAGCCCATCAAAATGTTCTGAGATTCTTGATAAAAATCACATAAATTAAGAATTAAGACATCTTAGTCAGTTTTGGGAAAAATGGCCACGGACATGCAGCAAAGTTAAGAGTATGCATACAAAGCGACATGAAAATATTGGACTAAGGTGACCTGTAAAAATTTGAACTGATGAATGATATACAAAACTTGATTTATCACATGATTAGGAAGATGGAAAAGAGTCTAGGATATTAGAATCAGATGTGATTGTATTTTATATTGTAATTCTAATTCACTTGTTTTACTTTGACAATTCTGATTGGTCCACACGTTAGCGTTCAGTCATATATAACCACGATATACCGCCCTTAAATGTAACACTACATTGTAGGTATTCTTTGTTTACATTGCCTCTGATTCCATCTATCAAAAATACTGTATAAAACAACATCGTCCAGTGCTATTAGCCGCACTTAAATTGCGTATGAAAGACGATTTGTAGTTTCTAATTCCACTCAGGTTTTGCATGTTATCCACATCCCTCCTGGTGCAAATCAAATTTTGTGAATCTATTACAATTTCAAGATAATTTTAAAGAGAATATAACTTGTTTAGATATATGGGAAGCTAGAGATCAGGACTGTTGGACGGAAATATTTTAAAGAATGGCAAATATAAGAATGTTCTTTATAAATATATTTTTCTTCAATTTCGAAATTTAAAGGATTTAGATGATGATACATATACATTAAGAAACCTTAAAGGTAGTGACATTTTATTTTTCTTTTATGCTTTCGTTAATATGGGAGCCGTCAATGACAGATACATCTTGTGGTTACTCTCCTCAGTTCTGTAGGAACATAATAATGTCTAGCATAACCGAGATACCATTACCATATCATAACAGGCCATGATGCTAACTTCAGTGAATTGGATCCACAACATATATTCGGGAAGGACTATGGCTTGATTGAATTTTACTCGAAAAGTCCTAAATTCCTTGTGGACCAGTATCTCTGTTTCATTGTTAATGTGCTCCTACACATAACCTGGACTGAATTTCAAGTATGAAGTGCAATATTTTTTTACTTTTGCGCCCATGGATCGTCATCTCTTCTTGATGAGGACAAAGGAGTTGAAAATCCATTTGACAGTGCGCAAATTACGCGAATATAGTAAATAGTTCGTGCTCGTAGATTGTTATGTGGCACTTTTTAAAGATACTTCTATTTCTTGAAGCAAAATAAATCTCATTCATCTAACCAGCAATGAAACATGCATTGATGATACAAATTATTATTATTGTTAATGATAATAATAATAATAATAATAATAATAATAATAATGAAAATAATAATAATAATAACTATTATTATTATTATTTTGGGACAGTCTTGTTATAGTTGTTAAGCGCTTGGCTCGTAGATATCTTAGTCGATAGCGAGTTGACTTTATTATAGTAAGATAGTGAGTTGGATATAGCTTGAGGCTTAGGTGCCCGGCAAAGGTCAAACATCTAGTGAGATATAATGAAGCATTTATTTAAATATACTTCGTTGATGTTTATTTTAGTGACAAGTCGTTATGAATTTGCAGCGACTGTCGATATCCGTTTTCTCCTCTTTTTTAAAATAAGGTTGCTGATCTTTCATGCCAACATCTTCAGAAAGTCCTAGGGAATATGTAACGCCGCGGTCCAACATAAAAACATAAACACGTTGGGTTCTGGAACCCAGGTTCAAATGCACTAATGCGATATGAGTTGGGATCGCTTCATGTATAATTGGGGTTTTCTTGCATCCGAAAGATATGGGCTGAGCAGGGATATGAAATAGCCGGTAGTTGTGCTTGTACCCATTGGATTAACCACCCTATGGGTCGAACATTTGCCTGTGGTCGACACTAAGGGTTGTAGCTTCAGCTGTGATCGAGCCTGTGTGTTGTACCTATACCTGTAGTCGACCTTATGAAGGCTGAAATGTCGCTTTTTTGATATGCCATCTAATACCAATATAGCAGGTCGCTCAGTACAGTCATGACAATAATTATCCTGCGAGCGATCTTAAATGTTACTTTATAACATTTCCTTTGAACCATGATGCAAACCAAAAATAGGTACAAAAACTTTTACTAATGCGGTTTCAACAGAAGATGTAACTCGTCGTAGGTTTGATTCTGAGATGCCGAACATGGTTGCCAATAATGTGTTTGCATTACCTGATACTGCATTTAACCGATGTATCAATTCTTCTAGCAGATATATTCTTCATATCTGAATATTTCACTGAAATTTGACTTGCAGTGAGCAATAAGGTTAAAATAATCATCATCTAACATATCACTTTCATTTATAAAATGGAATTCCGTGGAAGTTCATCGTGTAATGCATTATGTAAAAGCTTTTCAGTCAAATCCAGTAAAGTTGCAAGATAAAGGAATTCGTACCCAGTTGTGTGTAGGGGGTCAAATACGTCTTTGGTGATCACTGACATGGACAGGAAAGCACCCCGCAAGTAACAATATATTGGTGTGTAGCAACACGTGGAACCTCATACCTGCTGTTACTTTACATAGTCTGATCTCTGTCATAAAATAACATGCATGTGCCCTGACAGTACTTACAATCGGGGGAATACATAGGAAAATTTCTGCACTCAAGTCATTGTCATTTAAAAGTAAAAAACGAAGAAGTACCGAAGCGTAAACCATATCTCATAGTCCATGGAACAAAAGGATAATATTGTCAATAGTGCCACATTCAGACAAATGGTACCCCAATAACATCGAGCCGAGACCAGGTGCCTGGTAGGAGTAAGCGTCCCCTGATTGCATGCAACACCCGTCGCAAAAGTCCTGCAACGACCTTTCAAATCGAGGAGTTAAATACATAAATATACACGCATGAACACACGAAGGAGACAAGAAATCGAAGTCAAATTATCCCATTCAAGGTAAGAAATGCTGCCTAACTGAAATTCCGGTGCCCGAAACGCACGTGCACAAGTGTCTGTATATCTGTACATATTATTTCAAATCAAGTATAGTCAAAAAGTTAAGATAGCTATTTTGTATGGTCAGGTCCCTAAATATCGGTTAACCTTCGTGAAAGAGGAATCTGAAATTGCACAAGATCCCTTTATCGACCATAGAACTTCCTCAGTGACAATTTCAAACGTTCCTCAATATATCCTTCTGGGAGTAGTTTCGTGGCAAGAAGCCTCGCTCTTAGGACGAAATTGTTGTATTTAGAACATGCCCTGGCATAGCGTTTAAGTTGTGAAATGAAAATGCCATATGCGGGACAGGAAGGTATGTTGCTACTCAGAAGTTGGTATTAATGAAATTGAAATTGTCACGTTTGTCATA
Organism: Pteria penguin; assembly: GCA_035048485.1. NCBI lineage: Eukaryota > Metazoa > Mollusca > Bivalvia > Pterioida > Pteriidae > Pteria > Pteria penguin. The sequence continues at coordinate 12,828,468 of CM068591.1, read as the reverse complement.
GAGAGAGGTTACTAATGAACTATCGTCACTTATTGATAGGAGTATATCGAGGTATGAAGCAGAAGATGCGCTCTCTGTTGTATCTTTTATCTCAAGCTCGTTTGGATATATGATGTTGAGATGATCCTTAAATACAGGGTTGTTAATCGACAAAACGTCATCTATGTATCTGTATGTAAAGTTGAACCGAGATGCTAATTGTTCATTGCCTTTAGAGAGCAGAGACTGTATGAATTCTGCTTAGTAAGAGTACAAAAATATGTCAGCCAGAGGAGGCGCGCAATTAGTACCCATAGGAATGTCAATAATCTGTTGGAACATTTTCCAACCAAATATCACAATAATATTATCTATAAAAATTATAACATTTGGATGATCTCTTTTTCTGTATACTTGCTACAGGAATCAGAGTGTTCCTTTACATGTGTCGTTGTGGATTAAAACGAGATACTTATACCTGCGAATTCCTTTTTTGTTAAAGGAGGCGTTTTGAATAATTGATGTTATTCTGTTCTTCAGTTTTTGATGGGGAATGGTTGTATAAAGAGTCGAAAAGTCAAAAGACTTTTTACTAGTGACATTATTGAAATAGGAGATTTTAAGTGTTCTAGAAGTTCTTTGAAATTCTTTAGGATCCACATCTGATTAATTCCACTTCTCGAATAAGCAGTAGAGCAGTATGTCTGAAGACTGTGTTTGATTTCTGTTCGAATTTTGGTGAGTAACATGGAAAGAGGCTTGGTGGAACACTTGGAAGATCCAGCTATGAAAAGATGCTTATATGGAGTTTTATGCATCTTTGGAATCAAAAAAAAAAAGGTATGGTAGCTCGAGATTAGATTCATTTGTAGTAATACCGAAGGAAATGAGAACTGATGTGATTATCCAATACCTCTGAAGGAGACACATTTGTAAACGTGTAAGTTGGATTACCAGGCGTTGAATAAAGAAGACCAAACTCTTCTATAAGACATTTAATATAATATACCTTACATACGAATGCGTAATTGTTAGCTGCCTTGTCAGCAGGAACAATAATGAAATTTTCATGAAGTCGAGAAAGTTTTCTAACGACACTGGAGTCACGAAATATAGAATCGTATTTGTTGTTGAAAAAATGAGAAAGTCTTCGAACTCTTTTCTTTAGCAGACTTCTGATCGACTTCAAACTATTGTGCATGTACTCATTTTGCATATATCAAGGGGTGTGTCTGATGTTCCTTTCCTTTACTACTTGAGTACAAACTTATCATACATAACATCTCCTACAATGGACTCAACCATAAATTGCTTCTTCAGATAATTTCTCTATTTAGAAATATACTTGCAGTTTTGGGGTTAGTCACTGAGCTGAAAGAAAAGCTGTTTTGAGATTGTGAAAAAGCTGAGATATGGATACAAACAAACATATACAATTAAATAATACAATTGGCAGATGCCGCTGCGAGTACTGGGTCATGGGTTCTCTAACATGCCACTACTCTACTAATCGTTTATACGAAACAGGAATTAGTATGGTTATTTCGGTTGTTTTATCAGTTGCGGCCACATTCATATTTGAGGTAGAATGTACCAATGATATTGTAATAATTTCCTAATTACAAGGTCTGGAACATGTTTAAACGCTATATGATCGAATTGTTTCTAAAATCATTTATCTTGAGTACGATTTTGATATAGTTTAGAAATCATCATACTGAATTTGAATTTTTCTTGAATTGGTTAACCACTCCAATCGATTGATTATTGTCATATTAAATGACCGTCCTAAGTGGGTATCGTAACGGCGCTATAATCGAATATTTTTGCGATATCCTAAGCATTTTGGTTTCATATCATTACATTAAATACCGTATATTTTTGAGGTGACAGCTATGTCAGTAACTTTTTTTCTTCTTTGTTATGAAAGACCTCATTACCCAAATCAGCGGCCCTCTCCCTTTATAAACACAAGCAGCCCTGCATTGCGGTAGTAATGCTATAAACTTTTTTTTACATCCCTGCATTAAATTTCAGTACATCCTCATGGAATTGAATATATGTTGCAATTTCACTGCATTGGTATATCATTCGATTGAAAAATGGAGTAAATAAAATAGTAGTAAGAATTAATACAACTTTGCACTCGAGACATGTTTGGGGTCACACAGAGGAGAATATTGTAAGTATATATGAAAATTTTAATTATACCCACGTCATGCGGGTATGCTGGTATCAACATTGTCCATCGATTAACGTCTTTATGCACAGGATATTTCTTATCAAGAAACCTGAATACAGTTTCTTGAAGTGCAACGGACTTGCTTGTTAAAAAATTTATGTGCAAATTTTGACAATTTATGCATTTATAACACTACGTTTCCGAACTATATCAAAGACTGCATTTGTTTGAAGTTTTGATGTCAATTCATTTGTATGATTAACTTATCAGTTCATCAATTAAATTACGAATTAATTAAGCTTTCATGAGCAATACTTGAATGAATCATAAATCAAACAGTATGCATAATGAGTATATGATATAGAAAATCCAACTAATTAGATTATGTTCAATTAACTGTGAATGATCAACTATTTTTAGAAATAGTTTTGATGAAAATTAGAGGAAAAACAATTTTGTATAAAAAATTAAAAGAGAATCGACGGGATCAAAAGAAAAAGAGACTGACATGGGACATAACAAACACTGGAAAGAATTCTAATTTAGGAAAAATTAGATGATCAAGAATAAAATAAAAAAAAGTGGATGAATTCAGAAATAGAAAATGAAAACTTTAGTAAGATATAATTAGATCCCTTGTCACCTGGCTTTCTGAATAAGGAGGTAAAAAGACATTTGAAGAGGTTGTATCACACAGATCACTAAGTACATGCACATGATAACAGTCAAACAGAAATTGACATTACAAAAATATTCGATTTTATTTTGGTTACGACACCGAGTTAAGACGGTCAATCAAAGTAAAAAACGTCACTCAAATGGTGTGGTTATTCGGTTTACGGGCGCCCACCTTCCCACTCACGGCAAAAATAGCACAATCAAAGAACACACTTTTAAAAGTCTGTAAATAATTGTCCATCTAGAAAGCAAGGATCAACGGGTTTCTTAAAACAAACAGGTAATAAATTTTATCAAGTTTACATTACACATTGATCTTCATTAGAATATAAGTTTTTCTGAATAATCTATTCCATCACAAAAGATAAGACACATTTTGAACAATGTATATAGTAGTCTGGTTTTTTGTGAATAATGCTTCTGACATTTGAAAACGAAATGAATCAACCTATACACTCTTTACTTAACCTCTCAGCCTCGGGTGTATCCTTGTATCTCCCTGCTTCCATTAAAATATATGATCAGATAAACTTGATTTGGTAATTCTCCTTTGCTCATGTTTTGGTTTTAAGCAATATTAGAACATATATATTTAAGATAATTTTCGCAACCAGACTTTGTTTTGAGTGTATCTAAGTATGGAGGTTGTCACACATCTGTGGTAATTTCTCTTTTTCCATTATATTAAGATAATATTCACGAAAATATTCGTAATCATTCATACGAAATCAGACATAATGCTAAACGTAAATACAAGAACTTTCTTTACAAGAACTTCATCAAATATAATCACAATATTGATAACATTATTTATACTCTATTGAAAGTATGACAGCTCTTCGTACCTGCTGACGAAGCATCTAACAATATTATGTTGAAAAATATACTATAATACAGTTCTTAAAACTGAATTGAACTCTACTTCTACGTATGTTGAAACCCCATTGTTGTGTAATGTCATAATATTTTTGATGGATAATATTTATGTACAATTTAATGGCAAGACTTATTAACAGATTATTAGGCTTCCTATGGGCACTAACTGCGCTCCCCTTATAGCAGATTTATTTCTTTACTGTTATGAGAGAGACTTAATGCACTCTGTTCAAACTTCTAAACGTGTCGACCTTATTGATAAGTTAAATGACAACTCTAGATATATTGATGATATTCTAGTTATCGATAACCCTGAGTCTGAAAACTATATTACTGACATTTATCCACCTAAAATTCAATTAAACAAAGCCAATACTTCCGACTTAGAAACACATTTTTGGACTTAAATATTAGAATTATCAACAACAATATTCATACAAACATATATGATAAACGTGATGATAAAATTTCCCTTATCTAGATGGTGATGTCCCCAGACTCACATCATATGGTATTTATATTAGTCAATTGGTTCGGTTTGCTAGGGTCTGCACTAACGTTTTGGATTTTCACGATAAAAATTCTCAGATTACTTTTAAACTTCTTAGTCAGTGTTATAGATATCATAAACTTCAAAAACGTTTGGTAAATTTTATAGATCTTTTTCAAACATTTAATCTAAATTCGGAAATGTTACTGTTCAACAATATGTATCCAGCAGAATTTCCCATCCCAATTTCTACGGTGATCTAGTGTGCAATTTAAGGAGGGTCAAAGGTTCAAATTATTTCATATCGGCTGTTTGAAAAATTAGTAAACACCTTCGACATCGACAGTATGACCCCGAGATCATCGCTAAGACCATAGGTCTCGTATTGGGTCCCTCTACAACCCAATGCAGACTTTTACTTGAGTATTGTATGCTGACTAACGGGTTGGTGGGGACTCTATGACGGGCCTTGTCCAAACCTTTTCAGAGGAGACAAGGTCTTGATCCTCGTCCTCTCGGACTGTTAGTCAGACTCCTACTGATCAAGGATCTGAGCTCGCCTACAGACGGGCAGAGCACGGTTTACTTCTGTTGATGTCTTCTTACATATTATTGATAGCAACATATTATTCTACATTTTGCTTTTGCGGTAAGTGGGAAGGTGGGCTCCCGTAAACCGGTTAACCACACCAATTGAGTGACGTTTGTTACTTCAATTGACCGTCCTAAGTCGGTATGGTAACCGCAGCACAATGGAATATTTTTGTATCGTCGTTCCGTGTATATTCTACAATTATCTTTTTTGTGTGCAGGTCCTTGGTGACTTGCGCCATACTGCTATGTTAGATGTCTTCTGTTTTCTCTTTTGTATGCTTGTGACTATAAAGTATGAGAGATTGATTTAAAATTGTCAAGTGTGTTTTTCAGAAAAATTACTGAACCATACCAGGAAGGTTTATAAGCTTAATGATTAGCATATGAAGACAATGAAGAATAAATGCTGCTGTAAGCAAAGGAAAAAATATATTTGGAATTATGTCTTTTGAAACATATAAAGCACTCCTTAAGAATATCATAATGTATAGACTATCTACCAAGTTTAAACAAAGGAACAGCCTTTGATGTTTTAAGATGAACAGTCAAAATTGTAAATGGAAATACTTGTGTTGAGATTGAATATATCTATCGAATACAGAAATACATTCTTTTTATATATCGAATACAGATAAGCATAATTGGTCCATAAATCTTGGCACAATATGCTAATATAGACCTTATCATAGTTAATTGGGGTTTTTATTAGCAAGATCACAATGATACCCTTTTTCAGCTGTTTAGATTGTGATGTCTTCCATTTTCGGTATTGTGATGTCTAAGTATTAGATATTTCTCTCTGTGCATATTCAATCTGTTCAATGTTTCTTCATTCCTAATAACATCAAATCTGTTAAGAATTTCAGGCAATTATAATTTTTTTTTTACATTCCGATATGATTGGACCAAACGTAGATACATGAAAATACAATACTTTATCAAGAAACAGTCTGATACTTATACATTGTCAATAGTACTAGCACCATGTGGTGTAAAACATCTGTATGCTCTATAGCAACCACCAAACGTACTCCCATTAATATTCTAACTTGATTACCGATACAAAAATCAATGAATTTTTTACCCCTAGTACCATCTTTGTATCATGGCTAAAGCGAGGTAAAAGGTTTGTCATGTTCATAATCATCACACATGGGCATGTACTTATGAATATCATTTGCAATGAAACGCATGTGAAATGCAATGAAATACTTGTGGTTCATATTTTATGATTCCAACATACTAATATATCATCCAAAATCATGCATAATGCATTTTGTCCCTCAACACAAGCACGGATGCCATAACCAGGCCCTTTACAATGTGGAAATGAAGGTTGTTGGTCACAAAGGAATAAGTGATTGTTGAAGCCCTTAATATTCTTTTTCAATTTTAATCCATTGAAAATCTTCGCTACTCATCTCTGAATTTCAGGGGTCAGTGAATGTTCACTGTGGTACAATGTTGATAGTGCCATAGTCATGTGACACCAGTTACTTTCGTACTTTAAATTAATGTCACACTTATTCCCTTTGCATCGTGGAACTCGTAAAAAGTTCCTCACGAAGGGTTTGACTTAATTGTCATTATTCCCTTTTTACTGATGCTTTCTACACAGTGTTTGTTCACATTCACGGTGGGTGTGGCTAGCCAAACAGGAGACGCTCACTCCTTTCCGGCACCTGGTCTCACTTCTAAATTTCAGGGATCCGTGACTGCCCACTGGTGTACATTGTAGTTAGTGCCATAATCACGTGTTACCTTCGTATTTTACTTTAATACGGGGCTTAGAAAAGCTTTTGATGACCCTTTTTTCTTGAAGGAGGTATACATAGATATGGGTGTGAGAGCAAAAAAAAAAAAAGATTGTAGTCTCAAATCATAAACAACGTGTGTCCGCTCAAATAACAATATAATATTTATCGATTGTATCAATTAAAATGTATCCTCGAGCTTGTTTGAGCTCTTAATAAATGGATGTTTTAAAAAAAAAGTAACTATGATGAATTATAATCTTTACACGCATTATGCAGAGCGAGTAATAAAAAACTGTGAAAAAAGACCAAAAGCAACAGATTCTTTGTGACTAGATTTCCGATTCGTATCTATTACAATTTCAATTCCATCTACTGAATCATTCATGTAGGTTAATTGTTGTCAGTACATCAAAGTTAAAAAATCAAATAAATAGGTACACAATATAGACCAAGATTTCTAAGATAACTGGAAAAATATGTTGATGTTTACATCAAAGAGAAATAATTACACAAGGTTAGACAACCATAGCTTTGGTGTTGGAAACATTAAAAAAAAGCATAATAGAAATTTATGTGATGATTCCATTTACCTGAGATATACAATGTATGAATAATGAACAAAGCTAGAATTTTAAATTTTGTGTTTTCATTCACTTGAAGTATGCAATGTGAGAATGAAAAAAACGAGAATTATTGTTATCCCATGTGATAATGAATGAGATGAGGAGTCGGATATGATGAAAGATGATGACTTTGGAGATAAAATGGCAAAATTGTCAAGCCACAGTATTTGGATGATACAAAGACAAACAGAAGAATGAGTTTTTTCTTTGACACCTGTGCTCTCTCTAAATGCATTTTAACGGGATATGAGAGCCTTTTGTTGTAAACAAGCCCCTGCCTCGGAATCTTTTCCTGTAATGGAATGTTCTGGGCAGTATGAATAGCTACGTAAAAGTAGAAGCCAGCAAAGATATGCCCTTCTCACTTAGGTGACTTTTGTCCGAAATTAAGAGTAATTCGGGATCTAGTGCGTATGTACAAAGTAGGGTGTTCAATTAATCTCGCATACGGGATTTCATGGATCTTTTGTGCTAGAATAGCAATGCTGATTTTACCGTTTGTAGTGACGATATCAGCACAATGGTACTCGCAAATTTGAATACAACTCACCCACAATATGAAACATGTCGTTGACATATGCATTTGGAGATCACTAGGAAGTTCATGAAGAATGATGAGATGAGGTGTATTTGAAACAACTTAATAGAGTCCATAGTCTCAGTCACAGGCGTTTCTCTAAACTTACAGCTTGTGTAAGCTTATCGTCTTTGATACCTTTATTTTTTTATGTTCCTAATAGATTATTAACAAGTTACTATTGAATTCAGGTGGGTATCTTTACTGCTCAAGACAAGAGATTTTATACTCGGTGGATTAAGAAATATTTTCTATGTTTTCTTTTAAAGATGAGGTTTCAACAGCAGAGTATTGTGTATCAAACCAATGCCATTCAATTTCTCTAGGTTGTCATACTAAATTATACAGAAATTTTTCCATCAAAATATTCTAGATGCGGACGTATGAAACGCAAACATTTTTGCATTTTTCCATAAAAAAATTGGCCCATCTCTTCAAATATACACTTCTGGATTTTCCCATCCTCGATTTGAATTTCATTGGGAAAAACGACTAAGATAACTTTGTGTGATTTTGTCGATGTCCAAATTCTACAAAACGAAAGATAGAACTAGTTGTTGATGTCATGATGGCAGGAGAATCGCTGACTTACCATGCCTTAGCAGTGGACACGCTGCAATTAATTCAAATCCACCTTCAAAATATGGTTAAAAACTTCTGGACAGCCCATGGCTTTGTGAGTTTATATTATATTTAATTGCTGCCATGTATGCACATATAGTTTTTTATGTTTAATGGATAAACTCATTTCTAAAATGTCTACTGATAATGTTTTGTTATTTTCGTACCATCTACGAAATGATAGGACTGTACTGACTGATGTGCAAGACTATATCTGCCTTAGCCATTCATAGCAAAAAGTAAAATATTAACAAAACATATTGTAAAAATGTTTCATTACAATTAGTTGCAGTAATTACCGAAGATTCATTCAACAAAATACTTGGTTCTGGTCTATTTAGGACCCTCATTATTGCTACCATAATTAATATCATTGCCGTTAATTCTCTTCCTGACCTTCATCAAGATTTAATGTTTGAAGTATCGGTGTCAATGAAAGTATAAGCTCCTTATCATTGCAAAGTTTATTAAGTGAAAAGCCGCGCACTAATTGCATGATCAATACATTTATGTATTAATGAAATATTCCTGAGCAATCATCTGTACTAATCCAAATATATTTCGTCTTCCTTTTTTTCATTACATAGGATATTTTATGCGAGAAACTGAAAGTAGTAAGTAAATTAAAATGGCATATAATATAGTATGATCTGATTTTTAAGATTGCTAATATTCTATCTCTTAAATTGATAGCAAGACTAAGGATAACTAAAGAAAATATACCTTGAAATGTCGATGCATAGAACATCTATGGTAACCACACGAATGAGTTACTTTTGTAAAAGTAAAATATTGAAAAACCTTTCATGGATATTTGAATTTTAACCAAAACCATCAATATACCATAACACAAGTGCATACTGTGGCAAAAGAGCATACCTTTATTACATTGATTTTATAATGAATACATTTTATGAAAGTATGTTTGGCAAGTATTGCATTTTCTTCCACATTTGCAATATGTAAAGAAAACGTGTAACATGATTGAAAACACTGGAAATTGCTCTATTTGAGACAGAACATATATTTCCCAAATTCTGAAAAAGACTATTTTTTAATTTCAGGATTCCCTGAATGCAATTTTGTCATTTTGGCGATTAATTCCTATGCTCAGTCCTAAGTACTCGGCCATTTCCCTAAATTAGAGACCACATCACCCATTGGCATTCCTAATCTCGAATGTTTCGATACTTGTCTTTCCCTTTGATCATCTATAATGCAACAGACCATCAAACAAAATGCTAGACATATTAGTACACAATTTATCTGGTGTCGTAAACCAGAGTGATTACATGTCAGTAGCAATCATAAACACAGACATGTATGACTTTGAATAAGTATTTAAGTCAGTATGTTATAATACTATTACTAGAATAAAACTAGTTCATCGACTTAAAACCAAAAAGATAGACAGTTCACTAAACACAATGAATTCAAACACATAAAATTTAAAACACAGTACAGATATTTATGTTCTACATTCTCCAGCGAGACGTCAGTCTTGTCCCCGGTATAATATCCCATATTACTCCATTGTCGGATGACCCAATTCAAATCCCATTTATGAAATTGAGACTTACTCATTAATGAGAGTATTTCCAAGGGCTAAGGTCTCTTCGTACAACAGACTTGTATATATAATGACAAGGACTGATTAAGAAAGAGGGTATCTCACCGATCCAACATAGGGCACAAAATTTTATATACACCTCTTTACTTTGAATCCTAATTGACAAGTTTGTCTCACGATATGTAACATTCCAGATCTTAAAAGAATTCACTTCGCAAAAAGCGATTGGCAAATTAATTGCGGTGATGAGTACTACCGACTTACCGATAATAAGAAGAAGGGTCAATTGTCTTTTGTCGTCTAGTCTGCAAATGATAACTTTCGATCCGCAAAAAAAAAATAGTTTTAATGAAATTTTCAACTAGATTGGGCAGCCCAGGAACAGATGGAGGACGCAACTGAATTTTTTGTGTGTACATGTATAATTTTCAATCATTTAAAATTTTAATTTGATGTCTTTCACTCTGTTTTAATCATGAATTACAACGAGTTTTACAGTAAGTTTTCAGGGTGTTTCTCTCATCTTTGCAGTCATTGACACAAAATTCGTTGTAAGGTGATAACGATCAAGTTGAAATTTGGTACCGGTTGATTTATTTTTACCAGAGTTATTCCCTTTTCAGAATTTCAGTTTTCAAGACTTTCCTGTCTTATTTACTTACTGACAAGAAACTTGCCGTGGAGCTTTAATATGAGCAGATACTGATTAACTTGAACTTGAGTCACGGTTGCAGTGCATTTGTTAGTCATAAATTCCAGCCATTTGTGTTTCGTTGACGAACCAAATTAGGACTTTAAAGCGCCATTCAGTTTGTGTTTAACCGGTTAACAGCGGTCACCGTCCAACTTCTCCCTCACCACAATTTTCAAAGCATACATTTATGAATAATATCCTCCTTGTATATGATACGGATCAAAAGGTTACTTAAACTGAGAGGTCATAAAAGAATGGAGGAAAGTATCTGACTCAGTTATTCTCAGAGAACATACAAGAATAAGTACAAAACATGTAGAAATATTTGATGCAAGTGTAGTACCGACTTATGATGTATTGAAACTACAATCGCCCCTCAATAGACCATATTCCGATTTCGATAATTGCTGTCTTTTTGTCCGAGCTAATACCTTTTGGCGTTGTTTTTCATAGTGACGTTATAATGAATCTATGTCATGCGTTATGACGTCACTATGAAAAACAACGCCAAAATGTATCAGCTCGGACAAAAAGACAGCAATTATCAAAATCGGAATATGGTCTATTTGATTACATAACCGATTTACGGGCAAACATTCTTACTCACAATAAAAGCAGGACAATGATTAATAAGCATAAAAACTGTATAAATATTAATAGAGATGTAGATGCGAATAAAATTATACATGAGCTAACCGAGCTCTGTCCGCCTGTAAAACAGTTAAGCTACATTATTTCCCTTATATTCAGATTGATATTCCCTAATATAAGTCCGTATAAGACTGAAGAGAGGACAGAACTGAAAGGGACCAATATAAGACGTGTAGTCCGTGCAATAATCTCAGGGTCATAATTTCGATGTGGATGGTATTTATTTATTTTCAAAAGATGAAATTATCGGAATCTTTGACGTTCCTTAATTTGTATATTAACTCACCATAGAAATTAGAAGAAAACATTTCGATGGAGACATATTGTTGAATAGTAAGTAGTATAATTTAGATAGAAGATCTTGATAAGATCAGTAAATTTTCCGAAAGGAGAGGAAATTTCGCGCCTGTTCTAATCCCAATAATTTTTTATATATCTTGCTGTTACACTGCACATAAATATTGTTCACCAGAAAGATGGGACATTACATAACTCGCTGCAAGTCCAGTATTTGTAGGAATCATACAGTGTGATGGAGTAAAATCCACAGTTATTGGCAGTACAGACATGTGTATTTGACGCTCTGATGAAACACACGCGTATGAGAGACAGGAATTAAGTTCTGAATAAATCATGTACTAGATAGGTATACAAGGTAGTAAAATTATAATAATGGATGAATATTTGGTATTCTAATAATAATAAATTTTATTTCCGTACATCGATAACTTATAGGTATACTTTGTTTATACATTTTGTATTTTACTACTTAGTAGCACTTATACCCTTTCTCCATGAAATGAATAAGAGGTTTGATTGATTAATGTTTTACATCACTCCTAGACAGTATGGTGTATTGCATAGAAATTAACACCATTTCAACTGACCTTCCCGAAGCTGTGAGGGATCTTTTACGTGCCACGGGCCCTCGGTTTTCATTTTCATCCTAAAGACGGAACACTGGTTTACCCATTTTGGGAGTCGAACAGGTACCTTTCGGTTTGGAGCCGAGCACCTCACTCACGAAACCCCATCCACATTACTGAATATAAAGATGTATATGCTTAATTAAAATATCTGATAGAGATTGTCTTTGTAAATTCTGTACACAGATTATGATTTTAAGGTACGACTGGGATGTTACTCCTGTCGGGCTTGATCGATCGGGAGATAAAGTTTACTTTCAATTCTACCCTATCCCACCACTATTCCTCGAATGTCCATGTTTGTCTTTTTTCTGTTTTGTAACTTTCACTTGAATGTTGATTTAGGTACTGTTTACATTTCATCTTAAAACTGTACTATGCTTGTAGAATTAATATACAATGTTAAACTCATAATAAACTGTAATTAATAATAATGTTCTTTTCATGTACAGTCATAGAATGTCTCCCTGTCGATGACCCCCACGGACTCAAGTACAATGGTGATCGTGATGTTACAATTACTGGAGAATTCTGCATCGAATGGCCAGATAATTATAATCTAAATGAAAGCAAATGCAGAAACCCAGATCTTACACCAGAAGGACCATGGTGTTTTATTGGAAACAACACAAAAAGATCTTGTGGATTACCAAAGTGTGGTAATATACTACTGTTCTTTTAAATGTATATTGCAGAGATTTCTTTTTCATGTACTGATATTGTCTTTTCGGTGTGTTCAGCACTGCATGATATTTTATCATGTGTAGTCTTTCACTGTTTCAGTCGATTAGGATTGTTGCATAATATCCTAGAAAACGATAGAAGAATATTTTGGAACTCTAGTAAGCACTCTTTTCCAGAGTGTTATATTATGTAATATGATTCTGGAACACGATCGTGGACAGTTGCACTCTTTTACCGATCTGACAAGTTAACTATATCACGTTGCCACCTAACACGAAACGTTATTAAAGAACAAATAAAACGGTCGTATCATGGAAAGAGGATTATCTAAATTTCCACGATTTCTACCCTCGTCCCAACTGGGATTCGCAATTATTCTTTCTGAAATCGATTCCACCGCGTTTTTAGCGTTTTATCTTGCATATTTAGTGGTATTCATCGTATTTATTCCTTTTGGTGTCTTTATTAAAAATAAATTATTTATTTCAATCTTAGGTTCACAACTGATTACTTATCTATTGGAGGCAACGTAGAATTGCATAGTAGTTGTCAGTAATGTTTTATCTGGACCTTAGTTTGAAATATTACTTCTTAAGGTTTTCCCTTCGTCTTCGCTTAATTCACTAATTATTCTATCACATAGGTTACGAATGTTTGCCTATGCAAGATAAGCGTGGAATAATGTACAACGGAACTACGAATGTGACCATTCGTGGAGTTCCCTGCATGCAGTGGTCATCGCAGTACCCACATCCACATGGATATTACAAGGACTACCCCGAAAATTACTGCCATAACTATGATAATGATGAGCCTAGGCCATGGTGTTACACAGTCGATAAGAATAAACGCTGGGACTTTTGCCGTATCCAACCATGTGGTAAGATACTCAATAAGAAATAACTATAGTAAAATGAAAGATGCCTTTTAAAGTTATAAAAGATGAAAAAGTTATCATTTTAATAAAGTTAATACCCCCCCCCCCAAAATATCCCAAAAGGAAAGCTATCATTGGTATAAAAATCAATTTTTATCGACACACTCTATCATGGTTGCATATTAAAAGAAAAGAAAGAAAGCATTTGTCCCACCCGAACAGAAACAAAATATTTGATTCTAATGCAAGTGCGGTACCGACTTAGGAATTAGATGATATCTGTCACTCCACTGCTGGGATTAATGCACAGAAATTATGCAATAACTTCACAAAACAGTGGTAGATCTTCTATGTCTCAATGTCTACCGTGACCAGGGACTTCAGGTTTCATTGTCACAATGAGGAAGTACGGCACGAAATTTCTTCGTCGGGATTCGAAGCCGGGATAATTCAGCCACAGGCCAGGCATGATATGTTCTATATTCATTATAATCACTAGGCCGGTGTCACTGCTGGTGGACTGATAGTCCCCGAGGGCATCATAAGTCTAGTTTTCAGTGCTTTTGTACTGAATGTCTACTTGTCAGTGTTTTTGTACTGACTTGAAATATATACTTTAAATCTTCAGCCATGAAATTATGCAAATCACTCTAAAACTAAGGAATATCTCTTTCATGTATAGCTCTGTCCTTAGAAGGATTCTTTGGTTCACTTTTCGGTCATTTTGGTTTCAACATTGCTCTTCTAATATTTATATCTTGTGTGAATTCCAATCATTCGGCCACGAGCATCACTGAAGAAACATATGTTGTCAAAATGCGCATCTGATGCACAAAATTGAAAAGTATATATGTTCTACATTTATGATACCGACTCAGCTGCACCGGCTCCGTCAGATCATTACAGACACACTGCATAAATTTCAAATCAAACATTATGCGACAATTTAATCGTTACACATTAAAATATTACTATATAGGCTACCATGACACGCGAACAGTACATAGAAAGTATTCCCTTGGACGGAAAGGGGATCCCACTGTTGTGTCATGCGGTAATATTAAATTGATTACAATTTCCATCAAAATAACTCGACGGGTGTGACCTGTCGGCAGGGGATGCTTACTCCTCCATGGCACCTGATCCCACCTCTGTTTTGACAGAGGTTCGTGATTACTAATATTTTATTTACATATGCATTGTCGTGTTTCTTCGACTTTGAGTTGTGAATATCGGATCAATATCTTTGTTCTGTACTTAGTAAATGTTTTAGATAATATTTTTATTTTCATTGATTGTTCTTCTTTTGAGTTATGTGGAAACATTGGCCCTGAAACCAAAAACACCAATTCAATGATTATTGTCATTTCAATTCAACGTCCTTAGTTGGTACCCAAAACTGCATCGTAATTGTACATTTTCGTTTTTGTGACCATATTCTTGTTATATGTCATTTTTCAGATACTACTTATTCAATTGTATTCTTTCCTTTCCTTTATTACATTTTTAAAGATAACGAAGTTATTCATTCAAATGTACAACATTGTTAAAATGATAATCTGACAGTATTTTGTGTCTTCTCTCCAGCAACATGAAACTACAAAAAGTACAAAACAAAACCCCTTTTTTAATAAAAATTTAATTTATTTCAGTGCCAACAATATGTGACCCTGGAGATGCGTTATGTCAAAATGGCCAATGTATATCAGGTACCAGTTGGTACAACAAACGCAAGGATTGCCTTGACTGGTCGGATGAACCTGAAATATGTTCAAATTTTGTTCAATACACACAGCCAGTGTGTGGATTAACAACGATATACAAAAATGATACCGCGTGCGAATTCAAATGTCGTGGCGATGTTGAAAAATGCATTAAATTTCGCGAAATTTGCAATGGAGTAATCGATTGTGAATATAAAGATGACGAAACACGTTGTTTGGTGTGTCCGAGTGGTTGTATCTGCGACGGTCTCCTATTAAAGTGTTCATCTAAAACTCTAGCTACAATTGACAAAAATGTAAGATCGTTGGACCTTAGTGAAATATCATTGGAATGGGGAAATCTCTATGACTTTCAATTTCCTTTTCTTGTAAAGTTGATTCTGTCAAAATGTTCTCTGAATGACATTCCGCAGAACGGAACAATTTTGTCTCATGTGGTAGGAACTACTAGCATTCAAATCTTGGACATAACAAATAATTTGATCAAAACTGTAAGGCAAAATATGTTCAAATATTTCAAAAATTTAAGGCAATTGGAATTAACTCCCAATTCAAACATTAAAATATTGGAACCATATGCTTTCAATGGACTGATCTCTCTAAAACACTTAAAAATGTCTGGTACTAAAGTGCAAAAATTGCCAGCAAAAGCTTTCTTCAATATGAACAGTTTGGAAACGTTAGATATATCTGTGAACAAAATATCTGTAATCGCAAATGATTCTTTTGAGGGATTATTACGCTTGAAGACACTTAATGTAAGTCATAACAGCTTAGGGAAATTGGATGACATCATTTTTCAGCTGAGCAGTATTCAAACAATTGACGGAAGTTTCAATAACATCAAGCATATCATTCCTGGAAATAGAAATCCAAGGGATAGTAAAATCGTTAATCTTGTACTGAATGACAATAAAATACAGAACATTGATCAAACTATGTTTCTGACATTGTCCAATTTGAAGATTCTGTCCATGAAAAACAATGGGATTTCTAGTGTAAATCGAAACTCATTTGTGTTTCTTGAACAATTAATGAAATTGGATTTATCTGGAAACAACATCTTGGTATATGATGGATTATTCTATGGCCTTGGATTCTTGAAATATCTCTATGTTGATTCCTATAATCTATGCTGTGCGAAACCAATATCGGTTTCCACGGAAAATTGCTACGCACCTGTTGATTCGATAGCTTCGTGTAAAAATATGATTGCGGAACCTTTTCTTGGTTCCTGTTTATGGTTATTAGCTATATGTGCTCTGATAGGTAATTTATTTGTTATATGTTATCGTATTGTTCAAGAAAGAAAGACAAAACTGACATCGTATGGTTTACTTGTCCTTCATCTAAGTTTTTCTGACATGCTTATGGGAATATTTTTAGTTATAATAGCGGCCTATAATACACATTCTAGTGGTAAATATGGTTTTATAGATCATCAATGGCGCTTCAGTACACTTTGTACATTTTCTGGAGTAATCGCAACAATATCCAGCGAGGCCTCTGCTATGCTTATTCTTTTTATAACAATTGATCGGGCATTTGCTATAAGAAGTCCCTTTTCTCGTTTCTCAAAATCTATGTTTTCAAGAAATGCAATCAGTTGTCTAATATGGGTAGTTTCCTTCATAATAGCAATCGTACCCGTCATCGATAAGGTCAATTTTGAGGACAAATTTTACGCAGAGACAAGCGTTTGCATTTCTTTGCCTCTGACTCAGACCCGAGGACTAGGATGGCTCTATTCCTTTTCTGTGTTTATCGTTTTCAATTTCCTACTCTTTGTTGGAGTTGTGGTTGGTCAAGCTTATATTTATTACCTCATTCGATACAGTCCCGTCATATCTGGAGTCATGGAACAGAAACGACAAGCTGCCATTGCCAGGTCTCTGTTTACAGTCGTCATGACAGATGTCTTATGCTGGGTACCTATTGCTGCTCTCGGTTAGTCACAAACATGTCTGTCCATAATATTTCATTAAATTTTATTCGTAACTCAAGCATTGTTTGATAATGAATAGTATTAAAATCAAATTTGAAAAGGTAGTGGTGGTTTTTCAATGTTCCCCCTATCTCTTACATAATCTAAATGCTCTTTCAATATAAACCTGTTCTACTTACATTGCATGTAAACAGGAGACGCTTATTCTCCCCGGTCACCTGGTCTCACCCCAGAATATTGTTTATATATGGGGGTTCTCAACGGTTTGTATGGGACAATTTCATAATTAAGCCTTCCCTTTTAGACTTCGACACTGGGTAACTGACGGTACCACTTCGTTGTTTATTTATTGAAAGGGTGTTAATTGATTTCTGCTCCTTCCATTCCATAATTTAACAAGCAAATTCAGAGAATTGATAGAACCCGGTTTCGGGTTCTATCAGTAATGGTGCAGTGATATGTGACATTTTGTCATGGTTGTACATGTCTACATGTGTCTGCAGCGCCATTAGGGACACACAAGCTAATTATGAAGGTCCCATGTCTAACGCTTAAAAAGTTACATTGAAGTAGGTCAAAGGTCACATGATAAAAATTTTGGTATCAACGGAAAGGTATTGCAATTAGGGACACACATGCCAAATATGAAGGCCCTACGCCTACGCCTTAAAATTATTATATCTTTATTCTTATTTTCTTTCAGGCTTTTTGTCTCTTCAAGGAATCTATACGTCTCTGAATATCTACAGTTTCGTGGTTGTTCTAGTACTACCTATAAACTCGGCGATAAATCCTTTCCTTTATACGTTTTCAGCAATTTGCAAAAAGAAGGTATGTGATATACTTCATTTTGTTTTCATATTCAGAGACTTGCCAGGCTAAATAATCTTATATCGAGATATGGATATATGATAGCTAGTATGGATGACATCTCGGGGTTCTGGCCATCAAAGGCGGACCAAGCAACTTTATATGATCCGGGGACTATGCTTTATTTTTAATTTCGATACACGTAAATGTCAGCATATACGACACGTAATGAATATTGATTGTAAAATCTAAAATGAAATGAAATAGAATATAACTTTTCTTTTGTATTTTTGAAGAAAAAATAATAAAAATCAAACTAAATTCTAATTGTATTCTGTTTATATATTGATAGTGATAGAGCGATAGATCGCTATATATATAATATGTATACTATTTAAAACAGTGAGTAGTAAAAGCTTTATGAATGAATGAATTTTAACATCACTTTCGTTCGGAGTCTCTAGAGGTAAAATCCATTTCTGGCTCATGTAATAATCAAAAGCTATTGTTAAAACCGCACATCGTGATTAATGATAATAATAATATTATCAATATCTTTATATTTAAGCAATATGACACATTGGTGAAAGACTAGTTTACATTGTAATATATATATTTATAAGGGGTTTCTAAAGGTTTTCATTAAGTATATTCACTAAAGGTGTCGCCACTTGTAATTCCTGCTATTTATTTTTATCATACACAAATAGATTTTAACCACTTGTCACCAGTCATTCTCGTTACACGTCTTATGCAGTGAACATCAAAAGTAGTCAAACAGAATGAAGAGATATTTCCGAAATATTGATAACAATTTATCATATAGTAGTGTGATATATCAAATTTGTTTCATTATGACCGCCATATTTAAATGTAAATTGTAACGAGGATTTAATTCATTGAAGGGTAGTTAACTTATTCAAACTTCACACATTGCCATAATCTGTAATTAAGATTCATTGAAACGCCATACGAAAAATGACCTGAATCTTAACTTTACATCAGAAGTAAATTATTTTTGTATATATGCTTCTTTAACAATCTATGAGTTGATTCATGAAGAAGAAATTGAATTTCACCGTCTGAATAAAACAAAAAACCAAACGGGCTTTTAATACCTACCACCCTCTAGTGACTCTTATGGAATATGAGGTATGGTTTACCCTTAGATACTTCTTCGTTTTTTACTTATAAGAAAGTTCATATTAAAGGAAAAAAGTAAACTATATCTTAACACAAAATTCATTTTTAATTCAAAGATATATATATATCATTCATAAAAATAAAATATATATCACAGATGTTAATGATTTGGAAAATATGACTGATAATATATGGACTAGGGGCATGATATGGGATTCAAAATAACACTTGGGGGTATGAAAAAAAAAAAGAAATTTTGTGCATTTTTGAACCATGAAAAATTGATGAATATTATATCCTTTTGTAATACTTATTATTATCTTTATCAGAAATTAAAAAGGGAGAAGTGCACCGCTTGATTACTCAGTTATAACAAAACATCATTGGCTACCCTTAATCTTGCTTTCATAAAATAACCTTGAAAATACAGCAAATTAAGATTTGTAAAACATAGATAATGTAAAGATGCAAAGTATTATAGATTATACTATCTGCTTATTGTTCTAATAAACAATTTCACACAAAATAAAGCAATTCTAACGAGTAATTCCTTATGAAAATAACAATTCAAAGGATTCTGATGTCTCAAGTTTTCATTTAATGCTAACATCAAGATTTACTTGGCTAGTAAAAATAAAAATAAAAAAATATCTGTATGCATGTATCTGGTTCCTATTCTACTAAATACATATCTAGACTAAAAGGTACTTGGTATGTATGACCAAGATGACAACAAAATTTTGATACAACAATCAACACCCCCCCCCCCCAACCACCACCATCACAATACTAAATAAAGTCTGCATTGGGCTAATTTTACCAGCAGATATATATAAAGATTTTACTCAGAGATTTTGTTTACATTCGATAAAGGCCAAGTGACTGAAAATTTCTGGACATTGATTGGTTGAATGTTTCTTGTTACTTGTCTTATTTCATTACAGTGAAGAACATTTACTATGATGAAATTTGAAAGAGAACATTTTGTATGATATGATCCAGCAATAAACAATTAATTCCATCGCGCCGCCAGACTTGTGCTACTTTCTGTTTATTGTAAAATACATTTTCTTTTCATTGTCTTTTCATACGTTAGCAAAATTCGGAAACGGGTCAGAACGGGTCGCAGTTATAGATCTATGTATGATCTACAATTACATCTACATTTTTTATTATTTGTATATAATTATGTCTATTTAACGGATATTTTTTTTTTTTTTTTTTTTTTTGCAAAATTCCCTTTTAATCTGTACATCAGGTAATATATTCTGCTTTTCAATCTAAGTCAATACTACGTTTGAAAATGAAACGTTCTTATGATGTGTAAAGAAAAGACAACTCCATTTGGCTTTAAGAAGAGCTATGTTTTATTGGTGTTTCAATAAACCTTAACAAAAGCAGCATGTTTTCAAAGTACTGCAAAGTTTTTATGTTTAAATTTCTTGCATACATCAAGTGAAATAAACATCATTTCATTTTCTAAAAGATTTCCCTGAGAATTTCAGTACTCAACCTTTCAAAATTTTCTAAAATTAACCTTTTTATCTTTTTCATTGAAGCTAAGCATTATAGCTTTAAACTGCAATTGTTGGTAGTAAATTCAATAAACATACTTGTGTTATTGCATTTGAACTTTTCATAAATCAAAAATATTATATAATCCGTAAAAATAATATTTTTTTTCCGTTTCCATGTAAACAAGATAATAATTTATCAAATATTTCAATCAAAAAACATTTCCTATTTAAATGTATGATTTCAAACATAACTTATGGCTATTTATTTCATTTTAGAGTTTACATGATCAAAATAAAATTGTCAAATACGCATTTTGATATTCTTTATTTCCTGTTCATAAAAGTATTGGTTTGTGTCCCTAACGACGAGCTATACCATTGTAGCACATTTGCATGCCTAAAACGATTGGACTCCTTATTCCTTTCTTATACCATAGATCTTCGGAAATGACAGCCTGTAGTCTTTGGTCCACTTTGGCCTTGCTTTCAGGCGCGTAGCATGGGGCAATGTATACCCAGGGGGTTTAGGGTCGCCTTGAGGCCCCAACAGGTCCAGGGTGAAGCCCTGTGTTTAGGGCATATGTATAAATACAAAGAATGTGCGTCTACGGCAGAAGATGCCGCTCCGGTATTAAAAATGCCCTCTGACAATCCAACAGATGGAGTCGATCAAAATAAACTCTTTAAATGAGGTAATGTGGGTTTTACAGATAGATACAATAGAGTAATATATAGATGGGTTGCATGATGAAATACAGTTCAATTGTTAAAGGTTAAATGAACATTTAATAATCATTTTTAATATCAAAATTTCTTTGTTTACTTAGTTCCGGTGAAAATGAAATTTCTGAATCAGACTTTTAATTGAAGAGTTCTGTTCATGGGGAGTAACTTCCTTTAGCAGTGTACATGTTGCATTATGAATTACAGTGTACCATTATTAATAACTTAACCATTATAGCGAAATATACATGTATTACAACTGGGGTGTAAGAACGAAAAGGAAAAACTGATTTCCATAGAAATCTTTTTCAATACACACACAAAATCAATCTCTATTTTCAAAATGCTCGCCAACAAATGATGTTTCTTTTCTTGTTCAGTATTGCTACCTAAAGCTTTAAATAAATTTTTCATTTCTAAATTTTATTTATGGCATATGAAAACTTGACATACGTTTTTATCTATTCAGTGCTTATGATAACAGTTAGAGTAGAGATGATTTACAAAATTGATATATTTTTAATCTTAATCAAAAGACAATTTATCCTGAAAAAGGAACAATTTTTATGCAGTATATCATGAGAAATATTTAGATTCCCGGCAAACCCCTTTACATGCTCTAAGACCTAACACTCGTCTGCTAATGTATGGAACAAAATATGAAATTTGAAGTGACATTTTGCAAGTTATTAGTATATCACTGAAGCTTGTTTTTGCTTTGTCTGAAAGTGTAGTTTGAGTTATTACTTGGCAGCTAACCAATATTTTAATCTTTCAAGGAACTTGGTTTCCCGTCGGATATCCAGGGTTCTGTACACGCCTACCGTGGTACATTTTCATTGTGACATTGTACACTTCCTTTCATATTTCACTTTCACGCTATGTATTTTCTTTATTAGTATTATTATTTTCATTAATTTTTTTAGGAACAGATATTAAGTGCTTTACAAGTGCTCACTATTAACGAAGTTCCCGAGTTACATGTAACTAAATGCAATGTTTTGTAAATCTTACTTTTCTTATTACAGGGTAGGACAGTAAACACAGAAACGTTTAGTACGACAAGCTTGCACAAATCACTTAGAATGGGTAAATTATTATGTTATTGTATTTAACAAAATGGAAATAATAGATAAATTTTGTTCTAGTATTTACCAAACTGGACATAATAGAAAAAAAAATCTTGGATTAAACAAAAAAAAAACCTGTGTCGACATCGGATGTCCATTTGACATGTCACAGTTTTCTTGTTCACTGAAGTTATGAGCCTCACCTTCCGCTTTAAATGATTGCCACAAAAGATAAGTATAGAAATAGGTGCATATTGAAGAAATAAAAAAGACATTTCAAGAATGTTAACAAAGATTTGGGACCTAACCATACAAACTCACCATCTTAATTTTTTAACTATACTTTATTTGACATGACATGTATATTTACAGACATTTGTTCACGTGCATTTTCCATGAATACCATTTACCATGAATAAGATCATTTGACTGTATTCTTGTCTCATTCGTGTGTTCATATGAGTATAATTATGTATTTACTTCCTCGACTTGAACAGTTATTGCAAGATTTGGCGATGGGTGTTGCATGCAACCAGGGAATGCTTACTTCTCCCGGACACCTGGTTTAACCTCGATTTTATTGGGGTTCACATTTATCTGACTATGAAGCTATACACGATAATGTCCTTTTATTCCATGGACTATGATATATTGTTAACCCTTCGGTACTTCTTCGTTTTTACATACGACTTACATGCATATAAAAGACACTGAAAATATTCCATTATTATGTAGTTTGGATGCCAACTTAGGACGGCTATTTGAAGTGACAATCGTCAATCCATATACCTTTTTATATCAAACTATTTCGCGATATGCTCGACATAGAATGGATTTCTCTCTAAATTTCAAGTCATTGTTCTGTGACATGACAATGCAATTCATTAACGTCATATTGAAAATCCAGTGAAGAACTAGTTTTTGGAGCATTGGGTCACTTTTATCATACCAAAATATAATTTGTCTATGGTTGCGTTTAACCATTTCATAAGCCCACTTTCTCGCTCACCACAAAAGTAGAATGTAAAGGTGATGGATAAATCCAAACCATAAGTCCGAAAATCCTGAAACCAGAGGACATACAAAATCAGTGAAAATGAAAACCAAATAGAAAATGAAAAATGTCTACTTCAAGAGCATATGTGAACCCCCATGTTGGAGTGAGATCAGGTGTTCCGGGAGAATGAGCATCTCCTGCTTGCTAGCAACACTCAAACAAAAAGAAATAAATACAGAATTTCAGTGCAAAACAAAAATGTAAATAGGATATTATGAGATAAAATTCTGTCAAATATATAGTAAGCCAACCGTAAATTCTCCATGCATTCATACAGATCAACAATACTGATGAATCATATTCAAAATAAAGTGCTAGGATACCGAGCGGTAGTTAACAAGGAACATTCATTATACTAGACATAGAAATATACTCATTAGTATGTAGTAAAGTGCTAAAATACCGAGTGGTAATCAATAAGGAACATCCGTTCTAAAAGACAAAATAGAGATGTTGGCTATCACAGCTCCCTGGAAGAAGTAGGGTGTGAGCAGGTGCCCAGGAGGAGTAAGCTCCTGCTGACGGGTCATGACGCCATACTATTAATTGAGCTAGCATAATTCGTAGTCATATGAAGTGGTAACGGTAATACTATAGACACAGTCGAGTAAAAGTGTTTTATATTGTATTAACACAGTGCAAATGGTTTAGCAAGGAAAACAATCAAATTCGTCAGACGTAAGCGTAGAGAAGGTCTTTACTGCGGCCATAAAAGTATGTGGAATGTACGCTTCAAAGTTGGTTTTTGGCATCCTTGTGATGATAACTTTTCGCTCGTAGCTTGATCAGATTGTAAAGAGAAAGAGCCGTAATCTTAAGAAGCTCTAGCACGTACAATCAGTTGAGACATATAGACACCATACGCAGAATGTCACTACACGTATATGGAAAGTAAACAATAGGAAAATGGAAATCGTCATGTGCATAATAACAAAGAAAAAAGAGGAGTTACTGGCTCAGTTACATGGCAGAAGTCACCATGGAGCTGTACAATACATGAATATAAATAATATACTAGAACATATAACACATTACAAAAATATTTGATTGTAGTGCAATTACGATACCGACTTAGGACGGTCATTTAATTTGACAAAAGCCAAACAAATGGTGTGGTTAATCTTAAAATGTTCTGTTTGCTTAATACTATAGAAGATTATTTTGAAACTAAAACACCTTCACTAGATGTCACCTTTAAATATATATTTTTAATATATTGGTTTCATTTTCATCTCGAGTAATTTTCAAACTTAAAGTCAATCATTGGGTTTATCTCCTTTAGTCCTAGAGTATAATAACAACTTGATTAGCAATTTCCATTATACCATTTTCAAGACAATTAGGAATGTAAAGTTGATGGATAAATCCAAACCACAAGTCCGCAAATGATAAAACCAGAGGACATACAGAATCAGTGAAAATCAAAACCAAGTGAAAAATAACAAAATATATCTACTTGAAGAGCAAATGTGAACCCCTATGATGGAGTGAGATCAGGTGCCCGGGGAAACAAATTTATTGAGTGAATATACAATACCATGATTAATGAATTGTAAATTTATGGTCAAAACAATGTTAACGTCGTGTAATAGAACATTTTAGTGACGTTAATATTTTTGTCATGACCTAAAATGGAAAATATAAGAAGTTAAAGTCAACCATAATATCATACGAAGCTGAATTCATTCAGTCTTTGCTTTCGCAAGGAAAAAAAAAACAATTTGCTCCTGGCTTCAATTTTACTTACAGATATATTCGGCATTCCAATGGGCACTAACTGTGGCCCGCTTCTGGCTGACATATTCCTTTACTTATACGAAGCTGAATTCATTCAGTCTTTGCTTTCGCAAGGAAAAAGCTCTTGGCTTCAATTTTACTTTCAGATATATAGATGACTTGCTTTCAATTAATAATCCTTCATTCACGAATTACCTTAGCATCATCTATCCAAGTGAACTTGAGGTCAAAGAAACCACAGAAAGTAGTAATTCTACTTCGTATTTAGATATTGTGTTGTCTTTCGACATTAATGGTCAATTGAACACCTCACTCTATGAGAAACGTGACGATTTCAATTTCGCTATCACAAACTTTCCTTTCATAAGTAGCAACATTCCATCATCGCCCGCATACGGCGTATTCATATATCAGTTAATACGTTATTCCAGAGCATGTTCAAATTACAATGACTTTGTTCTGAGAGCTAGACGACTTTCAGTTAAGCTGCTCAACCAGAGTTATATATGTGCTAGACTAGCAACGTCACTGAGGAAGTTCTACGGTCGTTACGAGACTCTTATTACTCCATATGATATCTCGTTATC
This sequence comes from Pteria penguin, assembly GCA_035048485.1. Lineage (NCBI taxonomy): Eukaryota > Metazoa > Mollusca > Bivalvia > Pterioida > Pteriidae > Pteria > Pteria penguin. Next base: position 12,802,376 of record CM068591.1, on the reverse strand, counting down.
CAGACTTTTAATGATATTCTGGACTGAGACCGATTCCGATCATTTTTAAAAAAAAGATTTGACACCTTCTATACTAGAAAGTTACCTAATTCGACCGACTTCTCCATATATAAATCCATATGGAATTTACACAATTTGACTCTTTCTACTGGGTATATGTGACGGGTGTTGCTAGCAAGCAGGAGATGCTCACTCTCCCCGGGCACCTGATCTCACTCCATCACAGGGGTTCACATATGCTCATCAAGTAGACATATTTTGTTATTTTCCATTTGTTTTTCATTTTCACTGATTTTGTATGTCCTCTGGTTTCATGATTTTTGGACTTGTGCTTTGGATTTATCCATCATCTTTACATCTTCATTCAATAGTTTAAATTATAGCATTATAATTTTAAATGTAAATGATAATAATAAAAAAGAATCAATGTTAAATTAATCTATGTAACAATTTGATTATATAAGAATATAAAAGACACCCACTCTATATTGCTCCATGAGAGTATTAACTACTTTGAATACTGACAAAAGCAATCATAAATCACTCTTTTCTCGTTAGATATAGGACAAAATCAGCCTGCTGTTATTGCAAACGCAATTATAGATCGATGGAAAACACTTTACATTTGTAAAAAACATCCATTAGAAGTTTTTCTCAACACGACTCTTTTGACTGTTCCAATGATATACTGTATGATGAAACAGCTAGCAGAAGACGTTGCTTTTCTCCATAATAAGGGAATGCCCCATGGTGAAATACGCATGGACAATATCTATGTCAGAGAGGAAAATCTAGATCATGCAAATGATAAGGTAAATATATGACAAGTTTCACAGAAATGGTAATCAAAATATATTATGCTATATTATATTTGTGGCTCCAAATAGGAGTTGATAAATTTCCCCCATAGAAGGTACTACCTCTAATTTCAGGGACCCATTAATTTTCATCTTGTTGTGTTGTCGTGAGTACTACACTTGTCACTTCCATATTTGAATTGACAACTTGCATCGAGTTTACTCTAGTATTTCAATGTAAACTACGAAAATATCCACATGGTATTCAACATTGGACGTCAAAAACATAGTCAAAATGATATTCATCACTGGATGTCAAGAATATAGTCCACATGATATTCATTACTGGATGTCAAACTGGCAGTCCACATGATATTCATTTCTGGATGTCAAACAGACAGACCAAATGATATTCATCACTGGATGTCAAGAATATAGTCCACATGGTATTCATCATTGGACGTCAAACACATAGTCAACATGATATTCATCACTGGATGTCAAGAATATGGTCCACATGATATTCATCACTGGATGTCAAATCAATATAAAGGACATAACAAAAAGAACCTTTTAGTAGTAGATTGAAATTTGACCACTTGTTTGCGTAATCAGTGGTGAAAATTTTGAACGGATGGGACGTTCATGGATTTTATTAATCTGATGCCAGACCAGTTTCTCAGAGTGAGTATGCGTCAGCTAGCAAAATCCACTATGAATATCCAAAACGTACTGTATCTTTACAATTGAAATCAAAACGGAAAATAACTCAGTATAGGAAGTGTCACATTCTCACAACAACTTAGCTTGTCAGGATTCCTTACACTGATTGTTCACGAGGTCTGCTTTACAGCTACTAATTGCCCATTTACTCGACTCACAATGGACTTGTGCGAGGTGTAATAAATGCCACATTCGTAAATAAATGGTGAGACCGAAAAAGAAATATTTCAGCTGGTAATGTTTATTGGAAGAAAAAAAATACTGAAACATTGGCATCATTTATTAAAGGGTATTTACTATTTTCACGTAATATTTTCTGCAACACACACCTCTGTGTTGGCCTTTGTTGTAATATTCATGTTCACCTATGTGTTTGTATTGTTTATATATTGTTCTTGTAAAATGTAAAAATTCTGACAAACATTTATAGTGAATAATACAATTTTTGAATAATACAGCAGTGTTCAACATTGAGATAAGTTTTCAATTATAGATCATTTGGATCAGTTTACCTTCAAAGTGCAGAACAAGATGCGTTTCCCTCCAGGACGACATCAAAGACATGGGGAGTATATTTCGAAAGCTCTTATTAATCTGTGAAAATTAATATTAGTACACAGAATTTATATGATCAACAAGAGAACATAATCTGCTTTATAGCGGACGACAGAAATTTTGTTGGCTAATAACAGACCTTACGAAAACTTTAAACCCAATTTTGATACATTTGGGACATATTTTGTATTGTTTTAAGTCTACAGTCTAATATATTTATCAAAATTCACAGAATAACTTTGCAGATTTATTGTTGTATTTTTACTCGGATTTATATTTGCAAACATTGTGCCATAATTGTCAACGAACGAATTCACTGTCACTCTTTCAATTTATACTGGACTTCATCTAAAGCGAGAGGTAACTCCAGAAAATTTACTGGCACGGTTGTAAATGATATTTCTATAACAAAGGATATGAACATTTGGCCCGATATACAACAGCGGAGAAGCCATCTGACCCCATAAGAAATTTTGCTGACCCCTTGTAGTTTCGTTGGGGTCACGACTTGACTCAGTGTTAACGAACCAAATGCGGCAATTCTGTACGAGATGCGATAAAAGCTCAGCACTTACTTTTCATTGTACTTGTACAATAGATGTTCCTAAATTTGTCTCATATTCCCTGTCTCGATAGTTAATCTTGTTGAACCTTTTTGTTATTTAGCATATATGTCTGTGTGGTGTTCGTTGCCCTGTTTCACACCAGTGATTTTTTGTCATTTGACCAACCTCTGTAGTCACCGTGATCACAATTTATCGAATGTTCAATATTTCTGTGACTTGCTACATGTATGTGTAAGTCCTGGAAGAGATTGAGTAAGTATTATCACGTAGATATGTCAGATCATTTAACTAGCTTTTTTGTAAAAGGATAGCGCTGTCAGATTATGTACATTTGTAAATAAATAAAAAAAAATATGAATTAATTGTTTCTCTTTTGCTCTTCAGTCAACATTCTAAGGACCCATCTAGCCGAAACCTGAAGTGTGTCAAAAGTAACTGAAGAGTTTCATAACTTGTTTGAACTTCTCTGGCTTCATCTCGTAGGTTTCGCCCTTCCGTCACAAATTAAAGAAATTGCACAACAGCATCGCTTTTATCTGTGGTATCCTCCACGGGACGTCCAGACCGTTCATCATTTTCAATGCTCTCCCCTCCCCCCTCTTCCAAATTCAGCAGCCCATTTTTAAAACATTATAAGAAAGTGACTCCTTCCGAAGGGTTTCCCTGAAGTCCTCAGAAATTTCATTGAGAGTCATTCCCTTCTTACATAGCTACTTGATCACTGTTTTAACATTAAATTTCTCATTGTTGGCGGTTTGACCATCCTGTAAGAAAAAAGAGGAGTTACTGGCTCAGTTATGTGGCAGAAGTCACCATAGAGCTATACAATACATGAATATAAATAATATACTAGAACATATATCACATTACAAAAATATTTGATTGTAGTGCAATTACGATACCGACTTAGGACGGTCATTTAATTTGACAAAAGCCAAACAAATGGTGTGGTAAACCGGTTTACGGGCCCACCTTCCCACTCACCGTAACAGCAGAACAATCAAAGGACTTACATTTTAAAATTTATAAATAATCCTCCATGTATAGAACAAGGGTCAACAGGTATCGCATATTGAGAGGTCATAAAAATATAAACACGTAAGGTATTGTAAAATACATAATGGTATAAAAATATATGCGACATCAACATGATAAACCGTGCTCTGCCAGTCTGAAAGCGAGCTAAGACCCTAGATCTGTAGGAGTCCCGACTAACAGTCAGAGGGGACGAGGTTCAGGACCATGTCTGCTCTGAAAGAGGTTTGGACAAGGACCGTCATATAGTCCCCACCGCCCTGTTAGTCATCGTGCAACGTTCAAGTAAAAGTCTGCATAAGGCTGTAGAGGGGCCAAATACAAGACCTATAGTCTTTTTGATGATCTCAATACCATATTGTCTATTTATAAGACGTTTGATTATTTTATTACATGATAAAATAACGTTATCGGAGCCTTTTACTTTCCTTAGTTTATATACGAGATCACCGTAAAAATAAGGATGGGAAATTCCATTGGATACATACTGTTGAAAAGAAATATTTCCAAATTTAGATAGAAGTTCTGAATAAGATCTGAAGAATTTGCCGAATGTTTTTCTTAGCTTGTGATATCTGTAACCCTGAGTTAAAAGTTTAGTAGTAATTTGTAAATTTCGTTTATGAAAGTCCAAAACATCGGTGCAGCCTCTGACAAATCGAACTAATTGAGATATATAGATACCATATGATGGGAGTCGAGGGACATGGCCATCCAAGTAAGGGAAATTTACAATAGGAAATCCAAAATCCTCACGTTTATCATAAATATTAGTATATATTAGGTGGTTGATAATTTTGATGTTTAAATCTAAGAAAGGTGTAGATTTATCTCAAGTATTAGCTTTATTCAATGTGAGCTCTGGTGGATAAATTTCTGATATAAATTGTTCGAATTCAGGGTTGTCGATAACCAAAATATCATCCAGATATCTACAAGTATTATTGAATTTGTCAATGAGGTCAAAACGTTTTGATTTTTGAAGAGAAACCATAAAATCCCTCTCATAACAATAAAGAAATAAATCTGCTATCAGAGGCGCGCAGTTAGTACCCATAGGAATCCCAACTATTTGTTGATATATCTTGCCATCAAATTGCACAAAAATATTATTCATGAGAAAATCTAGTGCTTTACATAATTCCTTGCAAGTCCAGTATTTATATGAAGTATATTGTTTGTTGGAAAAGAATCCGGAGTTATTGGAAGTACATATGAACGTTTTAGATTCTCTGTGAAAACACCATTGTATAAGAGACAGCAACTTGCTTTTAATCAAATCATGAGGCAGAGATGTATAAAGTGTAGAAAAATCAAATGTAGAAATTTGAGTCGCTTTGAAATTTAGCGAAAGAAGTTTGTCTATAACTTCATGAGAATTTTTAATCGACCAAAAGTAATTGATGTTACTATTATGAAATGCGACATCACAATATTTGATAATATGATCTTTTATAGCAGTTAGAGCAGACGTAATATGCTTCGATAGTACCGTAGTAGAGCAGTGGCTAGAATTAGATATGAAACGTGATTTATATGGACTTTTATGTAGTTTTGGGAGCCTATATGGTTGGTAGATCAGATTTATCAGTTTTAATTTTGAAGTCGGGCATGGTCATGAGGTGATCGTGCAAGGTGCTGTCTTTTGAGGTAGGGCTTTCCACATATGTACGAGTGGAGTTTAATTCGTTTTTAAGTACTTCAATATAATATAGTTTTCAAACAACTATTATGTTATTACCTGCTTTATCAGCAGGAACAAAGACATATTTAGCATGTAAGTCAGCTATCTTCTTTTTAATAGAATTTGCCGTCAATGTATTAGGCTGTTGAAATAAATGCGGATTTTCCGTAAAGTTCTTAATACGGATATCGACAATTCTTAAAATCTCGTATTTCCAATCATTAAGAGCATGAACCTTTACCTGTTCTTTTTTACACCAACGTTTACAATATGTAGTTAAAGCATCTTCTATAACGTCACGGCATTTATTGAAACTTTTGAAACTGTAAAACTTTAACATTCCGCTTCAAACGCTGTTACGTATTGAAATACTACTACTACTACTACTACTACTACTCTCTCTCTCTCTCTCTCTCTCTCATGAAAACGTTAAATATTATTCAAGGATAGTTTGATTGGGTTTTATACTTATTAATATACCCATGTATATCGAACCGAGAACTTTTATCACAACTTGTACATATGAAAACTCTAGGATATCGAACCGAGAACTTTTATCACAACTTGTACATATGAAAACTCTAGGATTTGTGCAATATCAATTATATTAATCAGTGTATGACCATACATTAACTAGAAGAATATCTACCTCAAATCAATATAAAACATTTATTGTTTCAAAAAGGTATTTTTCTTACAAAGGTCTCGGGTTTTATGATGTTGAGAATGTTCTATTTTTGGAAATGTGTGTTTCTTGACCCTGGAAAATCCATACAATGTAAAATTATTGACATTTGGAGATCTCTTAAAGGATAGGGCTTAATTCCTATGAATGACTACACATGATAGGAAATAAATAAAATTGTCATATTAAAGCATACCCAATTAAATTTAATACGTCGAATATGTTAAAGCTAAAATCTGAAACCGCAAGGCCAACCCACAGAATATAAGACAGAAAACCAAGTTGTATGAAAGAAATTACCGAGGACATGCACATAAAACATGATTATAGTCAAATAAACATAGAAAACGACATTACAAAAATATTTGATTGTATTACTGTTACGATATCGACCTAGGGCAGATCACTCCTGGGAAACTTAAAATATTTCTGCAGTAGATACAATCATACTTAGAGAAAGAGTCAGAATAGAACAAGATCTGGATACAGTGTGAACAAAATAGCTTACCAGAGAATTCTCAACTGACCGAAGGAGAAATTAAAAGGAAACTTCACGATTTATATGAGTCTTTCAAACATATAAATGACATTGATTAAGCGGAGAATAGAGTGGAATAATACGTCACATTGAACATTAACATTTAAATGAAAATTCACAGAGAAATCTATGTAAAAAAAATTTTGTCCATAAACATAGTTATTTTAATTTTTATGATGATAACTTGATAAAATTATCGTTAAAATATATACACCTATACGTACAAACTGACTATTAAGTACTGTGTTATGAGAGCTATCCAGATTAACATCAAAACTGAAGATGTTATGATAATATTGTGATATCGTACTTCGTAGATTCTTAAACAAACAACGCCATTCCTTTCGGACATACATGACAACTGAATTACCCCCCCCCCCCCCTCACTGGAATGATATGATGAATACGAATAAAACACAAGTCAAAGACCCATGATATCAAAACAGAATAAAGGAGGAAACCCACGTAAAGTAATCATACATGGATTCAAATAGAGGAGTGAGAGCAGGTGCATTGGAAAACATATCCTGCTCGGTAGATACCCTTCTCATGTTTGAAAGAAATCGGCTTAATTTTAAAAATAGAAGGCGTCATATAAAGAACACCAGAGTTGATACCACTCACGTATTTCAAATGTCTGTGGAAAAAGTTTATAAATATTTTAAAACTAAGAGTATCTCAATTATACATAGTTCTGTCCCTGGATGGGTCTTTTGCATTTACCTTTAGGTAGATTTATTTATTAGGTTCCTGTTTCAATATTGATATTTCCGATATTTAGTCTCAGAAAGAGACGTACGATGCGGATATGACATGCTTAATACATGTTTATATATTCTTATATTTATTCAATATTTGTGAATAACGAAACTGCAAATTTTATAAGAGTGTGGTATCTGTCTTCAAAAGGGAAGTTGTTAATCTATAACTTACATAATCTTAGCTCATCAGTTTATCTAAAAGTAGCTTTGCCATCATAAATTCATTGTAATTTCAGCTGGCTGTGGCACAACATTTTAATGAAGGTTACATTCATTTGTATATTTTCATTGTACATGTAGTCGCAACCGCTTTTTTTGCGTTGACACTTATTATCATATATTCAACTATGTGAAAGTAAAAAAAAAAAAAACAAGGAGTCAAAGAATAAAATAATAAGTTTTTTTTTTCAGGACCCCTGGGTTTTTTTTAACGCCTTGTTTTATTGTATATTGTGTTAACGGATCCCTGCGTCAATTCATGTATTATATATTTCTATATGTCTTTATGATATCAAGTATAAATTAATTTCTTTCATGTTCTGTTAGGTAAAATTTAATTCCAATCACTATCCAAAACGATTTAATTCACCCAAGAAGTGGATTAAGGATTAAAATATCAATAATTCATAAAAAAATAATTATTGACTTAGGCTACAAGCATCAATGCATATGTGTATTGCATAAGGTATTTATAAATATGTATAAACAGTTACTCATTATGAATCATTGTTCTCAACAGAAAAGATCGTACTCTTTTCAATTCCAATTAATGTGTTAATTGATTTTACAATCAAGGTATAAAACTGAAGGTTTTTACTAATAGTAAATCATATATTATTATTACCTCCAGCTACAAACATCAGTAAATATGTGCTGCATTAATAGTTTCCTCTAGTTTAATATTCTATCAAAATCAAATATAAACGCCGTACTGTAGTGCAACAGATGACTGACTCCACTAACACATGAGAATGAAGTCGACGTATGAGATATATCTCATTTTATGCATAATGGTGATACTGCAAAAAGGTAAATATAAAAATATTCCATGTATTTTGTTTGTATTGCTTTTGATTTTGTCGGTAATATATTACGTTCTTTAAAGTATTATAAATTATATTTCTTAAAATACTTCATTGAGGAAGTTGAGTATACTATTAACAAAAAATCTCTATGCACGACGTTTCAGGCGACTGACCGTAATGTAGTAGTTTTGAGATAATTTACCATTGTTTATTAAAAGAAAATTAAATTAACATTGTAATGTTCACAATCATCACCGAATTAGAACTGCAAAAATATGAGAATACATTACATAGATCAGTGCGCATGTTTGCAGAATAAGCGCTTATCTTGTTTATCCTGCGTCGTTGTTCAAAAGAGGACAACAAAATTGTTAAGACAAAAGTATCCGTGCGTATTTGCAGAAAAAGATCAAAGACTCTGTAGCGATTTTCTGTTGGTAGTAACTAATATGACGTGTAGGGACAGAAATACTTTACGCTTTAGTACATGTATGTCCACATTTAACAAACATGTTTATGAACGAATGGTTTTCGAACCAATATATTGAATTTATATGCCTATTTCTTTATTTTGTGTGTATTTTAAGATTATTTTGCGGATTCTAATTTGACGCTTAGGTATTTTTCTATTGTGATGGCATTCTATATATAAATGTATAACAAATAGAAAATATTTTTTCTCTAAAACAGATTTGAACTCAGGCAACTAACGATTTGCAGAACAAAGTGAAATACGAAAGTAATTGATTCAGTGTTATAAGTTCGGAAAACGGTGATAGTACCAGGTTCCTAGGAAGATTAGATTGAAATTGGTTGACTTATCTCACCCCTGGTTCAGCCAGGGACCAGGGATAACCAGATTCACCATTTTGCCATTTACAATAGATGTTAAATATAGGCTACCGCATAGTTTTATAAGTGTCCTCCTTCATACATTTAAACACAATTTTCATAAAATCTTCAGTGAATACAAATCAATTATATACATTGTGCCGATGTGATGAAAACCTGCTCTTTGGTGAGAACTTAATAAGTCAACATGTCACTGTAAAGTGAAAAGTATTGTAATGTATATAAATAATATTATCATTAATCTTGCAATGACATCTTCAAGAACAGAAAGGTGGATGTTTTAAACTTCTGTTTTAGTTACTGCCGAGTGCCCACTTGATACATATCAATGTGACGATGGTACATGTATTGACATGCACTTTTTCTGCGACTCCTACCCTGATTGCGAGGACTTGTCTGATGAAAATAACTGTGGTATGTACTCTACATATTTTATTCCTACGCAGTCTGTAGCCGGTATGGCTCAGTGGATGAGGCACTCGGTTCGTGACTGAAAAGTGCCACATTCAACCCCACAATAGGAACACCGGCGTCTTGTCTTTCAGATGAGACAGTGAAATCCTAGGTCCAGTGTCGCGGTGGGTGTGGTACTTAAAACATCTTTCACTGCATATTGAGGATACGTTGAAAAGTTTAAAATTTCTATGCATTGCTCCAGGGAGATGCCGTCCTCATATATATGAAATAATCGTGGACGGACGTAAAACGAAAGTCAAGCAATCCATCAATAAAATATATATACAGGTTTTCGTAGATTTTAAAATTCATTAATATTCATATTTATTGCTGTAAGTTACATAATTGAGATTTATATCATTAATATTCTTTATATTAATCGCCGTTCTACCTAATATATATTATGCAAAAATAATTTTATTTGATAATAATAAAGCTGTGAGATTCTCTCCATACACATTTGAAGGCAAGCCAGTATTAGGGATACAATACACATGTAGTCATATGGTGTCAAAATTAATAGATTATTGTTAACCATACTTTATGGCATAAATATGTGAAGTTTTATAAATTTCTTACCACAAAATAATTTTTTATGGAAATGATAGGGTCTATGCCGATTTGCCATAGATTTTCGTTGTCTGAACTACAGGGTACATAACTCTGAATGTCCATATCTGCAAACTGAAAGAGTACAGATAAGTTTTTAACATACAAATCTTTTAATTAGATATCCAACCAAAAAAAACCGACAGAGTTTTCCTTGATATTTACAAGTATAAATATCTTTGGAGCATTCAAATAGATAACATTTTCGACAAAATATCCTATGAACTGAAACTTGAATCACCCCAAAAATGTACTAGAATGAAATTAACCGTTCGAGATCGAGAGGCTGTGTGCGCACTGGTGTCCTGCGTTTCGGATCATACAGTAAATTCTAGGTCCAATGTCATGGTAGGCATGGCATGTAAAAGTTCCCTCACTGTTTTGGGTAGGCCCCTTGCAATGCATCAAGATGATGTCTCGATAAACATGAAATAATCCTAGAGTGACGTAAAGAAAACAATAACCATTCAATCAATTTTTATACGCCCATCGAAAGACGGTTTCTATTATGGTATGGCGATGTCCGTCCGCTATGGAACGTCAGCTGTTTTCCATGAAACAGAATGATTAAATAATGTACGGAAAACCGCCTTTCGATTTATAGCAAATTACTTTTTTTATTTCGTTGTAGTGGGGCGGCTTATGCTTATATTCCACCAAAATAGTTTTTTTGTGATACAAGCATGAAAATTTGTAGGAATAATATTCTGATAGTATATTATCAACATAGACTGTGTGCCAACTGGATTTTCCTACCATTTAGAGATGGCGGCCAAAATTCAAAATGGCGGCTGAATAGGATTTATGTTCAAAATTGTATGTTGGATGCATGGTTAACTATGGGTTATATTGCGATTTTAGTCTGAATCATTTATGAAATTTCTTCCTTGAGGCTGCTTAAAATTTAAACTTTGAAATAACAATTGTTTCTGGACTGTTACTCATGTCCATTTGTCTAAATACGAAAAATTAATTCATAATTCATGAGTTAGTTGTTTACATTACTTGGACGAACTCGTGCAACATTCTTGTCTCAAAACTTGGCATGGTGTCGGCTTTGTGGGAATTGGGGTGACACAAAGGGCACCTTTCTTCCTCTGTCTATTTGTCAAATACATAGTAATTCCAAAATTATCATAAGAAAACGAAAATGGCGCCCTCTGTTTGAGATTTCTGTGTTTTAGCGTAACACGTGCACATGTGCATGGACCGTAATTACAAGTGGATAACCCACCAGTCTGTCTGTTTGCAGTTCCGATTAATAGCCGTACTTGCAAATATTGGTTGAGTAATAAAATGATTGATTGTTTTAAATTCTAAATTGAAATGTCAAAAAGAATTCGTTTGTCAACATCTCCCGAAGACGAAAGGGAAACTGATTGGTCTAAATGCTTTTCATGTCAGATAGACAAAGATGAAGCATTGATGTCACCCTCCGATCCTTTGGACCAAAGCAAATCGGGTTATACCCTGCTTGCAAAGAATGTACCCAAGTTCAAATGCTTGAATGAAATGCCAATCCATGTAGACATTCGACGCATTGATGATGGCCAGGACATTGATGCAACTTTAGTAAAGAACAATGCAAAGTACCATCATTCTTGCAGAATAATGTTAAAAAAAACCACAAAGGGCGAGAAAGAGGGAGATCTGTTGAGATTGAAGTCGAAAGTGGTTCATTAAATTTCATCAGACAAAATAGTTCGAAGCAAATGGAGAAGCCACTTATTGCAAAGTGCTTTTTTATGTGAAGACAAAGGTAACATATCAGACATGAGAGAGGCAATGGCCATGCAGCTGAGCGAAAGACTAAACCGAACATTACAAGATGAAAACTGCTTGCAAAATTACGTGCAGGTGAGTTTAAATATCATCCAAAATGTTTGACAGCACTATATAACAGAGAAAGAAAGGCACTATTGGACCATGAAATGTCAGTGGAAAAAGGAAACTGCGAATATGGTGATGAACTTGCATTTGGAGAACTGATTACACAGTAGAATCACAAAGAGCTAATCCGGGAGGTATTGTTTTCAAACTTGCTGATCTTAGCTTGTTATACGAAAAACGACGTCGCGAATTACGTATCTGTCGATTTCAACAAAATTGAATAAAACGAAATTGACAAACAGAATCTTATCAAAGATATCAGATTTGCAAGCATACCATAGAGGACGTGAAGTGGTACTAGTGTTAGAGAAAGATATTGGACAAGCAGTTGTCACCGCCTGTGAATTTACTGATGCTATGTATTTAGCAAAGGCAGCCGAGATAGTGCGCAAGGAAATGTGTCAGCACAAGGTTAAATTCACTGGTAAATTTAGCGACGAATGATTGTCAGAAGCTGTTCCAAGTTCTTTGTTAGAACTGGTCTTAATGATAGAGCATGGACCTGATATCGAATACCAACTTGAAAACGGGATCACTGATTCTGATCTTGCCATTGCTCAGTTGTTGCTTTTTAATTACCATAAAAAGCAACTAAAGGTACTAGTATTCACCAGAGACACTCTTCAGATCGTGAACTTCCGTTTGCAATTTATGTAGGGATTCTTTTGTTTGCAAAGACACGAAAACGCAATCTAATAGAAGATATTCTATTTCAACACGATATTTGTATTTCGTATGACCTTGTGCTGGAAATCTCTACAATGCTTGGTGAGAGTGTACTTCAGAAATATTTAGAAGAAGGTGTTGTCTGTCCACCAGATTTACACAAGGATGTATTCACTACCGCAGCTATCGATAATATTGATCACAATTCTTCTTCTACAACGGCAATGACATCATTTCATGGAACAGGAATATCTATTTTTCAACACCCTTCTATTAGTGATAATACAGAGACGTGAATTTCCGCTTATTAAACATAAACTAACTTCGAAAAAAGTATCAAATCTCCCTGATACGTACACAAATGTACCACCTGCTTTTCTAAAAACAAAACCATCACCTCCAATAGTGCAAACACCTATTAAACTTTAGAACCAAGATTACTTGTTACATAACCTCAAGTATGAGTTTGACTGGCTTCAGTTTGTTAGTTTGACACAAGAAGTCTTAAATCTAGAGACAGCATCATGGTCATCATACCATTCTTCGCGAGGTAGGGGTCCTCATGTTAAAGTCAGCACAACATCAGTACTTCCTTTGTTGCAGGATCAGGCACACTCTGTGTCGACAATTAAACATGCCATGGATACAATACGAGATGTCTTTAATTTCTTAAATCCCATTCAAACTCCATTTATGACAGCAGACCAACCATTGTTTGTTCTTGCAAAACAGATACAATGGCAGTGGCCAGACATCTATGGTGAAGATAAATTTATGATAATGTTTGGAGGTTTGCACATAGAAATGGCTGCTTTGAAACTATTGGGTGATTTACTGAAGGCATCTGGTTGGGTAACAGCTTTGACTGAGGCGGAAATTGCATCTTCAGAATCTGCTGAATCTTTCCTAACAATTTCAAACGTTGCAAAGACGAGACAAATTCATCAGATAATGGCTTGTAGTCTGTATGAGTTGTTGAAGCTAGCATGTAAGAATGCTACCGAGGTTCAAATAAATATAAAAGACATTGCTGTCGATGAAATTTTAGAATGGTTTTCATTGCGCGAGAAAGAATTTCCTCAATTTCAATTTTAGGGTTTGATACTGAATTTGGAATTACTAGTCCTTTCGTTTATACGATCATATCGGGAAAGTGATTTTCGTCTCTACATTGAAAGTCTTTCAGCTCTTATTCCCTATTGTTTTGCCCTTGATCATATGAACTATGCCAGATGGCTGCCTATTCACATTCGGGACATGTTATCTCCTGAAAAACTACATCCTGATTTCAAAAAGGTAACTTTTCCGTAAAGAGAACAGAGAGAAGGTTTTCATGCATTGCGATTGATCAAGCACATGAGCAAAATAATGTACATGTAAAAGGTGATGGTGGCGCAATCGGCTTGACAGAAGATGCTTCAGCTCTTAGGATGTGGATGATAGCTGGACCAGAGATCAGCAGATTGGTTGAATAGTTTTCATAAGCAAATGGTAATGTAAAAGTGAGACATTTAAAGCACCATGAAGAAACTCATTCTGCTCAAAAACAATTCTTTGAAAAAGTCCATAAGCCTGTGACAGTATTTGAGGAAATGGGAAATCCATTTGATGAAGAGTAAAAGATCTGTATGCTATTGATTCCAAAGATGTTGCAGAGCGCAATCTTTCCGAATCGCTTCAGAAACTATTAGAAGTTGGTCTACACCAGTATGATCTTTTCATAAAACGTATTAACGATACTGAAATGTCTGGATTCTATGACCCCATCACAAAGAATCAATTTCCTTTGTTTGGTTCCAAATCGAAGTTAAACTCTATTGCCTCAAAGACAAAAGTAGCTAGTTTGAAAGATGAATGCAGCTTGTTCTCAAGATTAATTTCTTGCCAAAGTAGACAATGTGATTTGAAGACTTCTTCAGACACGAAAATCAGAAGTTTCCACCATCAATATCACAGAATAGAAATCTGAATTTTAGTACAAAGTCACAACTTATGCCAATATTAGAAAGTAATGTACAAATTCCCGTAGCTGCACCACCTGCAAACACTCTCATAATCGATGGAGCTGCTTTGGTTTACTCGAAGCAACCAGGAGTATGTAAAACTTTTGATGAGTATGCCAATGATGTGATTTTGCCTTATGTAGAACACTGTGGACATCATCACCGGAGGATAGATATTGTTTTTGACGAATACCATGAGGATAGTTTGAAAGGCGAAACTAGACTCAAACGAGAATCAGGCGAAAGAAGAAAAGTAACTTCCAACAGTAGACCACCAAAGTCTTGGAACACATTCTTAAGATGTGATGAAAATAAAAGTAAACGTTTCCTTGCTGCAAACTGTCTGTCTGGGCTGAAGTGTGAAACAGACATAATTGCGACTCGAGAGGGCCATGTTGTAACAAACAACGATGTTGATGTTTCACATATATCACCGTGTAATCACGAAGAAGCAGACACCAGAATATTTCTCTATGCAAAAGATGCAGCGGATAAAGGAAGTGAGAGTGTTATGTTGGTGAGCTCGGATACAAATTTTGTTGTCCTAGGTGTCTCAATGTTTCATCAATTAAATATTGACAGCTTCTGGGTTACATTTAGCAAAGGAAAGGACCTAAGATGGGTCCCTTTACACGACATATCAAACTCTCTGGGACCAAGAACTAGATCACTGCCATTTTTTCACGCTTTTCCGGTTGTGATACAGTCTCTGCATTTGTCGGTAAAGGGAAGAAAACATGTTGGCAGGCTTGGAATGTATATCAGGAGAAAACGGAGGGTTTTAGTATATTAAGCGTCCCTATAGAAAAAAAAACTTCTGAAAACATGACAATCATTGAAAAATTTGTTATTGTGATGTATGATCGGTCAAGTTCAACTAACAAACTTGACGAAGCAAGACTTGATTTGTTCGCACGAAAACTAAAACCATACAATGCCATACCACCATCCCGGACAGCTTTAGTTGAACATGTAAAACGAGCTGTTCTGCAAGCAGGCCATATTTGGGATCAATGCCTTAATCGGATGATGAAATTGCGAACACCAGATGCATGGGGTTGGGTGAAAAAGGATGGTGTATGGGTACCGTATTGGACTAGCTTGCAACCTATAGTGGCATCCTGTCAAGAACTTGCAAAATGCAGATGCAAAAAGAATTGTTCTGGGAACTGCAAGTGCTATAGATCAGGTTTACCATGCACAGCACTTTGTAGTTGTGCTTGTGACGGGATTTGAGTCGATAAACCGTCAAAATAAGTGATTAAATGCAAAGCTTGCGCATGCGCAGTCCATAATTTAATTCAAATGTAGTTTAAAGTATTTACAGGTTGATTTTCCATCAGATCTTAACCCCTCACCGTTCCATATATGTTTCAATATAACCATTAGACCATACTATATATACTGGGAAACGAATATTCGCCGCCATTTTTTAACCACACTATATATACAGGCAAGCGAATATTCGCCGCCATTTTTAGAATTTGGATCTTGAAAATACCAAAATTTGCGTTGCACACGGTCTAATATGAACAAGTACATACTAAAGAAGTAACATGCCAAGTTTGTTGCTTGTATCATTAAAAAAACTATTTTGTCATGTTCCCGCCCCACTATTGAGAGTTATAGGACTTGGATTTTATTTTTACTATGAGAAGATGCTAATGGAGTGCGATAACTTACATAAACGTTATTGTTTTTCATACATAATGCTTAAATAGTGTAGGGGAAACCACCTGTCGAGATTGCGTTAACGCGCTGGGCTGCCGCGTTCACGCGCTTGGCTGCCGCGTGAACGTGGCTGACAGCCACGTTCGCTTGCTTACAACCTATATAGAGAAGGATGTAAAGGAGAAACGATATATACATTGTATATTTAAATATAAAGACATATTACTGTCTGCATGTAGGGAAATATTTAGACTTAAATAAAGCGCTTACGAGTAAAGGGATGAATTTTAAA
Source organism: Pteria penguin (assembly GCA_035048485.1). Lineage (NCBI taxonomy): Eukaryota > Metazoa > Mollusca > Bivalvia > Pterioida > Pteriidae > Pteria > Pteria penguin. Next base: position 12,785,568 of record CM068591.1, on the reverse strand, counting down.
AATATTGAATACAATTACAATTTCCGAACATTGAATACAATTACAATTTCCGAACATTGAATACAATGAGATTTATTCTTATTTTAGGATAATAACAATAATAATATTAATTGAATTAATGAAAAGAATAATAATGATGATAATCATGGTATTCATATATTATGAAAAATAGCTAAATTAAAAAAGAAATGTAAATACATAAATAAGAATAAATATATAAGTAAATTATAAATAAATAAACCAATAAGAAATATATACATAATTTTATTAATGTACAATAAATAAATAAAATAGAATTAGAATGTAATTTTCCTCGAGTCTTTATAGTATAAACTGACAAAGTTTTTCATAAATACCTGAGTTCATGTCTACGCGGTGATTTCCATTATTATATTACATATGAAACCCTTAATGTGGGGTGTCATTTTAACATCACATTTAATGCACGTATATATGGCGACATTTGCGGTAATTTAATTAGATTCCTATTATTTCCTCCATCCGTACCACTGTAAAGAGAATTACAAATGTAATCATGTGAACGCGCGACTGGACTGAGCGCACGCTGGAATAAATCGCGTTAACGCGAATTTCCTCCCGCGTTAACGCAAGGAGCGCACGGGTGTCCGGTCGAGCAGTACTAGCACGTGTGCTAAAGCAGTCCTCGTGACCGCTTTTCGCGTTAACGTGAATGTTATGTTAGGACTGCACCCATCTGTATGGGACTTCGATTTTATTTTCACTATAAGATTCTATGGAATGCAATAACTTTAGTAAACATCAGTTGTTTTAATGAAACGCATACAGAATTCTTAAATAGGGTAGCGGAAGCCGCTTTTCGCTTTAAAGCAAAATCTGTTTTCTCTTTACAGAATTATTGGACTTTGATTTTATTTTTGCTATGATAAGATGCTATGGAGGTGCCATGAAACGCGATAACTTTATTAAACGGCAGTTGTTTTTCATGAAACTCTTAGCGAAACCCGCTTTTCGATTTAGAGCAAAATCCGTTTCTAGTTACAGAGTGATGAGAATTTTATTTTTACCATGAAAAGATGCTATGGAACGCGATAACTGAAGTAAACCTCATACTGTCTTTCCATTTCTATTAACCCTGCTTTGCAGATATATATATATATATATATATATATATATATATATATATATATATATATATATATATATATATATATATATATATATATATATACTTTGTGTTGTTTCTTTTGTATTTTAATGCCCTAGGTTTACTGACCAAGGCGGCATTGTTTGGTTACTTTATCCATCCATTTGTCCATTTTTTGTACAGTTGTCATTCCGTTCATCTTTCGTTTCACTTTCAGTAAAAAGATATATCTGTGTACATGTATATACGAGTCCTTATATCAAAATTTTTATTGGTACCCAAAGGTATGAAACATGAAAACCTTATTATCCTGTCTTTGGAGTTTGAGTACTTTTTAAAATGATACACAAGGGAAAACAGAAGACATTTGACAAAACTATGACACAAATCACCAAGGACCTGCACACTGTACATGACTGTGGAATCATATGAAACACATTTCATATTTCGTTTGCATACTCATCTAAAACACTTTCAAATGGCACCTTGCTATGTGACCTTGACCAAGACCTTTATGCATAAAATAACTTTCCACACTTTGTTGCTACTGCAGGTATTTGTATTTCAATGTATTTTTTTTTTCATTGTTAAGCATTGTTACTTGGGTTAACTGTTTATGAAACAGCCACAATGTCGCGAAAGAAGTCTCGAGAAAACTTTCGCGAATATGTGGGGTTATATTTCACTGCTTTAATTAGAATTGTGTTTGGATTTCAATATTTTATAAAAATATTACCAAAGAGACCCATGTTTGGGGGTAATGAAACCATACTTACGAATTCATCCCGTTCAAAGTAAGCGACGGGCGTATTAAACCCCGTTAGGCGTTGCTCTTGTTATATAATAAAATATATAAGTTGCTGACTAAGTGTTTTTAGAACTCTTCCATTTTGTTTCTTTTATAAAATTGGTTTAAAGGTAAAATCTACATATTTCTCATAAAAGTGAAATCCTACAATTACAGAAGTGTATTTTCTTGTACAAAATATTTCTTTGCATCTCCCTTACATTGAGATTGCACTTATGTAATTTGACACATACTTAAACAGTTAAATTGAATGGCATTAAACGGAAGTAGATATTTTACATATTCTATTAATGTAGTTTTTTGGTTTTTGTTTGTTTGTTTGTTTGTTTGTTTGTTTTTTTTTTGGGGGGGGGGGGTTGTTAATATACTGACTACAGATTATATCCGTATCATTATCAGAACTATGCACTAGTTCATCGCTGTATCTCTAATATGCTTATCTCTAATGCATGATAAAACTCTTGTTTTGATTCAACGATGAGAGTATGATGATGGAAATGTGCTGAAAAGTCACAAATAAATAAATTATTTATCGCTTTACAATACCGTCATGATTACTTGATAACCTTCAAAGAACAACATTAACTCTTGTATACCGGTAGGATTAATATCATTCCCAACTTATTTCAAGCACTTGCCCAATAAAGATCGATAGTAACGTACTGTCGCTATATCAGTTTTAGAAATATTAAAAGCTTCACACAATCAGCCGATTAGCTGCTATCAATATTTATTAACGTGTGCATGAAGTAAGCTATCAAATTACGTTTTAATCGATGTATATGATATCGTTCTGTGAATTCAGACAGTTCTGTATGATGGGCAGCTACCATAGTATTATAATTTCTATAGTATCATAGTATCATTTCTCACCTGAGCATAAATGCGAAGTTGATGTTTAGATTGAATCATGAGCATTTCAAAATTTATAGTGGCCATATTTGATGACAGTGTTTAATTCCTTTCAAGTTTCATTCAAATCAATGCAATAAGACATACGTCCAATGATTATAGCACATTTATTCAAATGTAAAATAAACACAAACATAACTTCAAAATGATAACAAAAGTACAACCAACAAAATTATGTATCTTCAGTAAATTTCAAAGCGACTCAAATTTCTACATTTGATTGTTCTACACTTTATACATCTCTGCCTCATGATTTGATTAAAAGCAAGTTGCTGTCTCTTATACAATGGTGTTTTCACAGAGAATCTAAAACTTACATATGTACTTCCAATAACTCCGGATTCTTTTCCAAGAAATAATATACTTCATATAAATACTGGACTTGCAAGGAATCATGTAAAGCACTAGATTTTTTCATGAATAATATTTTTGTGCAATTTGATGGCAAGATATATCAACAGATAGTTGGGATTCCTATGAGTAGTAACTGCGCGCCTCTGATAGCAGATTTATTCCTTTATTGTTATGAGAGGGATTTTATGGTTTCTATTCAAAAATAAAGACCTTTCGACCTCAGTGACAAATTTAATAATACTTGCAGATATCTGGATGATATTTTGGTTATCGACAACCCTGAATTCGAACAATTTATATCAGATATATATCCACCAGAGCTAAAATTGAATGAAGCTAATACTTGACATAAATCTACACCTTTCTTAGATTTGAACATCAAAATTATCAATCACCTAATATATAGTAATATTTATGATAAACGTGAGGATTTTGGATTTCCTATTGTAAATTTTCCTTACTTGGATTGTTATGTTCCTCGACTCCCATTATATGGTATCTGTATATCTCAATTAGTTCGATTTGTCAGAGGCTGCACCGATGATTTGGACTTTCATAAACGAAATTTACAAATTACTACTCAACTTTTAACTCAGGGTTACAGATATCACAAGCTAAGAAAAACATTCGGCAAATTCTTCAGATCTTATTCAGAACTTCTATCTAAATTTGGAAATATTTCTTTTCAATAGTATGTATCCAATGGAATTTCCCTTCCTAACTTTTACGGTGATCTCGTATATAAACTAAGTAAAGTAAAAGGCTCCGATAACGTTATTTTATCATTTCATAAAATAGTCAAACGTCTTCTGAATAGACAATATGATATTGAGATCATCAAAATGACTATAGGTCTTGTATTTGGCCCCTCTACAGCCTTATGCAGACTTTTACTTGACCGTTGCACGCTGACTAACAGGGCGGTGGGGACTTGTGACGGGGCTTGTCCAAACCTCTTTCAGAGGAGACATGGTCCTGAACCTCGTCCCCTCTGACTGTCGGTACTCCTACAGATCTGGGGTCTTAGCTCGCTTTCAGACTGGCAGAGCACGGTTTATCGCGTTGATGTCGCATATATTTTTATATCATTATGTGTTTTACAATACCCTACATGTTTATATTTTTATGACCTCTCAATATGCGATACCTGTTGACCCTTGTTCTGTACATGGAGGATTATTTATAAATTTTTAAATGTACGTCCTTTGATTGTTCTGCTGTTACGGTGAGTGGGCAGGTGGGCTCGTAAACCGGTTAACCACACCATTTGTTTGGCTTTTGTCAAATTAAATGACCGTCCTAAGTCGGTATCGTAATTGCACTACAATCAAATATGTTTGTAATGTGTTATATGTGCTAGTATATTACTTATATTCATGTATTGTATAGCTCCATGGTGACTTCTGCCACATAACTGAGCCGGTACCTCCTCTTTTTTCATTCACTTAACATACATGGAAACAAAAGTAAACAGAGTCCTAAATGGGCCTATATTGTTCATCTTAGACAATGATATTGAACAATGATTGTGGATGGTCATAATTTTTATTTTTTTAAGTCTTCTAAAACATGTAAAATCGTACATGAGGAACAACTTTGCTTAATATCTACCAAGCTCTCTCAAATTTAATCTGAAAGTAGTGAAGACGGAAGTTAAAAATATGAAAAATCAATATATCAAATATATCCAAAATATTTATGAAATTCTTTTTGACTTTAAAATAACATAGTTCAAGGTAAGTCAAAAACAAATACAATATTATCAATTCCTCACACATCCTTTTTTAGTGATAAATGAAAATTCTCCTCCTGGATGGCAATGTTAAGATGTTGGATAAATCCAAACCACAAGTCCAAAAATCATGAAACCATAGTACATACAAAATCAGTGAAAATGAAAAACAAATCGAAAATAACAAAATATGTCTACTTGAAGAGCATATGTGAACCCCTGTGATGGAGTGAGATCAGGTGCCCGGGGAGAGTGAGCATCTCCTTCTTGCTAGCAACACCCGTCACATATACCCCGTAGAAAGAGTCAAATCGTGTGAATTCCATATGTATTTATGCATGGAGAAGTCGAAGTAGGTAACCTTCTAGTATAGAAGGTGTCAAATCTGTGTAAAGTGATCGGAATCGGTCTCAGTCCAGAATATCATTTAAAAATCTGGATAACGAGATATCATATGGAGTAATAAGAGTCTCGTAACGACCATAGAACTTCCTCAGTGACGATGCTAGTCTAGCACATATATAACCCTGGTTGAGCAGCTTAACTGAATGTCGCCTAGCCCTCAGAACAAAGTCATTGTAATTTGAACATGCTCTGGAATAACGTATTAACTGCGATATGAATACGCCGTGTGCGGGCGATGATGGAATGTTGCTACTTATGAAAGGAAAGTTTGTGATAGCGAAATTGAAATCGTCACGTTTGTCATAGAGTGAGGTGTTCAATTGACCATACATAGCATGAGAGACTATACACTTCACTGTAAAAACTAGTAGTATAAAGATCTCTGAAATTAAAGTAGTCTTTGCATATTATTTGGTGAGTTTACCTTATATTAGAATGTGTTTTGTAAACAAAATATAATTATAGAAGGATGTGTGTTAATGGCATATACATATATTGCAATGCAATTTTTAACAAGTATTTATTGGCGACCAAAAAGTCAAGAAAATGAATAATCTGTCCCAGGATATTAAGGAAATAAATATTCTATCCTTTAAAGATCTGATAATAAATAATCTAACCGGACCAAATTTGCCACCCCCCCCCCCCTCAGAATCAAATGGACGTCCCCCTAGAAAAACACATTTATCATTGAAAGTTTAAAATCGATTATGTCAATTTTTTTTTCTAAATTCAGTTTAGACTACCTGTCACAATATGACCTGCAGGTTGACACACATATTTGGAAATAAAACACGAACAAGCTGAAAATGTTTCTACTATGTTTCTCTTATTACAAATACGCTGATGTTTAAAATTTCTCACCATAGGACTTAATCTCTAGAACTTTAGACGGAAAATGTTAGCATGAAATCTTATGATGGAAGTAGATCAGTAAAATATTTATACTTATGATTATTAGCACAGTTTCAATATGGCAAAGGCCAAAGTTTGAATATGTACATAGATATAGATACTTTCATAATTAAGTTACCTGTAAAAGTTTTATAGGGAATGCTGAAAATCGAAAATGAGATGTGATATAATAATCTTTTATATGCAGTGATAGAATGTCTCCCTGTCTATGATCCCTATGGTGTCAACTATAATGGTGATCGCGATGTAACTGTTACCGGAGAATTTTGCATGGAATGGCCAGCAGAATATAATCTTAATCATACAAAATGCAGAAACCCAGATGTAATCTCAGAAGGACCATGGTGTTTTATTGGAAACAACACAAAAAGATCTTGTGGATTATTAAAGTGTGGTAAGTCACTACTGTTATATATCTAATTGCAAAGTTTTCGTTTTCAATATGTTTTCAAACTTGCAATATTTTCAGCACTGCTTAATGTATGGAATATGATGGCGAAGTATTTAAGGCATAGGGGATCTGGTTGGTTGATTGGTGTTTTACGTCGCTTTCAATTGCAACAATATTTCAGTTATATCGCGACATGGAAACAAGAGGTTACCAACCTGTTAAACATAGTGGCGCAACCCGGGAATCGAACCCGGATCGTCGGCGCCGCAATAGGGGATCTGGAAAATTAAATCTGATTACAACTTCAGAAAACGTAGGTGGTTATGGTAATCATAAAGCTATTATAAAATCATTATCATGATTTAGAAAGCCGGTGTGGCCTAGTGGATAAGGTGCTCGGCTCGTGATCGAGAGGTCGCGGGTTCGACTCCCGCCCGGGGCACACCGGTGTTCTGTCTTTCGGATGAGACAGTAAAAACCGAGGTCCCGTGTCACGGTAGGCGTGGCACGTAAAAGATCCCTCACTGCTTCGGGTGGGTCCGTTGCAAAGGTCTAAATTTGTATGCAATGCATCAGGCAGATGCCGTCACCATATACGTGAAATAATCGTGGAGTGACGTAAAACAATAATCAAAAAAAAAAAAAAAAATCATGATTTAGATTTACTAATTTTGTGGTTCATAAGGAGTATGCGTATATATACGATCTCCCCGTTCCCTAAGTATCTTAAATAAAATTTATTGGAAGAAGAAAGAGGAGTTACTGGCTCAGTTATATGGCAAAAGTCACCATGGAGCTATACAATACATGAATATAAATAATGTACTAGAACATATAACACATTACAAAAATATTTGATTGTAGTGCAATTACGATACCGACTTAGGACGGTCATTTAATTTGACAAAAGCCAAACAAATGGTGTGGTTGGAGTAACATGCAATGATTAAGAATAAGGATATCGATAATTTTACTTTCAGAATTATTAATGAAGTTGTTTTGCCCATCATTATAGGACAATTAGATTAAGTACTCGATCTTCTAACTTTGCTCAGTTTAAAATGTATGTGTCTTATGTAATATTTCTTTTTGTACACAGGTTACGAATGCTTGCCTAAGCAGGATGTGCGTGGAGTTGAGTACAGAGGCACCATAAATGAAACCATTCGTGGGGTTCCCTGCATGCCGTGGTCATCGCAGTATCCACACCAACATGGGCATTATCAGAACTACTCAAAAAATTATTGTCATAATTATGATGATGATGAACCCAGACCTTGGTGTTATACCATGAGTCACAATACACGCTGGGACTACTGCCCTATCCAGTTATGTGGTATGATATAAAAGAAGGCTTGTGTTGAAAGTAGGGGACCAGGGCTATATAAAATATAGTGGTAAGAGAATCAATGTCGATGTTAAGATGGAACCAGGGAGTTTCGCAGTGTACGTAATAAGTTGCCATTTTAAGTGAAGGAAATTTTAAATGGCATTTGCTGAATTTGCGACGTCAAAAAGATTTAACATTAGACGGGAAATTAAGTATTTACACTTAAGACAAAGAATTCAATTTTCATTAAAATATTTCTAATAGATATTATTTAATAAGAAAATTATAGTATTGGTATAAAACAGTATTCGACTCTTAAAAAGTCTCGTACTCTTGTATCATATATCCTAACCATAACATACGCCACAGTACTTGAAATGTACATTGCTACATCATCCTTATATGTAGATATTTCTGATTATGTTTGGTAACAGGTAAAACTTTTGCAAGATTATACCCCCCCCCGAAAATTACAGTATTTCCAAAGGAAAACATGAATAAGGCTATAGAAAAAGAAAGGTTGTTGCAGGAAATTTTATTTGACATGTTATTTCAATCTATGATCCATTCGTTTGTGTGTTACCTGTTTTAAGTTACACCAAGATCAATTCACATGCATTGGTGAAATGCACAGAAATTTAGACGTATGCTATGGTATATCGAGAGATATCTTACCTACCTATACCTACTGTACACGTGAACTCGATTTTTCTTTTCTCGTTCGACTAAAAGAACACCGACGAGTCGCCACAGCCAGGAGTTTTGATAACATACTTCAACGTGAATAAAATTAATACTTGTACAACTTATCCTAATAAGTAACATTATTGCTACAATGGATATCAAGTCAACGAATCCTAATAAGTAACATTATTACTACAATAGATATCAAGTCAACAAAAGTCGGAACTCACATTTCACTGCTAATGTGGAAAAATTCCATGTAAACAATACAAAATTTAGTTTCTACTTTATATATATTATCTACATTTATACTTTGGTACTCTTATTAATGTCTGCTATTACTCGATTTTATTTGGTAAGTTGATAAATTTATTTGTCCAAATACTGAACATCTTCGAAATGGCCTGACAGTATCTTATGCGCTCTCCCATCCTCTCATACCTATAAATTCTTCATGATAAATTTCTTTTTCTTTCAGTGCCAACAACATGTGAGGATGGATATGGCTTATGTGAAAATGGCCAATGTATATCTAATACTAGTTGGTATAACAATGGTAAAGATTGTATGGACTGGTCGGATGAATCGGATATATGTACACATTTTGTTCAATATACACTACCAGTGTGTGAATTAACAACGGTGTATAAAAATGATACCGCATGCGAATTCAGATGTCGTGGGGATGTTGATAAATGCATCACATTTAGCGGAGTTTGCGATGGGGAAATCAATTGTGAATATAAAGATGACGAAGGACGCTGTTCAGCGTGCCCAAGGGGTTGTATTTGTGACGGTCTCGTGTTTAACTGTTCATCTAGACCTCCTACCTCAATTGATAAAAACATAAGATCGTTGGACCTTAGTGGAATTGCAATGACATGGAACAATCTCTATGAATTTAAATTACCTTTTCTTGTAAAATTGATTCTCTCCGAATGTTCTCTTGGTGATATTCTGCAGAACGAAACAATGTTTTCTCTTGGAATAGGAAGTACTAGCATTCAGATCTTAGACTTAACTAACAATCTTATAGAAACAATTAATCAAAATATGTTCAAATATTTATATAATTTAAGACATTTAATGTTAACGCCAAATTTAAACATCAAAATATTAGAACCGTATGCTTTCAGTGGACTTGCATCTCTTAAACACTTACAGATTACCGGAACCAAAGTTCAAAAATTGCCTGCGAAAGTTTTTATTGACATGAATAGTTTGGAAACACTCGATTTATCTAGTAATAATATTTCTGTTATATCGATTAATTCTTTCGAAGGACTAGTACTTGTACATAAATTGAATATAAGTCATAACAAGTTAGAACAGTTGGATAACTTTTCTCAGCTTATCAATATCCTAGTTCTTGACGCCAGTTTTAATAGGATCAAGAATATAAACCCAGGAAAAAGAAATCGTAGCGAAAGTACTATCATTAATCTACTATTGAATGATAATGAAATACAGAACATAGACCAAAATATGTTTCTGACATTGCCCAATTTGAAGATTCTATCCATGAGAAACAATTGGATATCTGGCGTAAATAGACTATCGTTTGTGTTTCTTGAACAGTTAACGAATTTGGACCTATCTGGAAACAACATTGTAGTGTACGATGGCATATTTTATGGACTTGGATTCTTGAAATATCTCTATGTAGATTCCTATAACCTATGCTGTGCAAAACCAGTATCGGTCTCCTCAAAACATTGCTACGCACCTGCTGATCCCATAGCTTCATGTGACAATATGATTGCGGAACCTTTTCTTGGCTCCTGTTTATGGTTATTAGCTGTATGCGCTCTTATTGGGAATATATTTGTGATAGGTTATCGGATTGTTCAAGAAAGAAAGACAAAACTGACATCTTATGGTTTACTTGTCCTTCATCTCAGTTTTTCTGACATGCTTATGGGAATATTCTTAGTAATAATAGCGGCCTATAATACACATTCTAGTGGTAAATATGGTTTTATAGATCATCAATGGCGCTTCAGTACACTTTGTACATTTTCTGGAGTAATCGCAACAATATCCAGCGAGGCGTCTGCTATGTTTATTCTTTTTATAACACTTGATAGGGCATTTGCCATAAAAAGTCCCTTTTCCCGTTTCTCAAAATCTATGTTTTCAAGAAATGTTATTAGCTGTCTGATATGGTTTGTTTCGTTTATAATAGCAATCGTACCTATCATTGATAAAACGCATTTTGAAGACAAATTCTACGCAGAGACAAGCGTTTGCATTTCCTTGCCACTAACGCAGACCCGAGGACTAGGTTGGCTATACTCGTTTACTGTCTTCATCATTTTCAACTTCCTACTCTTTGTTGGAGTTGTGATTGGTCAAGCTTACATTTATTACCTCGTACGATATAGTCCAGTCATATCAGGAGTCATGGAACAGAAACGACAAGCTGCTATTGCCAGGTCTTTGTTTACAGTAGTTATGACGGATGTTCTATGTTGGGTGCCCATTGCTGTTTTAGGTAAGTAATAAAGCATGTCTATTATTAATATAATTTAAAAGTAGTTTTTGCTTCATATAGCGTCATGATCTTTAGCACTTTCCTTGCAGTACTTACTCGACAATGATATCATCAATTTATGTCTTTGGCCAAGTTTTTATTCTCAAAATTAATTCGTTCGCCATAAATCATATTTTGTTACATTTTTTTTTCAAATTTGGTAATTTTTTGCTCATATTTCCACTATTATTTTTCAATACAAAATAATTCAACGGAAATTCTCACGATGTGGCTGATAGGGGTGTAAAAACGTAAACATTCATGTACTAAACTAAATAAATATCAAATATATAAATGTATGATGCTGATGTCATATTGTAAATTGTTTCATTCCACATAATAAAATTTGATGAAATTTAAGAGATTAAAAATACGTATTTATGGTACAAAATTGTCAAATATTATATCCCTGATATATCAGTATCAACATTAGTTGTCTTTTAAGAAATAGTGAGCTGTGATATTTCCTGTATTTTATAAAGAAAACCATTAGCATGTATCATATGCAAATTGTTTTGATATATTTTGCGGTAATGGACATAATTTTTTTTCAGGATTTTTGTCTCTTCAAGGAATCTATACGTCTCTGAATATCTACAGTTTCGTGGTTGTTCTAGTACTACCTATAAACTCTGCGATAAATCCTTTCCTTTATACGTTTTCAGCAATTTGTAAGAAGAAGGCAAGTAGTACACTTCTTATATAGGAGCATAGCAATATATATTGTTGGAGACTTGCCGTACTAGATAATCTAAGTTCATTTAGATATAGGTATATGGTAGATCCATTAGATGGTATAATGTGATATATAAGGCTTTGGCTTCTATTAATGCTTACGTTTGCTAAATATTTAAATACTAGTTCTGTGCTAGCATTAGGATTCATTGAGTGTTTTGGGATGTTTTCAAAAATACAACAATCGACTTGATGAAACTTACTTTGGGTAATATAAATTTCTTTTTATTTATCCGTTTTACAATTACTCGGCACTGATAATTTATTTATATTTCTGTGACAGAATACTAAATAATGTATATTATATAATGCAATATTATTGTTCATGTAAATTTGTATCTCCCTAGATCTGTCCTCAGACGGTTTTTAACTTTCATGTCAGGCCATTGCTGTAATAAATTTGATATAAGTTGAAATAGCCTTTACCTATACCATAAATCATATGGAATTCACACGATTTGACTCTTTCTACGGGGTATATGTGACGGGTGTTGCTAGCAAGCAGGAGATGCTCACTCTCCCCGGGCACCTGATCTCACTCCATCACAGGGGTTCACATATGCTCTTCAAGTAGACATATTTTGTTATTTTCCATTTGTTTTTCATTTTCACTGATTTTGTATGTCCTATGGTTTCATGATTTTTGGATTTGTGGTTTGGATTTATCCATCATCTTTACATACCAAAACATGACGCCATCAGCCGGTTAACAAGTCAGTAACCTAATAAAAAGAAAAAAGAAATTCACTTTTAAATAACTATAGGCACTTTTAAATCCTAAAGAAAATCATTACGTACCCGATGCATATTGCTATACACACGTTATTTCTCTAGAACAACCACATGTCTTTATTTGTGTATTTAACGAGAACAATTATACCGTGAAACTTTAAGGTACCGTGAGACATTAAGATGTGATTTGAAAATAGTCTAATGCTCAGTCATATTTTTATCTGTCAAATTAGTCATGTGAAAGAGAAAGCAGAAGACATCTGACCAAGCTGTATGACACAAATAACCAAGGACATGCAAACAAAACATCTAATAGTAAAATATACACGGAAAAACATTACAAAATATTCGATTGTGCTGCAGTTACTATACCGACTTAGGACGGTCTATTAAAGTGATAAACGTTATTCGGTTGGTAATGTTAACCAGTTTACGTGCGCCTACATGTACCTTCCCACTCAGAGCAAAAGCAGCACAATCAAATGACACACATTCAAAAATTTATAAATAATCCTCCATATAGATAACAAGGATCAACAGATTTCCTCAGGAGAGAGGTCATAAAAATTTATAACAAACTAAAATTTTATAGAATAATATGTTGCTATCAAAAATATGTATGGAGACATCAACATAAATAAACCGTGCTCTGCTGATCAATAGGAGTCCCGACTAACAGTCAGAGAGAATACTAAGAATACTTATTCCACTCATATGAGAAAAGTGTTCAGCAGTCATACAATTCAAACTACTGTTCAAACAGGTTTTCGATTAATGCGACTGGATATGTTAGAGATATTCGGCAACCAGGGGAAGTACAACTCTTATCCTTCCAACTCATCGCAAAATCAGCACAATCAATGGACACACATTTAAAATTTATAAATAGTATGTACGTTTTACTTTTGTGCACCCAATGCCCATTTCAACAACTTATTTTTCTTCAGCTATGCTCATGGCCGAATGATTGGAATTCTAATGATAATAGAAATATTTGAAGAGCAGAGTTATAAACCAAAGTAGCCTAAAAAAGTGAGTCATAAAATGAAGTACAGAGCCATGCATAAGGGAATATTTCTCTTTTAATTATTGTGGATATGATTAGCAAACCAGAGACGCGTAATTCTTGGGTTTTTCGTGGTTTTCATGGTTCTAGAAATGTAGACAAGCATGCATTGCTATGAGTGACACGGTGACATTGTACAGTTACTCTAATATTTTACTTTTCGTCTTTTTTTTTTTTTTTTTTTTTTTTAGGGTTGGTAATGTTTACTCCATGATACCTCTCTATAAATATTCCTGTAATTTTGTTATTTGATTTAATGCAAAATGTGTTATCGATGCATTTTTTTTTTTTATTTTGCAGAGTTTGACATCAAATACAGAAATACGTAACATGACAAGCGTGAACATACCATATGGAATGGGTATATAATTTTATTCTATTTGTGGTAAAATCATAGCAAAACCGAATACAAAATGTTAAGGATAAACGAAAAATTTGGGTGTCAATCTCATTAAGGAAGAAGAGTAGGTATACTTGCGCCTATTCATGAAAATGATATTTGAATTTTCCATATACAGAAAAAAGATCTGCAGGAGTTGAAAATCATATTCAAAATTATGACTACAAAAATGTTCAGATTATGAGCTATATTATAGAGGTAACAGGAGACGCTTACTTTCCCCGGGCACCTGGTCTCATGTCGGAATTTTTCAGTATTTCGGGGTTCACAACAGTTTCTCTTTGAAACTTACACGATTTTGTATCTGTCCTTGGACTTTGAAAATGATTAAGGGTTTGGTACTTCTTCGATATTGATTGTTAACATTTTGGCGTAGTTACAATATGTGTATCGTTACGATAAAAGCATCTAAATATGATATTTCAAAAGAGGTTTGAGTAAAAAATATCAGAATGTTGTTTAGAGCACTAACGTTAATTGATCGACATTGCTCAAAGCCGAAAAAGATGACGACTATGAATTTATTTTATGTTACTAAAGGTGTATTCCTGGTGATACACAAATAGTTTCAACTCATTTACATTATTCCCAAAGAGATACTTACAAAAGGCATGGACTCCATCTAATGCTCTATTAAAATTCAATTATCTGCATTGATATTCTTTGTTTTATGTGACAATTGTTTCATCAACTGATTGCCCTATGTCGGTACCGCACATTGATACACTCCAATGTTTTATCTCTTTTCTGTGCTATCTGTTCTTTGCTGTGCTTGTTCGTGGCGACTTTTCCCATACAACTGAGTCTGATATCTTTTACTTTCTTTTCCTTTACATTTATGGATATTAATATTCCGTTAATAGCGTTTTCCGGGCATAAACGAAGACAGCATCCATAAATAATTAACTTCAGAATATCGTGATCGTGGATTTCAATATATTATCTGGAGATTTGATCAGTGTGCACTATTTGTGATCAAACAGTTTTGTGACATTTTCCATCTGTTTACTTTCATATTTTCTTTGTAGTATGGCCTAGAACGATATTATGTAGCTCGTTCATGTCTCTTGTCATAGCAATAGTACCGTGAATGATAAATAATCGGAAATGTCCTATATAAAGTAAAAAATGTATATCTACTAATCAATTTGAATGTATTTAAACTTTATGAAACACTATTTCCCTGCTTTCGAATATTGACAAAAAGCCATAATGTTTTATCTAATTTTCTTTAAAATACAGGAGGAAATCAGCCGGCCGTTGTTGTAAACGCTATTTTAGATAGATGGAAAGTATTTTACATAGGCAAAAAGCAACCACTTGAAGTGATTCTCAGCACGACTCCGTTGACGGTTACAAGGGTGTACAGTATGATAAAACAGCTGGTAGAGGACGTTGCTTTTCTTCATAATAAGGGATTTCCTCATGGTGATATACGTATGAGCAATGTTTATGTCAAAGAAAACACCTCAGACGATGCAGATGATAAGGTGAATATTGACATACTATTTCTAAATATATGCCCAACCACTGCTTTTAAGACATAAGTTGTTTATTTCTGTATAAAAAACACTGATCGGTGACGTCACAAAGAAATAAAAAAAATGTTTTTGTGATTCTAAACAGTCGCTTACTCTTCCCCAAAATAAGGTATAACCCTGATGTTCAGAATCGGATATCTTTATCAACGTTGTTGTTAGTGCCGCAGTGATAATGCTCCTGTCAATTTTATAAATATACATTATGTTATGATTACTTTGCATCTTGTTATTTAATTTCAAACGATTGTTAACAACCGACTATGTCCAGCAGGGGATACTTTTCATCCACAGCACTTAATCCCGCTTCTGATTCGTCCATGGGTCTGAGTCGCTGTATTTCCGGTTTGTCTTTAATTTTTGTTTTGTTTTTCCTATTTAACTTCCGTTCTTACGATTTAATTTAAAGGTGGTTTTTTTTATAACATTACAACAAGATAATGTAGTAGTGTATAGAATAATGCTATGTAGTATCAGTTTTGCTTTTTCCGTGTTACAAAAGATATCACAATACATTTATACGCATATTTAAGTATCTGGTTCTTCAGTTGTAGTTACTGGTTCTTCAGTTGCGTCTTTGGATAAAATGACTTTTTTCAAAACGGCTGTTTAACATCCGAAGTGACTAAATTATGCATTTCTCCAAGAAAAACTGAATTGAACAATTAGAACTGTTATAATGGTATGAAGTGAATAAATGCATGTTTTATCTTTCGTTTAAAGCAGCCTTTACGATAAAGTGTCATACAGTAAAATACAAAAATAAGAAAATAGGAAGTACCTTGCGGTTAATCTATTCTCAGAGGCTCTGAAATAAACGAACAGTATCATGCAAAGGTCCCCACCGAGATGAGTGGAAACACTGAAGTAAAATTGAAACAAGGTATCTGGGGGAGTGAGTGTCTCCTGCTTACATAAACTCCTGTCATAGATGTTCTGTAAAAATCCGGTAAATAAATGTTGTTGAAAATTGCATTGTCATAAAGACAGACGGTCTGTTTATATGACCATGTCCATCATGAGATGTCGGTTAGTCATGATGTAATGTACCTGAGGGCTGATGTTTTACATCAATATTTATCTTGCTACGACAATATTTTTCCAGTTTATTTTTATGCAAATTAATTTTGACTTATTGTCATATATATGTGTGTAACAACTTCAACGTTTCATTACTTAATGTAAAACACAAAAGTAACTGGTGTCACATGACTAGGGCACTAACAACAATACACCACAGTGGACATTCAGGGACCCTGAATTTCAGAGGTGAGACCAGATGCACGGGATGAGTGAGCCAGCCACAGCCGCAATGAATGAATGTTCGCATTTGCCTGAATATGACACAATACACGATATTGTCCTTTTATTCCATAGACTATGAGATATGGTTTACCCTTCAGTATTTCTTCGTTTTTTTACTTGCATATACACCATGTAATAATTATCTCAATTTTAGGAGCCTGGAAATTTAGGTAATGTTCCAAAAAAATGGTCGGATATCTTCTCTGTCAATTTACTAGAAACAAAAACACCCCAAATTCTTTATGGTACATTTTAAAACATTTTGTGAGTCTGCAAAACTTTTTCATTGTCTCAGATTGAAAAGAATATAAAACCAGAATGCAACATTTTGTTGGAAAAAATAACAAAAGGTATTATTGTTATATATATTTTTTCATATTCCCATATGTAATGCAATACACCCCTCTACCCCATGCTGTTCACATGTTGTAATTGTATATGTGTTATTTAAGTACTTTTGGGTATAAGGTATCCGAAGAGTTCTAAAATGGATCATTTGAAAATGTTTGAAAGCTGTTTTAGCACTAGTAAGTGTCGAATAATTCAACTCTGTATAATTCAGAATCCCTTTCTATTGCAGATCATTTGGGTCATTTTACCTTCTAAATATAGAAACAGAAACGTATCTCTCCAGGACGACATCAGAGATATGGGCAGTGTAATACGCAATCTGTTATCAACTCTAGATAAACAAACCATTCAAACAGAATTTACATGATCAACAAGGCAATGACCGTTTGATACTTCGAAGACAGAAATAGATAAACAACACATAAAGCCTACTGATTAAATATTCTCAGAAACTCTTAGAATCTGAAAGAGAGTCTAATGATTATGGAGTTATGGAGCAATATAAATATAGTCGCACTTTGAAAACTCTAACATTCGAAACTCGAAGAGTAATTTCCAGGACCCAATAATAAAATAGCACCGCGGCTTACAACCGGTTAATGAAGTCATGGAATGACTTCATTACTTCATTGACCCTTGTTCTTTACACGGAGGATTATTTATATATTTTTAAATGTACGTCCTTTGATTGTTCTGCTGTTACGGTGAGTGGGAAGGTGGGCCCGTAAACCGGTTAACCACACCATTTGTTTGGCTTTTGTCAAATTAAATGACCGTCCTAAGTCGGTATCGTAATTGTACTACAATCAAATATTTTTGTAATGTGTTATATGTGCTAGTATATTATTTATATTCATGTATTGCAATTGTAATCAATGGAAAAAATCTGTATCAAATTAATAGATAGGAAAAGTACTACTTTGTTCTCTTTTTGTATCACGTGATATTTTCCTTTTTTTTCAATGATCAAAATCGAAATAGAACATTGTGGTTTTACTCAAATTCATATGAAAATTTAGAAAATGTTCTACCTACATTTGAAAAACTTAAAGTTTCAAGGAACCTTTTCATAATTTGTTTAAATGAAGATCAAATTAAATCTTTTACACCTTATGGATGTTATTAATATATAGAGAGAGAGAGCATGTAGAAGCGAACAATGGTATTCAAAACTTAAAACTCGATTTTCTCGAAATTAAAAATTTGACAGTAGAACACTTTGGTTCTCAGGCGACTTACTATAGAAAATTGAAATTGCTGTGTCTTTTTAAATCTATCGATCTCATGTATTTCATTTCAACGTAGTCATGATTTAGCGCACTTCGAACAGTGATATTAGAAGCAAGAAACAAATAATTGTTAGACAATAAGTAACATACTTTTACCTCCTGTATAAAAATATTTTTCTGGAACAAAATATGACTCTTTGGAATACGAAATACATATACATGTATGAAGTACCGAAGCTGACAATTGTCAAATTCCTTATTGTAAATAACAAATTGCTTAATTGTTATTTGTTGTCTACGATACACAGATCTCTGGCATATATAGTAGTATAGCAAGAATAAATCAAAAATATTCATTAGTAAATAGCAAATGACTATAATCACTTAGTTAATAGCACTTAAATATAAATTTGCACGTTTTCACTGGTATATGGATACTCTTATCGCCTCAATCTCTATTCATAAACCATTGTATTGTGCTTTGAAGAATTAATTTGATAAAAGAACTTGAATGACAGCGAGATTTGATTTTTTTTTTTTTTTTTTTTTTTTTTGATATATCAAATGTAAAAATGATGGATAAATGCAGACCTTAAGTCTGAAAATCCTGAAACCATAGGACATACAAAATATGTCTACTTGAAGAGCATATGTGAACCCCAACGATGGAGTGAGATCAGGTGTCCGGGAGAGTGAGCATCTCCTGCTTGCTAGCAACACCGGTCACATATGCCCAGTAGAAAGAGTCAAATCGTATAAATTCGTGTATATGTATATATGAAGAAGTCAAAGTAGGGAATCAATATCGAAGAAGTACCAAACCGTTAATCATTCTCAAAGTCCAAGGACAGATACAAAATCGTGTAAGTTTCAAAAAGAAACTGTTGTGAACCCCGAAATTCTGAAAAATTCCGAGGTGAGACCAGGTGTCCGGGGAGAGTAAGCGTCTCCTGTTTGCATGCATCACCCGTCACAGCAGTTCTTAAGAAACATGTCAAAATCAAGAGTTTTGGTTTCTTAATTGTACATACGAACGTACAAAACTGGTATTCAAAGTCATATTTGGTGTTCACTGAACAGGTCATTTAGTCGCATTCCAGAATATTATCAATCATTCTAGAAAGAGACACATCATATTTTCGTACAAGATCCCCATAGCGACCGTAGAACTTCCTCAGTGACGATTTCAGACGTTCTTTAACATATCCCTGCAGGAGCAACCTAGTGGCCAGTCGTTTGGCCCTTGGAATAAAACAGTCGTATAGAGAACAGGCTCTTGCGTACCTTATAAGTTGAGATATAAAAACTCCATAGGCAGGTAAGGACGGGATATTGCTGCAAAGAAACGGAAAGTTAGTTATTTGGAAGTTAAAATCGTCACGTTTGTCATACAGAGAGGTGTCCAAATGACCATTACTGTCGAAAGTTAAAAATATATCCAGATACGAAGCGGAATTATTGCTCTCGGTTGTCTCTTTTATTTCAAGTTCATGGGGATAGATTTCATGTATGTAATCCTTAAAGTTAGGATTAGTGATTGACAATCCTGAAACCATTTCCTTATTGTAAATAACAAATTGCTTAATTGTTATTTGTTGCCTACGATACACAGATCTCTGGCATATATAGTAGTATAGCAAGAATAAATTAAAAATATTCATTAGTAAATAGCAATTGACTATAATCACTTAGTTAATAGCACTTAAATATAAATTTGCACGTTTTCACTGGTATATGGATACTCTTATCGCCTCAATCTCTATTCATAAACCATTGTCTTGTGCTTTGAAGAATTAATTTGATAAAAGAATTTCTTCATGTAGACATTTTCGTTAGACTGGCAGAGCACGGTTTATCATGTTGATGTCGCATATATTTTTATACCATTATGTGTTTTACAATACCTTACGTGTTTATTTTTATGACCTCTCAATATGCGATACCTGTTGACCCTTGTTCTTTACATGGAGGATTATTTATAAATTTTTAAATGTACGTCTTTTGATTGTTCTGCTGTTACGGTGAGTAGGAAGGTGGGCCCGTAAACTGGTTAAACACACCATTTGTTTGGCTTTTGTCAAATTAAATGACCGTCCTAAGTCGGTATCGTAATTGCACTACAATCAAATATTTTTGTAATGTGTTAAATGTTCTATTATATTATTTATATTCATGTATTGTATAGCTCCAAGGTGACTTCTGCCACATAACTGAGCCGGTAACTCCTCTTTTTTTTTATATTCTACTTGGTTTTCATTTTCATGGAAACTATGCCATGCTGATAGCATAAGAACCTAATTGTAGTTAATTCAATGCAGTCGTACTGCAGTCTCTGAATTATCTGAGACAAGAGCGAGAAATTTGGAAACTTAGAGTTTGGGAAACAAAGAAAACTACCTGTTTCATCTTTATGAATTTACACTTTAATCGTGATTATTTTTTATTGTGGATAAAAAAAAAAGTTCTTAAAATTTGCTCAATCTTAGAAATCAGAATACATATATTATATGATATTCAAGAACATGAATATGCAGAGTGGTGTCCTTTTACCAATCTGACAAATTACCTATGACTTTACCATCAAACACGGGTGGTTTCTACGGAATATTTACGACAAATTGTAAAGCTAGCACGAGACGTTCATTGCTTATGTACAGCTATTTGAGATTCGCAGTTGTTTTTTTTTTCTGAAATCAGCACCACCAAACATGCATTGTCTTCTGTGAATTTGAATATCAGACATCCAGTGGAACTCTTCTGAATTTATGCTTTATTTTTTGTAATGTGTTATATGTTCTAGTATATTATTTATATTCATGTATTGTATAGCTCCATGGTGACTTCTGCCATATAACTGAGCCAGTAACTCCTCTGTTTTCTTTCAACATATGTAGTCTAGTATAAAAACTAGTAACTTGCCAATAGTTTCGCCATACAACATATACTGAAGAGTAATGTTTATAACCTTAAACAAATTTTGGGAAATTAACATTGTATGTTTCTATGTTGCATTTTCAAACATAAGTACATACAACATCACAGTAAATACTTTCTCATACCTATCATACTCTCATACTCACATGATATATATACTCATGTAATATCTATACAAACAAATATTGGACGTAATTCACACTGCTTATATGGTAACGTCAAGTACACGGTATCATCTATAGGCACTGGTTCAAACACATTTAGTTGCTCTTGGCTTCTTCAAAGCTGATTTTGAAACGTTTTGATTTGAACCAGATAATAACCGATCACCTCATTGACATAAATGGTGCAAGGTCTCTTTGAAATGATTTAATTATGGTCAGAAGTAGTTGATTCACGATTCTTTCGTGGAATGAGAATACTGGATAAATCTTTGAATGACTGCTCCTTTTGGGGATATAGACTCTTTCTTGTATCGACACTAACCTATATTTTTCTATGCATCAAATGGAAGAGTAATAACTCAACTTGTTTTCAGTGAAAACTGTAATACTCGTTTATGGTGATTTTTAATGTAAAGAAACACTATCCATTAGTTGATTTACAAGTTTTCAAACTTACTGTAAGCTTTTAAGTTTTCATATGTATATATTAGACACTACTTTGAAGATTTACAGAAAGTGTATTGAAAATATTCTACAATTAACGAGATATCAGCGTCGGAAATATCATGCTTTTCTCTGAAATTTCACGCCAAGATAATGAATATTCATGAGCCATCATTTATGTGACCGCATTAAAACGATAACGAGGTTTTTATTCACATCTCAGTCCATCATAGGGGTTCACATATGCTCTTCAGGTAGACATTTTCGTTATATTCTACTTGGTTTTCATTTTCACTGATTTTGTATGTCCTCTGGTTTCTGATTTTCGGAATTATGTTTTGGATTTATCCACCATCTTTACATTTTTACTTTTCATCTCCGAATTCTTTCTTCTCTGTTTCCTTTTTCACTTTCTCCATCTTGTTGATACTTTTCTTTACGCCTTGCTTCGGAATATATAATTGCACATGCGCGAAGGCGGCGCTATCGGCAAATATTGACAATTTATGTGCACCTCACAAATTTCATTTTATGTTATAAATAATGCATGATCTGTACAGAGATAACGTTTTTAATTCCTGTATTAAAGAAAAGTTTTTATCTTTGGGAAGCCTACAAAAACAGCACATTAATAATTTTCACTTCAATAGATTAAGGCTGTGAGGGATAGTGCAAATTTCGCTCAGTATGAAGTTGAATTAATTTTACTCGTTTCTGATCTGAAAGAGAATTTAGTAGTCGGTATCGTAATTGCACTACAATCAAATATTTTTGTAATGTGTTATTTGTTCTTGTATATTATTTATATCCATGTATTGTATAGCTGCATGGTGACTTCTGCCACATAACTGAGCCAGTAACTCCTCTTTACTTTCATATCTACACTTATTCTCAAATGCAGTGTGGAGCCTGTAAAAAGGTTCCACGTGTCTGGGTGTTTCACGTGTTATTATTCACCCAATAGTTACTGACTTGGTTGTGTGGGAGCTTTCCCCTGGGTTTGTACATCCTTATCCCCCCCTTTTTTTTTTTAAATTAAAATGGCTTCAAATATAATAAAATTAAAATAGAAATCTCCTAAAGTTATAATCACACCACTTAGATTGCCCTCTGTGTCCACTCTTCATATACCTGGTATTTCTTAAAGAAAATTATACGGCAACACTAAAGTTCATATTTCTCCACTTAAAAGTAGTTTTCCTATTTTCCTATTATCTCATTTTCAAAAACATTCACACCTATAAATTCTTACAGAGCTGTCAATTCTATACGCAGAGGGTATTCTAAGATTAATAAGTGCAACGCCAAGAAAGGTCTTACTTGCCCTCATTTAAGCTGCAAGTCCAATATTGAATCATCGGTTAATGGAAATATATTTAACACCAAATTAGACAAAGACATAGATTGAAATACTGACAATGTTATAAATGCCATCACTTGAGAAGCTAGAGGATGTGGGGCTCAATATGTCGGGGAAACTTCTCAAACTTTGAAACAACGTTTTCGGAATCATTCCTATAAAATTCGTGATAATTCACGACGTAAATACCAGAATTTTCTTTATAACCACTTTAATAAATACCAACATAATATTAACAATGTGAAAATAACTCCAGTAGAAAATATCTCAAAATTACCAGATGTTAAAAAACGACTTTTGGAAACCGAGCTCTACTGGATTAAACAACTACACGCCACATACCCTCTCGGTCTCAACGACCAAATATATCGACAAGGTAATATTTCTTCTCGTCAGAATAAGATCAATATTTTTACATTAAAACTAATAAAAACATAAAACTATTAGAAAACGTAGGTCACATGGTCGTCGCCGTAATCGTAACATCAGAAAACGTAATCGTTTAAATAGGTCATTAAAGGGATCTTCTATTTATCGCAAAAAAATAATGACCGTCATGAACTTTTGCATGTACTATCCTCTATTCCGGTAAATAAATTGAAACCTATCCTGGACGAAGCTGATCTTCGAAGTTTACGCAATTCTGATTGATATAAACTCAATTTGATTATTTTATTTTCATATAATAATAAACTCTTTCCTCGTATTCCGTCTCTTCCACCCAAGCAGCAATTTCTCAAAATTAAATTTATTAATAAAGGCTTCGATCTACTTAACATTTCTAATATTTTCCGTGATCATAGTCACATCTTAATTCCCTTAATATTTTGAGAATTTAGAACCTCCAATTATTTGTTACCAGTACAAAAAGCCTGTAAAAAATCTTATTTTAAATTATAATAAAGTTACATCTAACCCTGATGTTTCAGACTCTATTCCTTCGTCGTGTTCTTGTAAAAATTCTAAATATGTTTATAAACCGGCAGGTCATGTTATTACTGGTGACCTAAACTGTATTTCGGACAAGAAATTGCGCACCCTTTTGGAAAAGGACCTAAATATAGGTTACCGTCCAGGATAGATTTCAATAAATGTCGTGACGTTATAGAAGATGCTTTAACTACATATTGTAAACGTTGGTGTAAAAAATAACAGGTAAAGGTTCATGCTCTTAATGATTGGAAATACGAGATTTTAAGAATTGTCGATATCCGTATTAACAACTTTACGGAAAATCCGCATTTATTTCAACAGCCTAATACATTGACGGCAAATTCTATTAAAAAGAAGATAGCTGACTTACATGCTAAATATGCCTTTGTTCCTGCTGATAAAGCAGGTAATAACATAATAGTTGTTTGAAAACTATAGTATACTGAAGTACTTAAAACGAATTAAACTCCACTCATACATATGTGGAAAGCCCTACCTCAAAAGACAGCACCTTGCACAATCTCCTCATGACCATGTCCGACTGATAAATCTGATCTACCAAAGATGTATATTGCATCCCAAAACTACATAAAAGTCCATATAAATCACGTTTCATATTTAATTCTAGCCACTGCTCTACTACGGTACTATCGAAGCATATTACGTCTGCTCTAACTGCTATAAAAGATCATATTATCAAATATTGTGATGTCGCATTTCATAATAGTAACATCAATTACTTTTGGTCGATTAAAAATTCTCATGAAGTTATAGACAATCTTCTTTCGCTAAATTTCAAAGCAACTCAAATTTCTACATTTGATTTTTCTACACTTTATACATCTCTGCCTCATGATTTGATTAAAAGCAAGTTGCTGTCTCTTGTACAATGGTGTTTTCACAGAGAATCTAAAACGTACATGTGTACTTCCAATAACTCCGGATTCTTTTCCAACAAATAATATACTTCATATAAATACTGGACATGCAAGGAATTTTTGTGCAGTTTTATGGCAAGATATAGCAACAAATAGTTGGGATTCCTATGGGTACTAACTGCGCGCCTCTGATAGCAGATTTATTTCTTTATTGTTATGAGAGGGATTTTATGGTTTCTATTCAAAAATCAAAACATTTTGACCTCATTGACAAATTAAATAATACTTGCAGATATCTGGATGACATTTTGGTTATCGACAACCCTGAATTCGAACAATTGATATCAGAAATATATCCACCAGAACTCACATTGAATAAAGCTAATACTTGAGATAAATCGACACCTTTCTTAGATTTAAACATCAAAGTTATCAACCACCTAATATATACTAATATTTATGATAAACGTGAGGATTTTGGATTTCCTATTGTAAATTTTCCTTACTTGGATGGGGATGTCCCTTGCCTACCATCATATGGTATCTATATATCTCAATTAGTTCGATTTGTCAGAGGCTGCACCGATGTTTCGGACTTTCATAAACGATATTTACAAATTACTACTAAACTTTTAACTCAGGGTTACAGATATCACAAGCTAAGAAAAACATTCGGCTAATTCTTCAGATCTTATTCAGAACTTGTATCTAAATTTGGAAATATTTCTTTTCAACAGTATGTATCCAATGGAATTAATTTCCCATCCTAATTTTTACGGTGATCTCATATATAAACTAAGGAAAGTAAAAGGCTCCGATAACGTTATTTTATCATGTAATAAAATAGTCAAACGTCTTTTAAATAGACAATATGATATTGAGATCATCAAAAAGACTATAGGTCTTGTATTTGGTCCCTCTACAGCCTTATGCAGACTTTTACTTGAACGTTGCACGCTGACTAACAGGGCGGTGGAGACTATATGACTGGCCTTGTCCAAACCTCTTTCCGAGGAGACATGGTCCTGAACCTCGTCCCCTCTGACTGTTAGTCGGGACTCCTACAGATCTAGGGTCTTAGCTCGCTTTCAGACTGGCAGGTTTATCATGTTGATGTCATATATTTTTATACCATTATGTGTTTTACAATACCTTACGTTTTTATATTTAAGTACTTTTAAGTATTTTAAGTACTTTTGAAAAAAACAAAATCTGAAGTTCTTAATACTCTGTAACATACAAGTGATCATTCTTAAAGTTCATTAGATACTAGATAGATAGGTTTAACCCCCTAAAATGTATCTTTTCCATTATAGATTTCCAGGAGTAAAGTTAAGTTCAAGTTCCCATTTAACTTCACTTTTTGTGTTTTCGTACTTGCAATGTAGAACAAAGTTATAACAATCTATGGCACTTTTGTATATTTTAACAATATTTAAAACTTCGAGACCTTTTGAAAAATACAGAGAGCCCCATTCGTTCACATGACGTGAGAATTTTGTAATTATTATAAATGCATGCGAGGAGTAAGCCAGACAATGGGCCAGAAAGGAGGGTGTGAAGCTCGACATTCTCTCCGAGTGGATGAAATCCATAGGAGAATTACTTAAATGAAGGATAGGGCGACTTAGGCATTTGGTATACCAAGACACAGGTCCATGTTTGCGACCCTGGTATTGCCGAGGAACTCTCTGATCTCCATGAAAAATACATCATTGTTCCTGCTGACAAAGCGGCTAACAACTTTAGCTTCGTTTGTACGACATATTATTTCTAATGTCCTATAGAGGAACTTGGGTTACATTCAGCACCTGGAAATCCAACATACACAGTCACAAATTTATTTGTCCCTGAAACACCTGACAATCACAAATCCGTTCTCCGATCATTTGGACTTCTAACAAACGATTCTGACCTTGATTTACCGTACATCTACTGGATTCCTAAGATGCACAAGAACCCTTACAAACGTAGTTTTATCGCCAGATCTTCTAGGTGCTCCTCCAAACCTCTATCCATATTGCTTACGAAAATACTGACCCGCATCAAACATGGTCTTTAAACTTATTGTGAAACAATATACTCCAGAAGCGGAAACAATCAAGGAACTTTAAGATAATCTGAAATCCCCAATTCCAATCATGTTACCAGCATAAAATCTTGATTTCTCCACGCTCTACATTACCATTCCTCACCAAAAGCTCAAAAATAGACTGACCAAGATCATACGAGACTCCTTTATTTACAAAAAATGGAAATCGCAGATACAAATACCTTGTTCTAGGGCGGGAGGACACATGTTTGGTGAAGGAAAACTCTGATTCAGACAAAAGTATACTGAAGACGACGTCATCAAAATGCTGGAGTTTCTGACAGAGAATATTTTCGCAGTGTTTGAAGGAACAGTTTTTCAGTAAATCGTTGGCATTTCTATGGGAACCAACCGTGCCCCACTTCTCGCTGATATTTTCTTATATTCATACGAAGCAGAGTTTATTCAGACCTTGCTCTCAAGAGGAAGTAAGCACCTTGCATCTCGGTTTAATTTTACTTACAATTACAAAGATGATGTGTTGTCAATTTATAAACCTTACTTCAAGGATTACCTTTATGAAATCTATCCTCACGAACTGTAGATCAAAGAGACAACCGCGGGTGACAGATCTGCTTCGTACTTTGGTATATTTTTATCATTCGTCAATACCGGTCACTTGAACACCTTTCTGTAAAGTCAAACATGACGATTTCAACTTCCACATAAATAAGAAATTATGAGGTCCCACTTTACAGAATGATCCATGACGTTCTGGAGTGCGATTGAATGATTTTATACAATTGTCTTAAAACACAATGACACGCTAATCATAAGAATCATTAGTATATCAATCAAGATTAACTATCATGCACGGCCATTCTCTACCCAGAGTTCCGTACGCTAAAGCCACTACATTTCTGTCAACGCCAACCGTCGCCATATGGGTGGCATATTCCCGGTGCGACGTAAAACAATAATCTATCTATCTATCTGTCAACGCTATAAGATTCTTGTAAAAGCTTTTAAGATCCATGATTAAAATACAAAATTCGATATACAAGCATGTGATGATATGCTTAATATA
The DNA here is from genome assembly GCA_035048485.1 of Pteria penguin. Taxonomy (NCBI): domain Eukaryota; kingdom Metazoa; phylum Mollusca; class Bivalvia; order Pterioida; family Pteriidae; genus Pteria; species Pteria penguin. The sequence continues at coordinate 12,757,190 of CM068591.1, read as the reverse complement.
AAATATCATTTAAATTCAATGTAATTTTAAGCCGGCGTGGCCTAGTGGTATCGCGCTCGCCTCCTGATCGGGAGGACGGGGTTCGACTCCCGCTCTGGTCATGCCAGTGTGGTGTCTTTCGGAGGAGACAGTAAAAACCGAGGCCCCGTGTAGTGGTATGCATGGCACGTTAAAGATCCCTCACTGCTCTGAGTGGGTCCGTTGCAAAGGTCAAAATTTGTATGCCCCGCATCAGGCAGATGCCATCACCATGTACGTGAATGTTCATGGTGTGACATTAAACATAAATCAATCGATCAATCAATTTAAATTATTTAAAATGAATATTTAATTACCTTGAACTTGGAACTATTTCATGTGTTAGGCGTATGAAACTAGATTGAAAATAAAGATAACCATGAAATTCTATGTAAATGAGACTTATATAGAATAAAGCTCGTTGAAAATAACAGACAGACAATTGAAAGTTTTATGATTCTTTTAACTTTGAAGATGAGCTTATAAATTTGCCATGTGATACCGAACTATAATATCTCAGGCGTTGACAGAGATAAAAAGCGAGATTAAAAAGCGATAACTCTGAGTAGAAAATGATGTACGTCTTCCAAACCTAACGATGTTTTTTTGTTTTTCGAATTTATTCGACAATAATTATAAAAGTCATCTAAATTGGTTTGCCGATGAATATAGCTTTCCTGTACCTTCATTAGAACGTATCATTGGTTTTTTACACGACATAATGGGGGGGGGGGGGGGGGGGCATATGGATCGGAAGGGGGAGGGGGCTGGCAAATTTGGTCGAGTCAGATTATTAATTTTTGTTATATATTTTTGATATATTGATTTTTCACATTTTTTTTCACACTTCTTCTATACTGAATTTGAGGAAACTTGGTATAAGCAGTAAGTAAAGATGGTCCTGTACAACTTTAGATCTTTTAAAAGTCTTACAAGAGAAAACAGAAGACATCTGACAAAGTTGTATGACACAAATCATTAAGGACTTGCACACAAAAAATGACAGTAGCATAATATACACAGAACGACATTACAAAAACATTCGATTGCGCTGCAGATACGATACCGACTTAGGACGGTCAACTGAAGTAACAAACGTCACTCAGTTGGTGTGGTTAACCGGTTTACGGGCGCCCACCTTCCCACTCACCGCAAAAGCAGCACAATCAAAGGACACATTAAAAAATTTATAAATAATCCTCCATATAAAGAACAAGGATCAACAGGTTTCTCAAGGAGAGAGGTCATAAAATTGTCATATCACACGAAATTATAGAATAATATGTTGCTATCAAAATATGTAAGGATCCCAGACATCAACATAACTAAACCGTGCTCTGGCCGTCTGTAAGCGAGCTCAGATCCTTAATCAATAGAAGTCCCCACTAACAGTCGAAAGGGGACGAGGATCAGGACCTTGTCTCCTTTAAAAAGGTTTGGACAAGGCCCGTCATAGAGTCCCCACCGCCCTGTTAGTCAGCGTGCAACGCTGAAGCAAAAGTCTGTATTGGGTTGTAGGGGGACCCAATACAAGATCTATGGTCTCAGCGATAATCTCGGGGTCATACTGTCGATGTCGGAACCCAAAGACTTATATGGCCATCTACAAGCATTGTTCAAAATCATTGTGTTTCTATGTCTCAGGTGACGATATAGGCCCTTTTGGTCCGCTTGTTGCTTTTCTTATCATGTATGTTGGGTTTAGGTAAATTCGGTACGTATGAAAATGGTGAATTCGGTACTTGGTATTTTGGTAAATTCGGTACCCAATTAAAAAGTTATTTATTTACTAATTCTAAAGAAATTTGAACTACTTATATATTTTTATTTATCTAATTGATCATAACTACACTAGCTATATCTTCTATACGATTCATTATATATACAAGTTCCTACGATTTGTGATGTCTTTGCCCTTTCTTCCAAAAGAGCACATCATGGAGATGTTTGATGAGCTGCATTCAAAGGCAACCACACCAGAGCTCCAGACCATCATGGACTATGTTTATAGAACCTGTATTCGATCGTCTGTGTTTCCCATTGAACCGTGGTGTGTGTGTGTGTATGTTCTGAAGAAGTGTGCGTTCAAACGATGACACAGAGGGTTGGCACAACCGTCTTAATTCAAGATTTAATCTGCGTGGACCAGTGCCGTTCTACCTTCTCATCGTGGATTTATATGCCGAGGCTTCTGATCTGCCACTCCGAGCGAAGATGATCAGCGAGAACAAGCTCACGAGATATCAGAGGAAATCGTCCAGCCGAATTCAACAGAAAATCTTCTCTGCATGGGACCGATTTTCAAGACGAGAGATATCTTGCAGCCGTCTCCTTAAGATATGTACCGGTGTCTATTCTAGATAGACATGCACGTTATATTTAACTGCCTTTTCAATTGACTTTTCTATAAAGAACTGCGATAGAATTTATTCCACTAGTGTTTCTCTTGTAAACAATAGATATATATCTTATTTGTTTATTTCTATATAGATTTTGCAAATGATATTCATTTCACTGGTGCGAGCATTGTATTTTTTTAAGATAACATTTTCGAGTATTTTCCATATGATTTTGAAATATTAACTTAAACGTAGTGCTTCCATATCTTAAAACTTGTGCTTCCATATCTTAAAACTTGTGCTTCCATATCTTAAAACTTGTGATTCCATATCTTAAAACTTGTGCTTTCATATGCGTATGTGAGAGATAGTATAGTATTTTTGTGGTAAAATCTATTTGCTTTTTAAAAACATACATGCCTTTTTGTTTCATATATTTAAATGTTTATTCAATAAACAAATTGCGTTAGTTCATGATCATGTCTATGTATTAATATATATATATATATATATATATATATATATATATATATATATATATATATATATATATATATATATATATATATATATATATATATATATATATATATATATATATATATATATATATATATATATATATATATATATATATATACTTAGGCCTACTTATATATCATGTTGAAATGTTATTCATAATATTTATAATATAGAATAAATAAATGAAAAATAAAAGATTTATTTTTCTTTGCAAGACGAAAATGACTAATTTATTATACATTGATCCTGATTAATCCATTTAAAAACAATATTTCATCAAAATCTTATGAACTATTAGTAGAACAAAATTAGTAGGTACCGAAATTACCAACCTCAGGTACCGAATTTACCAAATCTAGGTGCCGAAATTACCAGGTACCGAATTTACTAGCATACGTGAAGATACACGTTTTTTTTTTTTTGGTTTTACTTTTGTTCTCGTTTTAAAGTTATGAGCCCCCACCCCCTTCCCCCTCAGAATTAAATGCTAGTCCCCATATAGGTCAGATAAAGAATGAATGCAGCGAAATGTGATTGAGTGAATATTAAATCGATTTTCCTGTGGTGCGACTTGTCTGTACCGCAATTTGAAGTACGAATTGTTTGAACTAGAAACGTCTAGTGTATTGCCGAGTCTGTCGAAAAACGATAAAAAGAAAAACGAAGAATAAAATAATAATGATGCAAAACTCATTCAGAAGGGTATGACTATAATATTATTATTATTGTGATTTTGCTATTTTAATTAAGTACATTAGAGGATTATCAAAATATATACACAAAACACTGAAAACAAAGCGAATGCTTGATGCAGAAGCGTGCCATGCAATGACCCAATGTCTGAATGCGTTTAAAAGTGAAAGTAGGAAAACACGTGTCTAGTAAAGGTCATTGCATATTAAACTCGCAAAGCCCGTCATAAATGAACATAAAGTTAAATATTATGATCATCAAAATATTGACAATATCCTGTTGTCCTCTGCGAGAGAATTAGTTGTAACCTCCCCCCAAATTTCTTGTTAGAACTTGGAGCGTTGTCAGGTATGTTAGTTAGGACTGTCAAGGTTGATTGGACAGTTATTGTCAGTAAAAAAAAAATTGCCACGTTTTGATTGGCGTAACATGACCTGCATGTGACATAAGATTCACCTTCCTTTTACTTCTATAAATTGCACTGTGGCCTCCAAGAGCAACAACAAGTGAGTTTTCTTTGATATTTATAAAATTGAAAGTAGAACACTTTGTCATTGCACATACACATAATACCTTGAATTTTAAGTCATAAGCCGATCAGTTTTACTTTAACAGAATTGATATCAAATTATTCAATCTCCCTGTTAGACGATGATGTAAACAGTGAGATGACATGAGTTATAGTCAAAACAGCCCAAGAAAAAGACAGACCACACTATAATGGCCCAAATAAAAAACAGCCCAATTAAGAAAAGGCTCACACCAAACGGCCCAATTTTTTTACCAAAACATCCCAACTTATATATATAAAATATGAAAAGATTTCATTCATCGTAATGAAATGTTCATTTAAGTTGGGAGAATAATAGGAGTATATAATATACATAGGCAGAGTGTTGTCAATTACTTGACTACAAAGTATGTTGAAATGCTAAGGCATACCCAGAAGGAGGAATTTTTGGGGTTTCAGAGTATCTGATATGTATTTTTACAGAATATACTGTATTTATTTTGAATGGGGAGAAAAACAAGAGTGTATATAATCCTGTTATTCTCTCCACTAATATTAGAAAAGCATCTCATTGTATATGTCCCCTAAACACACCTTGATGCCCCACTTAAAATATCCATACCCCATTTTACTATAGCATAAATCCCCCCCCTAAGAAAATCCACCTCCTGGGGATACTTACCATGAGCATTTCGATATAGGTTGTATTTCAGCGAGTCTTCCCCAGAAGGCAACCTTTTCATCAAAAATTCAAATCTGGCACGATTAGTTAGGAATTAGGTGTTAGACTCATTATTGAGGCCCATTTTCAAGCCTTATCGATAGCTTTTTTGGTAAAATGTCTTTTAGATGAGAAGGTATAAGTCTGATGTCCCTTGTCCCAATTCCTGATAGTCGTTGCACTTACAGGATCCTTCGCTCCTTTGCCGTAGTATGCCTAATTGTGGGTCAATTACTACAGCTGTCTCCTCTGCAAGTTTATTTCCTTTACAGGACAATCAGTCTGGTGAGTTTATTTTCTTTACAGGATAATGAGTCTGGTGAGTTAATTCCTTTACAGCTCAATCAGTCTGGTGAGTTTATTTCCTTTACAGGACAATCAGTCTTTTTTTTTTCTACATTTCACCAGACAGGATTTCACCACATTTGGGTATTTTGCTGTAGAATAAAATGAAAGTTAAAAAATGTGAATCTTTTATCCATTGAATTGCCTTGATTTTTATATGGATGTATTATGGTATTGTATGATGTGTATGATGACCTTACAATCTGTGTACATTTTGGTTAATTTTCAATATTTTCGTTCTGAAGTTGTGGGATTTATTCGTCAAATTTTGGCCATGTTTATAGCTTGCTGGGACAAACTTCCAGAAAGCTAATGTCATACCCCTGGCATTGTTATCTGGCATCTGTAGACAAAAGTTTAACCTGGGCTATATCTTTTGAACTGGAAATGGTACAGCTTTGGTACTCTGCATATGGATTCCTCATGACCAGGGCTTTCAATTGGTATGGTGACTTTTGACCCAGTAATCTTGACCTCTGAAATTGACTTACTTTTGTAGAACTTTAACCAGGACTTTATCTTTTGAGTCGGAAAAAGTAGAGCTTTGATATTTCACATATAGATTCCTCATGACCAGGGCTTTGAATGGGTATCATGACTTTTGACCTATTTCTTTAGTCTTTGGACTTTCACCCACTTTTCAAAAAATTTAATTTATGCTTTATATTATGAACAACAAAAGAATTCCTCATGCCATTGACTCTTTAAATAAACTTAAAAATAAATGATTTTGTACTTTCAAGGTAATAGTCATAATGGACAATATATGAAAAACTTTGTCAACACTATAACACTGTCTTTTGACAACTCTTGTTACATATCGTGCTGTATCTAAGGCCTGCTTGTTGTGATTACTTCAAACTTCACATAATTGTTTTTTGTAATAAACTCTTTTATTTATGTTGAACACTGTTCAAAAATGGGTCCAAGAGCAGAATTTTGCAATACACATACACAGACTTCTGACTAGCTTGGATATCCATATTGCTTTATGGGTCAGAAGGTAAAAGACTTTGTTGAAAGGGGGCAAAATCAGTGGCACCTTTTGATCCATTCCTGTAAGTGAGGTTTGAATGTACGGAATTGTCAAACATATTTACTTAATAATAGTAATTTTTGTATTTTACATGAAGAAGGGATAATTACGGTTAAGAAACATCAGGACAGTACTATCTGGCTGTTCAAAACAAATCCCAGTCATTTATTCATGTTGAACACTGTTGAAAAATGGGTTCAAAAGATGAACTTTGCAATAAACTTCCACATATTACTGACTAACTGGGTATGTCTCAATTGCTTTTTGGATCACAAAGTCAAAGGTCAAGGTAGTGAAACACTGACAAACTTGTAAAATTGGTTTCTGGATTAAAAATAGATTTACACTCCACTTAAGATTATGAAACTTCACATACTGACTGCTCAGGAGGCATGAGGGAATGCACTATTGATTTTGGAGTCGATAGATACTTTTCGAATGCATGAAATTTAATTGGAGTTACTTCCCTTTTCCGCCATTTTGGAGAGGAAGCTGGAGTTTTTACTTCATATTCATAATTGTTGTGAGAAAGTTGTCTGTTTTTTTCATCCTTTGAAAACATTTTGACCTTGTTCAATAGTTTTATTATTGCATATCAATTGCAAAAATTCAAGAAGCATACCGAGTTTGGAGAAATTCCTTACACAGTTTGGCTGATTTATGTAAAAATATTCAGTCATTTACCTCCAATATGGCGGAAAAGGGAAGCAACTCATATTAAATTTGTTGCATTTGAAAACTATTTATAAGCAAAAGGTCCAGATCAAAGGGCATCAAAAGTGAAAACTTAGTAAGTAACTGAATTCACATTCCTCCTTAAGCTGAATTCACATTCCTCCTTAAGCTGAAGTAACAGACCTAAGATACCTTGGAATAAGAGAAAATTGGTTTTGCAACTAAACTCTGCATGTTACATCTTTTAAGAATCTTTCTTGTTTAGAAAATTAAAGACTTGAAAAAAAAAAACCTAAACCCGAAAAAAAAAAGAAAAAAAGAAAAAGAAATATTAAAAAGTCTAATTTCAATTTACTCTCCTGAGATTCATCATACCAGCTAAATTTTTAGCTTGCAACAAGGAATGATCAGAGAACTATTATCATAACTCTAACATTGCCTTTGTTATCGTTGTCATCCATAGGCAAAAACATTAGCCTGGATCATAACTTTACAACCATCAGAGACAGGGCTTTGATATTTCACATGTGTATTTTTTGTGCCAAGACCTTTCATTTGGTACCAAACTTTTTGACCTTGTAACCTTGACCTTGAAGTTTGACCTACTTTTAAAGAACTTTTACCTTACTCATAACTTAAGAACAGTAAGAGATACATGTAGGGCTTCAGTATATGTCTTGTGTGTATTTGTGACAAGATCATTTATTATGTATCAAAAGTGTTTTACATTTTGACCTTTACCTTGAAGATTGACCTATTTGTAAAAAAAATGTTTGCTATTTAAAGGTTGCCACTGGCAAGCTCTGATGCCTTCTGACAACTCTTATTTTCCTCACTTTGAATTTGGGCTTCTAGGTAGAAGTATCACTTAAAAACAGTGTGGAAGTGAGGGACTGAATCTACTGGCATTTAAGCTAACTGAATTATATGGTGAACATATGTGATATATGTGATAAAGGTTTACTGGGCACTCCCTTCCCCAGTTTTAAAACACCACTAGAACAGTATATTTGTATAGTTATCAGCTTTGTAAATTATTCTTCAGCTTTTGACTATATGTGGAAGAGCAGTACCAAGGAGACTTTACAGTGATGAGGTTCATATAGGAAACTTAGAATCAGGTAAATATAAGATATTTCTCATGTGTAAAAAACAAAGGTTTCATGGACTTTATATAAATGTTCTTATGTGTAAGTATTTTTGGTACAGATAAGAGGATAGAAAATTTACTGAAATATCATTTTAGGTATGAGACCATGCATTGAAGTTTGTATGTTCCTACATCTTGACTTATGGGTAGGTTGATAGGGAAATGTATCAGGTGATGAAATGTCTTGTGATGGAGTTGTCACTGGGTTAGAGTCTCTTGGGTGGCTGATTGGTGTCTGATCTACAGCAAGAAACAGTAAACACCAAGGTCCCATGTGACATCAGACATAGCACATGAAAGATCCCTCACTGGGTCATTTGAAAAAGTCTTCATTTCTGCAGATTTTATCAGGGATATGTCATCACCGTATAAGTGCAATAATCTTGGTGTAATGAAAAAATGTAAAACAAGAATCACCCATCCCCCCCCCACCCACCCACCCATAAAAAAACATCTCAAACAAAAACATAAGTTGTTAAAATAGGGTGGTAGTTTGGGAGTAAGAATTCAAAATAATGTTTTGCTTTGGTCATGTATGTGGATAAGTATTGTACATTTTTTTTACTTCATTTACGGCTACAGCAACATTTACATTTCTTAAGCTGGTAAGTAAATAGAGTGGTCTACGTCAGCATCACCAGTAAAAGTTGTCAGTATTTTGAACTCCTCTTAGCTCAGATGTAACACATACTCCCCATGAAGCCGGCGAGGCCTAGTGGTATCGCGCCAGACTCCTGATCGGGAGGCTGGGGTTCGAGTCCCGCTCTGGTCATGCCAGTGTCCTGTCTTTCGGATGAGACAGTGAAAACTGAGGCCCCGTGTCGTGGTATGCATGACACGTTAAAGATCCCTCACTGCTTTGGGTGGGTTTGTTGCAAAGGTCAAAATTTTTATGCTACGCACCAGGCAGATGCCGTCACCATATATGTGAAATATTTATGGTGTGACATAAAACAAAAATCAATCAATCATACTTCCCATGCAATCTAATTAAAGTATAGAGGTCAGATTTTAATTAGATTGACCCCCCATGAAAATGTCAAAGGCAGTGTAATTTGACATTGAACTTTGAAAATAGTTTCTGAATGTTACCTTATGGAGTCCCTAACTTCAATTAAAGACTTCCCTTAAGATGAGGATAATGTTAGTCTGAAAACCTGACACCAGCAAAGAACTTGGGTCTGAAATCCTAAAAAAGAGAATTTCTGGGATTCAAATGAAATTGAAACTTTATATTATTCATATTTTTCTTTAATTTATTGACATCTTAAAGTATTGTGCTCCTTTATCAAACTTTTGATAAAAGTATTGTAGTAGGTTTTCCTATAGTAAATATATACTTAGATTTATTCCAATTTTGTTTGACTTAGATTTGCATGAGTAATAGCTCTTTATCTGAAATTCGTTTCCCAAAAGTTTCTGGACTGTAACTTGATCGTTTTTCATTCTAGAGTCATGATACTTTGCACATAAGATATGCATGACCGAAGGAGTTTCCTTATTCTTTTTAGTTCAGAAGTTAAGGTCATAAGACTTTGTTTCATTGAAATCTTTCTTTTACTTTAATTCAGTGGTCTTTCATCCTAGACTCATGATACTTCACAACTAGGATGTAAAAATGGTTACCCTTAACAAAAAGTCATGACCTTGCTCAAGGTTATATCTCCATGGTGAACCTTTGACCTAATTTATTGTTGTTAGGGTATTTGTCCCATTTGGAGAATTGAAGTTTTTAGCTCACCTGAGTTGAAAGCTCAATTGAGCCATTCTGATCACCTGTTGGTCATTGTCCATCAATCTGTCTGTAAACTTTTCTCATTTTTTACCTTTTCTTCAGAACTGCATGAAGGATTTTGATGAAATTTGGCATTCATGAAGTACTATAGGTCCTCTATTAAAGTTGTTTATTTCATCCAAATCTGTTGACAGATGGTGACACCATGGCTAAAAATAGGTCTTTGAAAATCTTCTCCTCCAGACCACCATATGGATAACAAAACTAATGGCATCTGAGTGATCAAGAAGGATGTATGTTTCAAGTTTTTTCAATTTGTTGTAATTTGTGACGTGTTCTGACATCTTCTCTGACTTTAACATTTTCATTCAAAATAGCATACTTTTCATCAGTATTTTTCCTAAGGCTGACTTTTAATGTACTCAAAGCTTATTTTAGCCAGAATATAGTAAAGAAATAATTTTTTAAAGAATTTTGACAAAATTTCAATTTTTAGCTCACCTGAGCCAAAGGCTCAAGTGAGTTATATTCATAGTGCGCCGTCCCTCGTTAACTTTTTCACATTTTCAACTTTTTCTCTAGAACTACATTGCAGATTTGGATCAAACTTTGTATAAATAATGTACTTAAGGTCCCCTATTAAAATTGTGTTCGGGATCCAGATTCCCACAGGGGTGGATCCAGGGCGGGCCAAAAGTGCCCAAAACGGTACTCCTCTTCAACTATCCTCTCCTCCAGAATCACTACATAAATGGGGAAACTAATTGCATTTCAACAATTTATAAAGATAGTTTATCAAAAATTGTGTTTGGGGTTAAGATCCGTCAAATAGAATTTTACGCTTTTTTGACGTGTTTCTGAACTTAGTAATTTCAATGCAGAAAAGTGTCATGTTTTTCAGTTAATTGATATTGATGATTTCTTAATGACTATTTTCCTGCATGACTGATCATCTAGGTACTCAGGTGAGCGATAAATGCCCACTTGGGCCTCTTGTTTGATGTTCTGTAAGGTTTTAAGATTGTAAAAAAGGTAGAGTAGTAGGTATTTTTTCTCATTTTCAAATTTTACGTTGGAATGATTCAATGGATTGATTTTGATGAAAATTAATAGAAATAATCTACTGTCCGCGCCACTCACTTTGTAAACCGAAAAATCTTAATTTTCACTTATTTACCTTTAAAATAGTTTTACAGAATTAACATCAATCGACAGATCTTGTTTAGTCGTAACTTTTGGTGTATGCTATATGTTTGTATGAAGAAGTGTTCATATTTTAAAGAAAAAAATCAATTTTAGATAGGACGGTTTCCATGTTAAATTTTGACGTGACATCGCCGATGTTTAACATTGAGTCTATGGGAAACTTGGCGCCGTCACGTCAAAATTAAACATGGAAATCGCCCTATCTAAAATTGATTTTTTTTCTATAAAATATGAACGCTTTTTCATACAAACATATAGCATACACCAAAATTAAAGTTACGACTAAACAAAATCTATCAAACGGTTTTGCTTTTTTGAAATTATTCTGAAGATGAATGATTGAAAATCCAGATTCTCCAGTTTCCAGAGTGAGTGGCACGGACAGTAGTTTAAACCCCTACAAATGTAGTTGATTTTCATCTGGATCTCTCGACCGATGGCACTACTATAGCCAAAAGTAAGTCGTAGAAGTTAAAAAATATAATACCCTCTGTTTTGGAACATTTGCATACACAGACAAACTGAATACATTAGGGTGATATAGAGGGATGGTTGAAGAAGTTCTGCTGTTTTAGATAGCAGTCAGAATGATAATATTTTATTTGCTTTTGACTTGCTTTTGGACTATGTTACTTTAACGCAAAAAAGCATTTCATAAGTATCTTCCCTTTGGTTGATTTTTTTATGACCTTAATTGCTGTATTTTAGGCGGAATTAATTAAAGGAATAGTTTTTGTCAAAGAATTTATTTAAGACTGCTATAGGAAGTGAGGGATGTTTGATTTTTCATATTTTCAACTTTTCTTCACGACTAGATTAAATTTGAGAATATATTAGAACTGGACATGAAATGTTACTGACAATACAGCAAACAGATTATTGTTATTTTCACATTATTTTTAATGGAAATATGTTGCTTACAGTTCAATGTATAACTTATAATCCTATTATGCGCTACCAATTTACTGGCTCTATTTGAAATTGTAGCAGACAATAAACATTACTTCACATAGCTCATTTAGCTCAAATGATTTTTTTTTTCATCACATTTAGTTCAGCATTTGCCCATCCTCTGTCTGTTTTTCCATTTGTCTATTTACCTTTGTACATGAATTATATATAGCATTGTTAAAAAGGCATCTAAAAAGATTTGTTTTCTATTATATATGCATTACAGTGATAATATATGTATTGTATCATTTTCGTACCATATGTGTACTTATTTTAATCCAACTGTAATGTTCCAGCGGAATTTCCCATCCCAATTTCTATGGTGATCTAGTGTACAAACTAAGGAGGGTCAAAGGTTCCGATAATTTCAAATCGGCTAGTTCTAAAATTATCAAACACCTTCGACATCGACAATATGACCCTGAGATCATTGCTAAGACCATAGTTCTTCTATGGGGTCCCTCTACAGCCCAATGCAGACTTTTGCTTAAGAATTGCATGCTGACTAACAGGGTGGTGGGGACATTATAATGGGCCTTGTCCAAACCTTTTCAGAGAAGACAAGGTCCTGATCCTCGTTCCCCTTCGACTGTTAGTTGGGACTCCTATTGATCAAGGATCTGACCTCGTTTACAGACGGGCAGAGCACTGTTTACTTATGTTGATGTTGCCTTACATATTTTTGATAGCAACATATTATTCTATAAACTTTTGGTGTGTAATAAAAATTTTAAGACCTCTCTTCTTGAGAAACTTGTTGATCCTTGTTCTCTATATAGAGGATTATTTATAAATTTTTAAATGTGTGTCCTTTGATTTGCTGTTTTTGCAGTGAGTGGGAAGGTGGGCACCTGTAAAGCGGTTAACCATACCAATTGATTGACGTTTGTCACTTCAGTTGACCGTCCTCAGTCGATATCGTAACCACAGCACAATCAAATATGTTTGTAATGTTGTTTTTCTGAGTACATTCTACTATTATCATGTTTTTTGTGCATGTCCTTGGTGATTTGTGCCATACAGCTTTGTTAGACGTCTTCTGTTTTCTCTTTCATATCAAAATCACAATTTTTTTCAGATTTTTAGACTTGAGCATTCCCTGTTCAAATCATTTGGCCATCCACAATACTTTACTTTTTGGGGTGTCGAAAACCAACGTGTGATGCATGGATTTGATATGGTCTGTCACATTAGGTCTCTCACTGCTGATTTGGATCAGTGCAAACACAATTAAGGGATCCAGAGAATTCTTACCATCTGACTTTATTCTGTTAATAGCACCTCTCATGGTACTCATGTTAAAATTAATCAAAATAGTTTGTACTGACGAAACGAAATACATAACAACTACGAAGAAAAACCAGATGACTTCTGTGAATGGTCTAAATTCTACAGACACACTAACTTGGAGTAATATAACTACAAAGTACCTCAAAATTTTGGTCATGGTTTTGCGAGTTTGTTTGCTATCTAGTTGCAAAATGGACATTTTAGACATATCGTTCACGTCAAAACTTAATGGAGCATGAAAATCTCTAATGGCATAGTCATGAATAAGCATTACATTTCTATTGGCATAGTTATGGATTAGCACAACATTTCTATTGGAATAGGTATAGATTAGCACACAAAAGGCAGTGCTTAATCTGTCAAGGTATGAATGTGGCTAAAATAAGTATGCATAGATTCAGTTGATATTCAGTCTGAACTTGGAGCATTTCTCATTCAAATAAGCCCAAGACTGACCAGGGATTAAGCATATGGAAAAAGAGTTCTGTCACCTTTGATTTTATTTTGTAGCTTCTCAGGGAATTTTGTTGGTGGGAGATTTTAAGCTTATAATCTTTTCATTTTTTACAGGAGTAAATAGTGTGACTCTGTTGGGACGAATAGGCAATGATCCAGAAACAAGAGTACTGGCTAATAATGCATCAGTATTGCAATTCCGTCTGGCAACATCAGAAATCTATGAACATCAAGGTGAGATATAAAAAAAGCAAGGTGAGAGATTGAAAAGTTGGGGATTTAAAAAAAAAAGTACAGAGATTTTCATTTGATGTTATTCATTATGCTCAGGCTAAAATTAGAATTGTGTCTTTCTCTGAGCATAACCTGCCCTAATTAACATTGAGTAAGTAAGAAGGTATTTTTATCAACACCTAAATAAGTAATACTGGTATATAATGCAGGGTGTGCTCAGATACAGGAACACATTTCATTGGCATAGAATTGGTTTCATTGATACATGTATACATATGAATTATCTCCATAACCCAAACATTTGACATGACCTTGATTCAAGTTTGTTTTGAGCTATTTCATGGTCACTAGTAACACTAGTCCTCATAATCAGACCCAAGCATATGACTTGAGGTCTGAATTCCTCCCATATGCCAGGCCTAAAAATATGTTGGTTTCTTGTTCCCAACCCAAGCCTGGAAGATCTTGGAAGTAGGTAGGTAAATAATTTTATATGCATAATATCTTTGTTCATAGTGATATTGCCTGTGCAATTATAATCATAGAATGTAATCTGTGCTGTCTTTTGTCATGTTGGTTGTATTTTTTCCATATCAATGAAATGAATGAAGGTTGGACAGTGTTTAATTTATATCCAAGACAGTCTGGCAAGTAAAAAAAAGGACTTGCTCAACCAAAAAGTTTACTTTTAAGGATTAACTTTAACAATTTTGCTATTTATTGAGATATAATATGAGCGGATTATTAAGTGTGCGCCATCTCAAACCATATTATATCTCAATAAATTGCAAAATTGTTAAAGTTAATCCTTATAATTTAATATATGCACAACCATTAAAATTGCCTGAGGTAAAACTTTCAACACACATGTTGTTTATTTCTGTATAAATTACATTGATCGGTGATGTCATAACGCCCCATATTTGATCCACTTTTCCGCACGGAAAGCGATGTTTTTTGCAGACTTTTAATAGTTATGCTTTTGACGTTATAATGAAATGTTTGACATTTCGAACCTTGCGTGACGTCATTGAAGTGGTATTTTGCACTAAAGTGCTTGACAGCTGTCGAAAGTATGTCATTCTGGATAAACGTTTAGTTGTTATGGGACACCAGCTGTTTCTTTCAATTTATGATTTCCCTCCTAAATGATTTGCTGATGTGGTTTATGAATAGGAATAAGACTAGAATTTTCAACATTAGATTCTTTTTTAAATTGTAAAAGAAAATGTAACAAGAGCGGAGGAAAATATCCGCATAGCTGGTTGCTCTTAGCAACCTACCAAACCAATTTATGAAGCTATAATATGCTTTCAACAGCCAATCAAATTTCTTATTTCATAAAAAATTAAACTATTTCCAGGTGAAATGGAGAAATATGTTTCATCTTGTTTTCAATATAAATAGGGATATATCTGTAGTCATTTAGTCATTTCGCCTTTCCTTAGCATCTAACTTGCATACTTAGCTTTTTTTTTTCTTAGTTGAGAAAACAGGTACATATATAATAAAAGGTCTTCAAATGTGCTTTGTCCCCCCAAAACTCCACCATGACTTAACATATCTTATGTCATTGAGGCATTTTACTGTGGAAAAGTCCTCTTTGTTAGCTTCATTTTGGCTTTAATACACGTTGGCGTTCTGTAGTACAAGCACCCGAGACACATGTGAGCTCCAGTATGAGGAACAGTTTAGTATCATCAGCCTTTTAATTTAAATCATTTGAATGACCAGTTTTGGAAGATAAAGAGAATTTAATTTAAAGAAACGCATATTCCCACTTGTTGCAAATAGTTGCTAAACATGAAATGATAATATTGTTGTACCAAAATGATAAGAAAAGCCATTTCTTACCCCTATTACTAAACTCCATTCTATAATATCAGAGGAAACGTTGAGAGTCAATCTTTGATAATTAATTTAGTATCAAATGGAGAATATTAGTAAACCAATATTAATTAAGACAATTAAAACATATAGCTTTTTATACGCCTGTCTTAAGACGGGGCGTAGTATGTTTATGGCGTTGGGATAAGCTTGTCTGGGCTATTACTTCTTTGTCTGGGCATGGATTTCAATAATATTTCACAGAATTGTTGCTTAGGATCCAAGGGTGTGTCATGGCCTTGACCCAAGGTCATAGGTCAAAGGTCAAGGTCACAGCATGCAAAGTTAGTAAAACCTTGTCCTGGCCATAAGTTCTTCCCCTGTGCATGGATTTCAATAATATTTCACAGAATTGTTACTTAGGACCCAAGGGTGTGTCATGATCTGACCCAAGGTCATAGGTCAAAGGTCAAGGTAACAACATGCAAAGTGAGTAAAATCTTGTCCTGGCCATAAGTTCTTCCCCTGTGCATGGATTTCAATAATATTTCACAGAATTGTTACTTATAACCCAAGGATGTGTCATGACCTTGACCCAAAGTTATAGGTCACAAAGGGTGTGTCATGACCTTGACCCAAGGTTATAGGTCAAAGGTCACAACATGCGAAGTGAGTAAAACCTTTTTCGAGTCTTAACTTCTTCACCATGTGCATGGATTTCAATAATATTTCACAGAGTTGTTACTTAGGACCCAATGGTGTGTCATGACCTTGACCATCAAAAGTCAAGGTTACAACATACAAACTGAATAAAACCTTGTTCAAGCCATAACTTCTTTCCCTGTGCATGGATTTCAATAATATTTTACATAATTGTTACTTAGGACCCAAGGGTGTGTCATGACCTTGACCCAAGGTCATAGGTCAAAGGTCAAGGTCACAACATGCAAAGTGAATAAAATGTTGTTACTATGATAAGATGCTATGGAGATACTATATAACGCGATAACTTAAGTAAACCTCAGTTGTTTTTCATGAAACTTATACAGAATGCTTCAATAGTGTAGGTGAAGTCACTTTATAGCTTTGAGCACATTCTATTTTGTTGTTACAGAGTTATAGGACTTGGATCCCTCTTTTTGGATTTCAATATTTCATAGAAGTATTACCAAAGAGACCCATGTTTGGGGGTAGTAAAACCATACATTCACATTGATCCCGTCCAAAGTAAGCGACAGGCGTATTAAGCCACGCTATGCGTTGCTCTTGTTGTTTTATATTATTGAAACACTGAAATTATGAATTATTCTTCAAAACTTCCTTGACTAGCATTGTAAACCTACTCATGAATAAAACATTCAGGGACGACATTGCATAAAGCACAGGCATGTGTTATATGTTTCTGCATAAAATAATGAAGTAATTATAGATATTCTTCATCTGTTGTTCAGTTTCTTGTGAAATCCAAAATTATTTGTTTTCAAAACAAAGATCTTTAAAATTTCATTACTATCTGACAAATAAAAACTCAGATCATGGCTAATTTACTGCTTTGGCAATCAGACAGCAGTGTCAGACTATATTGATGCATAGATGTAAAATGTTCCCTCACACCTATGGACATAATGTTAATTTATTCAGATGTCCAAATTAACATCCAAAAGAAGGAAACACTACAAGGTCAAACAATCTACTTGGTTAACATAATGAAGTAGGGACGTTGTGCCATGAGCATCCCTTGGGAATTTACTGGTCCATTTGGACAAAACACTTAAATTTCATTGCCCATCAACATTTGAATTTCATGGAAAATTCCAATACTGACAGTTAGTGGCTCACCTGTAAGTGCACATTTTCTTCCCGCTCATCTGTCAGGTGTCCAATACTTTTTAAACAGTCTTGCCATACGAATCTGACACTTGATTTGTGAAGATGCTTCCCTCTATATACTGAACGTTTTTTCACTTTGCCTAGGCAACCATCTTCCCTAGCCAAGGGTTTCTGATGCTTGTAGAGTACCATGCTACTAATGTCCTATGATATTGCAGATTATGAAAAATGGTCATTATGAATATTTCAGTTATACTTCATTAATTGTAGTATTTTATGGGAAGATACATAGATAACGGACAAGGAACCCATGGTTAGCAAAAATGTTGGGCAATGAGACAGTGGAAATTTTAATATGTAGTTTTGGTTTTATTATTTTAAGGGATTTCTTTGGTTACCTTATTGTACTGTTAGGGTACAACTTAATACGAAAATCAATAGTCCCTTTCACATTAACTGCATGACTGACATTTTGGGGGGAAAATGATAATCTTGTCCATAAAATTTTTTGAAGTCATAATTAAATATCGATTGTGTCTTGCATCATTGCATAATTCTGTGATTGTTTTTATTAATACAATAATATGTGCTTAATGTCACATCTGTACCAATAATATGTTTTATAAATTTTGATTTATTTTAGGAAAGTTACAGAAAGCAACTCAGTGGCACAGTATTTCTTGTTTTGAACAAAGAATAATTGATAATCATTTCTTTCAAAAAGGGTAAGTAGATGTAATGTTTTAATGAAATAGAAATTTCAGTACTTATATTGACCTTGGAGTACCACATTTAGAACATAAAGTCCCTAACAAACAGTTGTCTACTACTTGTCTACTTGTTTGGGCACATCTACCACATCCCACACTGCAGTTGTCATGGTTATTTATGAAATGAATAGTACTAGTTTGCGTACTAGTTTTAGAAAGTTTGTAACAGATCAGTGCCTCAAATGATAAATTTAGGACTTAAGTTGTGAATATCTGGCATTGATAAGAATAAATATGTCCATTACAATGTCTGTAGAAAGTTTCACACAGAAATATTTGGAACTTTTAGAGAAATCACTATTTTTCATTTTCAAGTCGGATTTTTTCAAGTCCGCTTCGGCGTCCGCGTACTAGTTTTAATGAGCGCCGATATTTTCCCATAGTTTTCTAATTTCATTCAGGACATCTAGTTTTTGGTCTGTCTGTGTGTCTATCTCTCTCTCTGTGTATCTGTCTGTGTCTGTACTCTGTAGCAAAAACTTTAACCTTGACTATAACTTTTGAACTGCAAGAGATAGAGACTACATATTTGGCTTGCATATTCAGCAGATTAAATTCTCTCAAATGGCATCAAGATCAATTATCTTGTGATCTTCTTTGTGACCTTTATACTTAAATTTTACTTTTGTTGCTGTCAAGGGCTTTTGTAGTTCATAAACACATCTTGTTGTTGTTGGATTTTATATTCATTTCTTATACATTGTTTGTAATCATAATGTGTTTTCATTTTCAGGAAATACTGAATTCTGACATATGTATGTGCCATCTGATTTGTAATTCTATTATACATGAATATTAAAGAATTTGGATTCAAACAACTTTTAACATATGTGATACATGTAGTTCAGCAAAAAAAAGTACCTGCCTGCCGGGTCACTTGGAAAAAAACAGATCCGGGGGGAGGGAAAACAAACAATTTTTTAATTGTGGCCTGATTTTCATAATTTATAATACATGTATATCATTAGCTGCTCATCAGAATTTGATTGTATTTCACATATTTTTAGGTCAAGTTCTTTTAAACAGAGATAATTTAAAATCATATCAAAAGGGAAGGATTCTTACAGTCTTGAGAGTCAATATATTAAAAGGCAAGGTCACTGCTGGTAACATTTATAGGCCCATGAAATTTAGGATTGAGGAATGCTTTTTTTGCTGCTATGAAATAAGCCCACAGTGGGGGCATATGTTTTACAAATGCTCTAGTTTGTTTTGTTTTGTTTTTCGTACTCATTTATGACTTAACTAAAACTTGGGTGAAAAATATGGAGAAAGAGTCGAATGTTACATCACATTGCTGTCTGATTACACTGATATATATCACAAACATACTCGAATATAATACACACTTTTTTTCACCAATTTGACCCCTCATTTTCTCACTGCTTATTATGCATAGGGTTAGATATCTGGAACTTTTTTTTCCACGCTTTTAAGCTTCATTGGCAGATGAAGAGGGGTGCGTGTATCTGTTAAAGTATCGAAAGCCGTCAATCAAACCTACGAGACATGAGATATATCTATTGTCTGTATACTGTCTGCTTCCCGTAGTAAATGCCCAACTTAGGCGATTACAGGGGTAATGTCTACAATGTGCCATTCGATGGACATGATAGAATACTTGCGCTGTGTTATTTAGCAATGGTTTCTGATTAGCAGATTGTACGGGTGATACAATGATTTATCCTTAATTGGTTAATCGATAGTTACGCAACAGGTGAAACTACTTGACCGTAACTGCACGAGCATCGACAGTTTGGATAACATTCATTCATTCTTTATATATTTTGTCTTCACAAACATTTGCGACCTCCATTTAAAGTTCACGCAGTATAGAAGACACGCACATTCATTCTAACGAGAGAAAAAAAAAATGAAGCGATCATTTGGGACAAGGGTACTAGTTAAGACATTTGAAGTCAATGCGAGTTTGATTGTAAATGAAATGAAAGAGAGAAAAGCGTTGATATCACACGATGAATAAAGACTGGTTGTTCTGTGCCGCTTTTGATAATAATTCACGTTACGCAATTACGCTGTAAAAGGTATATGGCAAAGCAAATTCAGCTCGCGGTCTTGCTGTTTCAACACGAAAATGACATCTTGTTTTGGATTTTTCCCCTGCGTATTATACACGGGGTTAGAAGTTTTTTCATGATTTTCGAGGTCATTTTTAGGGGTGCGTATTACACTCGGGTGTGTATTATATTTGAGTAGATACGGTACTTTGTTTAAATAAACTTTGGTTGCTTTAAAATAAATCCATGCACAGATTATTGAATTACTATTGTGTTGATAACTTCATATTCTAAAAGTACGTTTAAGGCTTAATTGCAATCCATGCACTACAGAATCATTTTGTATGAATATTCTTTTCATTTAATTGTCTTTTTTTGTATTATATAGAGATCTTGCATATGTGCATGGTAAAATCACTTACAGTAAGGAAACAAATCAGGCTCATATAAGAGCAGGTAAGTACGAGTTTACTTTGACAATTTAACTCTGTTAAAATGTTGGTAATGTGATTTGGTGGACAGAAGATATTGAATCTAAGGGAGAATGAAAATAGCTGAACAGGGGTGTGAGTGCCATTTCTTCCTTGAAGTTTATAAACACTAGTTCCTTGTATTGGACATTGTAGTTTGATTTGATTATGTTGATTATTCTTAAGTTCCTTAGTAGATACCTTATGTCTACTGAGAAGATAGAATCAGAGCTCTTGAGCCCTTAAGATTTTGAAGGGAGCAAAATTTCTACCCAAGTTGGAAAAACTTGCAACATATACATGTATGTATTTAGAAAGTAATGTATCCTCCAAAGGGAAGTCGTTTCCGTTAAATAAATAAAACTACATTCAAATGCCACAAATTTTTCGACACATGCCCTTTATCAAGTGAATAATTGTGAAGTTTCTATTAACCACTTGATAAAGGGCATGTGCCTGAAAATTTGTGGCATTTGAGTGTAGCTTTATTTATACATATGTATAGAAAAATATTTCTGTTATATAATGTAAATAAAAACTCAAATAAGTACAGTGATTTGCCTACGATCTACGCTGTTCACACTGTTTACCTTGGTGAAAATATGAATCGCAGTCATTGAATACCGCACATTCTTGTCCTTTTCATGTGATAATTGTTTTCCACTCTAGAATTACCATGAATTTTAAGAAATACAAAAAATGTCAAGACTGTATATACCTCAGCTCTGTATTTGAATTCATTCATTCATTAATCAGTGAAATTCTTACAATAAGTTACATTACAGTCGCAAATAACATTGATTTAATGTTTCATTGAAAGTAATCTGATTCTCTGCAGTTTCTTTATTTTACAAAAATAAACAAACTGGAAATTTTTAAGTGATTACATTAATTTTAAATTTAGAGAAATACATTGGAAACGAATAATTATTTTACATCATCCCTCAAAATTAAAGTTAGAAAAGGATTCTATGCAACATGTATGACCACCTTGATGATTTTCACTGTCTGCAATGTCTTTGAACCCCTTCAGTAAGTTATAATGTCTCAGTGAACTATGGAGTTACTGTTACAAGAGAATTGCAGTCAAGGTCATACAGCAACAATCAACATCTGAGGATTTGCCATAATCTTGCTTCTTGGTGATAGTCACAGTTGATAGGAAATTCTTTCTTTGGGTCACACCAAATTAATTTCTTGTTTTTGGATTTTTTTAAACTAAAATTTGAGGTTGGCGACCAAAAAAGAAATTACAATATATAATAATTTATCTCACAAATTGTAATTTAGTATGAAAATTACGGCATCATGCTGATAAAATAACATTGCACAGAGTTTGTCAGCCTGTGCTGAAAGACAGTTAAAGAAGCGGCTTATGTGCAAGACCACTTGGTAGTAAAAATAGTCATGCTGAATGAAATCTAAAAGTGATTTACTTCAAAAACAAAAGGATATCACATCCAGTACTGTCATCCAGTGCTTAAGCAAGGAAAGTACAACAGGGACCCCATGAAAGTAGGGCTAAATACCTATTGGATCTAGTCATACATATCTTGAAATGCTTCAGTTTCCTGATTTGACCATTATGCATGTATATGATGTCAAAGTGTAATTGGAAATATGATAAGGCATACATGTATAAGAAGAAATATGATAAGGCATACATGTATAAGAAGAAATATGATAAGGCATACATGTTAAAAAAAATGGAAGTCAGAAACCAATTTTGACTACTGTACTCATTATAGAAGGAATATAGTATTGCTTAATTAAAGTGCCAATAAAATTGTACATACACCATTATATACTTGAGATAACTCTATCAATTATTCGCGGGATTAATGTTTGCAGATTTTGATCAATATGGCGAACATGAGAAAATTAATTCTTTTTTTTTCAAAATTGTTCATCCTCAAGTTTTTACCTATAATGTGAGGGATTATAACAGACCCTTCCTTTTAATTGACACTTGCCACAAGATTCATTTTGCAATTTCCCTCACTTATCATTGTTATAAGGACTATGATTACAGCAGTCTGAGCATGTGGATGAAAAGATGTCTAGATGATCCAAAATGATAAGGGAGAAAATTTTTATAATTTTTAAAAGATATTTTTGAGGTGTGGGATTGTAAAAAGAATTATAAATTTATTTTTAGCTCACCGGGACAAAAGTCTGAAGAGCTAATGTTATACCCACTGCATTGTTTTTGTTGTTGTTGTTGTCTGTTGACAATACTTTAACCTGGGCTATATCTGTGAAAGCAGTTGGGGTAGAGTTTTGATACTTCACACATAGGCTCCTTGTGACAAGACCTTTCAATGGATACCATGACTTTTGACCTCACAACCTTGACCTTGGAGTTGGATGTACTTTTCAAAAGCTTGAACCTGGGTAATACCTTTTGAACCAAGAGAGTTAGGGCTTTGAAACTTTACACATGAATTCCTCATGATAAGAGGTTTCATTTGATACCATAACTTTTTGTAGTGTGACCTTGACCTTTGATTTTGACATACTTTTAAAAACCTTTATTCTGGGCTGTATCTTTTGAACGAATAGGGTTACGGCATTGATACTTAATACATAGGTCTTCATGTCAAGCACTCTTATTTGTTACCATGACCCTTGACCTACTTTTCAAAAACTTGAACATGGACTATATCTTTTGAACCAATAGGGATAGGGCTTTGATACTTCATACATAGATCCCTCATGTAAAGAGCTTTCATTTGATAAAATGCTTTTGACCTTGTGACTTTGACCTTGGAATTTGACTTATTTTACAAAGCTTTGACCTTGGCTTTTTTTTAGCTCACATGAGCCTTAGGCTCAAGTGAGCTATTGTGATCAATTATACTCCGTAGTCCATCGTCTGTCGTCCGTCGTTAATTTTTCACATTTTCGACTTCTTCTTCAGAACAGCTGAACAGAATTTGATGAAACTTGATATGCATGAAGTACTCATGGTCCCCTACGTGTGTTGTTGTTTTTCGACCAGATCCATCAACAGGTGTTGCCACCACAGGCAAACGTAGGGCACAAAAGAGTACCCTCCTTTAACAAACTTCTTCTTCAGACCGGTGGCATACAGAAACAAACTGAATGCATAGGAATGATCTAGAGGGATGTGTGAAGAAGTCATGTCATTTTGGTTTTGTTCCAAAATCAAATTTTTGATGTTTTTTCGACATTTTTTTGGACTTTGTAATTTCATTACAGAAAAGCGTCATATTTCCTAGTTAATTGATAATGATGATCTCTTATCAACTATTTTGATCATAATTATGGTAAGGAATGTTATTTTGAAAGAATTTTGTCAATATCTCAGTTTTTGGATTTTCTATGAATTTTTAAGACTTCAAAATGAGGGTGTATAGGGACAATTCTTCACATTTTTAACTCCTGCTCCTGATTTTAATTAAGCCGGTGTGGCCTAGTGGTATCGCGTCGGACTCCTGATTGGGAGGCAGGGGTTCGAGTTCCGCTCAGGTCATGCTGGTGTCATGTCTTTCGGATGAGACAGTAAAAACCGAGGCCCCGTGTCGTGGTATGCATGGCACGTTAAAGATCCCTCACTGCTTCGGTGGGTCCGTTGCAAAGGTCAAAATTTGTATGCTCCGCATCAGGCAGATGCCGTCACCATATACGTGAAATATTCGTGGTGTGACGTAAAACAATAATCAGTCACTCAATCAACCCGATTTTAATGAAACATGGTATACATGAAGTACTATAGGTCCTCTATCAATTTGTACATTTCATCCAAATTGGTCTACAGATGGTGCCACCATGTCTAAAAATTAGGTCTCACAATGGTACATATACCACTTGGTAATTAAAATATGGAGAGTAGCGATTCAAATCCAGCTGTGGTCTAATTTTTTTTTCATTTCTTTACACATCTAAATAAGTTTTTAGATGTTTCTCAACACTCAACATATGAAATTAGGCCATTTTAAGTTGGATCTGGACAATATTTGAAACAATTGTTGTTCATGACCCAGACTTGAAATCAGTCAACAAAAGGCCCCACCTAAAGAAAATGACTAACTTGTTGTCCTGAATCACATCTTGCAAAGCAAATGCTTAATATCAAAATCACCTGAATGGATGTGCAAAAAACTGTTGTTTTTTATTCTGGTCTGAAATAAAATTTGACATATTTTCAACATTTGTGTTGACTTAGTCACAGTAATGCAAAAATAAATAACTTCTTCCTTCCTGCATGATTGATAATCTAGGTACTCAGGTGAGCGTTATAGGCCGACTTGGGCCCTTGTTTTTTTAAATGTTAAGATGGGTTTTTCACATTTAGATTCATTGTGACCAGAGCTTTCATCTGGTTGACTTTTGACTTTTACCTTAGATTTGGCCTTGAATTAAGAAAATACATTGAAAATGCATGTTTTCCCTCTGACAATGCCCCATTGGCAAGCCATGTTGTCTTCTTACAACTATTGTTTGATTTTGCCATAATGATGATAAAGTCAAAAAGTAGGGAATTAATTTAGTGTGGCCTTCTGTTTTTAAGAATACATGTATTGCTACATTCCATATGATCAAGGGAGAGAGACTAAAGGAGACTCAACTTCAACATTCTGTTAATGAGATGACTTACACAATGATTGCTCTTTCTGCTTATACATGTATATTTTGTTCTTTGATCTTATTGTGTTTCCTAACAAGATACATACTTAATGGTTCTGCTGTCATTGCCAGATGTCCAGCTGGACTCTCATTTACTTAAATACCTTTAACTCAAATTTTCTGTTAATTAAGAATAATGTACAATATATTATGATCCTGATTCTAATCCTTCATATAGATGTAGATATACCTTGCTAACTCAAACTTTGCTTAATTTGAACTGTATAAAATGGGCTCTTAAAGTTCATGTAATCAAGAGGTGACTGTATGTATTTCCTTAAATTAAACTGTATAAGATGGGCCCTTCAGGTTCAGGTAAGCAAGAGTTGACTGTATGTAAATCCTTAAATTGAACTGTATAACACAGGCTCTTTAAGTTCATGTAATCAAGAGTTGACTGTATGTAAATCCTCAACTTGAACTGTATAACACGGGCCCTTCAAGTTCATGTAATCAAGAGTTGACTGTATGTAAATCCTTAAATTGAACTGTGTAACATGGGCCCTTCAGGTTCAGGTAAGCAAGAGTTGACTGTATGTAAATCCTTAACTTGAACTGTTTAACATGGGCCCTTCAAGTTCATGTAATCAAGAGTTGACTGTATGTAAATCCTTAACTTGAACTGTATAACATGTGCCCTCCATATTCAGGTAAGCAAGAGTTGACTGTATGTAAATCCTTAACTTGAACTGTACAACACGGGCCCTTCAAGTTCATGTAATCAAGAGTTGACTGTATGTAAATCCTTAACTTGAACTGTATGACATGGGCCGTTCAAGTTCATGTAATCAAGAGTTGACTGTATGTAAATCTTTAACTTGAACTGTGTAACATGGACCCTTCAGGTTCATGTAATCAAGAGTTGACTGTATGTAAATCCTCAACTTGAACTGTGTAACATGGGTCCATCAAGTTCAGGTAATTGAGAGTTGACTGAATGTAAATCCTTAAACTTGTAACTTGAATTTCTGCTGAAGTCAAATAAATTTTTGAAATCCTGATTTAAGTGTGCTAATTTCATTAAATGTTTCATTGCTATGTTTAAACCATTCATCTTCTCCAAAGAATTGTATTTGGTATGAATATGTTTCAGCAAGAATAATGATGCTGAGGAGGGCAGGAAATAGAGCTGTCAAAGACACTAAAGATGAAGGAGATATTGATGAAGAACAAGTTGATCAAGAAGAAACTAAATCAACGTGATTGCAACAGTTACCATTCTGAGTGGATTAGTCATTTGAAAATGTTTGGGGCCAGAGGAACATAAGTGAATAAATATTTCAAGAGTCAGTTGGACAACATTTTAACTGGAAATTTTTTATGCTTTACAGTAAAAAGGCAATGTGAATTTAAAAGAGAAACTTTTTTTTTTTGAATGAAAAGACATCACCATGAAGAGGTGATGGCAATGAACAAATAAAATGGTTGAAATAATCACAAAAAAAAATAAATAAAAAATAGGTAAAAAAGTACTGAAAAGAATTATATCAAGTAAATGTAATGTATCAATTTCTCACTATTATTGCTTCTAAACAACTAGAGCACATCTTCAAAATTATTTTGCAGTGTAATATCCCTTTGGCACAAGTCTACATCATGAGATGGTACATATGAATGAACATTGTTACCATATTATGTAGTATTGTTTGTTCTGATTATTAAACATTTATATCAAATGATTGAATATTTATGTGAAAGTGTGTAAAATCATGTATATTGTGTTTTTTGCCTAGTGTTTAGTGTACCTTTGAGAATGATTCAGTAATGCCACCCCACAGTAACTATAACCGGTTGCCAGTACATCAATTTAAGATCAGCTCATCATATTATGGTGTGACCTATGTAAACTTTTGCTTTTCATCACTCTAGTGTCTTAATCAAATGAAGTCCAGCATGATTAGGTTTGAAATGTCATGAGTAAATTACGTGGAGCTTCTGCATTCCTATAAAGAACATTTCGACCAAATACAACCTTGAGTGTAGGTTGCTACTTATCAACTACCTTAAAGAATATTTCTACTATGTCTTCACGTATAGAAGTCCAACAACACTGTGACCTTTACAAACACTAGACATCGTCTCCACACTATGGGCAACATGTGCTAAGTTTGATGATCTTAGTCCCCAAAGTACATTATGTATCTTGCCTACAAGGGCCCAATTACTGAAATTCTTCCACATCTTGCTGTGATTTCGACCTTCAAAATCATGTTCACATTCCTTATATCTTAAAGGATATGTATATCAAGTTTGATTATCTAAACCCAAACAGTTCATTTTGTAATCTCGCTTGCAAGGTGCACACATACAGATGCACTTCACTGTATGATAATTTGACCTTCTATGATAGAGACCTTAAAAAACACTCCATTTTAAGGGTGAAGAAATGAATTGAATATATTATGATGTTTAAGAATTTTAGATACAGTTCTGTTAAACCAGGATAAACTGACCTTTGTATTGGACATGTAGTTTAATAAATTAACAAAACACAATACATCTAGAGCACTCCTTATTGGACAATTATACCCCATAGCAGCACATTCCTACCACAAATTTGGATATGGGCTATTTGTGAATTCTTCCTTAATGAACCATCATGGTACACAAAGGTGAAGCAGTTACATGTTACAGCTACAGTTTTATGGACCCCACACTTTTCAGTCATGAGTTTATAGTGACTGTGTAATAGACCCCCTGCTTTTTAAGTCGGAAGTTTAAGGTGACTGATTGACCCCACACTTTTTCAGTCGGGAGTTTATGGTGACTGTGATCAACCCCAAACTTTTTCAGTCGGGAGTTTATGGTGACTGTGACGAACCCCACACTTTTTCAGTCAGGAGTTTATGGTGACTGTGATGGAACCTACACTTTTTCAGTCAGGAGTTTATGGTGACTGTGATAGACACCACTTTTTCATTCAGGAGTTTATGGTGAATGAGATGGACCCCACACTTTTTCAGTCAGGAGTTTAAGGTGACTGATGGACCCTACACTTTTTCAGTCAGCAGTTTATGGTGACTGTGATGAACCCCACACTTTTTCAGTCGGGAGTTTATTGTGACTGTGATGAACCCCACACTTTTTCAGTTGGGAGTTTATGGTGACTGTGATAGACCCCACACTTTTTCAGTCGGTAGTTTATGGTGACTGATGGACCCCACACTTTTTCAGTCAGGAGTTTATGGTGACTGTGATGGACCCCAAACTTTTTCAGTTGGGAATTTATGGCGTCTGTGATGAACCCCACACTTTTTCAGTCGGTAGTTTATGGTGACTGATGGACCCCACACTTTTTCAGTCAGGAGTTTATGGTGACTGTGATGGACCCCAAACTTTTTCAGTTGGGAATTTATGGCGTCTGTGATGAACCCCAAACTTTTTCAGTCAGGAGGTGACTGTGAGATGGACCCCACACTTTTTCAGTCGAGAGTTTATGGCGACTGTGATAGACCCCCCCAACTTTTTCAGTCGGGAGTTTATGGTGACTGTGATGGACCACACACTTTTTTAGTCAGGAGTTTATGGTGACTGTGGTAGACCCCTGCTTTTTCAGTCGGGAGTTTATGGTGACTGTGATGGACCCCAAACTTTTTCAGTCGGGAGTTTATGACTACTGTGATGAACCCCACACTTCCATTCAGGAGGTTATAGTGACTGCGATGGACCCCACTCTTTTTCAGATGGGAGTTTATGGTGACTGTGATAAACTCCCCGCTTCTTCAGTCGGGAGTTTATGGCGACTGTGATGGACCCCACACTTTTTCAGTCGGGAGTTCATGGTGACTGTGATGAACTCTACACTTTTTCAGTTGGGAGTTTATTGTGACTGTGATGGACCCCAAACTTTTTCAGTCTGGAGTTTATGGTGGCTGTGTGATGGACCACACATTTTTTTAGTTGGGAGTTTATGGTGACTATGATAGACCCCCCCCCTTTTTCAGTTGGGAGTTTATGGTGACTGTGATGGACCCCAAACTTTTTCAGTCGGGAGTTTATGACTACTGTGATGAACCCCACACTTCCATTCAGGAGGTTATAGTGACTGAGATGGACCCCAAACTTTTTCAGTTGGGAGTTTATGGTGACTGTGACGGACCCCACACTTCCATTCAGGAGGTTATAGTGACTGCGATGGACCCCACTCTTTTTCAGATGGGAGTTTATGGTGACTGTGATAAACTCCCCGCTTCTTCAGTCGGGAGTTTATGGCGACTGTGATGGACCCCACACTTTTTCAGTCGTGAGTTCATGGTGACTGTGATGAACTCTACACTTTTTCAGTTGGGAGTTTATTGTGACTGTGATGGACCCCAAACTTTTTCAGTCTGGAGTTTATGGTGGCTGTGTGATGGACCACACATTTTTTTACTTGGGAGTTTATGGTGACTATGATAGACCCCCCCCCCCCTTTTTCAGTTGGGAGTTTATGGTGACTGTGATGGACCCCTCACTTTTTCAGTCTGTAGTTTATGGTGACTTTGATGAACCCTACACTTTTCAATTCAGGAGGTTATGGTGACTGTGAGATGGACCCCACACTTTTTCAGATGGGAGTTTATGGTGACTGTGATAGACCCCCGCTTCTTCAGTTGGGAGTTTATGGTGACTGTGATGGACCCCAAACTTTTTCAGTCGGGAGTTTATGGTGACTGTGATAGACCCCCGCTTCTTCAGTTGGGAGTTTATGGCGACTATGGTGGACCCCACACTTTTTCAGTCAGGAGTTTATGGTGACTATGATAGACACCACTTTTTCAATCAGAAGTTTATGGTGACTGTGATGGACCCCACACTTTTTCAGTCAGGAGTTTAAGGTGACTGATGGACCCCACACTGTTTCAGTCGGAAGTTTATGGTGACTGTGATGAACCCCACACTTTTTCAGTCGGGAGTTTATTGTGACTGTGATGAACCCCACATTTTTTTCAGTTGGGAGTTTATTGTGACTGTGATAGACCCCACACTTTTTCAGTCGGTAGTTTATGGTGACTGATGGACCCCACACTATTTTCAGTCAGGAGTTTATGGTGACTGTGATGGAACCTACACTTTTTCAGTCAGGAGTTTATGGTGACTGTGATAGACACCACTTTTTCATTCAGGAGTTTATGGTGAATGAGATGGACCCCACACTTTTTCAGTCAGGAGTTTAAGGTGACTGATGGACCCCACACTTTTTCAGTCGGCAGTTTATGGTGACTGTGATGAACCCCACACTTTTTCAGTCGGGAGTTTATTGTGACTGTGATGAACCCCACACTTTTTCAGTTGGGAGTTTATGGTGACTGTGATAGACCCCACACTTTTTCAGTCGATAGTTTATGGTGACTGATGGACCCCACACTTTTTCAGTCAGGAGTTTATGGTGACTGTGATGGACCCCAAACTTTTTCAGTTGGGAATTTATGGCGTCTGTGATGAACCCCAAACTTTTTCAGTCAGGAGGTGACTGTGAGATGGACCCCAAACTTTTTCAGTCGAGAGTTTATG
Source organism: Pteria penguin (assembly GCA_035048485.1). Taxonomy (NCBI): domain Eukaryota; kingdom Metazoa; phylum Mollusca; class Bivalvia; order Pterioida; family Pteriidae; genus Pteria; species Pteria penguin. The sequence goes on along the minus strand of CM068591.1, from coordinate 12,726,250 downwards.
GCGACTGTTATAGACCCCCCAACTTTTTCAGTCGGGAGTTTATGGTGACTGTGATGGACCACACACTTTTTTAGTCAGGAGTTTATGGTGACTGTGGTAGACCCCTGCTTTTTCAGTCGGGAGTTTATGGTGACTGTGATGGACCCCAAACTTTTTCAGTCGGGAGTTTATGACTACTGTGATGAACCCCACACTTCCATTCAGGAGGTTATAGTGACTGAGATGGACCCCACACTTTTTCAGTTGGGAGTTTATGGTGACTGTGACGGACCCCACACTTCCATTCAGGAGGTTATAGTGACTGCGATGGACCCCACTCTTTTTCAGATGGGAGTTTATGGTGACTGTGATAAACTCCCCGCTTCTTCAGTCGGGAGTTTATGGCGACTGTGATGGACCCCACACTTTTTCAGTCGGGAGTTCATGGTGACTGTGATGAACTCTACACTTTTTCAGTTGGGAGTTTATTGTGACTGTGATGGACCCCAAACTTTTTCAGTCTGGAGTTTATGGTGGCTGTGTGATGGACCACAAATTTTTAGTTGGGAGTTTATTGTGACTATGATAGACCCCCCCCCTTTTTTTCAGTTGGGAGTTTATGGTGACTGTGATGGACCCCAAACTTTTTTCAGTCGGGAGTTTATGACTACTGTGATGAACCCCACACTTCCATTCAGGAGGTTATAGTGACTGAGATGGACCCCAAACTTTTTCAGTTGGGAGTTTATGGTGACTGTGATGGACCCCACACTTCCATTCAGGAGGTTATAGTGACTGCGATGGACCCCACTCTTTTTCAGATGGGAGTTTATGGTGACTGTGATAAACTCCCCGCTTCTTCAGTCGGGAGTTTATGGCGACTGTGATGGACCCCACACTTTTTCAGTCGTGAGTTCATGGTGACTGTGATGAACTCTACACTTTTTCAGTTGGGAGTTTATTGTGACTATGATGGACCCCAAACTTTTTCAGTCTGGAGTTTATGGTGGCTGTGTGATGGACCACACATTTTTTTAGTTGGGAGTTTATGGTGACTATGATAGACCCCCCCCCCCCTTTTTCAGTTGGGAGTTTATGGTGACTGTGATGGACCCCTCACTTTTTCAGTCTGTAGTTTATGGTGACTTTGATGAACCCTACACTTTTCAATTCAGGAGGTTATGGTGACTGTGAGATGGACCCCACACTTTTTCAGATGGGAGTTTATGGTGACTGTGATAGACCCCCCGCTTCTTCAGTTGGGAGTTTATGGTGATTGTGATGGACCCCAAACTTTTTCAGTCGGGAGATTATGGTGACTGTGATAGATCCCCCCGTTTTTTCCGTCAGGAGTTTATGGCGACTATGGTGGACCCCACACTTTTTCAGTCAGGAGTTTATGGTGACTGTGATAGACACCACTTTTTCAATCAGAAGTTTATGGTGACTGTGATGGACCCCACACTTTTTCAGTCAGGAGTTTAAGGTGACTGATGGACCCCACACTTTTTCAGTCGGAAGTTTATGGTGACTGTGATGAACCCCAAACTTTTTCAGTCGGGAGTTTATGGTGACTGTGACGAACCCCACACTTTTTCAGTCAGGAGTTTATGGTGACTGTGATGGAACCTACACTTTTTCAGTCAGGAGTTTATGGTGACTGTGATAGACACCACTTTTTCATTCAGGAGTTTATGGTGAATGAGATGGACCCCACACTTTTTCAGTCAGGAGTTTAAGGTGACTGATGGACCCTACACTTTTTCAGTCAGCAGTTTATGGTGACTGTGATGAACCCCACACTTTTTCAGTCGGGAGTTTATTGTGACTGTGATGAACCCCACACTTTTTCAGTTGGGAGTTTATGGTGACTGTGATAGACCCCACACTTTTTCAGTAGGTAGTTTATGGTGACTGATGGACCCCACACTTTTTCAGTCAGGAGTTTATGGTGACTGTGATGGACCCCAAACTTTTTCAGTTGGGAGTTTATGGCGTCTGTGATGAACCCCACACTTTTTCAGTCGGTAGTTTATGGTGACTGATGGACCCCACACTTTTTCAGTCAGGAGTTTATGGTGACTGTGATGGACCCCAAACTTTTTCAGTTGGGAATTTATGGCGTCTGTGATGAACCCCAAACTTTTTCAGTCAGGAGGTGACTGTGAGATGGACCCCACACTTTTTCAGTCGAGAGTTTATGGCGACTGTGATGTACCACACACTTTTTTAGTCAGGAGTTTATGGTGACTGTGGTAGACCCCTGCTTTTTCAGTCGGGAGTTTATGGTGACTGTGATGGACCCCAAACTTTTTCAGTCGGGAGTTTATGACTACTGTGATGAACCCCACACTTCCATTCAGGAGGTTATAGTGACTGAGATGGACCCCACACTTTTTCAGTTGGGAGTTTATGGTGACTGTGATGGACCCCACACTTCCATTCAGGAGGTTATAGTGACTGCGATGGACCCCACTCTTTTTCAGATGGGAGTTTATGGTGACTGTGATAAACTCCCCGCTTCTTCAGTCGGGAGTTTATGGCGACTGTGATGGACCCCACACTTTTTCAGTCGTGAGTTCATGGTGACTGTGATGAACTCTACACTTTTTCAGTTGGGAGTTTATTGTGACTGTGATGGACCCCAAACTTTTTCAGTCTGGAGTTTATGGTGGCTGTGTGATGGACCACACATTTTTTTAGTTGGGAGTTTATGGTGACTATGATAGACCCCCCCCCCCCTTTTTCAGTTGGGAGTTTATGGTGACTGTGATGGACCCCAAACTTTTTCAGTCGGGAGTTTATGACTACTGTGATGAACCCCACACTTCCATTCAGGAGGTTATAGTGACTGAGATGGACCCCAAACTTTTTCAGTTGGGAGTTTATGGTGACTGTGACGGACCCCACACTTCCATTCAGGAGGTTATAGTGACTGCGATGGACCCCACTCTTTTTCAGATGGGAGTTTATGGTGACTGTGATAAACTCCCCGCTTCTTCAGTCGGGAGTTTATGGCGACTGTGATGGACCCCACACTTTTTCAGTCGTGAGTTCATGGTGACTGTGATGAACTCTACACTTTTTCAGTTGGGAGTTTATTGTGACTGTGATGGACCCCAAACTTTTTCAGTCTGGAGTTTATGGTGGCTGTGTGATGGACCACACATTTTTTTAGTTGGGAGTTTATGGTGACTATGATAGACCCCCCCCCTTTTTCAGTTGGGAGTTTATGGTGACTGTGATGGACCCCTCACTTTTTCAGTCTGTAGTTTATGGTGACTTTGATGAACCCTACACTTTTCAATTCAGGAGGTTATGGTGACTGTGAGATGGACCCCACACTTTTTCAGATGGGAGTTTATGGTGACTGTGATAGACCCCCGCTTCTTCAGTTGGGAGTTTATGGTGACTGTGATGGACCCCAAACTTTTTGAGTCGGGAGTTTATGGTGACTGTGATAGATCCCCCCGTTTTTTCAGTCAGGAGTTTATGGCGACTATGGTGGACCCCACACTTTTTCAGTCAGGAGTTTATGGTGACTGTGATAGACACCACTTTTTCAATCAGAAGTTTATGGTGACTGTGATGGACCCCACACTTTTTCAGTCAGGAGTTTAAGGTGACTGATGGACCCCACACTGTTTCAGTCGGAAGTTTATGGTGACTGTGATGAACCCCACACTTTTTCAGTCGGGAGTTTATTGTGACTGTGATGAACCCCACATTTTTTCAGTTGGGAGTTTATTGTGACTGTGATAGACCCCACACTTTTTCAGTCGGTAGTTTATGGTGACTGATGGACCCCACACTTTTTTCAGTCAGGAGTTTATGGTGACTGTGATGGAACTTACACTTTTTCAGTCAGGAGTTTATGGTGACTGTGATAGACACCACTTTTTCATTCAGGAGTTTATGGTGAATGAGATGGACCCCACACTTTTTCAGTCAGGAGTTTAAGGTGACTGATGGACCCCACACTTTTTCAGTCGGCAGTTTATGGTGACTGTGATGAACCCCACACTTTTTCAGTCGGGAGTTCATTGTGACTGTGATGAACCCCACACTTTTTCAGTTGGGAGTTTATGGTGACTGTGATAGACCCCACACTTTTTCAGTCGATAGTTTATGGTGACTGATGGACCCCACACTTTTTCAGTCAGGAGTTTATGGTGACTGTGATGGACCCCAAACTTTTTCAGTTGGGAATTTATGGCGTCTGTGATGAACCCCAAACTTTTTCAGTCAGGAGGTGACTGTGAGATGGACCCCACACTTTTTCAGTCGAGAGTTTATGGCGACTGTTATAGACCCCCATACTTTTTCAGTCGGGAGTTTATGGTGACTGTGATGTTCCACACACTTTTTTAGTCAGGAGTGTATGGTGACTGTGGTAGACCCCTGCTTTTTCAGTCGGGAGTTTATGGTGACTGTGATGGACCCCAAACTTTTTCAGTCGGGAGTTTATGACTACTGTGATGAACCCCACACTTCCATTCAGGAGGTTATAGTGACTGAGATGGACCCCACACTTTTTCAGTTGGGAGTTTATAGTGACTGTGACGGACCCCACACTTCCATTCAGGAGGTTATAGTGACTGCGATGGACCCCACTCTTTTTCAGATGGGAGTTTATGGTGACTGTGATAAACTCCCCGCTTCTTCAGTCGGGAGTTTATGGCGACTGTGATGGACCCCACACTTTTTCAGTCGTGAGTTCATGGTGACTGTGATGAACTCTACACTTTTTCAGTTGGGAGTTTATTGTGACTGTGATGGACCCCAAACTTTTTCAGTCTGGAGTTTATGGTGGCTGTGTGATGGACCACACATTTTTTTAGTTGGGAGTTTATTGTGACTATGATAGACCCCCCCCCTTTTTTTCAGTTGGGAGTTTATGGTGACTGTGATGGACCCCTCACTTTTTCAGTCAGGAGTTTATGGTGACTGTGATGAACCCTACACTTTTCCATTCAGGAGGTTACGGTGACTGTGAGATGGACCCCACACTTTTTCAGATGGGAGTTTATGGTGACTGTGATAGTCCCCCCGCTTCTTCAGTTGGGAGTTTATGGTGACTGTGATGGACCCCGAACTTTTCAGTCTGGAGTTTATGGTGGCTGTGTGATGGACCACACACTTTTTCAGTTGGGAGTTTATGGTGACTGTGATAGACTCCCCCCCGCACTTTTTCAGTTATGGGAATTTATGGCGTCTGTGATGAACCCCAAACTTTTTCAGTCAGGAGGTTATGGTGACTGTGAGATGGACCCCACACTTTTTTCAGTCGGGAGTTTATGGTGACTGTGATAGATCCCCCGCTTCTTCAGTCGGGAGTTTATGGCGACTGTGATCGACCCCAAACTTTTTCATTCGGGAGTTTATGGTGACTGTGATGGACCACACGCTTTTTCAGTCAGGAGTTTATGGTGACTGTGGTAGACCCCTGCTTTTTCAGTCGGGAGTTTATGGTGACTGTGATGGACCCCAAACTTTTCCAGTCGGGAGTTTATGGCTACTGTGATGAACCCTGCACGTTTTCAGATGGGAGTTTATGGTGACTGTGACGGACCCCACACTTCCTTTCAGGAGGTTATAGTGACTGAGATGGACCCCACACTTTTTCAGATGGGAGTTTATGGTGACTGTGATAAACCCCCCGCTTCTTCAGTCGGGAGTTTATGGTGACTGTGATGGACCCCACACTTTTTCAGTCGGGAGTTCATGGTGACTGTGATGAACTCTACACTTTTTCAGATAGGAGTTTATTGTGACTGTGATGGACCCCAAAGTTTTTCAGTCTGGAGTTTATGGTGGCTGTGTGATGGACCACACATTTTTTTAGTTGGGAATTTATGGTGACTGTGATAGACCCCCCCCCCCCCCGCACTTTTTCAGTTGGGAGTTTATGGTGACTATGATAGAACAACCCCCCCCCCCCACTTTTTCAGTTGGGAGTTTATGGTGACTGTGATGGACCCCTCACGTTTTCAGTCAGGAGTTTATGGTGACTGTGATGAACCCTACACTTTTCCATTCAGGAGGTTATGGTGACTGTGAGATGGACCCCACACTTTTCAGATGGGAGTTTATGGTGACTGTGATAGACCCCCGCTTCTTCAGTTGGGAGTTTATGGTGACTGTGATGGACCCCAAACTTTTTCAGTCAGGAGTTCATGGTGACTGTGATGAACTCTACACTTTTTCAGTTGGGAGTTTATTGACTGTGATGGACCCCAAAGTTTTTCAGTCTGGAGTTTATGGTGGCTGTGTGATGGACCACACTCTTTTTCAGTTGGGAGTTTATGGTGACTGTGATAGACCCCCCGCAATTTTTCAGTTGGGAGTTTATGGCGACTGTGATGGACCCCACACTTTTTCAGTCAGGAATTTATGGTGACTGTGTAATAGATCCCACGCTTTTTCAGTCGGGAGTGTATGGTGACTGCGATAGATCCCACGTTTTCAGTCGGGAGTGTATGGTGACTGCGATGGACCCCAAACTTTTTCATTTGGGAGTTTATTGTGACTGTGATGGACCCCAAACTTTTTCAGTCGGGAGTTTATGGTGGCTGTGTGATGGACCACACACTTTTTCAGTCGGGAGTTTATAGCGACTGTGGGTCATGAGTGACAATTATACGCAGGATTAACCAGAACAGTAGTTTTTATACGCCTAAGACGGGCGTATTATGTTATGGCGTTGTCCATCGGGCGTCTGGAATAAGCTTGTCCGGGCCATAACTTCTTCCCCTGTGCATGGATTTCAATATTTCACAGAATTGTTACTTAGGATCCAAAGGCGTGTCATAACCTTGGCCCAAGGTTATAGGTCAAAGATCAAGGTCACAACATGCAAAGTGAATTAAAACATTTTCGACTATTATTTCTTCCCCTGTGCATGGATTTCAATAATATTTCACAGAATTATTACTTGGGGCCCGAGGGTGTATCATGACCTTGACCAAAGGTCATAGGTTAAAGTCAAGGTCACAACATGCAAAGTGAGTAAAACCTTGTCCAGGCCATTACTTCTGCCCTGTGCATGGATTTCAATATTTCACAAAATTGTTACTTAGGACCCAGAGGTATGTCATGACATTGACCCAAGGTCAAAGCATGCAAAATGATTAAAACCTTGTTCTGGCCACAACTTCTTCCCCTGTGCATGGATTTCAATAATATTTCACAGAATTGTTACTTAGGACCCAAGGTTATAGGTCAAAGGTTAAGGTCACAACATGCAAAGTGAGTAAAACCTTGTTCGGGACAACTTCTTCCCTTGTGCATAGATTTCAATAATATTTCACAGAATTGTTACTTAGCACCCAAGGGTGTGTCATGACCTTGACCTAAGGTCATAGGTCAAAGGTCAAGTTCACATCATGCAAAGTGAGTTAAACTTTGTTACCATGATAAGATGCTAAGGAGATGCTTTGTAACGTGATAACTCAAGTAAACCTCAGTTGTTTTTCATGAAACTTGTACACAATGCTTCAATAGTGTAGGGGAAGCCACTTTTCAGTTTTGAGCAAATTCCTTTTTGTTGTTACAGAGTTATGGGACTTGGATCCATCGTTTTGGATTTCAATATTTCATAAAAGTATTGCCAAAGAGACCCATGTTTGGGGGTAATAAAACCATACATTCACATAGATCCCGTCCAAAGGAAGTGACGGGCGTATTATGCCACGTTAGGCGTTGCTCTTGTTAACAATTGTATTTATAGCATAATGTTGTTTTTAACATTTCTTGATAGAGTTCACTGTGACCTTAGAGGTATAACATTAGAGCAAGGCCATAACACTCTAGTGCTACGAGTAACAATTGTGTGAATTACCAAGCACATCAGTTGTATGTACTATAGCAGCTGCATTAATTTGCCAAAGTAGTTCAAAATTTAACTGGGTTCACTGTGACCACTATGCTATGACATGGTGGCACGATCATGACATACTCATGTGCCTTGAGTAACAATTTTCTGTGGTGTTAACCAGATCAACAGAATATAGCAGTTGTATTTATGAACTTTGATAACTCAAAGAGTAAGGGACCTCAAAAATCACTGACAGGTTTTTGAAGTTTCTGCTTTGTTAATGATTGATTGATTAATTGAATATTGCTTAACCTCAGTCCACCATTATTTCACACATATGGCAATGGCATCTGGCTGATGAATCGGAAAGGAATTCATACCTTTGCTATAGACCTTCCCAAAGCACTGAGGGTCTTTTATGTGCCACACCTACTGTGACACTGGGCCTCTGCTTTTACTGTCTGCTACCAAAGACAGTACACCAGTATGGTTTGTTATTTGTATGAAAAGTGAGGTTGTGAGGTCTGCATTAATTTTAGTCTCTGAGGAATTTCAAGTTTTCGAGGTTTGATTTATCAAAGTTTGCATATGACAAAAGTAGTTCTGGAAACTTCTTAATCAATTCTCTGACCCTGACAGTGATTTTAGGTCAAGGCCAAAACACGCCCTTGTTTCAAGGGTAACAACTGTGTGAAGTATAGACCAGATCAATGACAAGGTGATCCTCTCGTCTCCGTCAACATTGTAGGAAATCTCATGCTTTCTGTCGTTAGGCCATTAAAATTTAATTCTTAGTTTTATGGATCCTCCAACTTTAATTTTACTTTAAATTGGAAAAAAAAATGAAACTGCATTTTTCACATTTTTTTTTCATCGCCTGGATATTGATACTTTTTATTAATTATTGTACAAGAGGAGCTTTCCTTCTTTGTATTCCCTGATCACCAAAATGTTTGTACATCATGTGCAACCTTCCGATATGTAGAAGAAATTTGTAAATGAGCACAGACATGAAATTAATTGATTTTATTTTTAATTTTCTCTTTAAAATATAAAATCTGTAAAACTAAAAATTAAATTTTTATAGCCTTACCGGTAATTCATAAACTAGTTCTTAGTCAAATGTATTTAACAAAACATGTTGGAAATGAAAATGCAAAATCGACCCCTTAAAAATTTTTATTCAACATTTCACAGTTTCAAATGTTTTTAATATACATACAGATATTGTTTAACATATTTCTATCTAAATTAATAATGTGGCTTATCTGAGACATAGGTACTGCTTACTATTAAATCTTCAAATAAATTTCCAATTTCTTAAAAATCGAAATTAGACAGTTACTGGTTTAAGAATAGCTTGTTTTATACATGTAAATCTTATAAAAGTGATACATATATGTATAATGTACAATAAAAGTTGGAAATAAAATTCAGAACAAGTACATATATGGCTAGATGATTGTGAATAATAATTATTTAATTCTAGTTTTGTTGCAACTTGGTAAGTTTGTAATGGGGAAATGCTGCAGTACAATGGTAATTTATTCCTGATATCTATATTGCCATTAAGTAAAAATATAAAACAAATTTCAAAATATTACACAAAATGGAACTACACATACATGTAAAAAGCACATCTTCTCCTTCATCAACACTGGAAAGTTAAACATTCAGAATACTTCAAATGACAAATTATAGTTCAACATCTTAGGTGGTATGTAATTTTTGAACAGTTCAATATTCCTTGAAATTGTTCTTGTCAGTTACAGTGTTACAAGGAGGCAAGCAATAACTAATTTTTTCCACTAATCACCAAATATTTTTTCATATTTAATTTTCTGTGAATAAATAAACATGCAAAAATGTACACTGTATAAATCCTTTCATGAAATGCAATTAATAGAAAGTTTTGAAAGTTCATGGTATTTGAAATACATGAGAAAAAAAAAGTAGCGTTGAGAATCAAAATTGATTTTGCATGATTTTCTACAAATGCTAGAACGGAAAAAATACATGCAATACAAAATTAATACTATGACCATGAAATGATGTATACATTTGGTTGTAAATTTTGTCAAATTTATCATGTTCATTGCAGCTTCTTTAAGAAAGCAAGGTCAAGGTCAACAGTAATGGTATGAATTGAAAGCTCTGGTCATAAAGAACCTATGTGTGAAGTATCAAAGCCCTAACCCTATTGATTTAAAACATGTAGCCAAAATTGAAGTTTTTAAAAGTAAGTCAGACTTTAAGGTCAAGGTCACTAGGTCAAAAACATGGCATAATTTGAAATCTTTGGTTATAAAAAACTTATGTGTCAAGTATTATGTTTATAATCATCTTAGTTGCTGAGATTTTGCTTCAACCAGAAACTTATCAAACTGACAGATGGACACCACTAATCTGTAGACCAGAACAGCTTTGCAATCCAGCCAAAAATTATTGAATTCTATTTGGTTGAGATAATCAAAATTTCCAAAAAAAAATTTCTACACCTAGAAGTCACTTGTCAGGTAACTTAGTGTCTGTTGAACATTATTTTCTAAATCTGAAAGAAGTATTGTGGATAAGAAATTGGTAAAGAAAATGAAACTTTGTAGATTTAGTAGAAGTTTGCTGGATTATAACTGCCATCCAGGTCGATTTGCATTACTTGATAGAAAGCCTCTGTGCGCAGAACTGGATCTACAAATAAACAAATGCAGGCAACAGATGTCATTTGGATTTCATATAGTACACATCAGTGGTGTTTGTAAATAATGATCTGATGGGCTAGTGTAATACAGAACCTTTAGAGATTTACCATTAAGCTGCTGTATCTCTTTGAAAATCTTTGAAACTTTCAATACATTTACTTGTACATTTGTATTTGATATTCGATATTTGTGAAGAACAGAACTGACTTTTTCTGGAGTAAACAGTACTCTGTTTGAAAATAATAATTAAGTATTACATTGCATTAATTGTGTACATTTATACATACAAGTAACTAGTTATTTAATCAAGTTAATTGAAGAGCACAATGAAACATAAATTGATCACAAGATCTTTGATAAACTATCTACCTATATATATATATATATATATATATATATATATATATATATAAGCAAGGATTCAAAAGTTACAACAATAAGCAGAAATCTGATAAATCACACACGATCTGTAATATTGGCTGCTGATTGTCCAAGCATACAGTTAGCATTTTTTGATAAAAGAAACATGAAGTGGTCACCACATGTACCGGAATTTGGTTTGAAAGAAGAAGGAACAATCTGTAAATTCCTTCACAGGGGCATGATACGCTGAGATAGTAAATGAAAACAAATCTGACATACTTTCACTTTCTCTATGGTGAAGTATAGGGAAAGTGATATGTCGGACCTGTTTTTATTTACTATCTTGGCATAAAATACCCTTGACCTTGTGATTCCATACACAGTGTGTGTATCTTAAAGATACTTACCGGGAAAATGTTGAAGAAGATTTGGCTCTATTTCTGACTGCTTTTGTAGGCTGCATATAACTTGGTTTGTTAACATTTATATCTAAAAGTAAATGCAGAATAACTCCACAATATATTAACATTTTTAAGAATTCTTTTTTTTTTCTAAGATTGTATTGTAGGGAAAGTGATGATTCACTCTTTTGTATTGTATAAAATAGAATGGCAAAGCAAATATGATCTAATCAGGTAAATGTAGTTTAGACACAGTAAAATATAGTTCTACTGGTTTGTTATTGATATTTTTATGCTCCCTGAAAAATTTCAGGGGAGCATAAAGTCGCCGTTATGTCCATGTGTCTGTCCAAGCTCATATCTCCTACACCTTTAATCAGAATTTGATCATACTTCACCAAAATGTTATTCAGGTTAGGGACTTTGGGAAAAAGGTCACTCAAAGTCATTTCTGTAAGGTCAAGGTTACTTATTAATCATGACTTAAAATATCATGAAGTACTTATATCTCCTACACCTTTCATCAGAATTTAATCATACTTCACCAAATTGTTATTTAGGTTAAGGGCTTTTGGACAAAGGTCACGTATGGTCATTTCTGAAAAGTCATGGTCATTTGTTAACTATGACTTAAAATACCATGAAGTACCTATATGTTCTACACTTTTCATCAGAATTTGATCATACTTCACCAAAATACATGTATTATTTAGGTTAAGGGCTTTTGGACAAAGGTCACTCAAGGTCATTTCTGAAAGGTCAGGGTTGCTTATTAACTATGACTTAAAATACCATGAAGTACTTATATGTTCTACACCTCTCATCAGAATTTGATCATACTTCACCAAAATGTTATTTAGGTTAAGGGCTTTTGGACAAAGGTCACTCAAGGTCATTTCTAAAAGGTCAAGATCATGACAAAAAGTTTTATTTCATAATTAATCAAGGTCAAGTTTATTCATTTTATTTAAGATACTGTGATCACTTGTCATTCTACAGTTGACTCAATTGGATATCCATATGATACATTGAGATTTGAAATCATCATTAACTAATACAATGATTTCCTTTTTATTGAGTCATTCATTTCCTTCATTACTGCTGTGCATCCATCAATTTTGCTGATTTTTTTTTTTGTATATGAATTGAGTCATCAATTTCCTGCATTATAGGGAAAACTGCCATTCGGGGACCATTCATCAGTTTTACGGATACTCTTGTTTTGCTATGCAATCTAGTGAGATACTACTATTACTAGTATCACTATAAATTATAATTTACAATGTAAGCTAATGTGGTTTAGCTTTGCTGCACCATAGAATCCCAGTGCATTGTATAATTATATTCACAACTGAAAGCAATTTTAATCCACACTGAGCAGTGATCAAGTCACTGATAACATATCTTCTAGTTAAACATTTACACCTAAAATGACCAAGGTTCCAACAAGGTTTGAATTATCAACAATAATTTGCTTGGCACATCTTTACCTGACCTGTGATTAAAAATTTAATGATCAAGCTTAAGACATGAGAATAAAATGGTCCACTCACTAGCTTTGTTGTAAACAGAGGGTAAACCAAACTGCTGAAGCTTTTTGATGTTTTCTTTAGATCTGAAAAAGTAAATGGATAAAGGATTTTTATTACAGGTATTAGTATAACTGCATAAAAAAAGGAGAGAAATCAAATTATAAAACACAAATACCGGTAACATTGAAACAACCAGAGTTGTCGGAAGACAATAGAGTCTGTAGGTGGCAACCAACTTTAAATAGCACAAGTTTTTTGTAAGTATGTCAGTTTTCAAGGTCAAGGTCAAAAAGTAAAAATTTTCATACATAATGAAAAGTCCTGCCACAAGGAATACACACATGAAATTAAGCCTTATCTCTAACTTTTCATAAATTATGACTAAGATTGAATTTTTTTAAAAGTAGGTCAAACTTCAAGGTCAATGTTATAAAGTTTGGTACCCAATGAATGGTCCTGATACAAGGAATACACATGTGAAATATAAGGGCCGTTCCTAATGGTTCTAACTTTATAATTCAGGTAAAAGTTTCTGTCTATGGATGATGATGACAACAACGATGATGCCAGGGTATGACAATAGCACCCTGCAAGCTGAAAATGTGCCACAACTCGGCAATATTCCCAAAATCAAGGACATTCAGATGAATTAGTAAAATATCGTGTCCTAGAATTATTCTGAAGGAAGAAAAATATTTACTGAAACAGTGTAAGCATAATACAAGAAGAAATTGACTAAATTAAGATTTATTTTCAATAGTCATCTGTTTTTATGAAATGATGAAAATTATATGTGCTCTATGGATCATGACATCAGTATTAGTAAGAACAGTAAGCTAGAAACAGAAAAAAGATAAATGTTTGGCACAGCAATGAATTCATGACTAATGGACTAAAAATCTCAAGTCTCTGTACATGTATACTTCAATTTGAGAAATCAATAAATTTTTTTTTAAATTAATGTATTATTATTTACCTATAGCATAACAAGAAATTTTCACAAGAATAATTCAAATAAAGAAGCAATGGTTTTACTTTTACATTGTAACTGAGAAAACTGCTTCCTATTTACATTTCTATGCACAGGATGGACAATTTTTAGTTTGTTTGTTGTATGTTAACCACAGACACATAGTTTCAATACAATACAGTTGCTACAGATCACAAATTATTATTATATATTTCCACAAAAATGATCAGAAAATGTGTTATCAGAAATTTGAGAAAATCTGCAAGTACTGTAAAAGACAGACTTGTATGAACACTGCAGGAGTAATGTATCTTTCTAAAGAATTGTGAGAAAACTTCTTGTACCATTCAATTATTTGAACTAAAAGATTTGTAAAATTATTCAGTCAATATGTTAAGTACAAAACTCACAACAAAATACAGAAACAAAATGTGGCTCTTTGTGTTCTTTATAATGTAGACCTAGGCTTTTATGTTCCACAATGTAAATTATTAAATAATACAGCTTCAAGTTTATGATAAATTAGTATTAGGGTGCTATGTCACTCATTAGTGTTTTAATCGCTATTCAGTGCTTCAGCTTGCCCAAATTGTACATGTTTACCAATTGTTGATTCAGTGATTTATCTTGATATGAGGCATTTTCAATTGGTTATGCCTGCAGAACTAGCACTTTTCCACATTTCTGCATTAACATTACATGAGTGATGGACCAGTATCGTCCCGGATAGCTCAATGATGAAAGCATCTGATAGCAGACAGCTTTGGGTTTGATTACCGGATCCGGCCACATCTTTTTCTCCTGCCTGTTACATTTGGTGCCATGGTCAGCCCTCATGACTTGCATGTGCACTGTGAGGTTTATGATCTTTGGGTTGTTTTGTATTTTGGTTTTTCTGGCAAGGGAGGAGTATGATGGAAGGGTATCGGCCCAAATAGTTCAATAGTGAGAGTGTCTGCCATAATAGGGGAAGGTTCTGGGTTCGATTCCTGGGTCCGGCAATAATTTTTAACCTACCTCAGTACCTGTGACATGTTTTTCTACTAATTATTTCTAATGCATATAAATTTAATGAAAACTGAAGTTTGACTACATATAGTACCTCTCTTTTCCTGCTTCTAGTGGTTGTGCCAATGGTGTGGTATTGACATTGACTTGACGAAGAGGTGCTCTCTTTGCAGAGCTTTGAGATGGTGGTGTCATGACAACATCAGCCCATGTGCGAGCTAGAAAAGAATTCAATTGATTGCTTTAAGATTCCTTTACTCAAAGAAAAGTACCTATTGTAAGTTTTTATTATACAACTCTCAAAAGAAGACAGTCTCAATAACCATGATAACTGGGATAAAGATACCAGTGAGTGCTGTCTAGAGCAAAGTTGATGTCTATTTATACATTCTGCAATACCTAGATTAGTTTAAACATATCTATACAAATCACTATTAAATACCTGCAAAATATGCATTTTATTCTTGTTTAAAGGAAAACTGATATTTTTAAAAACTTTACTGTTTATATTGCATATGAAGTGCTTCGTTAATAGAGATACACTGTACATATACACTACCTTTAACAGGAGATTTCGATTCCTCAAAATGAAGTCCTCTGATGCAGGTGCTCTTATTTTCCACATCAAGAGGGCTGCTTTCCCACTTTAAATCAGCAGCATCTCCAATTTTACTGTGTGGGGCAATATTTTCCTCATCTCCTCGCACGAGAAAAGTTGTTTCTTTTCCTTTGGTGACAGTACTAGAACCACAGAGTTTGACTGCTTTTGTATTCTTACTAGCATCATTCAACACTGATGGTCGTGACTTTGTTATTGTCGCAGATGATTTAATATTCTGCGTTTTATTATTTTGGCTGTCATCATCCACAGAGAAAGTGGAATCTAGAGAAGAATTTGTATTTCCATGGTTATCATTATGTGGACCACATAAATCTATAGGACTTTCGGATAATCTTTGAAATTGTTCTTCGAAATTTTCCTGTAGGTCACTTGGAAGAGAATGAAGTCTTTTCCTTGAGAATTTCTCGTGGATAACAGGTGTCCTCGCTCTCACCTGAGGATCACTAATTTTGGATTCCTCTAATGTGAAAGTAGAATTCAATTCTTCTGATGATTCATTATCATTTGTTACATTTTGTGTTGAATAACTTACATTCTGTACATTTGGCACACTAGTAACATTTGAATGTCTAAGAATAGCACTTTTTAGAAGATTTTGTTTCCCTTTATATCCTGGAGTGAAGCCAGCATATCGTTTTTGTGAATCTGTACATGTACATGAGAATAATTTACACAAGCTACATGGTTCTTCTGTTAAAGGCACCTCATTCCTGCAGATACATGAATACAATTTACAGGTATCACATGGCTGGCTGTTCAACTTTACTGATTGTTCTAATAAAGGGGTAGATACACTCGGTGTGTTGCTTGCATTGACTAGACAGTAAGTTTTATCTCCAACATTTTGTTCGAATTGCTGTAGCAGAGAATTCTTATTTGATTCTGTTAATATCTGTTCTGACTGGATATAACTTGAGTCATGTGATGCAGTTACTTGACTCTTTTGAGGTACACAGCTTATTCTTGTAGTGGAAACTCTTTCAGATGACAGAACTCTGGTAGCCCCTTTAAAACATATATACATTGTAAAACAATTAAAACAGCATTTAAACATACCTTTCAATTCAATATTTGTGGGCTGTTTATGAATGATAAAAGGAAAGCATTCATATTTATGTATTTCAAAAATATATCATTTGCATTTGCCTTAGTTAGAAGCAAACAACTGTATGTGCATTTATCTATGACTGTGCAACTCAAATTGGAAGTTTAAAATGAAGACTGTAGAGCTTTCAGATACGTCAGCATAGTCATGAAGGAGCACGTAAGGACAGTGTTAATCCGCTAAGTAAAAAATATCATTAAAATAAGTAGGTACACAAATGGTGTCTGACAAAAAGTCACACAGTCTTTTTATATATTTACCTCCATTGCATGTATTTTCCATATTGCAGTCTTTAATTGGTTGGGTATTTTTTAAAATGGCTTGTGTTGATGTACTACTGCCCAAGGCTAAAATTAAAGCAACAGAACATGCACATGTTATAATGTGTCCTTCAACATTTTAACTTTTTCAAAAAATATGACTACATCATACATGTATACATTTTGTGAAATAAACACAGGTTCTTATTCTGTATATCATGAGGGTAAAACAAACTGAGGCTGGAAAAACGCTTCTTTCTCTCTATAAAAAGATATTAAATATTGAAATATCTACCATTATGTCATATATATACATGTATATATATATATATATATATATATATACATGTATATATATATATATATATATATATATATATATATACATGTATATACTATTAGACTACCTTGCAGTTATACAAAAGAAACTTGACTTAACTTTATCAGTTATCATTAACCTTAAAATAGATAAGGTTAGTAGTGGTTTATTTTCACCTTATCATTAATCTGTAATGCTATAAAACTTATAATGTAAGCCTTTTTGTCTTAAGGATAAATTATCATTAAAGATTGTCTCTTCATCCTTGGACAAAATGCTCCAGCTATATATGCAACATGATAATATAGCAATAAAACAACATCTGCAAGGCCTACTGACTGGTCAAAATGATGGTAAATAGAATCTTTTATTATCATTTTCCCAGAGATTTTTGGGGAGTTATACTTACCGAAATGGAACATTTTTGGCTTTTACTGTTACAATGTTGGTAACTAAGTACCAGTTTTTGTTCAATTTTACATTCTTATAAGGTTTACATAGACGGAAAGCATGCAAATGTTGAGATCACTTATCTACCCACCTTGCAAGGGAAGTGTCAGAAAACAGCACTAACAAATTTTCAAGGATGGCTTGGTAAATTCAGATCTACATTTGCACCAAGAAGCAAGTACAGTCAACTCTCGTTACACCGGCACTCGATACACCGGCATATTCGTTTATCGGCAGAAATTGGCCGGTAACAAAAGTACATGCTCTTATTTTTGTTCGTTATACCGGCATATTCGCCTTCCGGCACCGGCAGCGCTTTTCGGGGACAAATGTACATTTTCACACCTTTTGTCATCCGTTACACCGGCAGACTTACCTGGGCTGCCGATCAATGAACTATCGGCAAGGAATTTCACGGTTGACCGCACCAACTCGCCGGTACGCGGTAGCTGTGTTTACAATCACGTGTATGATGTTCGTGTGCGTATGGCTTCATCAAAAAACCTTAATTGATGTTCCAATCACTAATTATGCAGTAATTTGCTTATGAATATTCTACACACCGTATTTATTGGTGAATATTTACCTACATAGAAATGACTGCGGCTTTTCATGTACATGCAAAATAAACAAAACATGATAGAGGTCAGTAATGACTGTAATTATATTGGTATCCAAATCAATTTATGGGTTAGTTAATTAAAATATTGGGATTTATGTCATTTCAAATCTAGCATTGCAAGTGTTAAGATCGTAGATTTCGTAAACCATGGCAGAACCACCAATATATGCATTGTAAAATACGAAATATCGGCAATTCGTTACACCGGCAAATTCGATATAACGGCAAAATTCGGAAATACGGATATGGCCGTTGTATCGAGAGTTGACTGTAGTATACATCTATGTAAATATCTTAAAATTTGTATGATGATGATTAATAGAGATAATCAATGATTACTCAGAGTCAGAGTACTTACCATTGTTACAGGTATATGATGAAAAATTCAGCAGCTCTGCCAAGTCATAATTTGACTGACTTTGACATTTGATCTCCTGATCAGCAAACGATACCTCCCTCCCTTCCACCAATTTTTGAACACCTCTAAGCTCTGCTTCTTGTTCTGACGTTAAATTTATCTGCTCCTTCAACTTCTTTAATAATACAAGGAGATTCAAAACCAATCTGAAATAATCATTGGAGTTTTGAAATACTTTTTTATAAGTACTTATTGCAGCAGAATTCTTTTAAGGAGAGTGATTTCTAACGCACTGCACTAATTCATGACGATGTTAATAATAATAGTGATCCAAGGTTTTAAAAAGATATGCATGTAAAGATGATGGATAAATCCAAACCACAAGTCCAAAAATCATAAAACCAGAGAACATACAAAATCAGTGAAAATGAAAAATAAATGGAGAATAACAAAATATGTCTACTTGAAGAGCATATGTGAACCCCTGTGATGGAGTGAGATCAGGTGCCCGGGGAGAGCGAGGATTTCCTGCTTGCTAGCAACACCCGTCACATATACCCAGGAGAAAGAGTCAGACAGATTATAAATGTATTGACTATAAAAGCAATCAATAACAAAGGCAAAGTTATAACGTTTGTTGGCAATACATGTACAAAAATAATGTTTAGAGAAACTTGCTTAGATTTAAAATGGCACATACAAGTACATTGTATGTACTAATCATGTAATTGCTCAAAGATGCAACCGACCACTCCAGCATCAAAGTACCATTACAACTTTACATGTCTTGTAGCTGTAAGCAGCAATATACAAATACAAGAAGAGAGAAATACAGTATGTGAACAATTCAATATATCCAGGAATGTACATATCTATGTATGACTTAATACAATATAATCAAGAAGTATTCCTTAATAAGAGGAAGGATACATGAATTGACATTCCAACAAACTTTCCACTCATTTCACTCATATCAAACATTTTGTCTCATAACATAAAGAAAAATATTTCAAAGTAAAACATTGAATAACTTTACATGAGCTTTTGACTTTGAAAATTAAAAACATTTTCCTTGAATCACATAGACTAAGTTCACAAAAACAAGGGATAAATAAAGAAAGCAAAATGTATCTCTTAGAGATTACACAAGAGCAAGATGGTAAACGGGATACACACACAAACTACTAAACCAACAGACATATGACCATGTTACTGTATCCCTTCAATAACAAACCATGCATAAGGGATAATACTGGTAATACTAATACTATGTAATTAATATTGCTAGAAAAATAGCCAAGAAGAATAACATTATTATCATGTAGATGATGAAATGATTGGAATCTACACTTTTACGGGCCTGTAACATGGGTATACAGAAAGCATAGGAAACCAACCTTTCTGATGTTACAATTTCCTTCTCTTGGTACCTCACAACTTTTGAGAGATGTTTGACCTTGTATTCTGACTCTGTTAGCTCTAATTTAGTCTGGTGTAACTCATGGCATAATTTGATGGTCTGTAAAATAAGGAGGAGGATAAGAATGCGATTTATGCACAATGCACTACTGATAACAATGCACTACTGATAACAATGCACTTCTGATAATTTCTCATAATTTTTCCTTCATATTCTGACCATTTCAAACAGCTTAACTGAAACAGGCATTTATAATTTCTCATTTATAATACTGTGACAACTTTGAAAATCGATGATGTAGAAAAATTTGAAAAGAAATCAACAAGTTAATACTTTATGAAACTGTCTTGAAGAATAAAATCATCAATTTTGGTTGATTTATGCATGACAGAGTTTAATAGACACACAAGAAGGTAACTCCCATCCATTCTGGCCTGTTGAAAGCTATCTACATGTATTAACATTTCATGCACACAGATCATAGATGAGTCATAAAAACAGTTATACTCAAGGTAAAATTTTAGACTGTCTCTCATTTTGTTCAATATAAAAATTTAAAATATGGTTATTTAATTCATTTGGTCTTTACAGTTGAATGTTATACAATTCATCAGTTTTATTGTTCTGATAGGGGGTATCTTAAGTTGAAAATCTTAACTGAAGTATTGCAGAATGTTTAGATTACTCAACCGTTTGTTGGAGTACACTATCTAATATTCCATTTAAGATGCCACTCCCCTACAATCTTTTATTGTGAGAAACCTTAAAACCTAATAATTTGCCAATTGTGTTATTTTCAGCCTTTACTTCATATGTAATTTTCAAATTTTCATTCATGGTTGTGAAGTTAATCCTCTAAACTTGGAACAATCACAGACAATGTTAGTTCTCATGCCAGTTTGTCTTACAGTAAAATCATTACTTCCAAAAAAGAATTTGTCTATCTCTAAATCAAGTAAAGCTTCTTAATTATGACAAGTAGAGAGGTTAATGCACAGTACATGTATATATGCTGTGGTAACCAGTGTTTAATAGGGGAAGGAGACTAGAACAGTCAAAGACAACTATCAACTTTTGGGGACCTTTTCTTTTTTCCCCAACTAGGGACAGAACCCAGAATTGGACGAAATAAGAAGTTTCAGTGAGTCTATGTGCAGCATTTCTTACCACTTTGTCACCATAGTTTTTGTTCAAGGGAAACCACTAAGCAGCAAACAATTTTTATTTTAAACACCTCAAATTTCCTTGAAGTTGATCAAGTAATCACTTGTGTCTTCAAATAAGAAACATCTTCCTTACAATAACATATATTATACATATCACAATCATATACCTCCTGAGTTTGGTCCTCTGCAATGTCCTTTCCATGATATCTGTCCCAAAACTGCTGAAAAGTTTTCACATTTCCTTCAATTTTCCTGGAGCATTCTTTCTTCATGTTCTCAAAATCTTCAATCTTTGTCCTTGATGAATGAATCACTTTTTTCAACCTTTCTGTATACTGCAATAGATGAAAAGAAGCTGAAAGTGATAGCAGTGTTTTTTTTTTAAAGGTGTCTGTACCTTTTCATTTGGGAATTTTTAGTCTCATTTACATAATGCTAAAAGATTTGGGAAAAACAGACAAATTTTTGGAACAATCAATGAAATTTTCATTGGGAAAGGTCTTTATAACAAACCTGATTTGAAGGAAACAAAAAACAACACTGGATAGCCAACAAATCAAGAAGTATTGTTCATTACGGTACCACATGGATTGTCAGGATAGTATTTAGAGTCACTTAAGTCTAAAATAAGAAGTGTCATCAAACAGAAAGAACAAGAATATAAATTAATAAAACTTATAGATGTTTCCTGAACTGCACCAAATCAATGACATTTGTCAATAGAAATATTATGACATGTTGGTAAATTTTTTAAATTAAAGCCTTTTAATATTTACAATTGTGACTGAGTAAGCATTTTCATAATGTCCCTGTCCCAAAGAACATTTGTGTGACATATGATAAAATTCTGATTAACAATGAGATATGCTGGAATAAAGGCCTTTCCCAAAATTTTTGGGATATATGCTGAGTGACCATCACCTTGCAGATATGACTTTGATTGACCTTTCACCAAAAGTCCCTGTCCAAAGAATGCTTGTGTGAAATTTGATACAATTCTGATGAATGGTTTATGAGATATGAGGCCTGAATATTTTAGGGATGTCCACATTAAACTAGACTTGCAGAAATGACCTTAAGTGACCTTTGTCCAAAGATTCTACCTCCCCCACCAAATGCCTTTCAGAAATGACCTTGAGTGACCTTTGTCCAAAAGTACCTGTTCCACAAAATATTATGATATTATAATATGACACAATTAAAATGAAATATGAAGAATGGTTTAATAGATATAAGGCTTTTCCCAATACTTAAGTGATATGTGTAACCATAGCTTTTCAGAGATGACCTAGAGTGACGTTTGTCCAAAAGTATCAGTCCTCAGGATCATTTTTATGAAATATGATAAAATTCTGATGAGTAATTGAAGAAATATGAGATCATTATTAGAATTTTAGTGACCTTGACCTTTCAGAAATACCTTGAGTGATCTTTGTCCTACAGTCCTGTCCCAAGGAATATTTGTATGAATATGATAGATATAAAGCCTTTCTCAATATTTTTTGGATATGTGCTGTTTAACCTTGACCTTGCAGAAATTACCTTAAAGGCCCTGTCATAAGGAAGATTTATGTGAAGTATGATAATTCTAATCAACGATTTAAGAGGTACATTTGGAGGCTATATGATAACAGAAAGACAAACACACAGACAGGACAAAAACAATTTGGCCCTGATCTATTGATCCAGGGGTATAAAAATTATTCAATCTGTTTACATTTCAAATGAAAAGCACTAGTGGCTATAAATTCCAACAAATGCTACCAGTAAGTCTGACTGTTCTGAGACAATTAATAGACAGTTGTCTACAATTGTTACAACACTATTCCAAACTATAAAATAAGAATATCTGTGTATGCCAAGGTATATTTTAATTGATATGCTCACCTTAATGTGGTATACTCACCTTGATTGATTGGTTATCACAGACAAGTGTAGGCCTGGACAGACACTTTTCTTTACGCATAACTTTCCATTTTAAGTCTCGACACTTTAGATCAGCTTCCAGTAACTTTGATGTAAATTCCAGACGTTGACAATAAATTCCATCAAGTTTCTCTTTTAACCTACATCATGCAGAAAGTGTCATTAGCCTTTGTTCATGAAACCTTTAACAGTTGAATGACAAAGGCATCTTATTCATTTTACATTCAAAACTGTGCATTAAGGTAACTTGAGGTAATACTTGAAAGCGAACTTTATGCAGAAACAACTTTTGTTGGAGGATTTCTTTTTTAAACATAAAGGCAAACAATATATACGGGTATGTGTAGGTTTTCTTTTAAAGGGTAAGGTCAGTCAAAATATAAAAGTATATAAATCAAAAGACATATATCAAATATGCACAAAATAGTATGTTGCATTAAAACATAACCCCACCCCATAAAGATAAAGAAACCTGACCTATCGTAATTACAACATCTTTAACACATCATCCGGTGCGGCCATCTTCTGCTCTACGTGAGGTGATAACTATGGTCAAGATAACTCACGAACATAAACACACTACGGCAACTTTTCTGATTTCATACCTAATCTCGGACGGTAAATCACTGTCATTATGTCAGAAAACGATATTTTAAGATTAGATGCATATGTATTCGAACCAAAATATTTTAGCGGGAGAACTATAGAATCTCCCAGATAACAAGGAAGAATCAGAATCGGGTGTAAATCATTCACAATTACCAGTATTAGATTGTTGCTCTTGTGAAAATTGTGAAACAATGGGTACACCAGAAGAATGCATTTGCTGTGCAGCATGCGAGTATGTTCAACCAAATATGGAAGATAATACGTGCATCACAGAGCATCCTTCGTTTGATTTAATTGTATGTAGTCACGATGTGCATGTTGTGGCTTTTATCCAAATCATGATATATAAACGACTAAAGGGTCGAGCTCAGGATCAACTGTCTAACAAGCAAGTGTTGGAGAAGTAATATGTTAACTTTCCCATTTACTAAACATTACTTGACATGGTCTATTATAGAAAAATATACATGTTGTATATAAAACATAGATTCAAGATATATAAAGATGATATGAATTTCAACAATCTGATTAAAACCATATCTTTATTCCGCCTCCCTATTTGTCCTATTGCACCCCATATAACATATATATGTTTCCGTTATATTTGTCTAAATTTACAGACGGTCCTTTTATTAGTACAGTTAAAAGTTTGACAGGAAGGCATTTTCAATAAAATAATAAAATACACGTCAACAACATTTAAGAACTTTGCTTGTAGCATGGAAACCGTAGTTCTGGTATCAGAACCATTTGGTATACATCTGGAGGCTACGAAACATAACCATCTCTTTATCTTCCGAGAGGTCAAGAAGGCTGTGCGAACGTAATATTAGAAAACGTGATAATAAATGCATTATTTTATCTTTACAAAGGGATTCTTAATTAATTGGATTGTGGTATAGTGTTTGTATATGCATCAATTTCAAAATACATCCGGATGTGCAGTTGCCTGACCTTACCCTTTAATTTACATACACTGATTAAAACTTTACAGTGAAAGAAAAAAAGAGACAAATTAATTTTACTATGTTATCAAAGACACCTTGAAAAGCTCAAAATTTTCACAGATTTAACCAAAGAGTTACATTCTATCAATCAGCACAAAACACTACTGGTCTGACAATTCTTTTTTTTTTTTTTTATACTATTACAAGTATTAATGTAATCATGATAATACTATAATGGATTATGTCATCTACAGGAGGCTCGCCAGTGTTTAAGGAAAACCACCCAAAGAACATAGATAAACCATGGCTGATACAATGAAAGACTTTCCCACTTCATGATTCATACAGAAACACTGAACTCAAAATCCAGGCCTTTTCCAGGACTGTAGGTCAATATCCAGGCCTAAATTTTTATGAAAACTAACAGAAAAAAATAAAGAACACAATGGATTTAGTATGTCACCCTTAATTTAAAATTGTTTCAGACACGCCTCGTTGCGAGCATAATAGGAAGTGAGAAAACAGTGAGCATACCTCTGTGCATGTATAAACAGTAAAAATAGACCCTGATCCAGATGTAACCAACCTGGATGAGATATAATGCAAGGTTACATGAAACATATCAAAGGTTAATAAAAAATTTATAACACATCTACCAAAATGACAGATTTTTGTATTTTTTTTATTTCTCCTAATCCAACATCAAATACACTGGTATGTATTAGGATATTAGAAAAATCCAGGATTTTTCCAGGTAGGGAAGTAAAAATCCAGAATTTTCCAGGACTAATCTCATTTTCAGGTGTTTTCCAGTACCCCTTCAATTTTGCAGGTATTATCAAGACTGCAAACCATGCATTTATCCTCAGGATATCACAGAAGCTACAAAAAATGTCAGTTTCAGTCTTTAATTACAAACCTCGCTACTTCTTCGGATCCAGTCATCTGCATTCTCCCAGAAGTTATCTTTCCTTCCTCATACATCTGTACTTTTCCTTTCAGTTCAACTATCTATAAATCATTATAATCAGAAAGGGGTATAAATAGAATTTCAAGAAAACCATTACCTCTAGAGTGAGTTTTCTGATGTCCCAATATTATCATTAAAAGATTACTTGAAAGTTTGAGTTCAGCAATCAATAACTCTTTTTAGAACAATGCTATTTTTTTTACCATCATATGTTTCAGCATTTGAAAAGGAAAGGTTTAAGAGGGGGACTGGCCAGGAAACACAATCCAAAATGGATCTTAATATCTGCTGAACTTGTAAAACATTAGACCTTGTCTACCTAGAAGACATACATGCAACACAATAATCTAAAATGCTAATGGGACATTTTACCTCAGTTCTCAGCTCCTCTACAATGTGCTGATATCGAGAAATATGAAAATCTACATTGAGGACATTCTTCTTGAGCTGAAATGAAAATATGAATGATTATATATGTATATGTGCATGAAGAATGGATGACATTCAAATTATATACAAGTATTCTACCTTCAAAGTGAAAAATACCAGTTAAAATGAAGGCTTTATCCATATAGTATCGTTTTAATTGTTTTATATTATATTTGAATATCTCGTTTTACTTTCAGATTTGCATTTGAATATCTAATATCAATAGGATTTTTTGCAAAAGCAAAGAAGGCAAAATCTTGGGGAAACCAGAGGATCAGTATTTCTGCTATAGTTGTGTAGTTCATTAAAGTTTGCAGTTTGTGAAGTTACAAATAATAAAAAAAAAAAGTCAACTAAATCAATTCTGTATCTTGGAATCATGTCTCATTGAGACTGCATGAAAACAGAAAATAAGACACTTATTCTATAAATATACCCTAGTTGCAACTACTTTTCATAGTGAAAAAGTCACTGAGAGAAATAAAATTCTTTGGAAACTGTGCAGTGCTTTTAAAGATTTTTCAAAAGTGCCTGTACCTTTTCATTTGGGAATTTTTTTTTTTTGGTCCAATTTGCATAATGCCAAAAACTCAATCTTTGAGAAAAATTATGACAAATTTTGGGAATAATCAACGAATTTTCCATTGAGAAGGATCCTTATAATGGACCTGATTTGAAGAAAAAAAAAACTGTGTTTGTGAAACACTAATGCCCCCGTGGCAACAAAGTCCAAAAAGTTATTTTTAGCATGAGGGCCATTGTCAAGGTCGAAAGCCATCGACTTTAGAGTCATTTGAAAGGGCTTCATTAGTTGAGTACACATGTCAAATATGAAGTCCTCACCCCTCACGGTTCAAAAGTTATGGGCAAGGTTAAAGCTGACAACAGAAAAACATGATATCAAGGTTAAATGGTTATTTTTCTATCAGGGGGCATAAAAAATATTGCTTTGTCATGCCAAAGAACATTCTAATATTATTTCATTATTTAAATATCTACTTTTCATATGTAAACCTCAAAGTATTTGTTTTTAATCTACTGACTTACTTGAGCTTCTATGTGTTTTGCTCTGTCTGCATACTTTAAGGTGTTGTATGTATCTTCAAATGTCATACTTGATGGACTGAAAATAATTATGGTGGTAATATCTAAAACCATTTGTCAATTGGAAAGGTTTAAGATTTATGTTTTAAGGGTAATTTCTATCTTTTCAAGTCATATTAATTGTAATTCAAGCACCTGCTTAACCAAGTCAACTCATATGTTTAATAATAAAAGTAATTCTAACATCTATGTCTCTATTGCAAATTCGAGTTTATTAAATACATGAAGTTGCCACAATAATAAATGTAGCATTTTTTTACTTTTAGTACATTGTATAAGTAAGTGTATCACAATTACCGGTAATAAAGTTTTTAAATTACAGTACAATTTCCATAAATCAAACTCCAGTGAAATTGTATGACCTATTAAGGGTTGACTTAAATGTTTTATAATACTCCAGTATCAGAGTTTCAAAAAATAACTCAACTTCACGAGAAATTCCAAGTCACATATATCAAAAACATTTCTTATCAGTAAAGGTTAAAATCTTTCTGGAAATCAATAGAATAATTTTGTATACAGGTATACTGCAATTATTTTACACTCAGAAATGGATTTCACATCAAATGGAAAGCAATGTGCAATGTGACAGACTGACAGTTGATAAAAATTATAATCAATCAGTTGGTGAATTAGGATTTTACATTGTTTTCATATTTTTCAGTAATATCTAAACATGGAAGCAAGCAATCTCTAAAACATAGTGACACAAGCTGGGAATCAAACCCAGATTGTCTGCATCACAAACAAGGATTGTTTGCATAAAAACCCAGATTGTCTGCATCGCAAACCAGATTGTCTGCATCACAAGCCCATGTTGTTTGCATCACATATCCAGATTGTCTGGATTACAAAATCTGGATTGTCTGCATCACTTCTTACACTGTCTGCATCACATACTCGAATTGTCTGCATCACATATCAGGAGTGTCTGTACCACATACCGGAAGTGTCTGCATCACAAAAGATTCACATACCTAGACTGAGTGCATAACATACCCGGAGTGTCACCATTACATAACCAGACTGTCAGCATAACATATCCGAAGTGCCTGCATCACAAACCCAGATTGTGTGCATCACATACCCAGACATATCCAGAGTCAGTGTCTGTATCACATACCCGGATTGTCTGCATCATATACTCGGATTGTGTGCATCACATACCCAGAATGTCTGCATCATATACCCGGATTGTGTGCATCACATACTAGGAGTGTCTGCATTACATACCCGGATTGTCTGCATCATATACCCGGATTGTGTGCATCACATACCAGGAGTGTCTGCATTACATACCTGGATTGTCTGCATCACATATCCGGAGTGTCTGCATTATATACCCTGATTGTCTGCATCACATACCCAGACATTACCGGATTGTGTGCATCATATACCTAGATTGTGTGCGTCACATACTAGGAGTGTCTGCATTACATACCTGGATTGTCTGCATCACATACCCAGATTGTGTGCATCACATACCCAGATTGTGTGCATCACATACCCGGATTGTCTGCATCACATACCCGGATTGTGTGCGTCACATACTAGGAGTGTCTGCATTACATACCTGGATTGTCTGCATCACATACCCAGACATACCCAGATTGTGTGCATCACATACCCAGATTGTGTGCATCACATACCCGGATTGTCTGCAACACATACCCAGATTGTCTGCACCATATACCCGGATTGTGTGCATCACATACCAGGAGTGCCTGCATTACATACCCGGATTGTCTACATCACATACCAGGTGCTTAACCACTATACCAAGTCAGCTTCCTTAATGGATTAATTACCTTGATAACAAACAAATAATGCTTTGGCATATCTATAACACAATTGATATGACTGATGATATCCTTAATTCATAATCACATTGTTTTATAAAACAGTTAATTTTTAAACTAAACAAGCTGTGTTTGTGAAACACTAATGCTTCCGGCAGCACCAAAGTCCAAAATGTTATTTTCAGCATGAAGGTCATTGTCAAGGTCAAAAGGTCATTGAACTTGGTGTCATTTGAAAGGGTTTCATCAGCTGAGTACCGGTATGCATGTCAAATATGAAGTCTCTATCCCTCACGGTTCAAAAGTACAGTCAAGGTTAAAATTGACAACAGACAGACAGACAAACAAACAAAGAAACAGACAGAACAAAAACAATAAATACATACATATGGCAAAATGACAGAAAATCTGTAAAGTTAACATTATTCTCATGTTGAAATCAAAGCTAAAATGTTTCCACATAAGAAATCAGTTTTAGCTGGTGAATTTCAAATTTTGATTTCAAGCTTACATTAGTATCCATTATATTTTATAAAACAGTTAATTTTTAAACAAAACAAAATTTCTCACTCATTCTGGAATGAAATGGATCTCAATTTTCAAAGAAATTAATTTTTAAGAAAGTTAATGAATCACTATGAATTGAATTCAATAACAGTACAATTCACATGTATACCAGGAACTATCTGCACAAGAGCTGCTGAGAATCCATATAACAATCTGCCGAGTTCTGTTTCCTTTATATTGATACCCAAATTTTGTACATTAATTAATGTCACTAAGGAATGATGCCTTTAAATGGAACGTTAGATCCTGTCTTCCAACAAGCAATGAATCATAGAATAATAAAAATTGCTTTACTACAAAAAAAGGTTCACATTTTTAGCATAACATAACCAAGGTAACAAAATGATAATGCTGATATAGCATTTAACTGTAATATTGGTAAAGACCTCAAAGCAGTAGAGACAATGGGAATAAGAGTCAAAAGGGAAGGTCCTGGTCACAAAATTTCCGTTGAAATGCCTCATGAATATGTATCTGTGTATATGACTTGGCATGAAAATATATCCCTCAATTTTCTTATACATGAACTAAATGCAAAATTGGGCACATGGAGAGACAGTTGGCAAACACTATATACCCTAGCTATATACATGAGGCATAATAAACAGTAACAAAAGAATGTCTTTCCACACACACTTACATACTGTAGCACATCTTAATAGTTTGTTTATCTACCTGACAGCTGCAATCATCACAGTCTTGCAGTTACCACCGAGGGAGTCCTTCAAAATACGAGTCAATTTACTATCTCTGTATGGAACGTGACCTTTGAACTATAAAGAAAACATCAAATAACAATCCATTGAAATATTTACATACTGAACAAATACAAAAACTCACATAACGATCTGTTTAATCTTTTCAAAACAGTTTTGTGTTCCAGCTAAGTCTACATCTATTTAGTATGTCTAAAATCATATTGCATACTTTCATTATCCCAGTACAAGTAAATTATCTCCCCTCCTGTTTTACAAGAATATAAATATTGAGAAAAAAAATCACTTTGATAAGTTAAGAATTCGGATTTAAGCAGAGTTTTACCTTAGAATCAGCCAATGCATTGATGACATTGCCAAGAGCCAGAAGGGATCTGTTAATATTTGCACCTTCCCTAAAACGTTTTCCTTGATTTTTGGTGACAGTAGCCCTCTCTGATCCAGCTAAGTCCACCATACAAAGTTTGGCTACACGGACCTCTGTACTGATGTTAGCAGTACGATCCCGTTGACGAACAAATATCTACAAAATAAACATAGAGCATAGACAAATTCATAAATTGAACTTGGTGAGTTTGTGATTTTTTGTTTGGTGTTTCTTTACTTCTTACCTTTGTCACATCATGAAATTAATGAAATGGTAATTACACATGTATATTATATACATGATTGTACTGGGTATTTCTAAGATGTATGTAGGCATAAACATACATGTATATTCTGAGAAGAGACCACAAACAGTTTTCCTGTCATAAAATGAAATAATAATATACATGTATCATAATGAATTATATATATATATTTCATTACAATTTGCATATAATTTATATATCAACAAATTTCTAACATGTTGCTGCTTGTACAATCCATTAAAAACATATCTTTATTCCACTTTTATACTTGTCCTATTGCAGATAAAGATCTGGTGAAACCCTGTAAGGATTTTCAGCCAATCAGTGAATCAACTACAAATTCATAGGAATGAAATTAACATCCCCAGCGTTCATACACAGAATGATAAAACTTCTATACCATCACATCAAATATGTTTTTTGCAGCTTTGTTTTTGTGTTCGAAACAAATGATAACCTATAGATATTATGATGTTAATTATTAAAAACATTGAAGGAAAAATAAAATGATGAGGCCAAAATAAAAATCAAAGGACTCAAAAGTCCTGAGAGTCGGCTTTGCTGATTTTAAGGATGTAATCATTTTACCATTTTAGTGGCGGATTAAGGATTTCAGGAAAATGGGGGAGGGGGGGGGGGCAAAAATTAGGTCTTTGTTGCAACTAAATCGTCATTATACCTATGTACAAAATGCTAATAAAATTTGCTCTCTTCATACTATCTTACGGCAGAGTTTGCAATTGCTTGTATCCGAAATGAACGTGCAATCGACAAATTCATGGCAACAAGTTTTACTGCATTGTTGTCACGAGTTGAAGCTGAGCCAAGGAATGACATTCCTTCAAGTGGGACA
This sequence comes from Pteria penguin, assembly GCA_035048485.1. Lineage (NCBI taxonomy): Eukaryota > Metazoa > Mollusca > Bivalvia > Pterioida > Pteriidae > Pteria > Pteria penguin. The sequence continues at coordinate 12,694,608 of CM068591.1, read as the reverse complement.
TTAAATAACCATCTTATTCACGATTCTCATAATGTTTTAACATCATTTATATTTGGAAACGTACAACATTTACCTAAATATTTAAATTGCATTTTCATTATCAGAGGAAATGCGGGAAGATCGATCTTTAAATTTGTCATATATGTGAAAAAGAACTAAAGTTCCAGAACATGTTGGGGAAAACTTTAATTGAAATATCTCGATAAAAACAAGCGATACAAGATCAAGACTAATGCTTTGTCCGGAGAATTACACAATCGAGTACATCCGACGTTGTCGGTGGTAAACACATCGTAAAGTAGTCACAACTACATATTATTACGCGAAATTTGAAAACATTATTGCAACTCCTTTTTCCAGTTAGTGAAACTAGTTTATGTTTAGCTTAAATTAACTGAGCTAAAGGTACATTGTGCTGATCAAGAATTTTTAAGACAACATCAGTAATTTTTCGGCACTTTATTTTTCAGCGGCGTAGTAAGCTCTATATCGGTAGTGAAAGTTATAACCCCTGAAAAGAAAGTGATTGCAATGAGTGTGGCTTCACCGAAGCCGACTCAAAAATATTTTGTTTCTGGTCACTCAACCACTCTTATCTAAATATTAATTTCTATGGACTCAACTTAACTTTTTTTTTGTTTTTACAGATGTTTGAATTTCTGATACCATGTTGATTGAAATTATTTTTTTATTGAAATAAGCAAACTGTATTTAAAACGAGTTAAACTTTCGAAAATGCACGGCACCAAAGTGCCTCAAACATCATTAAAGCAATATATCACATGTGAATTGCTAAATGTTCTTTGAACACAATTGTCATTATAGAGAAGAATGTTTAAAAAAAAAGACAAAAACAAAAACAAACAAAAAAAAAAAAACAACAACAACAACAACAACAAACCAGAAGTCTCTGTCGAGACTGGAGCTCTACTGTTATCCTCTACTCAAACAACAATTTACCTTCAGAGAAGAAGGGGTAAAAATATATTTGGACCACACATGTATGTTTTGTATTGCACATGCACAACTAGACCACCTACCAAACATGATGAGATCATAATTAAGTCTCACAGACATATACAATAAGAGAAGAAGTGGGAACAAGATTTTGGGACCACGCCCCTTTGTGGGGCCCCAGGGGGTCCGAACTGGTCCAAAATTGCACATGCACAATTACACCACCTATCCAACAAAAGGAGACCATAATTAGGTCTCTAGGCTATATACTTTCAAAGAAAAAGAGGGAACAAGATTTTGGGACCACACCCCTTTGTGGGACCCAAGGGGGTCCGGACTGGACCAAACTTATACATGCACAACTACATCACATATCAATCATGATGAGACTATAATTAGGTCTCTGGGACATATACCTTCAGAAAAGAAGAGGGAACAAGATTTTGGGACCACGCCCCTGTGGGGCCCAAGGAGGTCCAAACTGGTCCAAAATTGCACATGCACAACTACACCACCCATCCAACAAAATGAGACCATAATTAGGTCTCTAGGATATATACCTTCAGAGAAAAAGAGGGAACAAGATTTTGGGACCACACCCGTTTGTGGGACCCCAGGGGGTCCAGACTGGACCAAAATTATACATGCACAACTAGATCACATACCAAACATGATTAGACCATAATTAGGTCTCTGGGACATATACCTTAAGAAAAGAAGAGGGAACAAGATTTTGGGACCACGCCCCTTTGTGGGGTCCCAGGGGGTCTGGACCAGACCAAAATTGCACATGCACAACTACACCACCTATCCAACAAAATGAGACCATAATTAGGTCTCTAGGATATATACCTTAAGAGAAAATGAGGGAACAAGATTTTGGGACCACGCCCCTTTTTGGGACCCCAGGGGGTCCGGACCAGACCAAAATTATACATGCACAACTACATCACATACCAAACTTGATGAGACCATAATTAGGTCTCTGGGACATATACCTTCAGAAAAGAAGAGGGAACAATATTTTGTGACCACGCCCCTTTGTGGGGTCCCAGGGGGTCCGGACTAGACCAAAATTGCACATGCACAACTAGACCACCTATCCAACAAAATGAGACCATAATTAGGTCTCTGGGACATATACCTTAAGGATAGAAGAGGGAACAAGAATTTGGGACCACGCCCTTTTGTGGGACCCCAGGGGGGGGCGGACCAGGCCAAAATAATAAATGCACAACTAGATCACATACCAAACATGATGAGACCATAATTAGGTCTCTGGGACATATACCTTAAGAATAGAAGAGGGAACAAGATTTTGGGACCACGCCCCTTTCTGGGAGCCCAAGGGGGCCGGACCGTACCAAATTGCACATGCACAACTAGACCACTTATATAACAAAATGAGACCATAATTAGGTCTCTATGATATATACCTTCAGAAATGAAAAGGGAACAAGATTTTGGGACCACACCCCTTTGTGGGACCCAAGGAGGTCCGGACTGGACCAAACTTATACATGCACAACTACATCACATATCAATCATGATGAGACTATAATTAGGTCTCTGGGACATATACCTTCAGAAAAGAAGAGGGAACAAGATTTTGGGACCATGCCCCTGTGGGGCCCAAGGAGGTCCAAACTGGTCCAAAATTGCACATGCACAACTACACCACCTATCCAACAAAATGAGACCATAATTAGGTCTCTAGGATATATACCTTCAGAGAAAGAGGGAACAAGATTTTGGGACCACACCCGTTTGTGGGACCCCAGGGGGTCCAGACTGGACCAAAATTATACATGCACAACTAGATCACATACCAAACATGATTAGACCATAATTAGGTCTCTGGGACATATACCTTAAGAAAAGAAGAGGGAACAAGATTTTGGGACCACGCCCCTTTTTGGGACCCCAGGGGGTCCGGACCAGACCAAAATTATACATGCACAACTACATCACATACCAAACTTGATGAGACCATAATAAGGTCTCTGGGACATATACCTTCAGAAAAGAAGAGGGAACAATATTTTGTGACCACGCCCCTTTGTGGGGTCCCAGGGGGTCCGGACTAGACCAAAATTGCACATGCACAACTAGACCACCTATCCAACAAAATGAGACCATAATTAGGTCTCTGGGACATATACCTTAAGGATAGAAGAGGGAACAAGAATTTGGGACCATGCCTTTTTGTGGGACCCCAGGGAGGGGGAGGGCGGACCAGGCCAAAATAATAAATGCACAACTAGATCACATACCAAACATGATGAGACCATAATTAGGTCTCTGGGACATATACCTTAAGAATAGAAGAGGGAACAAGATTTTGGGACCACGCCCCTTTCTGGGAGCCCAAGGGGGCCGGACCGTACCAAATTGCACATGCACAACTAGCCCACCTATATAACAAAATGAGACTATAATTAGGTCTCCAGGGATCTCGTTAACGCGCGTATTTGCGTCCCTGACGCGTCAAAATCGGCCGGGACGCACGATTTTCAAAAGTGGTGAGTCCCCGGGACGCGTCCCTGTTACTCCCGCACGCGGTTTATAAATTTATGACATTGTGCTGTGTCGCCGAGTCAGCCGTGTATTAATTGATTTGTATTAACCGCGGGAGATAACGCTTCGGGCAGTCCGTCGGCGGCAGTATAAATTGTCCACTCGACTCTATTACATGCCCACGATGCCGCCGACGGACAGTTGAACGCACTAATTGTAGAACTAACAGTGAATAAGGGTGAATTAAAGACCTCATTGTACATGTATAGGCGGGAATTTCAGAAATCTATCACAAATTTAATACCAAACCAAATGCCTAAAATGGCATGTTGATTCAAACACCACTTCATTGTATTCAGTAGCGGATTTAGAGGGGGGCGGCCCCCTCCCCCTTTTGGTCACATATTTACTTGTAAAAATCCAGATTTTGCACCAAAAATGTCTGAGAAGTTTGGCTAATACCCATTTGGGTCCCCCTTTTCGGAAATCCTGGATCCGCCACTGATATTTAAAAAAGAATTACGAGTCTCTTTTCACAGTAACTTTAACTAGTGATGAAAATCTGAAAGAAATTGCGATGTCTTTACAGATGTAAACAGTGCAAATGTTAGCATGTTCTCTATATCCTGGATTGCCACTGTCTAATCGGCACGCGCTGGACAAAAAGGATTGAATGTGTTGACATTTCAGGGTCATCTACACAAGATGATTTGTTTTATGAGTTATAGTTGATAGGGGGTTTAAAGAATCTCAGAATAGTGGACAAAAGCATGTGTTTAGCCATCAGAATACGTAATGATTTATTTGAACCTCAAATTGCCTTGCTATTAATTAAGTTCAACGCACTTGAATATATTAATGATACTTAAAGACTTCGGCGGTTTGTACGGGTCATTATTACAGAGATATATGTGTATATATATTAAAATTAGCAGTTACTGCAAAATTGCAACGACGGCTTGGGTCAAACATAATTTGGGTTACAATCGGTAAATTTATTAATGTCAACATGCCTTATGTTGAAGTTAACAGGAGAGATATTGTAGAACACATTGAGCTTTGAACACATCGTGTGTACATTATCTGCTTTTCATGCTTAAACAACAATACTATAAAATTTATTGACATTTAATCCACATAATTAGCATGAAAGACAGATAATATACATATACAACTATCAAGACAAAAAAAAAACTATATATATTGAAGTGTACTTCGGGACTCATCATTTTTAGATTGGGACTCACCAAATTTTGGTGGGACTCACCATTTTCAAAAGTGGTGAGTCCCAGGACTCACCATTTCAGAACCCTAGTGAGAACCCTGGGTCTCTATGATATATACCTTCAGAAATGAAAAGGGAACAAGATTTTGGGACCACGCCCCTTTTGTAGGGGCCCCAGACCGGACCAAAATTGCACATGCACAACTAGACCAGCTACAAAACATGATGAGACCATAATTAGGTCTCTGGGATATATACAATCAGAGAAGAAGAGGGAACAAGATTTTGGGACCACGCCCTTTTGTGGGCCCCCAAGGGGTCGGAACTGGACCAAAATTGCACATGCACAACTAGACCACCTACCCAACAAGAAGAACCCATAATAAGGTCTCTGGGGTATATACCTTCAGAGGAGAAGAGGGAACAAAAAATTGTTTACGGACGGATGTCCGGACAACGGACGAAGGACCATCGCATGAGCTCGACTGGTCGAGACCAGTAGAGCTAAAAAACCTAAACCTGCCTTTCAACCTTTCAATTCTTTTTTTAAAATGCCAGTTGACTGGAAATTAAACTATTTTTTGTTTTGCCTGAGAAAAGAATCTTCAAACTCTTTGTTGGATGAATATCAGACAAAGGACAGAATGCTATGCATCATGTGCCACATGTACATGTATGTGCAATAATGTATTTTCTATCCTTTTTCCAGAAAATACACAGAGCTGTTATATTCTTTCCTAAATGAAATGCTAATGCATTAATACTGTTGTGCTATACCTGTAGTACAGCATGTGATCTAGAGGATTCTGCGTTAGCATCAGTGGGATGCTGAGTTCTCTTCTCATTACCATACTGCAGCATATGTAACAACTCTTCAGCAGATGCTGGCTGAAATACATAAATCAAATACATGAATGGTAATCATCCATGATAATTTGGAATATGACAATACATGTTCATAAATTGACATGATAAAGACTCTGATAAAATGTTGATGTTCCAAGTCAACAACTTTTATTAACTGTACCAATTCATGTCCGATTAAGATCATAAATATATTTATCACATGTTTTGCTGTTTATGCAGTGAAATATCGCTATGTCATAAATTAATTTATGATACAGGTGACGTCATAGCGTGGAAAAGAATTGTGTCAAGCCGGCGTTTGATGAAATAAAGACCTTTAAACTGAGTGTAAACATGTGATAAAAAGAATCTGATATGAATTTTCATTTCATACGGTATTTATGACACTCATGTGCTTCATATCCCCTTACCAAGGCTCGGGAATATAAAACAAACGACTTGTTTCATAAATACTGTATGAAATGAAAATTCATTTCAGATCCTATATATATGTTGTAACAAACCAAGATACTAATAATACTTACTTGAACATCTTCATGGTTGTTTATATACAAACAAGATTAACGGTAACTTAATCATAAAAGGCCATGAAGAAATCTATCTGAGGTGACCCAATCTTCTCTAAAATAATTGAGTTTTGGTGCCATAATGAAAGCTTTTATAATTTATTGCCTTTGATCTCTTACTCATTGTACTGGTAAAGTCTAAGCTGATTTTCTACATATCTTTTGTATAGAGCTATTCTAATTCTAATTTAACACACTGTCATTTCTGTTAAGCGTAGTGATTAACATTACCTTATGAAGTGACAATCCATGTATCACTATACCAGAAGAGGCATTTTCACGCACTGGTAAAGCTTTCCCTCCCATCAACAAGTCATTTATCTGCTCATTATATACCTATTATAATAGAAGTATTAATTGTTGATCAAATACTAGTAATACTGTGTACTGTGCTGAAAAAAGGAGGGAAAACTGAAAGATCACACAACACATGTAGCAATTGCATCCTCACTGCAGGGAAACACTCAGTTTCACTCTCATTACTTTCCCAATCTCTGACACTGACTAAAGTTACTCTTCCTTTCTGTTACTCTCTTTTTCATTTTCATTGTAAACTTCAATAAAACATTTGATGTATATAGGGTTGATCTGTTTCACTCCAGGCAGCATACACTGGCCATGTGACAGTGTCCGTGAAACTTTGTTGAACTCCACAGGACATTCGGTCCTATTGGAAGACATATTTCATAGGACCGAAATCATTTCTGTCTGACCAAAAAAGAAAATTGAAGAATTTTCAATGGGGTATTTAACATCGCCTTTTTGTCGGCGTCCGTCGATGTCAATTTTCTTTTGTTTAGTGGTTTTCCGGGGATTGCCCCCTCCACATATTTTAATTTCGCTAGAAAAGACATTCATGTACACTCAGGAACGCTCAAAATATAAAGGTTGTTATTAAATAGTATAAGTGCTTACAAGACTCCATCTTTCCGCGGTAAACATAGTGTTGGAAGCAACATCGGACAAACCGGTCCGGCTAGAAAACACGCAAATCGGACCGATTGCACTTTTGTCCGTTCGGTCCGACGAATTTCGCGGACACTGACGTGACCATTCAAGATACCTCACAATTGCCAAACTTGCAACCCGCTTCTCGATTCTGCAATTTGTCCAGCAGGAATAGGCACATTTCAGCATACGCAGATAGCCGAAAAAATTCAACCAAGTGAGTTAGTCAGTCCAGGAAGTTTGACAATTTACTTGCAAATGTGAGTGGGCGAGTTGTTATTTTCAACCCTGCCGTTAATATGATTTATTTGACATATACAAGTATCATAGTAAATCCAGTAAAGCAGGTTGATAATATCCTGCTGTGTATTGAGAATCGAATAAAAAAATACCTTTTGTCTTTAACACATTATCATATACACATGTACAATGCATCAGGCATTCCTCAACATCTCAAAAATGTTAATACTTCAAGATACATGTAATTCATGTACATCCATATAATAGTGATATATTCATGACAATAAACCTATCCGTTTTACCATACACCCATTAAGCCCCATTTAGCAGACTTTCAATAGACCTTTTTCATATTAACTTCATCACGCATTAAATGCCCAGGCCAACATATCATGTTTAGCCATTTAAAGTTGAGCCATTCTATTATCATGTAACAATCCAAAAATTAATATCATAATAAGAATTCCAGCAAAACGTAGTGGCTCCATATATCATTTAAAATATGAAATTCGTATACTGAAATTCCTGTGACGCCATATTCATACATTTGTAATCAAACATTCTACCTTGCCCAACCTATAATGACATCATTATATTCAATTTTCGCATTATATATACATACATGTATACATCATTTTACATGTACCTACAGCTGACATCCATAACGGCTCATAACATTATCAAGTGACCACAAGTCAGTTTAAACTTTAACTACATTACGACAGTAACAAGCAGCCAACTGGGCCGGCTCAAGTACTGCATATGTACACCTTGACTATAGTATTATGCAAAAATACAAGTCTCATCACCTATAGATGTACATTTACAAACCTTGGTATAAATGCCTTGTAATTTGCAGAATTATGTTTTTAATTTTACATATACATTTGAGATGTTCATTTTATGGTTCATTATTATATAAAATGGACACAGATTCATCATGTGTATAAGGCAGAAGTCCTGAAATTTTTTACCCATAATGAATTACCTCAAGGTATGACATGGCCACATCACATGTTTTCTCATCCTGTATGACAGCAATCCTTTGGTAGAGGTCCACCATCGTTAAGAACATGACCCCTGGCTGTGAGGGATTTCCCAGCATAGTGTGTGTTTTACCTGCTCCAGTAGCTCCATATGCAAATACTAAAACACAAAAAGGACACCAAAATAGCCCATATTATGCATGAAAGAAAGTAAAATATGACACAGTACGTCATTGTGTATTGTCTTAGTAACATATTATTTTAATATCTACCATAAATACAAAAATGTATGTTGTTATATACTGTACACAATGTACATGTACCGTATGTTAGGTAATGAAAATTATGTACTTTAACATGACCGAGTTTATCATTATGCATAATGCTCAATCTTACCTGGTAATATTATAATGTACATAAAAAATATTTCTCATCAAATATTTTCGAAATAATTGTCTACATGTTAGTACTGTACATGTACACAATTTTTATTGATTAAATGAACTTTAATTCAACTGGGCTTTTGTTCTGTTAATGTTTTACATTAATTTACTACAAGATTATTGCACTTCTGGTGCTTATAATGGACCCACTATACAATGTACTCCATGAAACAAGGCCTATGTTTCTAAGTCTCATCCCAAGGATAGATAGGGAGGCAGTGAAATTTAATTCACCTCAGAAAAAGAGAGCTGAGAGCTGGAATCGTATCAGGCTCCTCAAATTTGAAGTCTTTTAAAAATGTGATACCACTGAACCAACCTATTTCATGAATTTACATGTAACTGAACTGGGAACTTATGAAGTTTTAAGTGAAAAATGCACTAACTGGTCCCACAAAAATTCTTACTCAGACCAAGAACTTTGAATATTTTCTTTAATTCTTTCGTTACTTTTTATCATATACATGTACTACATGTATATTACAAATATACATGTACCAAATGCCCATCAATGTGATTGTGGCCTACTCATGAATCATCATGATGATGGATATATTATTACATGTATTATCACCATACATGTATACCGTGGTTACTGTAGTTGGTTAACTGGGGTTTTATTAAGTTGCTATCAACAACTTTTTATTTAAATCACAACAAACACATGTACAAGTGGAGTGTAAAGGTACATTTATGGTTTAAGCAATTTTCCATACTAAACATTATCATTTATATTAAACTTTTAGTAGCAAACAATCATGGTTTGATTACCAGATTGTGTCACTATAATCTGTAATCTAACCCAGAAAGTCTGCACCACAAGACGAGAGTTTGACCACTATACCAAATCTGCCTCCCCCCCTTCCAGCTCCTGCATGTACCGCTAAGTACAAGTATACACAATGTATATCACATGCATATATAATCTACATGCATGTCATATATTTTTATAAATATGTACAGTGCGGTATTGGTGTTTTGTAATTCTTATATATAAAACTCAAAGGGTCTAATCCAGGTGTAAATGTAGTTTTGAGTAAACAGAACTCTGTGACTTAATTTTCATACAAATTCCTGATTTAGCACAGGTACATGTAGTTATTTTACACCTGAATTCACACTTCAGTTTTTTAACAATTTCTCCACTGTGTTTTGTGTATCTTCCCCAAAACACCCAAACTCTTTTAACATGTAATGATCATCAGAGTCAATATAAAGCTAATTGATCTCTAAAGTATGTGACATTTTTTAAACAGTGTTAAACATGTACATGATGTATACATACATGTACATTGCAGAAGAATGCATATATACCTGAACAGTTATAGCCTTCTACTAGCTCATTCAGTATCTGCTTTGTCGTTTGCTGATAAACATCAACATTCTTACTGTTTGGTCCAAACACATAATCAAAGGCAAACTTGAGGTCTTTCCTTTTCCTGATACGTACGTCCCTCCGTCTTCTATTTTTGTATCCATACTGAGGTGAACTTTGTTCTTGCGGGTCAAACACCAGAACATTCTCATTCATGACACGAACAACATTGTCAAATGTTCCATCTTTTTCCCTATTGTTTTCCGGTCTTACTCTTACAACAACTTTTACACAAGATTTTTCATTTGTTGATTGTGATGTGTTTTGCTTCACAGGAGTTTTAGCAACATCAGCATAGCTTGGTCTCTGACTTGCTAGGGTCATTTTTCTCTTTATCTGCATACAAACTGCATTTATCTGAAAAAAAAATAATCAATTACATGAAAAAGGTATTTCATCAAAATGAAAATAAATGTATGAAAGATTTGATGCATATTTATCATTATGCAGCAGGTTACTGGGATATCTTCTGTCTATACATGTACAACGTCAGTCAATACCATGGTGTTTTCAACTTCACAGGACATTTGATCCTGTAAAGTCAGAGAGATTACCGGATCAAACAACATTCCACAGGACCAAATTGAAAAAGGCATAACATGTTTTTTGTTGGTATTTTGAATTCCATTGTCTAAACATCAATTAAAAACAGAACTTGTAATACCGGTAAGTAGTCATTTTATTTATTATCAATTGTAACAGATATTTTTCCTATGAATATATAGAAAATACTTAATTAGTTAATTAACGACTTTCGTGCCTAGAACGTACTTACCCAAGCGTATCTCCGATTGTTTACATGTCCGGTGAGTGTGTGCAGTGTAGATGTTTGTTATTCCCCGAAAGCCTTTTCAAGAGTTACGGTGGAAACTAGGCCAACCATAAGTAGTTATGAATATTCATTTGGCTGATTGTAAACAATGAGAACACGTGTTACTTGTATGCTTGTTTACACATGTTTTGGAATTATTAGCAGAGAAACTTTATCATGTACACATTAAAAACACTTACCAGTACATAGAATCACCAGAATTACCACATAAAAGACCAGAATTATCGTTTAATGGACCGGAATTACTGTTGTGTAAGTAGCTAATAACCCAATGTACCTAGAAAGTATAACATTATACTTAAGTTTATATTAGCAAAGAACGACGAGATATTGTCATTTTGTGCACCGTGTTTACATGTACAAACAGAACAGGTTTGGTGTTCCAAGTGTGAACTATTATCCGAGATTTATAACTCTGTTATATTTCATTCACCTTTACATGTATATTGATCTGTTGGTAAATTTAGATTCCAATTTATGATTTTCTGAAAGAACAGATGAAATTTAATGGAAAAGTTTACATATAAGAATTAGAATTTTTCAGTGGTCATTTAGACGAGATCGATATGGTTTTAACCCAAACCCGACCCCAAACTGGAATTGCCCAAATGCAGAGGAAGGACATTTATTGTTAATTTTCATCAGAAACAGATTTTATGTAGTACAAAGTTATACTTTTTAGGTATATTGGGTCATTATCTACTCACACAATGGTAATTCCAGTTCCTTTGACGATAATTCCAGTCATTTATGTGGTAATTCCGGTGGTCACCCAACACTTCACCTTGACTGATTTCTTCTGTAGATCTACTTGATAAAATCAACTTTCAAGAGAAAATTGATTTCTAATGAGCAACCATTGATATTTTGACAGCTGGAAATGACCCGTATTATTGATGCGCAGACTTCCTGTACACGCAGACTTACTGGACATGATTGTACTAAAAGTTTAAATATAACTTAATGGGGGAAACAATTTTAAGCTATCAGGGATAACAAAAACCTACATAATTGTAGTTGGCACGGCACCGACATTCTATAGTGCAAAATTAATTAAAAGCACAATATCTTGGTCCTATCCTGGTCTCTAAAATTTCTACAATATTCCATTCTACATGTATTAGTAATACATGTAAAACGGAATCTTGCAGAAATACGCATAATACGGAACGGCAATAAACTATAAAGAAAATACATGGATGAAAACATAATATCTGATTATATACCCTATATTATACACCAGATAAAATCTGTGGGACGAATAACTGGATATTGATATTAAATATTTGTATAACTTATACACGACTTTGATAAACTACCTAGAATAGTCATGAGAATCTCAATCTCTTAACTATAGCTGTGCTGTACGATGTTTATGCTTTCAAACTTTCCACTCTTATGTTAAACGCAATTTCATTGGTTAAAAGATTTCTCGGTATATATAGTGGATTCGTTATCCTTTAAATTCGTCCTTTGTTGTTTCGTAGTAAATTATTGCGATTTTTTTATTTCATATATATTTAGAAAACTTTTATCTAATCAGGGGCATAGGGCGACGGGTGGGGGAACAGTAAGGGACCGAGGCCGCTGCTTTTACACAACGGGGCACAATCAGTTGTTAGGTTTGATTGTGAATTAGAATTAGATTGAAACAGGGATGCATGCACGTCCCTGATTGAAAGTTGCAAATCGTGTCATATACCACTTTCTACCTCACCTGAGACGAAGGCTCAAGTAAGTGTATATATCTTTTATAAACGCAGGTTCACCAAGTGGGCTAATAACAGATTATTATTATTATTATTATTTTTATTATTATTATTATTATTATTATTATTATTATTATTATTATTATTATTATTATTATTATTCTTATCATCATCATCATCATCATCATCATCATTTATTTATTTATTTATTTATTTATTTATTTATTTATTTATTTATTTATTTATTTATTTATTTATTTATTTATTTATTTATTATTATTATCTTTATTATTATTATTGATTTTTTTTTATTTATTTATTTATTATCATTATTTTCTTTTCTTTTTTCTTTTTTTTTTTTTTTTTGGTATTAATTCAGACACTATTTTGTTATTAACTTATCGTACAAAATACCATGGGGCGGGGCTCTGCAAGTCTTAAATAAGAAAAGGGATGTAAGAGACATATAGACATATATTACCCCGGAATGGACAAATGTATCCTTCTCATTAACAGCTTGTTATTAAATACATACAACATACAAAAGTGACTAAACATCAAACTTGTCCAAAATTACTCATATTACTATGCAGTACTACTGTCCTCACGTAGATTTATATGTACTGTTGATTAATTAAGTTGCCCTAATCAGTACAAAGGTAACACATGATACTAGCAAATACGGATCATCGGGTAAGACAGCCGACTTATATTCAGTAAGCTATAATTACGTAATACAATATGAATGACAGTTTAAGGAATGTCGCATTTGACTTTTGCTAGGGGAACTTGGGAATCCAGCTGAAAAACCGGCTTAACACCTGTCACAAAATTTGGCCAAATGTAACTAATGTCTGTTAGTACTACAAATTACAACTCTCAGAAACATGAAAGATACAGCCATGTGAATAATTTAATTATAACAGGGTCCGGCGCCATAAACTGAGAAAATACTTAAGTCAAAAATTTCATTTTAATGTATTCCATTATTAAACGTTCAATTAAATTTTAATGCAGAATGCTTTAATTCTATTTATCAATAGAATAAAACTAAATAAAATCCAAATACTAGTTATTAATTCATTGATGAACAGAAGAATAAGAATTTTTGACTTAAGTATATTCTCAGTTTATGGCGCCGGACCCAGGTCTCTGCTAAACAGTCAATAATGCATAAAACACTTCCGTAAGAAACGTTGAGATTCACGCATAGTACCATATGCCCCTTTACACCGCTATTTTGTTTTTGGAATCGCGGGAAATCTGCTGGGGGCCGGACACGGAACTGGAAAGTTGCCTATTGTGATCCCGTTTTTTGGCCAGAGTCCGTTCGCCTATCAATCCGTCTGACTGTCCAACTATCCGTCCGGCGTACACCTTTCATGAATACTTTTAACTTCTTCAGAAATATTTGAGGGACTTTGATCAAACTTGTTAGAGATGAAGTAATCAAGGTTTCCTACAAATGTTGCTGTTTTCAGCCAGATCCATTAAGAAGTCGATCCAAGTGGGTATCATCCTTTGACAAATTTATTTTTAAGACCAGCTGTATAGACCATCAAACCGAATGTAAAGAGTGATCTAGAAGGGTCCCTTAAGAAGTGTTGTTAATGTGGTTCCATTTCAAATAACATTTTTTTGGACATCTTTTTTAACTTTAATGGCTTTGTCTATTTCAGACCAGTTCTTAGATTTTCTCTTTGAAGGTTGTGGTATGTAATGCATTGATTTTGTCTATTAAAACTGATTTTATTGTAATAAATGTCATTAGAAAGAAATGGAACACAAAAATGATTTAAACATTATATTAGATGTCAATGTAAAGAAATGTTATAGTTTAAACGTATTTATTGCAATGCATTCAATGTATCTGTCCTTGGACTTTGAGAATGATTAACGGTTTGGTACTTCTTCGATATTGATTCAATTACAAATATGATCAGTTGGATTACAAGTATACATTATTACATTGCTGGGATCTGAAAACAAGCGACAGTCCGCGTATACAAATTCATTTCCCTTGTAAAAGCGCATGCACATAATACAGAATAATATTGAAATACAAGGTGATATGTGTCTATAGTATAATGTATAAAATAAAACAATGAAAAGTATTGAAGAAGAGAGAGAAAGAGGGAGGGGAGGCGAACAAATTTATGTAAAGCGTTTAGTCTGTAAGATCAATTTTTGCACTGATAAGATTGGTTGGTTGGTTGATTGGTGTTTTACGTCGCTTTCAACAATATTTCAGTTATATCGCGACATGGAAGCAGGAGGTTACCAACCTCTTAAACATAGTGGCGCAACCCGGGAATCGAACCCGGATCGTCGGCGCCGCAAGCCAAGCGCTTAACCACTACACCACGCCTGCCCCTACGCTGATAAGAATATACGTTCATTATATTCAAATGACTTGTTTTCATCTCCATATAAAAGTATATCATGGTTGAGAGGAATATTTAAAGCATATAGATATGTTCTTTGCCGTTCGAATCGTTTGCAGTGTACTAAATAGTGTGATGTGGTCTCTAGGACTCCGCACACACAGTATGGATCGAGTTCAATGTTTTATAAGTGTAAGTGCTGCTTAAGTGAACTACAGTTTGTTCGGGGACTGCCCACTTACCCGAAGGCCCGATATTCCGAGGGCCCGCTTCTCCGAAGGTCCGATACTCCGAAGGAGAATTGAACTTGGTTCAAGATTATGACACACATGCAGGATACAGAGGGGGCTACCGGGGGCAAGGGTTCCCCCTGGAATCCGAAAAAAATATATTTGGGCATTTTTGGGGTTGGACACACCTCAATCCCCCTCCCCGCTCGTGTAAGAGAAAAAATTGCCTTCTTTAATTGGAACCCCCTTGATCTGCGCATGACACACCCTTAGCTGCTAGGCAACCATCTTGTAAAGGATTATTGAATCCCTTCGTAGCAGTACTAAGAGCTGGGATTTTTTTTTTCGCGGCCCATTGGGCCCGATATTTCTATTCAAAATTATATATATATTTTTTTTGGCGATCCCGCCCCTTCGGTCCGGTATTTGGTTTTTATTTTCTTTCATTTATTACAGTCTCCCTGGCCGCTCCCCTCCCCCTTTCTTCGAAATCAAAAGTTTGCTAGAAAACAAAATATGAATTAAACAAAACATAAATTTAACAAAGGACAGGCTACCAAGTAAATAAAGCCACTTACCATCGTGAGAGGTTTCCACATATCAAGGATATAAACTTGGGTTGAATAAGAGGTGGATGGGAACATAAGCATGAAACCCTAAAATGGGGTATGGTCCCCCTTCCTTGACCATCGAATAATCAGATCAATTGAAGTGTTTATATATTCATGAAGATATAAAAATGTACCCCTTTAATACTCACGCTCCTGTATAAAAAGAGAAGAGAGGACATACTTTCCTCACCTTCAAAGTTTTTACCTGTCATTTTTGCACAACCCTCTATTCTGTTATCATGAATAATCAACTAAACCAATTTGTTTAGTCACATACATGTGTATCATAATAGAAATCACGTCTTCTCAGGTTGATAAATTGGAAATCGAGTAGTGTTTTGTTGAAATTCTAGGTAGAAATAATCCAAGACTTTTGATTAATGTTTAAACTCAGTGCTGATAAAAAGTCTAAACCCCTTTCCCATTCTTGCATTATTTATCAGTCCTTTTACATCAAATTCATTAAAGTTTTCTTAAACTTGCATTTTGAATTGCTTTATCTACACATGGAAGTCCAAAGATTTTAGAACCTTTCTAGGTTCCTACGTTTCCAGAAATATAAGGATAGAAACGGGAAATATTATAAGTCTGTAAAAAATATAGTCTTGCAAAATAAGATAGACCGTAGACTGGGGCAAGTGCAGGAATGGGGGCACGTCTGATGAAATGGTAGAACGTTTACCGTTTAGAACATTGAGTGCTCTTATTACATAGCAAATTCTTGTTTTTTATCGAGAAATAAAAACAATTTTCGGAGAACCGGGCCTTCGGAATATCGGACCTTCGGAGTATCGGGCCTTCGGTGTAAAGGGCATTCGGAGTAACGGACCTTCGAAATATCGGACCCTCGGAGTAACGGAGTGTAACCGTTTGTTCTTAATCGAGAGTGAAGGATTTGACCACGACGAGTTCCAACGTAATAATATTTGGGTACTTTGGAGTTTTGGAATTTTCGAATAGTTTACTTTTAAATATATTTAAACTGGGAACATCTTGAATTTCGGACGACAGATTATACGAGTGCAACTTGGATAAAAACTATTAAAATGGTGAGTGCTATGGCAATTTATGGATTGAAAGTGTTGTCTGTTGCGTGTATTATAGTTGTGGTGTTGGTAGTATTGTTCTGGTATGGATTCTTGTAAGTATGGGAGTGTTAAACCAGATATTATTTTATAGAATGGGGCTATTTCACTGTACGTACCCGTTTTGAGTTTTACATTCTGCAGCATTCTTTTATGAGTTGTTGTTCATTTACTTTGAGACGTACGTCTCATCAATACAATATATATGTATATGCATGTACATCATATAACACATACATTTTAAAGGTACATTATTCAATATATATATGGAGTTAAGGCAGGAGAGATTCCGAATGCATGAGGGGGTATGACTTTGGTTTTATCCTAGGCCATAATGCAGTTTTTCAGTAATATTTTACAAGTCCTGTTATAAATATTTTGAAATCCACATTTGAATTCAATGAAGAAGTATACATACATTATATATATTTCATTATTTTCACATTTAAGATAATAATCATGGTAAAACAAAAGATTGAAAAATCAGATTTTACTTAGAAATTGAAGATAATTCCCGAGGAGTATACCTCATAACAAATCACGAATCTGGATCATCTAAGCGTTTGTGAAAATTCCCCATTGTATAAGTTTGTGTTTTTCCCTTCTTTCGGAGAGCTTTTCCCAGCCACATTCCTTATAAAGTGTATTAAGACTTGCGAGTTTTGTGGTACCTTTTACTATTCTAGAAGCTTCTATGTTTATTTTTGCTAGTTTATCTTTAAAATACTGTTGACAATTGTCCCAAATTATGTCAGCATATTCAAGCGAGTGGCGTATAAATGAAATGTAAATTTGAGTTTACGCAAAATATTCAATTTTATGGAAGCCGTATTTATTAAATGATCGATGTGATCTTGCCATTGACAAGTATTATTAAATGTTAAACCTAGATGTTTATGGGTATTACATTCAAGAATAGGTTGGTCATTGAGATAAAGGTGAGGGTGACTTATGTTTGTATTGGTTTTCCTACTAATAAGTAATGCTTCTGTTTTGATAGGATTGAAGTAGACGAGCCATTTCTTTGACCATTCATGTATTTTAAAAGGTTCGCATTTAAAATATTGGATGAAGCAATAGTGGTTTCAACTGTAACATATATTGAAGTGTCGTCAGCATATAGTTTGATTGAGCAGTTTAGTTCCACGACTATATCATTTATGAATATTAAAAATAATAGTGGACCAAGAATTGATCCTTGTGGAACTCCTGCGTTTATGTTAAGAAGAGATGAGCCAGTTTCGTTTATAACAACTTTTTGAGATCTGTTTGACAGGTAGTTTTTCAGCCAAAGTAGTAAGTTTCCCCCGATCCCTAAATTTTGAATTTTTACAATTAGACCCTTGTGCCATACTTTATCAAAAGCCTTACTTATGTCTAGAATACCACCCTTACTTCTTTTCCATCATCTAGTGATTTACTAAATTGGTTACAATATATAGGAGTTGGTTTACAGTTGAATCGTCTGGTGTAAAGCCTGATTGATAAGGGGTGAGGAGATTGTTCAACATTATATAATTGTGTAGGTACTTATAAACATATTTTACAAAGAAATGTTATACATGTATATACATAATTTGTATAATTTAGCAATGTTCAAATATTAAAAAAAGAAAGAAAAGAAAAGAAAACAAAAGATAGAAAAAAAAGAAAGAAAAAAGGCGTGTTTGTGTATAATGAAGCATCAGTAGCACTAAGATATAAAGAACAACAGCTTGGTTTTTTAAATGTATTTCACACTAGGAATAGATAACTGTAATACTGTGAAATACATTATTGCACAAAAATTATTACAAATACTTTTAAACTTTCATTTGAAAATAAATCATTCTGAAGGTCAATATAATTGCATCAATAATTGTTAAGGTAAGTATTATTGTGTCTTAGATTGCTTCAGTTATTACTTATACTTGGATATGTCATGATACAGTACAACCTACGCGGATTACACATTTTCCGCTCTGCCGCCGCGGACAGTTTAAGTTTATAGTGGAAAATCATCGCAACCGTCGCGGTGATTTTGGCGGCGACCCACCGCAATCTATTTCTCTTTCCATATCCGAGAGCCGTGGCAAATGCTCTGACCCGTACTTAACCATCGTGACCCACCGCAATCCCACCTCGACCCATCGCAATCGTCGAGTCTGGTATTTAAATCATCGTTACTCATTGCAATTACTAGGCTTTGTATTATATTGAAAATTTAGACATTGATTATTATAAACTTATTTATAACATAGTTTGAAAAAATAGATATTTTAAACTTTCAATTTAACATTGTATTGCCTTTTATCGCCGTATATCATGGAAATTGCATGTATAGCAACTCTCATTTGCATTTTCTTATAGAAGCACATATATAAGGGCACTTTTATCAGTTTATCGGGGAAGGTTGCTTTTATACTATATAATTGTTAAGGTCAGTATTATTGCGTCTTATATTGTTTCAGTTATTACCTTTACTTGGTTATGTCATGATACATGTACAAATATTATGTACACACCGATTATCTTAAAACAATTACAAAAAGACGAAGGCCTGGTGACACATGCTTATAGAAGGCATTGACAGAACTTCAGAAACCTTATGGATTTTATTGATTATACTTGGCGATGCATAGGAGAAACATGTAGATCCAAAGTGAGATACATTTTCCGGAATGGGTTAAAATATAACTTGGTCGATATTAATGTATTTCGAAGCTCATGGAAATTACGATAAGACTGAGATATCTGTAAACTGACGTAATACTACGGCAACCCTATTTATTCAGAATGAGAAGAATTCACCCACATGAAAGCTGTTTCCTTGCATAAAATAGAAATAACGATAATTGATTAACAAAAAAAAAAGATGTTTTCTAAATAATGCTAGTTCTTATGGATTCCGTGATAAAAACACTAGAATTTAATTGAAGAATATATTTTCGCTATGTGAAAATAATTTTCCGTTAAAAGAGAGCACTGGAATATTAATAATGGGTACTGCGAAGTGGTGATGTCATAGAGTTATTTCGTCCAGGTGTTATTGGGTGTTTGGGGTTTTGCTTGTGTGGCCTGTTTATTTGTTTGCCTTTTTTGTTTGTTTATTTGTTTGCCATTTTTGTTTGTTTATTTGTTTGCCTTTTTGTTTGTTTGTTTTCAGTTCTTATTTTTGTCTTTCTTTTACGTTTGACTATTTCAATGTTAAAAGTAGCATATGAACGTGTTCATGTTAAATTTGCAGAGTGCTTACACTAATATTATATGATATATTCTTTTGTGTGTGTGTATGTGTGTGTGTACACATCAAAAGGTTGCTGAATAAAACTGTATATCAGAACAACGACACAATGGTAATTTATGATAAGGTTTGGAAGCATTAATGATTTATGTCTTTTGATTCTTCTTGTTTTGACAGAATGGATGCAGTAATCTTCACAAAAATAAGAGCTTTATTGATAAGATTAACTAGGTTTTGCATTTAACTAATGAAACGTGTTGTAACATTTAAGGTATTATGCGGTGAACTGAAATGCAAAATGCAATGATGGATAAATTTCTAGTTCAAAGGCCTCTTCATTGAAGGCTATATTTGCTAAAGCATGAATAAATTTATCAGAAAACAAATGTCACTCCTACAGTGGTATTAAAATATCTAATTTTACAACAGATAATGAAAAAATAAGTGAATAGATAAAAAAATGCTAGTAATATAAAAAAGAATATCAATTAGAAATTAAAAACATAAATAGATAAAACTAAAGACTTAGGATTTCTTATTGTCTGATGGAAAAAGAATATAGATATTTACAAACATTAAAACAAAAACAAAACTGCTATTTACGGTATCCCTCCGCCCAATATTTACAGTTTCTAAATGTCTGTTTATCGAAAAAAATTTCGTTTAGGATGGTCATAGACTGTATGGTTAGTCACTTATCTTATTTAAAATTTAGAGAATGGGTATGATCCGATTATTTATGATAAATATAAAACATGTATACCTTCTAATTTTGTGTAATAATTATGAGCAATATAAGAAAAAATTATGTTGCAGAGATAAGAAATAAAACTCAAAGACATGTAACTCAGTCTTAAGACAGAAGCGATCACAGACAAAAAGCAAAATATAAAGACATAGTAAGATATCACAAAAAAGATTTCCTATTGTTAATTTCCCTTATGTAGATGATGATGTCCCTAGTCTTCCATCAGATGGTACTTTTATTAGTTAATTGGTTCGGTTTGCTAGAACCTTCACTAACGTATTGGATTTTCACTAAAACAATTCAAATCACATTCACATTTCTGTCTCAGGATTATAGAAAACATAAAATTTGAAAGATTTCTGGTAAGTTTTACAAATCTTCTTCAGACATTTTATCTAAACCCGGAAATGTGACTTTTCAACAATAGGTATCCAACGGAATTGCTCATTTGAATTTCTATGGTGATCTGGTGTACGAACTAAGAAGGGTCAAAGGTTCCGATAATTTCATATCGGCGGTTTCTAAAATAATTAAACGCCTTCAACATTGACAGCATGACCCCGAGATCATCACTAAGACTATAGGTATTGTATTGGGTCTCACTACAACCTTATTGCACGCTAATTAAGAGGGCTTTGGGGACTCTATGACGGACCATGTCCAAATCTTTTCAGAGAGAGAAAGAGACAAGAACCTGAACCTCGTCCCCTCTGACTGTTAGTCGGGACTCCTACAGATCAAGGATCTGAGCTCGTTTACAGATGAGCAGAGCATGGTTTAATTACGTTGATGTCGCCTAACAATTTTTGATACATTGTAATAGTATATTATTCCATGAAACGTTTCGTGTGAAAATTTTTGACCTTTTGTTGTGAGAAACCTGTTGGTTCATGTTCTCAATATGGATGCTTTTAAATGTTTCTTTTGATTGTACTGTGTTCGCTATAAGGGTTAAGGTGGGCGCCCGGAAACCGGTTAACCAAACTAATTCAGTAATGTTTCTTCCGTGAATGTCCACTGTGGTACATTGTTGTTAGTGCCATAGTCATGTGACACCAGTTACTTTCGTATTTTACATTACTTTAATCGACTGTTTTAAGTCGGTATCGTATCTGCAGTGCAATTGAATATTTTGTAATGTTGTTTGGTGTTTAGTTGACTATTATTATGTTTTATGTGCATGTCAATGGTGATTTCTGTCATACAGCCTGATCAGATGTCTTCTGCCTTCTATTCCATATATATATATAGACCAAAGACCAACAGGCTACCCAATATGAGAGGTCTTGAAGAAAAATAGAAAAGCAATAGTTGCGCAATATGAAATTACAAGAGTACCTGTTACCAACACCAACAGATTGACAATTGTTACTTCAATTTATTGTCCTAAGTTGGCACCGCATTGTAATGTCTGTTTATGTGCTTATTCTTAGGTGCTATGTATGTCCGTTGCAATATTAGTCCTTATCTTGTAATTAATTCGCTCTCTTATCAGGTTATGCGTGTTTTGATTTCACATAGACAAGGTTTTTAAGAAAGTCTTATAAACGAAACTACAACCAGTCTGCGGGGTTTCCATGCTGTACATGTTGTAGATATATCTGTTTGATGTAAAGAACACTAAACCTGAATATAACATTGATTTGGAGGTCACAATCATGTGCAATTTTGTTGTCTTGGTACAATAAGTCGACCTACGATTTCCGTTGGAAAACTTTATTATGAAAACATTGACATGGACTTAGACGCTTTGGTTTCAGATTGGTGAACATATTGTTATATCCCTCAAAAGTATACATAGTTTGATAAGTATTATTTAGAAAAAATATTAAGATGTTCTACAATATGTTAAAATAAAACTCAGTCAAGGTAAAACAAAGGAGTATACTTGCGGTAAAGAAACATGAAAGTAAATTGCGATGTATAATAACCAAGTAGAAAACATCTCACTTAGCTGTACGACAGAAGTCGCAAATTACATGTTAAGAAAGACGAAAAAGCACATAAATTAGTTGGATGGATGTTATTTTGGCATTTTATGTCGCCCTCAACAATCTTTCAGTTATATCGCGACTGTAAGGAAGAGGGGTACTACGCAGTCTATGGATACGCGCCCCCCCCCCCCCCTGGATCCATCCATTTCACACAACTACAACATGTTACACAGACACTCTTTTAAAGAAAGTATCGTGCTAGGATTTTTTCTAGTAACATGGGGAGGGATGTAACGTAGCGGGTTACTACTCTACCTATAGATCGTCGTTACTCAAGGAACACCACCCATGGATCTACCCATAGATTTACCGAAAGCTGTGTGCCTGAAGTGGTCAGGGTGACCGAGTGACTCAATTATTTAACTCTGATGTGAACTCTTAACCATCTCATGGTCAATAGACTCTATTATGATAGACTGTAGGTAAACTCTTACTAGTTGTATTATATGTCGATTATTCTTGACATATAAACATTTGTTGCACCAGGTGGCTTTGTGGAGTATGACAGTGATAATAGTGAGATTTGACTTATGGGGATTCTGGGTACAAATATTCATTAGGGAATAGATTTATTTCAGACTTAAACTTGATTTCGATCATCGTAGATGCCAAGTCTCCCCCTTCATAGCACACGAAGCCACCACTGCTTGGCTGTCTTAAGGGTTTCATTCAAGATAAAAACATCTCATCGACTTTCGTCGCATACACAGCATCTTAAGAAACCAACGCGAAATACTACCCTGCACGGTAACCAACTTCATAAACATAGTGGCACAATCCGGGAAGGGGGATATAAATTGTATGATGGGTGATTCTGCTTTTCGAAGTTAGAGTCACAAATAGCAACTTATGCACTTCGTGACTTGTACAAGGAACAATGTCATATAGAATTATGTCACTTTTAACCCAAACTACTGTTATATTAGACACGGCTATAATATTCGTGTACCTCAGCCATTCACAGACCAATTTTTGGTATAATATATTTTGGGTCGCACGTTTGAGAGGAACTGTAATACTGCCCTAAACTGTGATGGTTTGGTTTTAAATAATTACGTTATGAACATCAAGCCTCTTTCCATATTACTGACCAAACTTGTAACAGAAATCAAACATAGTCTTCAGAGACATTGCTCTACTGCTTACTCGAAAGGCGGAATAAATCAGATGTGGATCTTAAAGACTTCCAAGGAACTTCTAGAGCACCTGAAATCTTCTATTTATAAAATGCCATTAGCATCAAGTCCTTTCACTTTTCAACTCTTTATACTGCTATTCCTTATCAAAAACTGAAGAACAAATTAAGATCAATTATTCCAAACGCCGCCTTTAATAAAAATTGAGCTTTCAGGTATATCTTTTTAGGCCACAACGAAAAATAGTTTGTAAAGGAGTAGTTTAGCAGAAAGTATACAGAAAAAGAGATCATCTAAATGTAGAATTTCTTATAGATAATATTTCTGTGATATTAGGTGGGAAAACGTTCCAGCAGTTTGTTGGCATTCATATGGGTACAAAATGCGTACCACTTCTGGTCGACCTTTTCTGAATTCACAGGAAGCAGAATTTATACAGTTTCTGCTCTCCAAAGACAATAGACAATAAGCAATTAGGAATCTCGGTTCAACCTTATATACAGATATATCGATAACGTTTTGTTGATTAACAACACTGTATTTAAAGATCACCTAGATATCATTTATCTTAAGGAACTCCAGATAAAAGGTACAACTGAGAGCGCACCTTCTGCTTCATATCTAGACATACCTCAATTAGTGATGAGGGTTCGTTATTTATCTCTCTTTATGACAAACGTAACGATAACAATTTCATTATTACCAACTTCCCTTTCATGTTCTAAATACGAAGATTTCTTCTTGAGACTGAGTTATCTTGCCACGAAACTATTCCCACAAGGTTATATTAATGAATGTTTGAAATTGTCAAAACGTCTTCCAAATAGACAATATGACATTGAGATCATCAAAAAGACTATATGTCTTGTATTAGGCCCTTACAGCCTTGGGCAGACTTTTACTTGAACGTTGCACGCTGACTTACAGGGCGGTGGGGACTATATGACGGGCCTTAATCAAACATCTTTCAGAGGAGACATGGTCCTGAACCTCGTCCCCTCTGACTGTTAGTCGGGACTCCTACAGATCTGGGGTCTTAGCTCGCTTTCAGACTGGCAGAGTGCGGTTATCATGTTGATGTCGCATACATTTATATATCATTATGTGTTTTGCAATATCTTACGTGTTTATATTTTTATGACCTCTCAATATGCGATACCTGTTAACCCTTGTTTTTTACATGGGGGATTATTTATAAATTTTTGAATGTACGTCCTTTGATTGTTCTGCTGTTACGGTGAGTGGGAAGGTGGACCCGTAAACCGGTTAACCACACCATTTGTTTGGCTTTTGTCGAATTAAATGACCGTCTTAAGTTGGTATTGTAATTGCACTACAATAAAATATTTTTGTAATGTGTTATATGTGCTAGTATATTATTGATATTCATGTATTGTATAGCTCCATGGTGACTTCTGCCACATAACTGAGCCAGTAACTCCTCTTTTTTCTTTGAGAAAGTTCTATGGTCGATATAGGGACCTGGTACAATTTGAGATACCCCTTTCAAGAATGTTGACTGATATTTTGGGATCTGATCATACCAACTAACCATCTTGAACTTGTCTATAATTGATTTGAATTATATGTATACATATAGACATTTGTTAATGTGCATTTACGACACCGGAATTTCAATTCAACAGCATTTCATATCGAGAATGGGATGATTGTATTTGGTATCATTGTCTCCTACATATACTCAGATGTGTATACGTATGGTTGCATCCTGAACTTGTATAGTTGTTGCAAGACGGGTGTTTATGCAAGAAGGGGACACTTCCTCCTCGCGGGCACCTCCTCTGACCTCATTTTCATTGGAGTTTGCATTTACCTGAATATGATATCGTACACGATATTGTCCTTTTATTCCATGGATATCAAAATGCGGTTAACTCTTTGATACTTCATTTATAACCTTTGACGTGTCTTAAGATCACACAAATACGCTATGGCAAGTATATATGTAATGTTTGTACTACTAAGATGTACCATTGTCTACATATGCCAATTTGTATTATGCTTGTGTAATTACCTTGTTCTAAAACATGTTTATCGCCCTCGTATCCACCATTGATCAATAACTAAATAAATGACAATATTGACTCATTATCTGTATCCGCTTGATAGAGTATATGTGGCCAAAACTTGTGGACTTCGAGTGTTTCTAGTTTTCAATTATTATTTATTTATAATTCACTTCCCTTCGGAGGACTCTGATTTATGTATAATTATAAGTTTTTTTGCATAATGTTCTCAAACTATTTTAAACTATTAACGACTGCATCTACTGATAATAATGCCAGGAATACCATATTACAATCTGTTTTTTTTTTCTCTCGCATTAATATCTCTATTAAACTTACAATCATTATATTAGAATTGTTAAGGATTTCAAAACCCTGATGGGTATTTGTTATTGAAATTTGTTCAGAATATGTCAGATCAACACCGAAAATAAACACTTTTTAAATTCATGAAAGAAATCGAAGAAAATAAGATGGTGGACAATAGAGTCTTTTTAAAATATTTGCTGAATATGTTATTATTTTACCACATTATGATTACCGAACCATTCCTACTATCGAACCATTCCTACCACCGAACCATTCCTACCATCGAACCATTGCAATTCAATATAAAAGCACTATAACGGACAAGATTATTTTCTTGATAATTTAAATTAAAGCATTACAGATTTAGCAAGCAGAATATATACGTCAACTACAAATTATAAATATTTGTAAAGTAAGCATGAGGTGTCAATATTACATGAATAGAAGAAACGGTGACACTAGAGTAAAATCGATACAGACAAAGACACTGCAATCAAGTCAATAAAACGCGGAAAAGCTTTATCAAAAGGATACACACCTAAAATAGTTTGTTGATTGTGGAAGAAGATATCTCTGACAGGTTTTGTGCAAGTGTAGTGTTAAGATTTAATTTTATGTCTCGAAACATTCAAACAACCAAACACCTACGAGTTTTGGTGATTCTGCATGGAGAATCAGGATTTTTTTCTTTTAATGTTTTAACCATTATCAATTTTGTCATTCAGGAGAAATGTGTTCATAATTATAATCATAAATTAAGCCAAGCTGTAAATCAACTTTAAGTATGTACTATTTCTGTACTCTTATGTAAAGGATTTGATGTATAAAGTTTAAAATATCTCAAGACTTCTACCGTGTTACCAAGTTTAATGCTCTGTAATGTTGATGGCATATGAACAATGAATTTGAAAGATGCATAAGTAGACCACATCCGAACCACAGATACTCAGCAAAACAAATCCAATAAATCTGATAAGGAAATAGCTTTCTTAGACATATACATTAAAGTTATAGGCAATAATATACATACTACCATTTATGATAAACGTGACAACTATAGATTTCGATTTGTAATAGAGCCTGGTTAGATGTCGATGTTCCTAGACTCATGATTTATATATATTTCTCGGGATGTCTGTTTTGCTAGTATAGCTTGCACTGAGATTTTTGATTTCCATAGAACAGACATTAATTTCAAACTTTTGAGGGTTATAGATATCATAAAGTTTTGGAAAAATTGACTAGTAATGGTGCATAATTTGTGCCCATAGGAAAGCGGATGATCTGTTGGACTACTTAGTCATCGAATGAAACTATATATTATAAATGAAGAAGCCCAGCATATTGTTAAGTTTATCTTCAGAGTACTTACATTTCGAATCATTGTCATTTTTAAAGAAATGCGTATCTGGATAGCCAAGCCCGATATACATTTGCGAGAACTTTTCTCAGTGAATTAAACGAGTTATCAAATTCGAGTTGCAAAGAACGTCGACTTATGCTATGCACATACCATGCTTCTTGAAAACTTAAATGTTTTTTTAAAAGGCATAGGTTAGAGATCTAGCTATGTCCATCATAGGAAAATCATGAAAGAAAATGAAAATAAGATAATTAAAATAATTAATTATATGGCAATCAAGGAACAGACTTACGACCAAATCATGACATGACATATTCGTACATTAGACTTGGTATCCATGACCTTCTGTCTTGCATAGAGGAAAAATCCAGTAAAAAGGAAAGCATAATAAGTATAAGTACATTGTAGTCATAATGATTCTTCATTTCCTAATAGATAAATAAATGACAGTTTGGAGACCAAAGACTGAATAAATTCAGCTTCTTCTGAGTAAAGAAATATGACATCGACGAGTGGGGCACAGTTATTTCCCATTGAAATGCCAGCAATATGTTGGAAAAATGTCCTTCCACCATCATAAAAAGCCAAACGTTATTTAGTAGGAAACTTAATATCTTTATCTGTGTACCTATTGTTGGGAATTTGCGGTTGCCATTTTACATGTGAATACGAGGAATCACAGTACTTTTAAACGGAAGATTCAATAGAATTTTAGAGGAATCAGAATGTCATTTTGTTTGTAACGACTTAAGTGTAATTTAGGGATACGATATAAATAATGCAGGTCTTAATCTAATTTACATCTGTAAATGCCAGTGAGAATACATTTATGGCTGTCAATCACTTCTGATATGGAAAATTCTATAAGAGCAAAAGTAGGTTTTCCTGGCATTTTCTTTCCATCTTTTGCTCTCGTTTATTAAAGTCTGCCAAGTTCAGATAGAAATCTGTTCATTAGATAAATACTTTAACTCTTAACTAATCAAATTAGCATAGTGACACTTTTCGGCTCAATGTCAAGTGACCTTAGGTGTATATAAAGCGAATGCACAGGGAGTTAAATTCCCATTGTGCCGGTGCACTGTTGATTTAAGTACTTTGTTTATCTCTTGGGGAATTGAAACAATCTGTTTCAAATATTCATTTTTGCCATTTAGATTTATTTTTGAAGTTAGAACTTATATATTGTTGATAGATTTGGACTATCTTGATATTTTTAATCGTGTTTTTGTAAGTTGATTTTCGAGATTTAGATACGTTTTGGGTGGAAGCTATGGAATTTATTAATGTAGATTTAGATTGAGGATTTTTGATTTGAGTTTTGATTACAGCGTTTTTGCAGAATTTTGAGACAGTGGATTAAAAGATATATATGTTCTATATTTATTATTGGTTTCAGCTATTGAATAATAGAACATTTACTAGATAAAAGTAAAATTAGATTCCATATTTGATCTTTAAGGGATTATTTAGAGTAAATTTGAACTGATTTTGCTAGAATAGACTTTTTTTTTTAAATTCAAATAACTTATCTGTAATATTTTATGTTGACCAAACTTATTTTGGTGTTATTATGCCTATTGTCACATTTTATGTCGTTGCTGTTGAGTTTACATTTTGTTTAATTTAGGACTTTTTTTTATTAATAATTAAATTTATTAAACCTGAAGGATTTATGTCTATTTTCCAAAACCTACACTCATATACAGAAAGATCTTAAAAGTTGCAGCGACACAAAACATTAAGTGAAGACACATTCCCAAGGTTATGAAGCGGCGTGGTTTAACTGTGGTTTATTTTGTGTTTTGGAACACTATGGAATCCTAAACAACGTGTGAGCTACCGCCTATCATGTTTTGTTGTTTCTAATTCGTCGAATTAGTCAGTAAATTCTTCTTAATCATTTTATGTACTGGAATTTGGACGGTAATTTATTTATCTTTGATTTAACAAGTAAAAATCGAATGCATATCGAAGGCTTTTGTGTACCACATACAACCTGAAGTGCCTTATACATTCTACAAATCCATCTAATATCACTCACAGTAATTTCCATGTTTGTAACCAAAGTTGTTGAGTAGGGATACAAGGTGTTCTAGATAGAATTCCAGTACTAGTAAAACAGGATCATTCTATCTTAGGTGCGGGAAATACGTATCCGGTAACCATTATCGGATGGTTCGTGTTTTACATGTCACATTTGACTCGTGTGCTTCCTGTTAACTGAGAAATGATGTCGTTGTTTGCATGGATTGGTTTCTACTAATTGAATGAATCTTTTCCGCTATCATTTTAGCAAATTAATTACGCATGAATGTGTCCTCGTTTGCTATATGTATACCAGTATAAGTCTCATCTATTTGACATGGACATTTACATAAGAACTTCTTGATCAAAGCACAGTAGTTATACAAACTTCTTCTGTATCTCCCACGACATCCGATCATTCTTACAATTTATCTTAAGTGACATACAATAATTATGCCGGTTACGGAACATAGATAAATAAACTTGTCATACATAGATTTGGTTTTCGTATTGTTAATGAATAATGAACTATGCAACACTAAATTATATTGCCCAAGGAACAAACTAGAAAATCGGAAGAAAGATCTTTTTTTAGTTTCTAGTCATACGTGAGCATCATCGTAGTACAGAAGAAAATGCTTTCAGAGATGTCGACAAATCTCTTTATTTTTGGAAGGTGATGTAATCAGCTTTCCTAAGCCGTCGTCCATCCCAGTTGCAAAATAAATGTAACCCAAGTGTTCTTCCACCCTAAACAGTAGCAATATATAGTCCCCAAAGAAATCATGTGATACTAACATAAAGTTTAACTATAGCAACTAAAAATGAAGAATTTGTGCTAAGCATATTGAAATTTGCTCATATAAATATGCCAAGTGTACTCTTTTTTTATGGGATAAAGTTATATGAAAAATATTCCTACGATATGTCGGTCAAAAGGTACAAGTATATGCCTTAACCGTGGCCATCTTTCGCTTCAGGATAGATCGATCGATCGATTGTTTTGTTTTGTTTTGTTTTGTTTTTAATGTATTTGATATACATATACATCTTTACTTGTGTGATTAAACAGCTTCTATATTGTAGTCTCTTGCAATGTTTACTTATATAATTAGTCAGAGGTTCCGCGTCGTTCATATTAAGTATAAGGGATTATAGATGTTTCGATAAAGGCACTTTTCGGTACATGGTCGTTTTGGTACAGAAATAAGACGTTTTAATAATACAAGTCGAATGGGTTTTGAACCTAGAAATGATCGTTGTGGCTGTTAAAACCATTCTAATTTATACAGTTGTATCGGAATATATTGAAACCTCGTGTACATCAAAATGAACAATTAATGGTACCAACACACAATAGTGATGTACATATGCACTGAAACATCGCACTAAAACCTTGTTCATGCAAATCATATGTCAACATAAAGGATTTTGTTTTTCACACACTGTCAAAGTTAACATGTAGAGAAGATAAAATGCATTTCGTATGAAAAGTATTTACAATACTTGCAGATATCTGGATGACATTTTGGTTATCGACAACCCTGAATTCGAACAATTTATATCAGAAATTTATCCACCAGAGCTCACATTGAATAAAGCTAATACTTGAGATAAATCTACACCTTTCTTAGATTTAAACATCAAAATTATCAACCACCTAATATATACTAATATTTATGATAAACGTGAGGATTTTGGATTTCCTATTGTAAATTTCCCTTACTTGGATGGCGATGTCCCTCGACTCCCATCATATGGTATCTATATATCTTAATTAGTTCGATTTGTCAGAGGCTGCACCGATGTTTTGGACTTTCATAAACGAAATTTACAAATTACTACTAAACTTTTAACTCAGGATTACAGATATCACAAGCTAAGAAAAACATTCGGCAAATTCTTCAGATCTTATTCAGAACTTGTATCTAAATTAAGAAATATTTCTTTTCAACAGTATGTATCCAATGGAATTTCCCATCCTTAGTTTTACGGTGATCTCGTATATAAACTAAGGAAAGTAAAAGGCTCCGATAACGTTATTTTATCATGTAATAAAATAATCAAACGTCTTTTAAATAGACAATATGATATTGAGATCATCAAAAAGACTATAGGTCTTGTATTTGGCCCCTCTACAGCCTTATGCAGACTTTTACTTGAACGTTGCACGCTGACTAACAGGGCGGTGGGGACTATATGACGGGCCTTATCCAAACCTCTTTCAGAGGAGACATGGTCCTGAACCTCGTCCCCTCTGACTGTTAGTCGGGACTCCTACAGATCTAGGGTCTTAGCTCGCTTTCAAACTGGCAGAGCACGGTTTATCATGTTGATGTCGCATATATTTTTATACCATTATGTATTTTACAATACCTTACGTGTTTATATTTTTATGACCTCTCAATATGCGATACCTGTTGACCCTTGTTCTTTACATGGAGGATTATTTATAAATTTTTAAATGTACGTCCTTTGATTGTTCTGCGGTTACGGTGAGTGGGAAGGTGGGCCCGTAAACCGGTTAACCACACCATTTGTTTGGCTTTTGTCAAATTAAATGACCGTTCCAAGTCGGTATCGTAATTGCACTACAATCAAATATTTTTGTAATGTGATATATGTTCTAGTATATTATTTATATTCATGTACTGTATAGCTCTATGGTGACTTCTGCCACATAACTGAGCCAGTAACTCCTCTTTTTTCTTACAACGAACTAACATTTCTAGTGAATGATTTAACAGTATTTCTTTTGTTTGTAAGTCGGTGCGTTTGAATTATCAACATAGGTATATAAAACAACTTTAGAAATTATTATGGTGTTGACCGGATTTTCCGGAAAGACAAGTGCAATATCAAGCTCTGATGTTTTAGCACACCTATTTTCATTGCTATATTATACATAAAAAGAAATGTGTGAGATTCATCTATTTAGTTAGCTCCAATTTTTTTTTGTTGTTCTTGGTTTTAAGATCTTTCGTGATGTCACGGAAGGCCTTACTATTCCTTTATTACTCTGAAAATCCTTCCAATGTCTTCTTTTTTCAAGAATGTAATCCCTTACATATCTCACTAGTTTGTACATTGAGATTTTTAACTTTTAAGGTTAAGATATATAGCTTTTCACAAGATCTTGTAAAAACCTACATGGGATATTGAATTATTCCCCTTTAATTAAATTTTTAATTAAAGAGAGGTGCAAAATTTGCGCTTTTTCGTATTTCTTAAATTCAAAATTAGATTTGGTTTTGTAATAAATTCTTAAGAACTTATTTCTGAATTACAGACGATTTTTCATCCTCCGTAAGCCGGCGTGGCCTTGTGGTATCGCGTCGGGCTCCTGATTGGGAGACCGGGGTTCGAGTCCAGCTCTGGTCATGCCGGTGTTCTGTCTTTCGAATGAGACAGTAAAAACCGAGGCCCCGTGTCGTGGTATGCATGGCACGTTAAAGATCCCTCACTGCTTCGGATGGGTCCGTTGCAAAGGTCAAAATTTGTATGCCCCGCATCAGGCAGATGCCGTCACCGTATACGTGATATATTCGCGGTGTGACGTAAAACAAAAACAATCAATCAATCAATCAATCACCCTCCGTTCTACCATAGTTGGAACAAGATAATGCTTTAATATTGTCCATTTAACTTTCACATTTCAGACACAACCAGGACGGTATAAACGTATTGTACAAACTGTTTAGTTCGTCTTGTGAACATTCGAACTATCAATTCCATGTTGGTTTTAGATATTTATATCCATCTCTAATCAACACATAAAAGATTGTCAAAAAGAGGAAGTTAGGAGAGGTAAAACTTATTTTATACTTCAGGGAATTGTACGTCCCTCCCTCTCCGACAGAAAGAAAAGGGGGTGGGCGACAAATACATCTTTGTTAAATAAATGTTTTCATGTTAAATCAATCACTAGCCAGAAACAACGCACATAGACTACAGATGCTACCAATTTGCTTGATTTTTTTTTAAATTAAAGCGGGTTAAAACTCGATCGAAGCTGCAGACACAGTGAAAAGATATGATCCATCAGGATGCCCTGGTACATGTGATGATTTCAATTAAGTGGACAAAAACATTTTTATTTTTACAATGATGTATATAATTTCCCGACAATTATAGTCTGGACCCCTTGGTCGGGTTAGATTTTTTTATTTAATTTTTTAGATCTATGCAAGTGGTAAATCAATATTTGTTGACATGAATTATGTGTTTCATTTATATATTTTTTGATAGAGAAAACGCGAGTCAGATACAGAACAAACACACTCCAGAAGCTATCAATTTCCTTACATACCGGTATATAAATTTTTCCTCGGGGAAGCCCCTGATGCCTTCTCAAAATCGATCTTTTCGGCTTTGCAGAGAACTCGGCCCTATTTTTTTTTTTTTTTTTTTTTTTTTTTTTTTTTTTTTTTTTTGATTTCATGTTCTCATGCCTTAAACCCCGACATAATTGAAAAAATATGATAAAGAAAAAAGAGGAGTTACTGGCTCGGTTATGTGACAGGAGTCACCATGGAGCTATACAATACATGAATATAAATAATATACTAGAACATATAACACATTACAAAAATATTTGATTGTAGTGCAATTACGATACCGACTTAGGACGGTCATTTAATTTGACAAAAGCCAAACAAATGGTGTTGTTAACCGGTTTACGGGCCCACCTTCCCACTCACCGTAACAGCAGAACAATCAAAGGACGTACATTTAAAAATTTATAAATAATCCTCCATGTAAAGAACAAGGGTCAACAGGTATCGCATATTGAGAGGTCATAAAAATATAAACACGTAAGGTATTGTAAAACACATAATGATATAAAAATATATGCGACATCAACATGATAAACCGTGCTCTGCCAGGTTGAAAGCAGCTAAGACCCTAGATCTGTAGGAGTCCCGACTAACAGTCAGAGGGGACGAGGTTCAGGACCATGTCTCCTCTGAGAGAGGTTTGGACAAGGCCCGTCATATAGTCCCCACCGCCCTGTTAGTCAGCGTGCAACGTTCAAGTAAAAGTCTGCATAAAGCTGTAGAGGGGCCAAATACAAGACCTATAGTCTTTTTGATGATCTCAATATCATATTGTCTATTTAGGGGACGTTTGACTATTTTATTACATGATAAAATAACGTTATCGGAGCCTTTTACTTTCCTTAGTTTATATACGAGATCACCGTAAAAATTAGGATGGGAAATTCCATTGGATACATACTGTTGAAAAGAAATATTTCCAAATTTAGATACAAGTTCTGAATAAGATCTGAAGAATTTGCCGAATGTTTTTCTTAGCTTGTGATATCTGTAACCCTGAGTTAAAAGTTTAGTAGTAATTTGTAAATTTCGTTTATGAAAGTCCAAAACATCGGTGCAGCCTCTGACAAATCGAACTAATTGAGAAATATAGATACCATATGATGGGAGTCGAGGTACATCGCCATCCAAGTAAGGGAAATTTACAATAGGAAATCCATAATCCTCACCTTTATCATAAATATTAGTATGTATTAGGTGGTTGATAATTTTGATGTTTAAATCTAAGAAAGGTGTAGATTTATCTCAAGTATTAGCTTCATTCAATATGAGCTCTGGTGGATATATTTCTGATATAAATTGTTCGAATTCAGGGTTGTCTATAACCAAAATGTCATCCAGATATCTGCAAGTATTATTAAATTTGTCAATGAGGTCAAAACGTTTTGATTTTTGAATAAAAAACCATAAAATCCCTCTCATAACAATAAAGAAATAAATATGCTATCAGAGGCCCGCAGTTAGTACCCATAGGAATTCCAACTATTTGTTGATATATCTTGCCATCAAATTGCACAAAAATATTATTCATGAGAAAATCTAGTGCTTTACATAATTCCTTGAAAGTCCAGTATTTATATGAAGTATATTGTTTGTTGGAAAAGAATCCAGAGTTATTGGAAGTACATATGTACGTTTTAGATTCTCTGTGAAAACACCATTGTATAAGAGACAGCAACTTGTTTTTAATCAAATCATGAGGCAGAGATGTATAAAGTGTAGAAAAATCAAATGTGGAAATTTGAGTCGCTTTGAAATTTAGCGAAAGAAGTTTGTCTATAACTTCATGAGAATTTTTAATCGACCAAAAGTAATTGATGTTACTATTATGAAATGCGACATCACAATATTTGATAATATGATCTTTTATAGCAGTAAGAGCAGACGTAATATGTTTCGATAGTACCGTAGTAGAGCAGTGGCTAGAATTAGATATGAAACGTGATTTATATGGACTTTTATGTAGTTTTGGGAGCCAATACATGGTTGGTAGATCAGATTTATCAGTTTTAATTTTGAAGTCGGACATGGTCATGAGGTGATCGTGCAAGGTGCTCTCTTTTGAGGTAGGACTTTCCACATATGTATGAGTGGAGTTTAATTCGTTTTTAAGTACTTCATTATAATATAGTTTTCAAACAACTATTATGTTATTACCTGCTTTATCAGCGGGAACAAAGACATATTTAGCATGTAAGTCAGCTACCTTCCTTTTAATAGAATTTGTCGTCAATGTATTAGGCTGTTGAAATAAATGCGGATTTTCCGTAAAGTTCTTAATACGGACATCGACAATTCTTAAAATCTCGTATTTCCAATCATTAAGAGCATGAACCTTTACCTGTTCTTTTTTACACCAACGTTTACAATATGTAGTTAAAGCATCTTCTATAACGTCACGGCATTTATTGAAATCTATTCTGGACGGTAACCTATATTTAGGTCCTTTTCCCAAGAACACGACGAAGGAATAGAGTCTGAAACATCAGGGTTAGATGTAACTTTATTTTTAAAATAAGATTTCTTATAGGCTTTTTGTACTGGTAACAAATAAGTGGATGTTCTAAATTCTCAAAATATTGGGGGATTTTAGATGTGACTCTATGATCACGGAAAATATTAGAAATGTTAAGTAGATCGAAGCCTTTATTAATAAATTTAATTTTGAGAAATTGCTGCTTGGGTGGAAGAGACGGAATACGAGGAAAGAGTTTATTATATGAAAATAAAATACTCAAATTGAGTTTATATTAATCAGAATTGCGTAAACTTCGAAGATCAGCTTCGTCCAGGATAGGTTTCAATTTATTTACCGGAATAGAGGATAGTGCATGCAGAAGTTCATGACGGCCATTATTTTTTTGCGATAAATAGAAGATCGTTTAATGACATATTTAAACGATTACATTTTCTGATGTTACGATTACGGCGACGACCATGTGACCTACGTTTTCTAATAGTTTTATGTCTTAATGTAAAAATATTGATCTTATTCTGACGAGAAGAAATATTACCTTGTCGATATATTTGGTCGTTGAGACTGAGAGGGTATGGGGTTTATAGTTGTTTAATCCAGTAGAGCTCGGTTTCCAAAAGTCGTTTTTTAACATCTGATTTCGTATCACCTGGTAATTTAGAGATATTTTTACTGGAGTTATTTTCACATTGTTAATATTATGTTGGTATTTATTAAAGTGGTTATAAAGAAAATTCTGGTATTTACGTCGTGAATTATTACGAATTTTATAGGAATGATTCCGAAAACGTTGTTTCAAAGTTTGAAAAGTTTCCCCGACATATTGAGCCCCACATCCTCTAGCTTCTCAAGTGATGACATATATAACATTGGCAGTATTTCAATCTATGTCTTTGTCTAATTTGGTGTTAAATATATTTCCATTAACCGAAGATTCAATATTGGACTTGCACCTTAAATGATGGCAAGTAAGACATTTCTTGGCGTTGCACTTATTAATCTTAGAATACCCTCTCCGTATAGAATTGACAGCTCTGTAAGAATTTATAGGTGTGAATGTTTTTGAAAATGAGATAGGACGTTTAAAAGGGAAACTACTTTTAAGTGGAGAAATAAGAACTTTAGTGGTGCAGAATAATTTTCTACAAGAAATACCAGGTATATGAAGAGTGGACACAGAGGGCAATCTAAGTGGTGTGATAAATAATAATCGCTTTTATCTTATTTATGCATCTTAATATCAATTTAGTTTCATATCCCATCGAATTCTACCTTAGAAATCTTTTATTGCCTCAAAAAATAGTTCAGATCCCTACCGAAAATCTAAATCTTTTCGCAATCCTCATGAAAAAACAAGTTGTACTGTATATTCCGGAGTTCCCATGGTTATATCGTCTCCCCTTTCACACATTTTTATGCACTAACCATAAATAGTCTGGGCGTATAGCGTTACCTCGTTCCATCCTTCAAATAGTCCATCATCATTTCGTGTCCGAGCTCTATTTCTGCATTTTGAACTTATTGAAATGAAATTTGATATACTGAGTCTGAAACATCACGAGATAATCTGATTTTGTCACGGTAAAATGATTTAAAAGTTATCATTAATATGTCCCTTGGACCTAGAATAGATGCAGTTATTTACAATTTCTGTCTTTTGACTTGAATATTGGTATAAAGATACCTCATGGTACTATCTAGGTCAAGTTTGGTGCGTGTTGAAAACTTTTGGACAAAGTTATCTTTCCTGTGATTTGATGTCTGTGCATACATATAGTAAATTCACTTTAACTATTTACAAAAAGAAAAAAGAGGAGTTACTGGCTCAGTTATGTGGCAGAAGTCACCATGGAGCTATATAATACATGAATATCAATAATATACTAGAACATATAACACATTACAAAATTGTTTGATTGTAGTGCAATTACGATACCGACTTGGGACGGTCATTTAATTTGACAAAAGCCAAACAAATTGTGTGGTTAACCGGTTTACAGGCCCACCTCCCCACTCACCGTAACAGCAGAACAATCAAAGGACGTACATTTAAAAAAATTTATAAATAATCCTCCATGTAAAGAACAAGGGTCAACAGGTATCGCATATTGAGAGGTCATAAAAATATAAACATGTAAGGTATTATAAAACACATAATGATATAAAAATATATGCGACATCAACATGATAAACCGTGCTCTGCCAGTCTGAAAGCGAGCTAAGACTCTAGATCTGTAGGAGTCCCGACTAACAGTCAGAGGGGACGAGGTTCAGGATCATGTCTCCTCTGAAAGAGGTTCGGACAAGGCCCGTCATATAGTCCCCACCGCCCTGTTAGTCAGCGTGCAACATTCAAGTAAAAGTCTGAATAAGGCTGTATAATACAAGACCTATAGTCTTTTTGATGATCTCAATGTCATATTGTCTATTTAGAAGACGTTTGACTATTTTATTACATGATAAAATAACGTTATCGGTGCCTTTTACTTTCGTTAGTTTATATACGAGATCACCGTAAAAATTAGGATGGGAAATTACATTGGATACCTACTGTTGAAAAGAA
This sequence comes from Pteria penguin, assembly GCA_035048485.1. Taxonomy (NCBI): domain Eukaryota; kingdom Metazoa; phylum Mollusca; class Bivalvia; order Pterioida; family Pteriidae; genus Pteria; species Pteria penguin. The sequence continues at coordinate 12,655,429 of CM068591.1, read as the reverse complement.
ATATTTCCAAATTTAGATACAAGTTCTGAACAAGATCTGAAGAATTTGACGAATGTTTTTCTTAGCTTGTGACATCTTTAACGCTGAGGTAAAAGTTTAGTAGTAATTTGTAAATTTCGTTTATGAAAGTAAAAAAAAATCGGTGCAGCCTCTGACAAATCGAACTAATTGAGATATATAGATACTATATGATGGGAGTTAAGGGACATCGCCATCCAAGTAAGGAAAATTCACAATAGGAAATCCAAAATCCTCACGTTTATCATGAATATTAGTATATATTAGGTGGTTGATAATTTTGATGTTTAAATCTAAGAAAGGTGTAGATTTATCTCAAGTATTAGCTTCATTCATTTGAGGTCTGGTGGATATATCATCCAGATATCTGCAAGTATTATTAAATTTGTCAATGAGGTCGAAACGTTTTGATTTTTGAATAGAAACAATAAAATCCCTCTCATAACAATAGAGAAATAAATCTGCTATCAGAGGCGCGCAGTTAGTACCCATAGGAATCCCAACTATTTGTTGATATATCTTGCCATCAAATTGCACAAAAATAGAGAAAATCTAGTGCTTTACATAATTCCTTGAAAGTCCAGTATTTATATGAAGTATATTGTTTGTTGGAAAAGAATCCGGAGTTATTGGAAGTACATATGTAAGTTTTAGATTCTTTGTGAAAACACCATTCTATAAGAGACAGCAACTTGTTTTTAATCAAATCATGAGGCAGAGATGTATAAAGTGTAGAAAAATCAAATGTAGAAATTTGAGTCGCTTTGAAATTTGGTGAAAGAAGTTTGTCTATAACTTCATGAGAATTTTTAATTGACCAAAAGTAATTATTTGATAATATGATCTTTTATAGCAGTTAGAGCAGACGTAATATGTTTCGATAGTACCGTAGTAGAGCATTGGCTAGAATTATATATGAAACTTGATTTATATGGACTTTTATGTAGTTTTGGGAGCCAATATATTGTTGGTAGATCAGATTTTGAATTTTGAAGTCGGACATGGTCATGAAGTGATCGTGCAAGGTTCTGTCTTTTGAGGTAGGACTTTCCACATATGTATGAGTGGAGTTTAATTAGTTTTTAAGTACTTCAATATAATATAGTTTTCAAAAAACTATTATGTTATTACCTGCTTTATCAGCGGGAACAAAGACATATTTAGCATGTAAGTCAGCTATCTTCTTTTAATGGAATTTGTCGTCAATGTATTAGGCTGTTGAAATAAATGCGGATTTTCCGTAAAGTTCTTAATACGGATATCGACAATTCTTAAAATCTCGTATTTCCAATCATTAAGAGCATGAACCTTTACCTATTCTTTTTACAATGAAACTTGGTACATCTAAAGATCACATTATATAAGTGTGCACATTGCAAGCAGCATGCTCTTCAAAACTTTTTTATGGGGTTATGAACCTTGGCCTAAGTTTGCTGTTCAAAAATATTTTGCTGCCGTCGGGGCACTCACGGCGTATTGGCACATCTAGTTACTAATTATCTTGAATTTTTATTTAACGGAAAGCTCGTGCTGTGATGTGTCTCTGGTTTAGTAAAACTCTATGACAACTAATTGCTACAAATATACAAGATATCACTGAAATTTGAATAGTTTTAAAGAAATTTGCTAATAATATACTTCAGCCATGCAATATACAATCACTTATGGTATGACAGAAACCTTTAAAATATTACCTAGCTTACTAACAACTTACAGCTGTATTTTATGGTTGGGGGAGGGGGAGGGGGTGACCATGTATGTCAGTCTTATAGATAACTGAAACATTTGTGTGATAAATATTTCGAAAAACTTTTGATGCAAATCAATGAAAAGAGATACATTGATGAGCCTTGGGCTTCATATAGCACACTTGGAATCATTTTGATAATGGAATGGATTCAGGATATCTGTTATTTTTTTCGGAAGGGGGGGGGGGGTGTCTGTTTGTTTGATTGTGGGGAAAACCACAACACTGCTCATACCCTGACACGAATGACAGATAGAGATTTCTATTTAAATTGCCGACTCCACTATCTAAGCTTTCTCAGTTGGCAGTTCAACCTTTTGCTAAAATAGCAGTTTTTAACATTATTCAGTAGGAATTGCGAAAGGATGTAGTAGCTGATCTTTACACTTTTTCAATGGGTTACGATTTACTGATAATGTCTTCAAAAGTCGCTACCTATAAACCATATCCTTTTAGACATCTTCAGATCGCGCGGACTCGAGCTCGTACTCGTACTGGGATGTGTACTTTACAAGTTAATGGGTCGTATCAAAAGTTAATAATGGTTGGTAATGCATATCGTATAAATAAGTATATTTTCATAATTCAATAGTTAAATAATGACGACAGAAAATATGCACATCTATTTCATGATACTAGTAGTCCAAAAAAACTTATATGCGCAAAATTACATGCCAGCTTGCAGTTCTATCAACGATAACATCCACTTAACACTTTACACCTTCAGAGAAAATGTAATTAATGAAACCTTTTAAAAGTCGATGTCCCAAAGCACGGAACATTCTTACATAACCACCCACATCCATTATCTGCAAGATCCAGAGTCTTTCCGTGGACAGAAAATAGCGGTGAATCAGGGGTTTTTTTTTTAAATATTTATTTATTTATTTAGTTTACTTTCTGTTATTGTTTTTTCGTGATATTACTTGGGGTTGTCTTTACTTTCGCTTGGTAGATCTCTAAACTTAGTTCTACTTTCATCCGAACTATGTATCCGAGATGAAAACCACGATTTGATAATAACACGTAATCTTTATTATCCTAGTTAATTTAATATCTATTTATGTAAATCGTAAAGGCGCATTAAAATCATATTAACGATAAAGTTCGCCGCATACTGAAGATGTGTATTATGATGATCGCATGGGAGAAAACTGAAGACATCCGACAAAGCAGTATGACAAAAATCACCAAGGGCACGCACACATACCCCTCTTTGGAATAATAGTGATTTGTGTATTGCAAAGAAACCTTTTTATTTTAAGAATTGGTTTAATTCGAATATTTTTATTCTAAAGATATCATAAATGACAAATTTGAAATATTAAGTCTGAGAGATAATAAAAATAAGTTTAATTTGAAGACAAATTTCATTGAAAACAACAATATCAAACATGTTGTCAAGGTCTATTTTAAAAATATGAACTCATTATTGATAATTGGATATGTGTTTTAGAGGATATGTCACAACCTCTTACAATTAAATTCTTCTTCAATAAAAAGAAAGGTTGTAAATACTATTACTCGTTGCTAACTGAAAATAACTGTGTATCTAATAGTAAGGCTAAATGGAATAAAATAATGGCTTTTAATGAAACAGAATGGAATTATATTTATAATATGCAATTTAAAACCAGTACTACATCAAAACTGCAGTGGTTTCAATATAAAATCAATCATAGAATATTAGGTACAAAGGTATACTAAAAAAATTGGGAATTAATGATAATGAAGAATGTCATTTTTGCAAAGCATCTCCTGAAGCTGTTAGCCATCTTTTTTTATTTTTGTCCTGTAGTTTCTGAATTTTGGGACGAAGTAATCAATGATTTATATATATGACAACACCAATATCGTATTGGTGATAAACATGAAAACTGCTTTAATTGGTAAAGATTTTAAGTAAAGTAAAACTCCTGAAAATTAATCCTATTAATCACAAGTTTTTACATTTTACATGTAAAATACAAGAAAGAATTTTAAACATTAATGCCTAAAGAGTAGAATTAAAGAATCATATAGTCAGTGAAAAATTTATAGCAGCCAAAAATGAAAAACTTGGTTGTTTTAATAGAGAGTGGAGTGACTGGATAAATACCTTCTAGTCATTTTGTATTTCAAATATTATATTATGAAAAAATATTCTTAAATGAGATTCCTCTTTCCTTCATTATATATCATTAATATAGTCTGATTCTAGTAAAAACAAAGATTGTAATATATTACTCTTTTGTCAGTGCATATGTTAGTATTCGAAAACAATTTTTTTCTAGATGCTTTCAATTTATTTACTCAATTTTCGAATAATCAGAATGTATAATACATATCATATTAATTATAGAATGTCTATATTGTATTGATTTTGAATAGAGTTTTTTCACTTCTATATTATATAAATATTGTATTGTGTGATGTTGAATGAAAAATAAAGTATGGGAAAAAAAGACAAAAACTCACAAAAGTAGAATATACACTGAAAAACGACATTACAAAAATACTCGATTGTTCTGCGGCTACGATACCGATTTAGGACGGTCAATTAAAGTAACAAACGTTATTCAATTAATTGGTGTGGTTAACCGGTTTACGGGCGCCCATCTCCCCACTCTCCGCTAAAGCAGCACAATCAAAAGACACACATTTAAAAATTTATAAATAATCCTCCATATAGAGAACAAGGATCAGCAGGTTTCTCAAGAAGAAAGGTCATAAATATTTAATCACACATGAAAAGTTTGTAGAATAACATGTTGCTATCAAAAATGTGTAAGGTGACATCACCATAAGTAAACCGTGCTGTGCCCGTCTGTAAGCCGAGCTCAGATCCTTGATCAATAGGAGTCCCGACTAACAGTCAGAGGGGACATGTGCAATCAAAGTACTGAGAGTACTGATGGAAGGTAATAGATTAATAGAATCTAGCACTAGTCTGAGTTCCAGATAGAAAAAGATCAGTCGAGGGTTGGATGAATCAACAAATCTCAACCGAGGCGTTAGCCCGAGACTTATCTTTTTTTATCTGGAACTCAAACTAGTGCTTGATTATTTTACTCGCACCTCAGGAGCTCGATGTAGGCTCCTACATATGTATAGCTATTTTGAATGTTTTTGTTTACTTCCTTTGATGGCCGAATCACTGATTGAATAAATAGATTGTCCGCTGCAATAAAATAAAACACCATGATATACATGAAGAATATTTTGATAGGATTTTTCAACATTAAATTTAACGATCACACACAATGTTAACTATCTCTCCGACGCCAAAATCGTGAGTCGCCATGTTTCATTTGTTTGTAAACAATGCAGACGACGCGCGGAAGGATACACAGTGTTCCGAATAGAATTTTCCAGTACTGATAAAAAAACGGGATTAGTCGATCTCCGGTTACGTCGCGCCGGGAGTATTTCACCCACATGGCGTCAGTCTGATGGAAGGTGATTAATGAAGCATACTGTATAGTCAACAATAGCAAAGCCTAGCGTGGCATAATACGCCGGTCGCTTAGTTTAAAGGGATGAATTTCAAAGTATAGAAACTTTTCTTCATTGAAAATAATTCTGTGAACTATTCAAGTCCATGCAAAAGGTAAAATGTTACGGACCAGACAAAGATTTACCCACAATATGCAATGTGACCTTGACCTGCAGATATAACTTTTGTTCAATGTCACGACACACCCCTGGGTCAGAATTCTGTGAAATATTACTCAAATCTATACAAGGGGTAAAAATGTGGCCCAGGCAAAGATTTATCCATCATATGCATTGTGACTGACATTGCAGATATAACATTGGTTTAAGGTCCAATTAAACCCTTTGGTCCTAGGCAACAATTCTGTGAAGTATTACTTAAATCTATGCATGGGTTAAAAAGTCATGACAGAGACAATGATTTACCCAGCATATACTGTTGTGACCTTGATCTTAAAGATACATGTATGACCTTTGAGTCAAGGTCATGACACACCCTTGAGTCCAGGACAACAATTTTGGAATATTACTCAAATAAATGCATTGTGTAAAACTAATTTCTTCATCTATTCCAATGAGAAATGTTTTGCAGATACATTTGCTTTATTTGAAGAATTTCAACATAGATAACATTGATTTTGTGTTTTATTCCGCATTTAAGATCTATGATTAATACTCATTCATCTCGCACATTTCTGTGTAGGATATTGAAGCGGTAGTTTGTTCAAAACACGTCATTTACAACTCAATTTTTTCATTACACAAAAGATTGGAGATTATTAGTTATAATGGCATCTGCAGTAAAATCGAAAACAATCATTATATTTAAGACAAAGAGATTTGTGATTGAGAGACATTTTATCTTTCCTATCTGGAATATCACTGAATATTTAATGAAATGAGGGAAAGGTCAATAAATGTCTGCGTGCGGACTAAGTAATGTACTTAAATTGAGATGTAACTCGTTAAACCGATATATTTCAGGATCCTGTAGCTATTTCTCTTGATCTTTATTCCTCTATTAATCTCATATCTAAAATAAGAAATTATTCGCCACAATATTCTCTAAACGATTTGTGTATGAAATAACGATATCCATGGGCATACTACCGCTTATTCTCTTCTTCATTAAGGTATCGAATCTCATGGGATCTATGCTTAATGTATAAGTGTTATAGTTGACAAATGAAAATAGATTATTATATATACTATCGTGACTCCAGCGTCATTAGTGAAATTTCTCGACTTAACAAAAATTCATTATTGTTTCTGCCGACAATGCTGATAACAATTACACATTCGTATGTAAGGCATATTATATTAAATGTCTTATAGAATAGCTTGGTCTTTATTCATATGTAGGCTGGAAATCTATTTATAAAGTAACAAATTTGTTTCCTTCAGAGGTAATGAATATTTACGAGTCTATTCTATTAATCTATTAATCTGATCCATAAAATTGTTGGATTCCAAAGATGAATAAAACTCCATATAAGCATCGGTTTATAGCTGGATTTTCCCACCAAGCATTTTTCCATATTCCTGACGAAAATTCTCACAGATGTCAAACATTGGTCTTCAGAAATACTACTGTATTGCGTACTCGAGAGACGGATCAATCAGATGTGGATCCTAAAGAATTCCAAGGATCTTCTAGAGCACATGATATCTCCTATTCCTAGTAATGACACTAGCATCTTTGACTTTTCAACTCTATTTACTACCCCATCAAAAACTAAAGAACAAAATACCAACACCGAACATTTCGGAGCCCTTCCAACATGAGTCCGGTGTCAAAAACGTCTGCCGGATTATAATATCATCTGTAATATAATCGGTATTTATCCCAAACTCGGAGGAAATGTGACCAGGTTTTGGTTTTTAATATGCAAGTACCCTTCTCGAAGCAGTAAGCCCTTCTACCTAACACCAGCTCTCGGTGTAAATGTCTCATTTGAAAACAGGATATTGACAAACTACTGTTAAGACTTAAAACAAGGCTATTTTTTTATACGTATGTAACATATAAAAAATTTCCATCATTCGTAAAAAAATACTGTGCATTACTATGAACAATCATGAAGATTTTGTAATTATGAATTCGATTAAGTTAGGGTAAAGTTATGATCTTAGAAACGATAAATTAAAATAATAATAATAATAATAATAATAATAATAATAATAATAATAATAATAATAGTAATAATAATAATAATAATAATAATAATAATAATAATAATAATTATTATTATTATTATTATTATTATTATTATTATTATTATTATTATTATTATTATCATTATTATTATTATTATGGATTGTCTTCGAAATGAGAGAGACACCAATTTTTCCCCAAAATTGCAACACACAACACACATAGTGAGCTTTTTTTCTATTTTCTTTTTGTGAGTAAAGAATTATTGAAAGCTATGTTATATTGTGAAACTTAAACTTTCATACTAGATCTGCAAAGAGAAATGTTGATTATATATTTTACTTAAAAAGCACTATCTAAGAAGTACCAAACCGTTAATCATTCTCAAAATCCAAGGACAGATACAAAATCGTGTAAGTTTCAAAAGGAACTGTTGTGAACCCCGAAATACTGAAAAATTCCGAGGTGAGACCAGGTGCCCGGGGAGAGTAAGCGTCTCCTGTCTGCATGCATCACCCGTCACAGCAGTTCTTAAGAAACATGTCAAAATCAAGAGTTTTGGTTACCTAATTGTACATACAAAAGTACAAAACTGGTATACAAAGTCATATTTAGTGTTCATGAACATGAACATGAACATGTACAGGTCATTTAGTCGCATTCCAGAATATCAATCATTCTAGAAAGAGGCACATCATATTTTTGTACAAGATCTCCAAAGCGATCGTAGAGCTTCCTCAGTGACGATTTCAGACGTTGTTTAATATATCCCTACATGAGCAACTAAGTGGCCAGTCGTCTGGCCCTTGGAATAAAACCGTCGTATAAAGAACAGGCTCTTGCGTACCTTATAAGTTGAGATATAAAAACTCCATAGGCAGGTGAGGACGGAATACTGCTGCAAAGAAACGGGAAGTTAGTTATTTGGAAGTTAAAATCGTCACGGTTGTCATACAGAGAGGTGTTCAAATGAATATCATTGTCGAAAGTTAAAAATATATCCAGATACGAAGCGGAATCATTGCTCTCGGTTGTCTCTTTTATCTCAAGTTCATGGGGAAGGATTTCATGTATGTTATCCTTAAAGTTATGATTATTGATTGGCAATACGTCGTCTATATATCTATACGTAAAATTAAACTGAAATGCAAGGCTTTTTCTGCCTGTGGAGAACATGTTTTGAATAAATTATTCCTCATACGAATATAAGAAAATGTCAGCAAGAAGTGGGGCGCAGTTAGTTCCCATGGGGATGCAAAAGATTTGCTGAAAAATGTTCCCTCCAAACACCACTAAAATATTGTCTATTAAAAGTTCCAGAATTTTGATGGTTTGATCTTCGCTATACTTGTGTTTTGCATTAGAGTGTTCTTTTACAAAATATTTATCTTCCCGCCCAATGACAAGATATTTATATCTACGATTTCCATTTTTATGGAAAAAAGAATTTTGAATAATTGTAGCAAGTCTGTTTTTGAGCTTTGGGTGCGGAATTGTAGTGTAGATCGTGGAGAAGTCAAAAGATTTGATGCTGAAAATATGGTTAAATTTGGGAGATTTAGATTCTCTAAAAGTTCTTTAGAATTCTTGAGGAGAAGGTTATGAAGTGCTCAATAATACCTAGTTTTGACGATAGAAGCGCATAAACGGTATGGGACTTTCTACTCAATAGAAAATTGAACAATAATAATATCGATCTGTAACATAATTACCAGTATATCTAGTGAAATAATCAGGCATGCATTACATGATCCGGTTAATTGGATTCTGACTTCTGTCTATAAGTACACTATTTCTACCCTGGATAATGGAAATAACAGCAGTACAAGTTTTACTCATTATTCTCCTCGGGATAAAAGGTTTTTCAGGTAGGTAATGTTTTCTTTCTATACAAGAAAAAATACATTGATATTGGCAATATTATCTTTACTCTCAGGACATCAAGCTCACCATTGTTTCCGAATACTTGTGATACCTAACCATCAGAATGTAGGGATATACATATAGGACTACCTAAATGTAGGAATTTAAACACAGCACTATCGGAATGTAGGAAGTATAATCCAAAGAACTGTAGTATAAACTATATATACATATATATACATACATACATACTCAGATGTATCATGCAGCACAAGATAATAATAGAAGTATGTCAAAATTATTTATTTAGAAATCATCCTATATAAGGTCTAGTAACTCGCCTCAAGATTTAAGACAGCAGTCTAGCTCTTCGAAAAACTGAAGAACTTTGAAAACGACCATCATTTAGAATGTAGTTTAATCAAAATATACAAAAACAGAAGATGTATCTGAATTAAGAAAAGATTTCTTCACTAAATTAGACTAAATGAGATTAAATCATATGATAAGAGTGATTCCTACATTTCCATGAAAGAAGAGTGTGTTCCACATTATTTTAATTCCGTATGTACTGATTCTATTTCTAAATATTTAGTTATAAAAATAATCTAAATAAAATAAAGCTTTTAGTATTTTAATGGCTCTGTTAATAGTCCTTCTGTGTTCGGGGGACGGGTATTTGGTTTTTGTTTTCGTTTTGTTTTGTTTTGTTTTTTGTTTTGGTTGTTGTTTCTGTTGTTTCAGTTTTTTTCTTGATTTTTTTTGTTTTTCATTTTATTTTTTCATGGGTGGTTGTTTATTTTTATTTTGTTTTGTTTTTGTTTTATTCTATTGTCTTGGTTCTTGATCTGTAGAAGTCCTGACTAACAGTGAGAAGGGCTCATGACCTTGAGGGTGTAGAGGGGTCCAGTACAAGACCTATAGTATTTGCGGGGTCATACTGTGGATGTCGAAGGCGTTTAATTTTATATTAAAACCCGTCGATATGAAATTATCAAAAAAACTTTTGATCCTCCTTAGTTTGTAACATTAGATCATCGTAGAAATTGGGATGAGAAATTCCGCTGGATTGTTGAAAAGTCACATTTTGAAAAAGGTCTAAAATTTACCAAAAGTGTATGATATCTTAAACTCTGAGTTAGAAGTTTTGAAAACGATTTGATAAATTTTTTTTTTGCATGAGAATCCAAAACGTTAGTGCAGGCTCTAGCAAGCAGAACAATTGACTAATATAAATACCATAAAATGGGAATCTAGGGACATCACTTTCTAAATAAGGGAAATTAACAATAAAAAATCCAAAGTCGTCGCGTTTATAATATATTTTGGTATTGATATTAATGTTAATAATTTTAATATTTTTATGCTCCACGAAAACTGTCCGTCCGAGCTCATATCACCTATACCTATCATCCGAATTTGATCATATTTCACCAAAGAATTATTTAGGTAAAGGGCTTTTGGGCAAAATTCATTCAAGGTCATTTCTGAAAGGTCAAGGTCAGTGATTAACTATGACTTAAAGTAACATGAAATGCGTATATCTCCTACACCTTTTATCAGAATTTAATCATACTTCACCAAAATATTATTTAGACGAAGGGCTTTTGCGCAAAAGTCATTCAAGGTCATATCTGAAAGGCCAAGGTCACATATTAACTATGACTTAAAGTAACATGAAGTACTTATATATCATACACTTTTCATCAGAATTTCATCATACTATACCAAAATGTTCTATAGATTATAGACTTTTGAAAGGTCATTCAAAGTCATTTCTGAAGGGTCGAGGTCACTTATTAACTATGACTTTAAATACCATGAAGTACGTATATCTCCTACGCCTTTTATCAGTATTTGATCATACTTCACCAAAATATGATTTAGCTTCAGAGCTGTTGGACAAAGGTCAGTCAAGGTCATTTCCAAAAGGTCAAGGTCACTTATCAACTATGAATTGAACCATTAAAATACTTCTATCAGCTACACTTTTCATCATAATCATAATTTGATGATACTTCACCAAAAATGTTATTTAGGTAAAAAATAATTAAATCAATATGAATATGAGGCAAAAAACCCCCTAACAAACAAACAACCCCCCCCCCCCAAAAAAAACATGCCTGACCACAATCATGGCCGACAAGGAGAGGTAATTACAACTAAATGATGGCAAATGAGGAAATAAAGTTATTACCCATTAGAACCGCAATTATTTGTTGATAAATTGCAGGTAAATAATTGTTCTACTGTTGTGGTCAGTTGGAAGGTGGACACAGACACCGGGTAATCATAACAATTGAATAACTAACGGTGCTTCAATTGACGGTCCTAAGTCGGTGCCTAAATTGCATTACAATCGGGATTTTTTCTATGGTTATATTGTTTGCTTTTTCGTCTTTGATGACTTTTGTCATACCGCTGGGTCAGATGTTTTCATGCTGTCTTTTCTATCAAAAAAGGTGATTACATTACATAATGCATGGTGAGTTTAATATTTGAGTGAGTCGAATAATTTGTTTGGAGCAAATCCAAAGATTTCCAAGTACTGAGGTATATCTTTTTCCCTGTATTAACTCACAAGTGTATGAGTGACAACAGTTGAGTTTAATTTAAATCATGTAGAAGAGAGGAATACAAGGTAGAAAAATCAAAGATAGAAACCCTAGTAGTCTAAACACTTCCTGAACAGAATTTCCTAATGACACCTTTAGAAAACAAAAAAGAAATTATTTTAACTAGCTTGCAATGCGACATTACAATACTATAATACCATACATCTTGTAATGGACGTCTTTACAATCTTTTAAAAGCTTTTCCTTAAGCGTTGCTTCAGATTAACAGGGCGGAGGGGACATTATGAAGGACTTTGTCGAAACTTTTTCAAAAAGATAATATGCTCAGCTAGATATATATTTTGCTGCTTTAATAACCGTGGCATAAAAGACATTAACTCTTTTTCAGACGGACAAAATACGATAGATTCATGTTACTGTCGCTTACTATTTACTGATATTTATATTTATTCCTACATAAATATTTATATTTATTCCTTAATAATGTGCATGCTCATATTTTTATGACTCAGTTTGAATAACCTGTTGATCATTTTTGTTCTGTAAGAAGGATTATGTTTGAAATTTCAAATGTGCGTTCTTTGATTATACTGTTTGCATGGTTAGTGGGAAGATGGCCCTTAAACCGGTCTACCCCAAACACGGAATGACGATTTTCACTTCAACTGACCGTTTCAAGTCTGTACTATATCTGCATTCTTTCACATATTTTTGTGATGTCTTTTTATTTGCTTTTCGTATGTGCTATGCATTCTTGTGGTGACATTTCGCATACAGCTTTGAGTGATGTCTTCTCCTCGTTAATAATTCATTTTGCTAATCTATATCAATATCGGATCGTTCCTCGTGCGTTTATGCTTCATATTTTCCATTTGTACGTCTCTCTCTCCGTTTGTCTGCAAACTTAGTTAAATGAACGTAATAAGATCTCTATCGGTATTGAAGTTTGCTGTTATTCAGTCCCTCGGGATTTGCATTGAGTGTGTTAATGGAGCTGGTCTATGGAGCAGACATGGACGTTATTTTATTAAAACGACTTTGTGTGTCTTTTTAGGTGCATAATTGATATTGTTAATTTACAGCTTTAACATTTCTTTTTTGATCACATAAACGTTTGTATAAGGGCAATCTAGGAGATGTATTGATTCAACTCAGAAAATAAGAAACAGAGTTCAAAGAAAAATCAATATTATTTTCGGTCGATACACTAATGTGTCTGCGATATAAGTGTTTTTCAAATACAAGTCTGTTACATTTTGTAAGTCCTAACTTCAATTGTGTTTTGGTTTCTTTTTATTTGGTTGTTGTTTTTTTTTTTTGTGTGTTTGTTTTCCCTTTCTTTCTATTTATTTATTCTCAAAAACAAAAAAGGGCATATAACTGAATATGTTGAAATAAATAAAGATTGCTGATAAATTTTACTTTAGACTTTTGATTTTTTTATTATTCTAATTGCGTTTTCACATTGACGTATTAGCATTTATTCTGGTGTTCGTGAACATGTAATAATGTATCATGTCGTTAAGTTCTGCACAACGAACTATTTAGACAGAGAAATTCAAATGGACAGACATTCATGGATAGATTTTGGAATTACTGCTTGTAAATTGAAAAGGTGTTTTAAAAGCTCCATCTATCATTCATTTTAGATTTTGTCTCTAGAATTCAATTTGGCATGCTTCCTTGTATTTAATTTTCACAATATATTTTTGTTTACAGCAAACAATAGTCCCAACAATTTTATCTATGTAAATTCAATGCAATCGTTATGATCATTTGCATTTGGAGAAACCAAGATATAAGTACTGGCCATTTTTAATCTTCCTATTGTGAGTGTTATATATAGAATAAGTGTCTTATTTTGTGTTTCATACAGGAATAAAGTACAATGGCTGATGCATTTAGGCATCAACTATTATGCAGCTGAAAAATATTCTCTCAGGACTACCATATCGTCATCATTGATGATTTCCTTATGTTGCGTTGGTCTACATTCCCCCATCTTAACTCTCTCTTTCAACAAGCCATTAAAACACGGTTTGCTGCTTTGAACTCGGTATCATTTACAATATTTATATTTCATCCCAAATCCTGCAAGTGACGGTTAATGGCATCTCTGATTGACTTTAGGGGCTTCTTATGATAATTTTCCTCCCCTTTCTGTGGTTTTGCAGATCAGTAAAACCTTGTCAGTAGCGCAGCCCGTTCATTAGTTTTTATGGACTCAAAATCTATCATCTGCCCTGACGTTTGTATACTCCATTCTGAAATATATAATTAGGTCATAAGATTTTTAAAAATATTTTTGTTTACTTTGACTGTTGGTCTTTTGACCTTAGACTTTGACCTACGTTTCAAAAACTTTAACCTGGGTTATATCTTTTGAACAAATACTGTTAATGCTTCACACCCAATTCCCTCACATCAACAGTTTTCATTTGATACCATGACCTTTGACCTCGAACTTTGATATACTTTTTCAAAAATTGCTAAATTAACATGGGCTCTATCTTTTGATCCAATAGGAGTAGGGTTTGATACTTCACATATATGTCCGGTATATCAATAGCTGTCATTTGATGCCATGAGTTTGTCCATATGACCTTGACCTCGGGGTCCCTCATTTCAAAAGTTTTCATTTGATACGATGACCTTTGACCTTGATCTTTGATATACTTTTCAAAAATTGCTAATAATAACATGGGCTCTATCTTTTGATCCATAGGATTAGGGTTTGATACTTCACATATAAGTCCTGTATATCAATAGCCGTTATTTGATGTCCATTTGACCTTGACCTTGGAGTTTGACTAGCCTTTCAAAACTTTTACCTAGGTTTTTTTCATTTCAGATAGTAGAGATAGGGATTTCATATGTAGATTCATTGTCATTAGAGCTTTCATCTTGTTAAATTTTGACTTTTACTTCTGACTTGAACTTTAATTAAGAAATTTTAACATTGAAAATACATGCTTTCCCTCCGATAGTGCACCACTGATGAGCTATATTGTCATCGACAAGTCTTGTTGGGTGTCCTTCTATGTATTTTCACAATCACAATTGCATTGAAAGAAATATATGCATGTACATAAGTATTCTATCTGGTCTTATAGCTTTCAGTACATCATGTCCCTTGGACAGTGCCTCATAATCCCTTTGTGTTAGCAGTCTATAGATGTAAATCTATGTATCAGTATTGTAGTATTCATGTGTTATATTGTACAAGATATTACATATATATTGTGTGTGATGTTCAAGGGCCCTGATTTGAACAATGAATTCTACTATATTTATATACAAGTTTGACACTAAGTCTAACATTGTTTGGTATTTCAAAGGGCGGAATATGCTTTACAAATATATAACTAGGTTCAATTCTTTTAGTTGAAAAATTGATTATTGATATGATCATCACCTTGGATTATTTTAACTCCCCATTTGGTGTTGACCTTTGTAGCCTTTACCTGTGTTGAGTCATAACAGTGAAGTATTTCATACTGAGTCACAATGAGAAATTTACCAGTACTAGATGCAGCACAAAATGATGCCCCTGAGTGTAGTGCTAGCACTGGTCTTGGCTGTGGTGCAGGCACTGCCTCTGGTGCAGAAACTAAATCTAGATCTATAGTGTTATTTTGGGAGGTTTCAACCTCATTAGTGGTGTCCGTCCCCAATATTGACAACAAAATCTCGTCACCGTGTTTTCGTTATTCTCAAATTCTAGCAGATCAAGCTCAAAAATTTGATTTGTGTCTCCGATGTTAAATAACGACGAAGCATCCATGATTGTAAGAAAGATGCTCTTTTTGTGCATTTTATTAACAGAAAATATACGATTTGTACTCTTTATTCTCAATCGAAATGAAAAGATTAATTTTTTTTCTGTGTGAAAAAATTACTTATATTTCACAAATATGCATGCATGTCTGAGATAAGTACGATATCAAGGAAAGAGAGAGAGAGAGAGAGAGAGAGTAAATCAGGGCAAAAATAGATCTGGTTGACATATATATTCATCCGCGATTTCAAATGTGGGACATTATGACGTCACGGATCAATGTATTTTATACAGCAATAAAATACATAGGACTTGAAAACTTTATCCCGGGCAACTGCAGTGGTTGTGCATATATATATTTGTGTAACAGCAGATTCGTAAATTACACTTACGTATATAAAGTCATTGGGATGCGAGGCTTGTAAAAATTTCAGCGGAATGTGTACGTTACTATACGTGTTTAGTGTTATTTAGTGTTACTGTGCTCTTGTTGTTATGTTGTCTGAATATGATACGTTCCATATAAACTTAGTCATTCCAAATGAATCTTGAGAACACAAAATACATACTTTTGTATCATTTGTAGGGTTTGGTATATTGCATATATACAAGCTGTAATACTGTGCGTGGTCATAATGTGATAATAACAAAATATATTCAATAAATATTCAAATAATTTAACATTAGAAAAGTGCTTCACCTCAATAAAATACACAACAAAATTCTCCAAAAGAGAAATTGATGTAGTTGCACTAAAACTAGAGATAGATTGACCATTAAAAGTATGCATCTTTTGCAGCATAGAGCGTTTTTCTGGTAAACACTCAAATTTGGGTCACACGTGAAGTTTTGAAATTTCTATTCACATCAATTGACTGAAAAAAGTATACATCTGTTCAAGTATAGTGCGTTATGCTGTTAAACAATTCGGATCATATTTGCAGAATGGAAATTTCTTTTTACATTCATTCATACGTTATTTTTTTAATTTTTTAATTCATACACAGGAAATATTAAATTCTACGCTCATTGTTTATCACGAACATTCGTGATGAATGTCTAACTTGAATCATTTGTATGTGGATAATAATAATATTAATCCTTTGTTTTCCATTAGGTTTTGCCCTGACACCCTGTCTGCTGATGCTACAAAAAGCGGAATGTGGTGTCAATACTGAGACATTGTGGAGTTCTGTATTAAGCAACGCTGTAACGAGTGCATCATGTGACAATCTGAATGACATTCTGAGCAACGCAGATAACTATCGCAATAACAGGATCGACTACTGGAATAATGAAACACCAGTTAAGGTAATGGTACCCGAAAACTGATCGAATTAAATGTTAAATGCTTTCTGATTTCATATGCTACTTGCGTGGTCTTTAGATCAGTATTGGTTAGACTGGTTATCTGAGGTTTGTTTGATTTATAGCACACAAAAATAATTGTACTGATATGGTGACAACATCTGTCTGATGTCCTGAATACACTAAAATACACTCCATTATGTCTTTTGACTTTTCGACTCTTTACACAACGATCCCTCATCAGAAATTAAAAGACAGATTAGCGGAAATTATTCAAAGAAAAAAGAGGAGTTACCGGCTCAGTTAAACTGCATTTACTAGTAAAAACGGAAGCCGCAAATTCAAATATATAGTAATAGGCCACGATAAAACTTACTTTGTTAGGGAAAATTCTGATTCCAAAAATAAATACACTGAGACAGCTGTCAACCAGATTTTGAACTTTCTTATCGATAACATTTTTGTGGTGTTCGGAGGTAAGGTTTTTCAACAAATTGTCGGCATTCCAGTGGGCACTAATTGTGCTCCTTTACTCATACCAAGCTGAATTCATTCAGTCTTTGCTTTCGCAAGGAAAAAAAAAAACAATTGGCTCTTGGCTTCAATTTTACTTACAGATATATAGATGACTTGCTTTCAATTAATAATCCTTCATTCGCGGATTACCTTAACATCATCTATCCATTTGAACTGGAGGTCAAAGAAACCACAGAAAGTAGTAATTCTACTTTGTATTTAGATATTATGTTGTCCTTCGACATTAATGGTCAATTGAACACCTCACTCTATGGCAAACGTGACGATTTCAATTTCGCTATCACAAACTTTCCTTTCATAAGTAACAACATTCCATCATCGCCCGCATACGGCGTATTCATATCTCAGTTAATACGTTATTCCAGAGCATGTTCAAATTACAATGACTTTGTTCTGAGGGCTAGGCGACTTTCAGTAAAGCTGCTCAACCAGGGTTATATATGTGCTAGACTAGCAACGTCACGGAGGAAGTTCTACGGTCGTTACGAGACACTTATTACTCCATATGATATCTCGTTATCCAGACTTTTAAATGATATTCTGGACTGAGACCTATTCCAATCATTTTATACAGATTTGACACCTTCTGTACTAGAAGGTTACCTACTTCGACTTCTCCATATATATATACATATAGAATTTACACGATTTGACTCTTTCTAATGGGTATATGTGACGGGTGTTGCTAACAAGCAGGAGATGCTCACTCTCTCCCCGGGCACCTGATCTCACTCCATCACAGGGGTTCACATATGCTCTTCAACTAGACATATTTTGTTATTTTGCATTTGTTTTTCATTTTTACTGATTTTGTATGTCCTCTGATTTTGGACTTGTGGTTTGGATTTATCCATCATCTTTACATTTAAACATGTTCGACATTCATACCCGAAACAATGAAGGGAGATTTACGGACTAGATTTTCTGTCACATGGGACTGTGTAATCCGAGACACTAAAATAGGATAAGGGTTGGATACGAACCCGGACCTTCCTGGTCACGAGCACATTACCTATCGAACTGCCTGATATAAAGTTTTGTTTGATATATAGTATCAAGATACCTGACGATTGAGTATGTGGAAAACATTGTGAAGGTATGGCTTTGATGCCGTCGGCATGTTTGTCCCTAGATACGGTCCTCACCAACGTGTATATCTCTTAGATAATGCATTTGAAATTTGGAAACCTGTCTCGCACTTTAATCTGCATTAGCTGACTGATTTTACTGAACACCTTTGAGAGTGTTTGCCTGGAGATGGAGATGATTTCTAGTATCCTGACATTGCATTTGAACCATTATTCACTTGTATCGTTGCCTCTTATAACAGTGTATTGTATATCAATATTAAAACAAGCAATTACGAAAATGCATGTATTGATTGAATTCTACCTGATACTGAAGTAATGAATGTCACTTTTCCATAGAAAAAAAAGGCATCTGATTCCGCCGTATGATACAAGTAGGTTTCATTACATACATAATTACACAATAGTGTGGAAATCTTTACAGATATTTTGTTGTAACATTACCGCCGAGTTTGTAAAGGAGATTTAATATCTTTATAGTATGAATATCTATATAGTATGAATTGTATAAATAAGTTCTTGTCATTAAAATTATTCATGAAAACATTGTATTTCTTACAAGATCTATGAAATAAAATTATTCTTTTGATATGAAATAGATACGTATGACATTCTTGAACGACTTTGGAGATGACTTACTTTGGATCGAGTTTAATACGGAATCATCTGGAATGCCGTTACAGGATTGGCATCGTAATGATAAAATACTCGCCTCCTCACTCAAAATTCATAGTCACCAAGTGAACATAATGATGACGTGAGTTTGTTTTATATAACGCTAAGATTTATGTCACAGACACGAACACACACACACGCACACACATACACATGCAACGAAGCAAGGAAGGAGTTTGTATAGGGTCAATTTCTACCGAGGCAATTACTTCACCTTCTTATGTTTTTGGTGGGGACACATTTAGTTCACATTCATCTTTTATGTGAAGTTTTCAAATATTTTGTGAAGCCTGATATTTTAGACATTAATGGCGGATGATTCACAGACACATGGTGTAAGCTCTTATTTCCATGGTCTATAAATGTTGTCGGCAAGGACCTGATAGAAGACATCTGACTCATATGTATCGCCATAAACATGAAGAGCGTTTCAAAGTATGCAAACACACACACAGACACACACACACACACACAATTAAGTATATTTGATTGCAATGCAGGTTTGACTTAAGTGTTATATTCTTTTTCCTGATGTTATGTGGCGGTGGCACTTTCTAAACACACACATACACCTACACACACACCTACACACACACACACAAACATATATATATATTTATATAAAGATTGCTGAAAAATTTTGTTTCGCATTTCTGAAATTCAGGGGTCCGTGAATGTCTACTGTGGTATATTGTTGCTAGTGCCATAGTAAAGTGACTCTAAATACTTTCGTACTTTATTTCAAAATAGTAGAGCTGTATCAGTACATCTGTATTTACTCTCCCATGTATAGATCTATCCCTCGATGACGCTATTAATTTCAGTTAATTTGGCAATGAGTTCAAATATCTACAATTTCGATTTCCACAGTTTTATACCTTGAGGATAACTGAAGAGACATCAGTTGTAGAAATGTGCATATGGTGGACCAACATTTCTACACATGTTTAAATATAATGTAATATTTATATGAATGCTTGGCTAATATTATTAATATAAAGCAAAGTTATCAAATGATGTAGTTTTGCATTATGCTCTTTAATGGCTGATATGCGATATAGGTTAAATGTTTTGTTTTCGTATTTATCATTAACAGTATGAAGAATATATTATCATTTTCTGTTTAGTGTAAACTACGACGCATATGTTCAAGATATAGAAACAAATTACAACTCATACGCGTGGTATGCAATATTCAAGGGCTTATCGGGCAGTTCCCTGGCACAGTTTCCTAAATTTTTTCTGACTGGAACGAATTCTTCTTCACCTTTGAAACAAGGTAGGGCAATAGAAACCGAGTAAGAATCTGTTTTTAAGAGATAACATATCTCTATTCCTTGATTGGCAGTCAATTCTTTCGACAATACAATGTGAAACGGAGAAGGGATTCATTATCTCTAATGGTATTATAAGAACGATTTAATCAAAAACTCTTTCTTTGCTTATTTCTTCCTCGAAGTATGAGTAACTATAGTGTGTCAAAAGTAATGAATACTCTATTACTATTCAATTTAGTTAAATTTTGGTTAGTTTAGTTTAGTTTAATCTAATTATTATTATTATTATTGTTATTATTATTATTATTATTATTATTATTATTATTATTATTATTATTATTATTATTATTATTATTATTTTTATGACCGAAGGCACCTGCGGCGAATTATGTTAGTGAGGATGTTGTTTCGCTCATTCTGAAGCGCAACACTATGCTAATTAGGAGACAAATTTTGAGATTTAGACGGCCAGTCCAGTATATTCATATTAGAATTTTGTCCCAATATCGCCGAGCTGAGAGTGTTCGTTTACATCACAATCTGTAAACATTGTCACAATCTGCAAACATTGTGCAGCACAAACCCCTCCCCAAACCATGATACTGCCACCTCCAAATCTATTCACTTCTGTTACACAACATCCGGAATAGCGTTGACCGGCCTTTTCTTATTTCTATTCACAGCGTCGCCAGTGATATCATGCTTCATTGAGCAGAACAATTTATCAATTATATGTATGAGACTATGATTATAAATCATGTGAAACATGAAAGAATTCAAACTTTAAAACATAAATAGCAATTTCAATCCAATCATTTTGATACCGTGTTTTTTGTTTTGTTTTGTTTTTTTGTTCAGTATATTACTAGTATTACTATTATTATTGTTCTTGTTGTTTATCATTTAATATTGGATAAAACTTCCAGAATTCACTGTCGGGACATACCAAGGATGCTATTCATTTTCTTCATACAATGATCTTGGGGTCAACGTAGTATCGCCAAGGAAGTGTCTTGAAACATGTTCGAGGAATTCACAGTTCAGCTCATACTTGTTAGGAGTAAGTTGATTTGCTTATTATAGTATGTGTTTAACATAAGGACATAAAATATATCAGTGGAAAAGCTTTATTGGAAAGGTCGTACGCATTAAACTGATACAAGCTTACATGATAATTATTAATTATTGAATCACGTCTGATCATCTACTAAGTAGAAGTATCCATGTATTTAATATTTTTACCGTATAGTTCCTTGTCTGCGGTTTGACACAATGTTATTAGTCGACATTATGAGTATGGCACTAATAGTAGGTCTGTCTTTATGTAGAGCGAACAAGACTAAAGAATTATTTTCAAAGTCTTATATTTTCATAAAACCGCCTGATGAAATGATGCACCCTGCAAATGAAATTCGATATGCAGTGAAGTCGTTATTATCAGGCTATAAATACGACAGTTGACCGCAATTGACATTTGTACGATTTTACCTATGCGAGGAATTTCCGAATCAGTACTATCTGTTATGATCTCACAAACTACGCACTCATTCATTGCCCTCCCCTTTTAGCATATTTATTTTCATATTCTTATATTAAAACCTCGAAACTTTCGACCTTTCGAATAAATTCAAGGATACCTCTAGATATCTTGATGATATTTTGTTAATCGATATCCCTAGCTGAACATCAATTAAACAAACCTAATACTTCTGATTAGGAAACACCTTTCTTGAACTTAAATATTGAAATTATTAACAACAATACCAATACAACATATATGACAAACGTGTGGACTTTGGATTTCCTATTTCCCTTATTAAGGTGGTGATGTACCTAGACTCCAATCGTATGGTATTTATATTAGTCAACTGGTTCGGTTTGCTAGAGATTGTAGAGTAACGTTTTGTAGTTTCACGCCAAAAAAAAAAAAAATTCTCAGAATACTTTTAAGCTCCAACTCAGATTTTCAAATGAGCACATAATGTTTACCTGAAGCTGAAATTGCATATGATATACCAATACAATTTATGTGGTGATTGAATGGTTCTCATTTGCAGTGTACTTTGCTAAAGGAAAGATGTCGAAACAAAATTTGTGTAAGGCTTCCGGATTTATTTCTTACGCATCATTTTCATTCATATCATTGGAACAACAAATGTATATTTTGTATTACTTTAGGAAAACAGAAAATGTTATTGCGGAAACTTTGTAAGCAACTTGGTACAGAATGAAGATCAATGCCAACAATGTACAGGGTATCCGCTCTATAGATGTGGTAAACAGAGTAATGTTTTTGGATTTTATGACATGACAGGTAACACTAAGTTCAAGTGAAATCAACGCGACATGTTATGGTCTAATAAGTAGTCGCACATACACATTTTTAATTAGTAGTAAAATTGTCATGACTTCCAGTGTCATAATATCTTAATAGAGGCGTTTATATTCTACCTTTAAACGAGAAGATTCATCATAGTAGTGGCTGTGATACCGATGGCTTAGATTTTGTTTCTTCCTTTCATCATAAAGTCGTTTGGTAATGATTTTATCCGACAGATATATTGCACTTCAAGTTTCTTCATGTCAAATTCTGCATTTTATACATAAAAGGCCTTGGGCATTACTTATCCGCAAAAATATCGATATGAGCATTAGATGCAGGCAAACAAAGAACATAAATAACTTGTGCTGAGATTTAATCTTCTTTAACTTTATTTTTATTTCTTTCGCTTTCTGTTTTCGAATTAAAATCGTCATTTTTTGTTTGACTTTGATTTCTTCTATTTACTTAAAGGAACAAATACAAATAAAATTTCAGCTGTTTTTGCACGTCTTTAGTTATACAATATGGCATCTTGTTTTCCAAAATTTTGAATGATATTCTGTGTTGAGACCTATTTCAACTATCTTTAACACCGAATTTCACACTTGGTATTTACAAATTCAATTGACGAATGCTGTTATGTTAGTAAGCAGGAGGTGCTAAATCTGACTCAATTTTTATCGATTTATTTTTGTTTTTGATAACGTTATTTTAACGTTAAGGCTCCGATAACGTTATTTTATCATGTAATAAAATAATCAAACGTCTTATAAATAGACAATATGATATTGAGATCATCAAAAAGACTAAAGGTCTTGTATTTAGCCCCTCTACAGCCTTATGCAGACTTTTACTTGAACGTTGCACGCTGACTAACAGGGCGGTGGGGACTATATGACGGGCCTTGTCCAAACCTCTTTCAGAGGAGACATGGTCCTGAACCTCGTCCCCTCTGACTGTTAGTCGGGACTCCTACAGATCTAGGGTCTTAGCTCGCTTTCAGACTGGCAGAGCACGGTTTATCATGTTGATGTCGCATATATTTTTATACCATTATGTATTTTACAATACCTTACGTGTTTATATTTTTATGACCTCTCAATATGCGATACCTGTTGACCCTTGTTCTTTACATGGAGGATTATTTATAAATTTTTAAATGTAAGTCCTTTGATTGTTCTGCTGTTACGGTGAGTGGGAAGGTGGGCCCGTAAACCGGTTAACCACACCATTTGTTTGGCTTTTGTCAAATTAAATGACCGTCTTAAGTCGGTATCGTAATTGCACTACAATCAAATATTTTTGTAATGTGATATATGTTCTAGTTTATTATTTATATTCATGTACTGTATAGCTCTATGGTGACTTCTGCCACATAACTGAGCCAGTAACTCCTCTTTTGTCTTTGATTTTCCATTATTAGAAAGACACGGTGGGTGTGACGTGTAAGTTGGGAATACTGACACGTACTTCATGGCACCTGACCCCACCTCTGTTTTAACATGGGTCTGCTTGTATATATATATTTTTTGGCGTTTTGGACTAGTGAATTTGTTTATTCAACATGGTTACATTAGCAATGAACCAGTTAGGAAAACTTTGGGAAATCTAATCGTTTTTTACTGGCCTATCCAATATACGGAACACGTGTGCCCATGGCGAACATTACAAATCGAACCTCGTACCTCTCGATGAGAAATCAAGGATGGTACATATGAACTATTGTCTGTACAATGTTATTCAATTACTACTGGCATACCAAACCGGGAAAATCTCTTCTATTTGTTACTCTTTTACATCTCGTATATAAACTAAGGAAAGTAAAAGGCTCCGATAACGTTATTTTATCATGTAATAAAATAGTCAAACGTCTCCTAAATAGACAATATGATATTGAGATCATCAAAAAGACTATAGGTCTTGTATTTGGCCACTCTACAGCCTTATGCAGACTTTTACTTGAACGTTGCGGTGGGGACTATATGACGGGCCTTGTCCAAACCTCTTTCAGAGGAGACATGGTCCTGAACCTCGTCCCCTCTGACTGTTAGTCGGGACTCCTACAGACCTAGGGTCTTAGCTCGCTTTCAGACTGGCAGAGCACGGTTCATCATGTTGATGTCGCATATATTTTTATACCATTATGTGTTTTACAATACCTTACGTGTTTATATTTTTATGACCTCTCAATATGTGATACCTGTTGACCCTTGTTCTTTACATGGAGGATTATTTATAAATTTTTAAATGTACGTCTTTTGATTGTTCTGCTGTTACGGTGAGTGGGAAGGTGGGCCCGTAAACCGGTTAACCACACCATTTGTTTGGCTTTTGTCAAATTAAATGACCGTCCTAAGTCGGTATCGTAATTGCACTACAATCAAATATTTTTGTAATGTGTTAAATGTTCTATTATATTATTTATATTCATGTATTGTATAGCTCCATGGTGACTTCTGCCACATAACTGAGCCGGTAACTCCTCTTTTTTCTTTTACATAATTAGAAAACTCTAAACACAGATCACTGTAAAACATCGTGTGTGTTTCATTTGTAGATACAGGAAATAAGTTGTATGATCCCTCGGGTAATATGGAGTCAACTGCAATACACAGAGTATCATTGGACTTCAGTGTAGACCTGGTAATGTATAGCTGTCGAGAATGACACATGCATTGCATAAATATACAATGGAATTCTCCATAGTAAAAAAATAGACGTTTTACTCTAGATCTAGTGTATGACAAAACTTGCCGAGACATGTAGGGATACAGTAAGAATATTAAAAAATATCACTAAAACATGCTGCAGTATCGACTGCGGATTGTAAATTGAAGTGAAGTGCTCACTCAATATCTGTAATATACCCATCAAATGACTACTTTGTTTACTGAGAACAGACATATGCATTTCTTGATAAACTTACGTTTTGAAACTATGCAATGCAACATATGAGTGTAAAACAGAAGGTGATATTTATAGAACGATGTGCAGACAATTGACTGGTACATAATGATTGTTGTAATAATTCTTTTTCAGTAAAAACAATGTATGAAGGAATGTTTCTTATTGATGAATAACATAAATTTAACAGAATAATTACGTTTATATGTGTTCATACTCTCACAATTATCTGACAAATTTTAAATGAGGGATGACTAGAATAAAAATTCTCATAGTCATTATTGTACAATGTCACATTAGTATCATCCATAAGCCTTGTTGTGAGGCATTATCTAATTGCCTGCATGCAGTGACGTTCACGACCGCCGAATGTCGTCTTTCCCTTGTATTATATTGTATTGATTACTTTGTACACACAGCCATACATAGAGTTTATGAATAATGATATAAGGCGTTGGGACACTTAATCAAATTATTGTTCAGCAGAAAATGACGTTAAATAGATACAAGGTGTTCAAAGTTAGTTTGCATACTTAACGCACGGCCAAGGGGAAATCTATTGGATCCACAAAGAAATCCGGTTTATTCGGTTTATCAAACCAACCTTCTCTTCTTGCGATTGAGTGACCATTATAATTGACCGTTTTACCTATATACAACATCGAACAGCTGATTGAAAATGAACATCTTAAGTATCGTAAGTTTATTTCAGGTGTTGTTTATTACACATTCTTATCGGTTAGGCGATAAGGAAGATATTTTGTTACAGAGTCAGTCAAACGACATTTTATTCTCGACATCAGTCCACATTTCCTCTGCAATAAGTTGTTATTTTTGGATAAGATATTGTTCTCACAGCATCCAACCACATAAACAGTACCGTCAACGTAAATGTCTCATTATCTTACTTGCCATTGGAGGAGTGGAACTAAACCCAGGACCTACAACCAGAAAGCTGTAGCCTGTGACAACTGCGATCAATGGTACCACACAGCATGCATGGGAATTTCATCAACAATGTATGACAGGCTCTCAAACACCTCCATCTCATGGATATGCACCAGCTGTGACACACCGAACCATTCAACCATTTTGTATGAGTCAACATTATCAGTCTCCAACTCCTTCAGCCAACTATCAAGTATTATGGACCACACCGGAAATATCATGGACAACAGCTCTAGCTCAGACTCGTCATTCGGGAATCCGCCATGGACTTCGTCACCCAAGAAACAGAATAAATAGAAGCCCAACACATTGAGTGATAAACTGAGAGTGATGGTTATCAACTTCCAGAGCATCAAGAATAAGGCACAGGATCTACAAGCAGTACTGGACTCTGCAAATCCTGATATCATCATCGGAACTGAGACATGGCTAGGACCAGAGGTGAACTAATCAGAACTATTTCCTGCGGACTATGAAGTATTCAGAAAGGACAGGCAAGACGACCATCATGGTGGAGTACTGATTGCAACTAGAAGTTCCATGGTGAGTTTTACGGCCCTGACAGAATCAATCAGCGAATTCATTGTCGTCAAAGTGAAACTTCAGCATGGAAAGTCAGCCCTGATTGGATCATTATACAGACCACCAATCAGAACAGATGAGGAATACACTCAGGCACTAGTTACCGACATCACAACAGCCAGAGCCGAACACAAATCAGCCTATTTCTTACTTGGAGGTGATTTCAATCTACCAGATATCGATTGGGAAACGAGAGTGATTACTGGAGGAAACATCCCAAGAAAGGTGAATGAACCCTACCTAAACATGCAAGACGACCTAGCAATTGAGCATGTGGTGACCTTCCTAACTAGAGGTAACAACATCCTTGACCTTTTCTTCACATCTCATCCTTCCATAGTAGAGAAATGCAAAGCCTTACCTGTCATCGGAAAAAGCGACCATGACATCGTGATGATAGACCTTTCCCTCCCCATACACCATCAGCACTCAAATCCCCGAAAGATTCTTCTATGGGACAAAGCAGACAGAGGAGCTGTCAGTCAACATATACATTCAGCCATGGATAACATTACGAGAAAGACCTACACTACAGCTAATGATATCTGGATTGACTTCAAGAAGGCTATAACATCAATAGTAGAAAACAACATACCATCCAAGATCAGCAGGAAGCGTTACTCTAACCCATGGATGACAACAAAGGTCAAACGGTTACTACGGCAACGTCAGAAGGCTTTCCATAAAGCACGCAGCACAAAGAAGCCAAAGGACCAAGCCCGATACAGGCATCTCAAGGCAACAGCCCAACGGGAAATGAGGGTGGCCCATGACGATTACATCGACCAGACAGTATGTGGGGACATGCAGAATAACAGCAAGAGGTTTTGGTCATACCTGAAAAGCAAGCACCAGGACACACAGGGAGTAGCACCACTAAAAAATACAGATGGACTCCTCTACAATGACACAGAGTCTAAAGCAGAAATACTCAACGAACAGTTCCACTCAGTCTACACAAGAGAGGACAGGACATCAATGCCAGACAAAGGTACAAGCCCTTACCCAGCGATGCCCTCAATCAAAATTGGACAGACAGGAGTTCTCAAGCTACTTAGGAACATCCACTCTCACAAGGCGGCCGGACCCGATGGAATACAAGCCAGGCTCTTACAGGAGTATGCAGACCAGATTGCTCCAGTGATGACCAAGATATTTCAGATCTCGCTTGATTCAGGTACCTATCGAACCAGTATTTAAGAAAGGAGACAAACACCAGGCCTCGAACTACAGACCAGTTTCCCTGACATCAATCTCGTGTAAGCTACCGGAGCACATCATTCACAGCCAGGTTATGGACCACTTTGACCAACACTCCATCATTACCAACAATCAGCATGGCTTCAGATCTAAACGTTCCTGTGAGACACAACTAGCCACCACAGTAGACAGTATTGCCCGCTCCTTGGACCAGGGAAGCCAAGTCGACATCATCCTTTTGGATTTCTCCAAAGCCTTCGACAAAGTCCCTCACCAGAGATTACTACATAAGCTAGACTACTATGGAGTTCGAGACAACACCCTGCTTTGGATCAAGGACTTCCTCGACAACAGCAAGTCTTACTTGATGGTCATACTTCAACAAGTGCAGATGTGTTGTCAGGAGTGCCACAAGGGAGCGTTCTTGGACCATTACTATTCCTGACCTTCATCAACGACCTCCCAGAAGTTACCTAGTCAGAGGCCCGATTGTTTGCAGATGATTGCCTTCTATATCGCAGGATCCACAGTGAAGAGGATAGCGACATGCTGCAGAAGGACCTAACAGCAAGTGAGGAATGGGAAAAAAACGTGGCAGATGTCCTTCCATCCAGAGAAGTGTGTGGTAATTCAAGTAGCCACTAAAAGGAAGACTATACCAGCAAACTACAGTCTACACAACCATCAGTTAGAAGTTGTTGACTCCAGCAAGTACTTGGGTGTTACGATTAGCAACGATCTTCAATGGAAAAAGCATATTGATGCCATTACAGCCAAGGCAAACAGGACCCTGGCTTTCTCCAACGAAACCTCAGAGGATGCAGAAACAACAGTACGGGTCAGAGCTTATGAAGCCATTGTACGCCCAACCCTGGAATATGCTGCCTCTATCTGGGACCCACACTCCATCGGACAGATCAACCAGATAGAGAAAGTCCAACGAAGAGCTGCACGTTTTGCCACAAGAAATTACTGGGACAGGACACCAGGCAGTGTCACCAACATGGTCAACTCGTTAGGATGGGAAACACTACAGATAAGAAGAGTAAGGATCCTCCTTCTACTGTTCTTCAAGATCCAGCACAACCTAGTGGCCATCCCAGCAGAGCAGTATCTCATCCAGACTGACATCAGAACCAGGGGAAAGCACACCATCCGAATACCAACAACAAGGAGGAATGTATACCGGTTCTCTTTCTTCCCACGCACCATCAGGGATTGGAATATACTACCATCATCAGTAACATCATCCTGTTCTTTGGAGGAGTACCGGACAGCACTCAGCAACTTACCACCAGATCAGTTTAGTACAGAGTGAGGAATTAAGATTTTATTGTTTTAATTGTAACACCCTGACTTTTTCACACAACTAACCGGGCCTTCTAACTAGCGCAATGCGCATGTACCTCATTCATGCACCACTGTCTCTAACAGGAGCCTTTCAACTAGCGTATTGCAAAAAGGGGCTCCCCCTTTCTTCTAACATTAAAAACCTTACTATCAATACCCAACATTCTATTAACAGAGTCTTCTAACTAGCGAAACGCGAAAAGGGGCTCATCTTTTCCATCTAAAACCTTACTCCTTTTTTTTTTTGCCTTCTGAGGCTTTTATCTTGACTGCCACATGAAGTATAACACTCATTTATGAGTACACTTCGTAATGGAAGAAGAAGAAGAAGTACAACAGTTGCTGAACAATCTAATATTTTTGTGTTGTCTTTTTATAATGCCTAATCTTGTTTGTTTTCAGTTTTTGTCCTACAGCGGAGTCGGGCATTTTCTTTCCCCTCTTTTCAAGACATTCTTTATTTCATAGGCACAAACTGTGGATCTCAACACACTGAGTAGTTATCCTGTCTACACCACTGCTCTAGAGGTGAGCACTGCTTCCGGTGTCATCATAGATTACTATCTGAATTACAGCACTTCATATTCCTGTCATATTTCAGACATGGACATTGTGAGGAACAGTGCTAAAACGCAAAGGGTAAGTGTTATGAATATCTAGAACTAGGAATGTTTTTTATTCTCCTCTGATTATCTTACTACCGATCTGCATTTGGTTATTGAAAAGAATAGTAGCTTGCACAATTTCAGCAATCAAACATTTTAACATTGACTTTATTTATTACAATAAAGAATTTGGTAAATAAATAATTTTTCTTTAGTATTTGTTGAATACATTTCTTGTAACTAGGAAGGTGGGCCGGTAAACAAGTTAACCACATCAATTGACCGTCTTTAGTCGGTATCGTAGCTGCACTATAATCGAAATCTTTGTGATGTCCTTTTGCGGTTTTTTTCATATCAATATACTACATACTGTATATTTCCGTGGTGAATTCGGTCATACGACTGCGTCAGTAACTTTTCTTTCTTCCTTTAACATTTTGCTATATATTTTTTCATTGAAAATTATACGAATTTCACACGCACACTTTTCACGCCAAATTAAGACATACCAAGCTATTTCACACGCTAACGTTCGCGCTGTGCTATGACGTTATATGCGTACTAGGCCAGAGAAAGGGAAAAAAGTTGTTGAGAGAGAGAGAGAGAATTTGGAAGATCTTGAGCAGCTTCGCAATATATGTTCTGAAAAAAAAATTACGTAGAGGTCGTGGAGGAACCGTAGGTAATTTGCCACTTTGTATTAATATGTTTATAGCATTTTAGCGGGTATATGAAACATCCTGATTGAAGAAATCTTGTGATGATATATACATAAAATCAATAGATGCTAACAGGTAAATAGGTGCAGATAATGGATAAAAATAAATGTTTCAGTTTAGATAAACTCATAAAGGCATAATTATGTTACATGAGACTGAATGGAAATAGAACTGAATTCATGATAAAGACAATTAACTATCATGCGATCAAATCTTTCAATTTTTTTAACCGGGAGATCAACTGAAGTATGGTAGGTTGGAAGACAGGAAACACGAATAGTGTCCCAGATGTACTAAAGCTTTGTTACTCTCACATTAGAATTAACCGTGTTTCATAATTATGAAACAAATCCAAAATATAAGATCTAATATTCTTTGTTAACAAAATGAATATGTTACATAACAAAAGAATATAGAATAATTGGAAGAAACAAGTGAAATATTTAGCACAGTATCATAAAAAAAATTCGAGTTAAAGACAGACCCATTCAGTTTAACAAAAGTATATAAACAGTATCAATGCTTGTATATCGTCCTGCATGGCCCTGCTGAAAATGCCAAAAAAGGGTATTTTGTTGGAATGCTATAATCTTAGGTAGAAAAAATGTTACGTAATATATTAGAGTCCTATGCATTTTGGTCTAATAATATCTGCTTGTAATTCAAAAGAAGACAAGCAAGGTTCTTCACAGTCACATGGTTAAACACGCCCTTCTCAGCAAAGTTCGAAAAATGGAAACCCTTTTAATGCATTATTTAATGTAAGGTTTTGTGTCTAAATACCATTCCTTTTTTAAAGTAGCTAGAAATACCCTTTTGAATTGAATTGAAATAAATTAAAATGTATTACAGAATAACTGACTTTCCAATATGGTAATATGTTAGAAGTAAGCGAAAGATAGGAAAATGGGGAAAAAAGAAAAACAGCTCAAAATTGATTTCGTAACAGAATTGAAAACAAGTACCATGTTTATCATACAGCAGAATTTTTTTCCATTCTTTCATACAGTCGGTATGACGAAAAGGTTTTCAATTAAGAGTTAGCTATTTCTCTCCATTCATTGGTCAAAATTCTACACTTAATACTTCTGTGATTCTTCTTGTTTGTGGAGGTATGATACAAATGTATTAGTTGACATATTATTTCATTTATGAATGGATTGACGAGTTTGCAGAGGATTATTTCATCTCTTAAATACCTGCAGACATTGTCACAAAGAATCCAAGAAAGCAAGTTTTCCATAAGTTGTTTTACGTACGGATTCCTTAAGTCATTTTTACAAACGTGTCCGTACCTTAAAGGAAAATCCGTAGGGTTTACGGAATTTTTTCCCAAAGTATCGAATCGCGCATCCTTTTATAACATCCGAGGTAGAAGATATTTGTAAACAAACGTGTGGGCCTACTTTCGGTTTAAAAAAACGTTGGATAATCACTCAACAATCCTTAGTCAGAGGAAATTCATAAAAGTGCCAGAGGTATATGTATATTTTCGACTTTGAACACATAAATACTAATGTGTGCCACTGTTGATGTTATACTATTTACATAACTTATTAAGAGGAAAGTTCTTACAGTTATTCGGTTTAAATAAACTTTTGGAATTCCGAATTAAAAGTGATCAGCATTATGTCATTGATGAAGTAATGGCCTAAAGCAGTTACGGGGTCGTCTAAAAATCTTTCTGTTGTACTTATAATTTCTTGAATAAAAGGGTTCTCGGTGTAATAATATTAGTTACAAGGTTTTTTTCTGATCCCCAACGAATTTTACAAACCTACTTGTGGTCAGAATTACACCAGAAACGAACCTTACAACTAATATCATATACGTCCCTTGTTATAAGAAAGCCACATAATAAGTTATTCCTATAACCAAACATGTAACTGAAATACTGTAAGGAATTAAAAGGAGTATTGTTACAATTCCAAATAAAATGCCATTCTGATTTCTGCAAAGACATATTGGGTCAATGTGGGAAGAAAGGCATGAAACTTGTTACAATACATGGTCAATCATATGTTCAGTCCAATGTTCCATTTATAACCGTGTAAATGGTGACAAATGCGCGCACATGTGCAATATTTCAAAAGAACATGATCGATTTAGCATGCTTTTCCATATATATATATATATATATATATATATATATATATATATATATATATATATATATATATATATATATATATATATATATATATATATATATATATATATATATATATATATATATATATATATCAACAACTTGGGTAAATAACTGCATCAAGCTTGATATATTTCGAAACTTGAATTATATTTGACAATATGATTGATACTATCACATGTTTCTTTTAAAAATGATTTGATTTCATCAGTTATGTATACCACGTCCAAAATTTCATATGTTTTGTTGAGTAACGAGTCTCCCCCCCCCCCCCCCCCCCCCCCCCCCACACACACACATTTGCTTCAACGCACGCACGCAATATGGACGGCATGGATTGACATAAAGTTCGAATTTTTCTCATAAGAATATTATTCCACTCTTCTTGAAGAGCATGTGCCAACTCATCCACAGTTCTTGGTTGACGGTGACGTTTACGTAAGCGTCTCCCTAACTCATCCCACATGTGCTCTATAGAAGTGAGGTCGGGTGTACGTGCTGGGAAATCCATTATATTAATTCCCTGGATGTTTAAGGTGACTCTAGCCGTGAGGACATGCGTTGTTTTGTTGAAAAGTCAACAGAGTGTTGACAGTTTGATGACGTGGAATTAATGGAACTAGCTCAGGCTGTAAAACGTCATTGATGTAGCGATGTAGCAAAATAACCAGTGATGACTTGAAATTTTGATTGATGGCTCCCCAAATCCTGACGCCCCCACCGCCAAATTTGTCACGCTCAATTATGCAGTTTGCGGCAAAACGTTCATTGCGTCTACAATAAATGCGCCGCCTCCATCAGCCATGGACCATTTGAATTTTGATTCGTCGCTGAACACTATGTCATGCCAATTACGTCGATTAGAAAGCATGTTCCTGGACGAGATCAGACGATTACTTCGGTGTCGAGGAGTTAGGATCAAGCCTTTCAATGGGCGACGGCATAGCAAACCTTGTTTTTTCAATCGTCGGCGTACTGTCCTGGGGTGGATTTGCCTACCGTGACGACCTATCACATCTCTTGACGTGCTTACGGCTGTCGCAAACCTGTCACGTAGCTGACGTTGCCTTATGAAAAAGTCTTGACGTTTTTTCGTTACGCGTGGCTGACCACTTCGAATACGATCATTAACACTTCCTGTGGTCCGATACTTCCGTACAAGTCTCGTGATTGTAGACAAATGGACGTTGAAGCGTCCTGCGATGATACCTTGATTTACGCCGGAGTCTACAAGGCCAAGAACAGCATACCTCTGTTGCTCAGAGAGTCTCGGCATTTCATGCGTTAGTTTTAATCAAGCAAAGTTTGAAATCAGGATAGATAAAGGCACTAGGTACCAGTATACGTTATTTCTGAAGAAAATAACTCACTGTAGAGCACGTGGTCGACTACTTTTTGAAAATCGCACGGGTGAGCAGTATTACGTTATGGTTGGGTGATTTGTCTCGCCGAGTATATATATATATATATATACTCGGCGAGACAAATCACCCAACCATTACGTAATACTGCTCACCCGTGCGATTTTCAATAGGTAGTCGACCACGTGCTCTACATTATATATATAATATATATATATATATATATATATATATATATATATAATATATATATATATATACTACTACTAAATGTTCCAAGAGAAACGTGTTGGGATCAATTCTATGTCGGTACGTGTATCTAAAACTTGAATTCTGTCGCGAATTACTCCATCTTTCTTCATATGTCTCCCTGCTGCTAAACTCATTAGATAAACTGACAGTAAAAATGAAAACAACGAAAAATGTTTTACTCAAGTACCTACCTGATAACATTAAGTAGTATTTTACTATATGTTGTCACTTGAATATGTATTGATTGCCACGGGTTGGGCAGGCCTCATCAATACACATAGAAATTCAATCAATAAACAGATTGGTAAAATAATAAAACTCTCAACAATGCGGGATATGCAACTAATGAACTACTTGACCTGGGCTATCACTTAAAGACAGTATTGATATATTTCGTGGTAAGGTAGTAGTAAAGCGATGTCTTGAATTACAAAGAAATCAGTATTATTGTATCGATAATGGATACGTACATATAATAAGGAATTGAACTCAGGATATAACCTGGATTTACAATCGATTTGTGACCTATCAAATCCATGTCCATTGTGTCCATTAATTTTCTACATCCGTTTGGGCAGAAAGAGCGATAAAATAAGTGCTCGCACCTCAACCGGCATTAGACATGTATGTCATACCTTTTCTGTTTCGGTTGCACATGTCATCCAAAGCGTACAAACATATCTTGAGCTCAATTTGTCTATTGACCCAGAATTGATCTATATCTTAAACTCCATGATCTAATCATTCAAATACGTGAAATAGATGTTCATTTTAGATAGGTTTACTCAAGGCGCCTTCTCAAGCCTGGTCACGATTATATCATAAGGCTTACCATATCAATGAATGAAATCCTGTGGGCGCTCCGTTCCCTATGAGATGGTATTCCTCTAGTAATACTAAAATGGGCGTTTCCGTGCACCAACAACCCGGTAGATATGCCGTGCTGTGATGCACTCTATATAATCATTTAAAATCCACTTAATTTTAGAAAGTTTTATAAATATTTTATAACTTCTAGTCAGAAAAAAAAATTAATTGATCAATATTTAATTGATAATAGTGTTAAGAACTTTTAGAATATCCATGATATTCTCGAGATAAATGGGTATCATTAACAGCCCTTCAATGTCCACACCATTTTCACATCCAAAATATACACCAATTATTTGACACTGGGGTTAATTTGGATTTTGATTGTGTTTGGTTTTTTATTAACCAGAAAATGAGATCCCCAACGTTTCCCTATTTTGTTTTTGTTTTGTTTTTGTGCTTTTATTATTATTATTATCATTATTGTTATTATTATTATTATTATTATTATTATTATTATTATTATTATTATTATTATTATTATTATTATTATTATTATTATTATTATCATCATCATCATCATCATCATCATCATCATCATCATCATCATCATCATCATTATTATTTTGTTTGTTTGGGGTTTTTTTCGAGGGGGGGGGGGGTCGCCCCCCTTATCAGGGCGACCCATTGCTACAGTAGAGTTCAGACTTTCGGAACCTTCACTCTTTCTCTCCCTGAAAAGTAAAAAACGAAAGGCTCCGAATAACTAGGATTTACTTCTTTACTACTCGTTCAACACATGCGCTATCAAATGTAGTTCTTATGATCATGATTCAGTACTATGTTGTGAGGTTGAATTTACTAATTCGTTTAGCACATCAAATGTTGACAGTATTAGTAAATGATTAAATAGTACCAGGTGAAACGAAGAGTATCATTCTTCTTAAATGCGTATGAATTTTAGTACAAAGCTTTTGGAAATTCCCCAGAATGTTTGGCGCGTTTTTCTATACTTTAAATAGTAGCTGAGGCGAGGAGAGGTGATCGAGACAACTAGCTGACAGTGGAAGAATTCTCAATAAATAGTAAGTGTTTTGTCAATTCTTATTGATACATTGTGTATATACTAGTATTTGTTTTGATGTAGAAACTTTTTATAATTGTTTTTAATGTTGTAAGACGTGTAAATTTTGAACCGTACAGTGCGGCTAGTTCACTACAAGTAGCACACAAAGGGGGTTTACAACGCATTGCAATTTTTGCAGAATGCAGTAGTCAGTACGCCTTTGAATACACGCTACGGTATTCTAACACCGTCGAGTTTGGCTATATTTGAATTTTTTAGAACTGTTTTTGTCTTTTAATGTTGTATGACTTGTAGATTTTGAACCGGGGGGCCAGTTCACAATAACGTACTGCAGTACGCCATTATTGTTGATTAAGTGTTTCAATAGAAATTAGGTTAGCACGTACATGTATACATGTCATGTTCATGCAGAAAGAATCATGTTTGTATGCGGTGGCTGTAATAATAAAGCAACTATCTTCAATTTTCCAAGATGAAATATAACAAATTTTTATAGAACTATTAGAAGAATTCTGCATTTTTGAATTTTAAGTGTGTAAGAGCGATTTCATATTTAAATGATCATTCTCGAAGTTGGACGTCCGGGTATTTATAACCAGCATTAAAAACATCCGGGGTAAAGCATCGGACTTTATCATATAGAACAATGAGCATTCTGGTAGGAATTTTGGTAAAAAAGAATTATTAAAATATTTTGTCATTCAAGTAAGTAAATTTTGAATCCATGCTTTACACATTTCCGATTGTATTTTATAAGAAATCCCATTTAAAATTGATACAGAAGAGCATAAAGTTGTATTAACGCTACTAATTTTAAATCCCGAGTTTTACCCCAAGTGACATGGCCAGACCCCTCGGGATCTACGTAGACTAATGGAGACAGTGACCTCACACCGACTTCGAGAACAGTACTTCTTCCATTATGTAGTGTACTCAGAGTTTGAGCCTTATACTTCATATACTGGGTTCTAGTAGTAACTACTTTGCAAATTTTCTGTAACCATACTATTAATAAAGCTGTAGAATAATTAGTATAAAGTACTTAAAGAATACATTTTATTTAGAATGCAGTGTGGAGCCTGTAAAAAGGTTCCCCGTGTCTGGGTGTTTCAAGTGTTATTATTCACCCAATAGTTACTGACTTGGTTGTGTGGGAGTTTTCCCCAGGGTTTGTACATCCTTATCCCCCCTGTTCATTAAAATGGCTTCAAATATAATAAAATTAAAATACAAATCTCCTAAAGTTATAATCACACCACTTAGATTGCCCTCTGTGTCCACTCTTCATATACCTGGTATTTCTTGTAGAAAATTATTCGGCACCACTAAAGTTCATATTTCTCCACTTAAAAGTAGATTCCCTATTAAACGTTCTATCTCATTTTCAAAAACATTCACACCTATAAATTCTTACAGAGCTGTCAATTCTATACGCAGAGGGTATTCTAAGATTAATAAGTGCAAACGCCAAGAAATGTCTTTACTTGCCATCATTTAATCTTGCAAGTCCAATATTGAATCTTCGGTTAATGGAAATACAATTTAACACCAAATTAGACAAAGACATAGATTGAAATACTGCCAAGGTTATATATGTCATCACTTGAGAAGCTAGAGGATATGTGGGGCTCAATATGTCCGGGGAAACTTCTCAAACTTTGAAACAACGTTTTCGGAATCATTCCTATAAAATTCGTAATAATTCACGACGTAAATACAGAATTTTCTTTATAACCACTTTAATAAATACCAACATAATATTAACAATGTAAAAATAACTCCAGTAGAAAATATCTCTAAATTACCAGATGATACGAAATCAGATGTTAAAAAAACGACTTTTTGGAAACCGAGCTTTACTGATTAAACAACTCCCAAACCCCATATCCTCCCGGTCTCAACGACCAAATAAATATCGACAAGGTAATATTTCTTTCTCGTCAGAATTCCAAAGATCAATATTTTTACATTAAGACATAAAACTATTAGAAAACGTAGTTCACATGGTCGTCGCCGTAATCGTAACATCAGAAAAACGTAATCGTTTAAATAGGGTCATTAAACGATCTTCTATTTTATCGCAAAAAATAATGGGCCCGTCATGAACTGTTGCATGCACTATCCTCTATTCCAGTAAATAAATTGAAATCTATCCCTGGACGAAGCTGATCTTCGAAGTTTTACGCAATTCTGATTGATATAAACTCAATTTGATTATTTTATTTTCATATAATAAACCTCTTTCCTCGTATTCCGTCTCTTCCACCCAAGCAGCAATTTCTCAAAATTAAATTTATTAATAAAGGCTTTCGATCTACTTAACATTTCTAATATTTTTTTCCGTGATCACAGAGTCACATCTAAAATCCCCCAATATTTTGAGAATTTAGAACCTCCACTTATTTGTTACCAGTACAAAAAGCCTATAAGAAATCTAATTCTAAATTATAATAAAGTTTACATCTAACCCTGATGTATCAGACTCCTATTCCTTCGTCCGTGTTCTTGTGATAAATCTAAATATTTTATAAACCGGCAGGTCATGTTATTACTGGTGACCTAAACTGTATTTCGGACAAGAAATTGCGCACCCTTTTTGGAAAAGGGACCTAAATATAGGTTTACCGTCCAAGGATAGATTTCAATAAATGCCGTGACGTTATAGAAGATGCTTTTAACTACATATTGTTAAACCGTTGGTGTAAAAAAGAACAGGTAAAGGTTCATGCTCTTATGATTGGAAATACGAGATTTTAAAGAATTGTCGATATCCGTATTAAAAACTTTACGAAAATCCGCATTTATTTCAACAGCCTAATACATTGACGGCAAATTCTATTAAAAAGAAGATAGCTGACTTACATGCTAAATATGTCTTTGTTCCTGCTGATAAAGCAGGTAATAACATAATAGTTGTTTGAAAACTATATTATATTGAAGTACTTAAAAACGATTTAAACTCCACTCATACATATGTGGAAAGCCCTACCTCAAAAGACAGCACCTTGCACGATCACCTCATGACCATGTCCGACTTCAAAATTAAAACTGATAAATCTGATCATACCAACCATATATTGGCTCCCCAAAACTACATAAAAGTCCATATAAATCACGTTTCATATCTAATTCTAGCCACTGCTCTACTACGGTACTATCGAAGCATATTACGTCTGCTCTAACATGCTATAAAAGATCATATTAATCAAATATTGTGATGTCGCATTTCATAATAGTAACATCAATTACTTTTGGTCGATTAAAAATTCTCAATGAAGATATAGACAAACTTCTTCGCTAAATTTTCAAAGCGACTCAAATTTCTACATTTGATTTGTTCTACACTTTATACATCTCTGCCTCATGATTTGATTAAAAGCAAGTTGCTGTCTCTATACAATGTGTTTTCACAGAGAATCTAAAACGTAGACATATGTACTTCCAATAACTCCGGATTCTTTTCCAACAAACAATATACTTCATATAAATATACTGGACTTGCAAGGAATTAATGTAAAGCACTAGATTTTTCTCATGAATAATATTTTTGTGCAATTTGATGGCAAGATATCAACAAATAGTTGGGATTCCTATGGGTACTAAACTGCGCGCCTCTGATAGCAGATTTATTTCTTTATTGTTATGAGAGGGATTTTATGGTTTCTCTCTTCAAAAATCAAAACGTTTTGACCTCATTGACAAATTCAATAATACTTGTAGATATCTGGATGATATTTTGGTTATCGACAACCCCTGAATTCGAACAATTTATATCAGAAATTTATCCACCAGAGCTCACATTGAATAAAGCTAATACTTGAGATAAATCTACACCTTTCCTTAGATTAAACATCAAAATTATCAACCACCTAATATATACTAATATTTATGATAAACGTGAGGATTTTGGATTTCCTATTGTAAATTTCCCTTACTTGGATGGCGATGTCCCTCGACTCCCATCATATGGTATCTATATATCTCAAATTAGTTCGATTTTGTCAGAGCTGCACCGATGTTTTGGACTTTCATAAACGAAATTTACAAATTACTACTAAACTTTTAACTCAGGGTTTTTTTTACAGATATCACAAGCTAAGAAAAACATTCGGCAAATTCTTCAGATCTTATTCAGAACTTCTATCTAAATTTGGAAATAATTTGTATCCAATGGAATTTCCCATCCTGATTTTTAAAGTGATCTCGTATATAAACTAAGGAAAGTAAAAGGCTCCGATAACGTTATTTTATCATGTAATAAAATAATCAAACGTCTTATAAATAGACAATATGATATTGAGATCATCAAAAAGACTATAGGTCTTGTATTTGGCCCCTCTACAGCCTTATGCAGACTTTTACTTGAACGTTGCACGCTGACTAACAGGGCGGTGGGGACTATATGACGGGCCTTGTCCATGGTCCTGAACCTCGTCCCCTCTGACTGTTAGTCGGGACTCCTACAGATCTAGGGTCTTAGCTCGCTTTCAGACTGGCAGAGCACGGTTTATCATGTTGATGTCGCATATATTTTTATACCATTTTGTATTTTACAATACCTTACTTGTTTATATTTTTATGACCTCTCAATATGCGATACCTGTTGACCCTTGTTCTTTACATGGAGGATTATTTATAAATTTTTAAATGTACGTCCTTTGATTGTTCTGCTGTTAGGATGAGTGGGAAGGTGGGCCCGTAAACCGGTTAACCACACCATTTGTTTGGCTTTTGTCAAATTAAATGACCGTCCTAAGTCGGTATCGTAATTGCACTACAATCAAATATTTTTGTAATGTGATATATGTTCTAGTATATTATTTATATTCATGTACTGTATAGCTCTATGGTGACTTCTGCCACATAACTGAGCAAGTAACTCCTCTTTTTTCTTAGAGTTCTCAGAACTGTCTGCACATAAGGTTGTGGTATATCTAGTTAGATTATTTATTCTTATCAAAATCTTCTTCAGGATAAGTGAACCAACAATGTCCTGGTTTAAAAACAAACCTTGTACCTGTGAGAAATATCATCAAAGACGACACAACAGTGTAACCGTTGCGCTGTGGAGGTAGGCTGTCATTACAGATGTCAAACTTCGAGACTATATACATGTAGTAGTAACACATATTTGGCTTATACTTACCCGGTTGAGGTCACACTCTCAACAACACAGTAGTCAGCTGTGCAGGTAAGAATGAGAAATAGTAGTTAGATATCTTTTAACTTTTTAGTTTGTCAGATTGTCATCATTCGACAAACTTCACTTAATTGTAGCTTAACATACATACTTCTCTATGCATAACAACACAATCACATTATCTTTTAAAGTTAGATGTGATTGTAATTGTATTTTTGTCAGGTTAAAGTTCCAGGTCATTGTCAATATTTTTTATTATATATGTTGGATATTACATTTTGTTCCTTGAATATGGGTTATGAATACCAGTAGTTTTCAAAGTTTTTCAAACCAGTAGAAAATATTGCATTTTCAATCAACAGGGCTGCATACATGATGTCTGATAATAAAGGATGAAAAGCATGCTTTGATAATTAACGATAATGATTATATTAATTCATTTAGATTAATTTGAGTTTGTTCAATTTTCAGAAAACATCTGCTCCTGAAATGAAGAAGAGAGTAGAAGTTACAGGAATATGCAAGGGAGATACGGATCATAGGTTTTAGCCATTGACATGAGTACAGTTATCTGCGAAAACCAGATTCTTGAAAAACACTTTGACTGCTATGTTGAAGCTCTTGATGAAAAATTTCTTTGCACATCAACATTTGTATAGAGGGATGACAGAATTGCCAGGTTCATTGATAAAGAAAGTTAGATACAGTAGATTCAAAGTTTAACGAATCCTGCATTAAGTTTATTTTCAGTGGACTGTAAAGTAATGTCACTTCACATATTTCAAGCATAATATGATATTTGAAATACACAAGAACTCAGTGACTTACATTAATTCAAACATATTGAAAAGAACATGAGAATAATGCCATAATATATATACAAATATCAAACGTTCACATATGCTCTTCAAGTAGACATATTTTGTTATTTTCCTTTTGTTTTTTATTTTCACTGATTTTGTATGTCCTCTGGTTTCATTGTTTTTGGACTTGTGGTTTGGATTTATCCATCATCTTTACATTATCTTTTTTAAATATCATCATGTAAAGGATACCAGATAATGTTTCTCTTGTTTTTATAAATAAAAGCTGCAGGTCTTTAGGTCTCTGAATAAAGTCATTGTCTGTATGTTATTGTACAAATTCTGATGATGTCAGTAATTTGTTATTACTCATAGAAAAGAATGCTGGTATCTTTCCAGTTTCCTAAGTGACATTATCAGTTGAGGGTTTCTGTTTTATTGAGCATGTTTTAATTTTGATATGTGGTAGGATTACCATTTGTTTTCATTTGAAGTTTGTTTCTTGTTGAAGATGATAACTATAAAGATATGTTGCCATCATTTTCATACTGACTCTTGAACATGTGAATAACTTGCATACATGTATAACTTTTATTTAACATTTTCATACTGATTTTTGAACATGTGAATAACTTGCATATAACTTTCATTAAACATCATAGTAATCATGTTCCCCCCAAAAAATTCGGGTCCGTGTGTCTGTCCGTCCGTCCGTCTGTCCGAGCTCATACCTCCTATACCTTTCATTAGAATTTGATCATACTTCACCAAAATGTAATTTAGATTAAGGGTTTTTGGACAAAAGTTACTCAAGGTCATTTCTGAAAGGTAGAGGTCACTTATTAACAATGACTTAGAATTCCATGAAGTACTTATATCTCCTACACCTTTCGTCAGAATTTGATCATACTTCACAAAAATGTTAATTATGTTAAGTGCCTATGGACAAAGGTCACTCAAGATCAATACTGAAAGGTTAAGGTCACAATAAACAGTTTTTTTTGTAACTAATCAATGTCAAGCTTTCTCATTTGAGTTTAAGATACTGTGATCACTTTTTGATCTACAGTTGACTAGATTGGATATCCATATGGTACACTGAGATTTGAAATCGTCATCAATTAATACAATGATTTCCTATGTATTGAGTCATTCATTTCCTTCATTATTGCTGTGCTTCAAGGGCCATCCATCAGTTTTACTAATTTTTTTGGATATGAATTGAGTCATCAATTTCCTGCATGATAAATATAAGTAGTGTCGTCCGGGAGCATCCATTAGTTTTACTGATACTCTTGTTTCTTGTATGTAAAAAGGAGGAGACATTCTCATACTGGCAGCTATAGATATGAAATTTGTATGTTCAGTAATATCATTTTGTGTTTGTTCATGTAGTATTGAGACATCATCATTACCTGCAGTATTTTTTATCCATACCATGGAAATAATATACCAAACAGAATTGTCAAGTCAGATACAAGTTAACAGTTACCATTTAAGATTGTCAAAATTGAGGGAACTTAATCAGAATTCATATTTCATATTTACTCTTTATCATACATATTAACATACCCAGTTTTTTTTTTCCATATCGGGGAAGTTGTTGTTTATTTTAGTCTTAATACTTAAAAGTCCTTTACTTCAAAAAAATTATTAATTTTCACCAAGGTCAACTTATTAACACATAGTTTCTCTGTTTTACATCATATTATGTCAATAATTGAAGATGTATTGTACTTGTTTTTAGAATAAAATGTTAAAATAAAAGTCTATCTTGTGTCTTAGTCATACAACTCAACTTGAATTAATTGCATAGAATAGACACAATGAACAGACACATACACAAGAGTAATGTATCAATGTTGCCTTGTAATT
This sequence comes from Pteria penguin, assembly GCA_035048485.1. NCBI lineage: Eukaryota > Metazoa > Mollusca > Bivalvia > Pterioida > Pteriidae > Pteria > Pteria penguin. The sequence continues at coordinate 12,610,825 of CM068591.1, read as the reverse complement.
GCTACAGCTATGCTCACGACAAATTGCTCAATCTTTTACCCAGTTGCAACTATCAGTGCCTTTTGCAAATGACTCAGTACATATAAGTTGAATGTAACCGAGCTGTGACACATGTTTACACAAATTTATCGACCATCGTTTTTTTTTTTTTTTTTTTGTTTTTTTTTTTTTTTTTGTTTGTTTGTTTTGTTTTGGAGTTGACTATTGCTGAGGGAGGGTTTTGGCCTTGGATATCTTTAACTACCCAACATATTAATTTTTGAATGTTATCTTGGGCTTCTTGAATGTATACAAGTATCGCTATGCCTGATATAAGTATTGTGGCTTGGATAATACATATCTTTGGTTTAGTCTGAATTTCTACATTACCTTCCGGTCCATTCTGTATGGTGGTAATCATCTAAGTCATCTTTGCGTAACTCTTTTCAGCTGATTTTGTCGATATAGGGATCTAGTGAATTTTCAGATTTCTATTTCAAGAATGTTAACCGATATTTTGGGGCCTGAAGATATAAAATAATCATCTTAACTTTTTGACTATACTTGATTTGACATAATATGTATATATATACAGATATTTTTTACGTGCGTTTCCGACAACGGAATTTCAGTTAGGCAGCATTTCGTGCCATGAATGGGAAAATTTGACTTCGTTTTCTTGTCTCCTTCGTGTGTTCGTTCGTGTATATATTTAGGTATTTACCTTGAAAGGTTGTTGCAGGACTTTTGCGACGGGTGTTGCATGCAACCAGGGGACGCTTACTCCGCCCGGGCACCTGATCTCACCTCGATTTTATTGGGGTTCGTATCTGTCTGAATACGACACTATTCACGATATTATCCTTTTATTCCATGGACTATGAGATATGGTTTACCCTTCGGTACTTCTTTGTTTTTAACTTTCTTCTGTTTCCTTCCTTGATACACTTTTTAGAATTTTAATTTCCAAAAGTAATTTTGAATCAAAGTCCGAATTATACATTGCCAAAATTAGTATGATATACTAAACAGTCTACAAATGCTGTCAAAAACGTAAGCTCTTCTTCTGAAGTTACCTAAATTATCTTCTAGTTCTTTAATTAAAAGAACTATTCGGAAATTTTTCATTCTCCAAAAGTTTTGGCGGAATTCTGAGTTTTTATGAAAAATATTCCGGAAGTCTTTCAAGTGAACAGATAAACACCAAAACATACCTACATGTATAAAATTTAGTGCACCATATGTGTATTACGACAACTTATGTATCCTCAATGATACGCATGCAAAAACTTTAGAAATTCAAAATGTAAATATTTGAAGAGCAAAATAATTTCCAGACTGGTTAACCAAAGAACCAATCTAAGGACAGATTTGTGCATTAAGGAGACACTCCTTGATTTAAGAATAATTTACAAACTTTTGTCTAAGAAAATTTCAGGTAAAGATCAGTAAAATGAAAATAAACAGTAAAATGAAAATAAAATACAACCCCCTAAAAAGGAGCATAATAAAGGGAATGAGATCAAATATTCAGAGAGAGAAAACGAGAAAACAATTATACAAAATATTGGTTCAAATTCGTTGTTTAAAATGGTTGGGTATGTCACAGTCTAGTATAGCATATAAAATTCTAGATAAAGAGATGTGATATTATATGGAGAGAGCGTCGTATACACCATCGTGCCTCCTCTGTGACGTTTACTATTTTACCATTTACATAATCCTGGCATAGAAGCTTCATTTGATGTGTACTCTACCCGGCATTAATTGTTAACTGAGATGTGAATACGCCCTAGGTAGATAATTATGAGATATTTTCTACTAATTCTTCTTCTCCTTGTGTGAAGAATACTTACAAGGTAAGCGGTATTCTATATATTATACTGAGAAAGGCAAATTTTGTTATGCTAAAATTGAAATTGTCATGTTTCTCGTAAATGAGTTTGTATCCAGATACGAAGAAGATCTGCTGCTCCCTGTGGTGTCTTTACTTCCACAACACTTGGATAGGTAATCTGTGAATGTAGGATAATTATTAAAAAGTAAGTCATCTATAAATCTGTAATTGCTTTTTCCGTTCTGAGAGAAAAGACTAAATGAATCCAGATTCAAATGATAAACTTTTACTGGTAAAAACTATTATTTTTATAGTCTGATTAGATTCCGCTCCAGAAAATCCAGCTTATCTTCTTATAAATTTTCCTGTTCAGAAGTGATCGACAACTATAAACCTGCTCTCACTGCGTTTGGTATTAACACAAGAAAATTAGATTAAGCTCTGACTTAATAACAAAATCCCTTTAAATAAAGTTCCTTTGCAGGTTCCTGTAACTACTTAACAGAATCCATTTCGATTTTATTAATGACAGTTTTATTAGAAATTAGGGCCTTTAAAACTACTCTTTAAGCAGAATTTACCAAATGTGGATCCTAACAAAAATTTTAAAAAATGTTAGAACATATGAAATTTACTACTGTCAATAAAATTCACTACATCAAGTCTCTTGATTTTGTGACACTTTACATGACGATCCCTCATCAAAAATTAAAAGACAGACTCTTGCTAATCTATTAAAAGTGTTTTAACAAATAGAAATGGAATCTGCAAATTCTTATTATTACGATATACCATATTTACTCAAGGGGAAATCTGATTAAGAAATAAGTACACTGACACTGATGTCATAGATGACTTACTTTGAACAAATATCCTACATTCACGAATTATTTTGTAGTTATCTATCCAAGTGTATTAGGAGTAAATGAAACTATGGAGAGCAAGAATTCTACATTGTATCTTGATATCATGGTAGCCTAAAACATTCAAGGTCAATACCTCATTTTATAGTAAAGGTGTCTATTTAAATTTCATCCATATAAACTCTCTTTTCATGTGAAGCAATTTTTTATTTTTTAATCTGCCCATGGTGTATTCATATAAGTTTATATGTTTTGCCAGAGCAAAGTCAAATTACAATAACTTTGTCCAGAGGATAGGGCAACTTCATTAATATATAAAATAGATATATAAGTGGAATACTAACAACTTCACTGAGGAAGATCTGTGGTCGATACGAGGCTACTATCATACAAATTTACATCTCATTTTCCAAAATTATGAATGATATTTCTGACTGAAGCCAATTTTGATAAATTTAAACGCCGAATTTAGCACTTATTCTTGGTTTCCCGCACGGTTTTTGCTAGACGACAGGAAATTTGTACTTTCCTGAGGCACCTGATTTCTCTTATGTTTCTTAGTAGATATTCTCTGGTTTGTTTTTACGTCGGGTTGTCATTCGATGTAGGAAAAAGGCATTGTCATATTATAAAGTTTATTCCAATCTCAACAAACAAAAGCGGTGATCGTACAGTATAGTATGATAAATAAAAAGTCAAGTAGGTGCACGAAGAGGAGAACGCTTTGACGTGCCATAGTACTCTCAAGTCTATTCTGAGGAAAATACCTTCACCTAGAGTATTTATATTGGAGAAAAATGTTGCTATCATATCTATATCATAAAATGGCAAAGAGCATTTTCAGGTGAACATTGTACAGTGGAAATAACACGACTGTTCTTAATGGATATAGACCGTATTTATAACTTGTACTACTTAACGAAGACTATACAAATCTAGATTCTAAGTACCCATAATCTCTCCTAAGACGTGGTTGTTCTTAATGGCAAGAAGAAATATTTACTACCAAAAATATGCAAGATGTATAATTACCGTCAGATGTTCTCTAGGAGTTACTTTAAGCAATATAAACACATTTTGATATCAAATCATTAATATTTGGAATAAAATGAATATCTTATTCATTAAATTTCGTCACTCCTTTTTACAAAAATGTCGGATGTTGTTCATCATCATGTTACATTAATTTCATTCATTATTTTTGCTTATTTTGTAAGTTTTTTGGTTTAATAATTTTAGATTATTGAATTGGCTTTATTCATCATCTTTGCATTTGTATGAATAAAGATATGTGTCAGTGATGTGTGATTTGCTGTTTGGTGCCCACTCGAATGCCATCAATTTGTTAGAAAATGGTTCCTCCAAACACCACAAAAAATGTATTATATCAGGATTTTAAGCTCAAAATTACTCGGTACATCTGTGTCAATGTAATTACTGTTAGAATCAGATTTCTCCTTGACCAAGGAGTTTTATCATGGTTAACAACAATTTATTATGATGTACGTTTTACAGTTAAAAAGATCTTCGGAGAGTCTGTACTTGAACTTTTGATGAAGGATCGTTGTGTCCATCAAATGCCTTTAGTATAGTGCATTTAATGAATCTTGCGGACTTGATTACATCAAAAGTTATGAGTGTTAATTTGCCAAATTGGTTATATTATACGCAATGTTCTCTCTCAAGTATGGTCAATTATTATTAAGGCCACTCATGATAAATCCAACGACAATACATTTAGTATGTATTCAATTCATATATAGCCCTTGCATGTTGTTAGAAGTGGGTGTTTCATGGTTATTTCCACTTTATAACAGCATTACCTTTCTTCTCATGCATGACTGTTTTAAATGAAGAAAATGTGTCTCTTTTCTCCATCGGTGTTTACATCTGAATTTAAGGTTTATACTTTTTATTTGACAAACATCTTGTCAACACATCTATGGTTTTATGTTCTACAAGTGTTACCAGTAAGTCATAATATGTTACTAACAACCTTGTTGATATTTATTTTTATATGAATAAAAATATTATTTGATATAGACATTTCCTTTACAATGTGAGTCTATATACTTATCACGCAAGGATATAGAGTATAGAAGGTTTTATGTTTTCTGTATGTTTTGGATTTCATTATGGAGTGGTCATTCAAACAGGAGATTCTTATTCTTTTCGGGTTCTTGATTTTACATCTGACATCGATGATACCATGACGTGATAAAACGAAATTGCACCAGATAACTCTGTATCTTAATTTAAAAGGAAATGACAAAATAAGATATTGGTGTACAATTTTCTACGCGATAATGTATTATGCATTATTGTCAAAAGCGCTTGCATAGATTGCGCTACATAATGTTGACAAAATCTTTTGCAATTGCATCATTCTCAAATCCAGGTTAATATGCTTTAATCACAAAATGTTGAAATTTTATATTAGCAAAAAGCTTTTTAACACTCCCTAAAGTGAAGTTTGTATATTCTTGGCTCTATTCGCTTCCTGAATATCGATAATGCAACGTGCCCGTAATGCCACTTAGCATATATGCAATGTTTACTATAATTGGACTCGTTAATTGTCCTATTTGTTAAATCGCTTTGTGGTAATGGATGTCGGTAAGTTATGACGAATTCTTAAAAAACAAATGAGGTTATTTCCGGGCGTCTGGTCTCCCCTCTGGTTTTCAGAGTTAAGAAATGTCCTTTGTGGCACATTTCTGTTAGAGTTTTAACAAAAAGAACTCTACTGGATTTCGTATTTGTCTTTAAATCATCTGTAATATTTTTTACATTATATTGCAAAAATTTTATTGAGTTGAAGCTTTTGCGTAAGACAAACTAGAATAGTTCATGATCAGCGATAGTATTTACTATTAAAAGTATTGTATCTGTCCCAGCGCAAAAAGAAAGTCAACTTTTTGGTAAGAGTACGCAATGTGCTGATACTTAGCGGTAGTCAAAGAAGAATATCAACAACCACTAGATAAAATAGATTACAGCCTATCAATTTTTGATCGATACACCATTATTAGTGTTTGGGTTTCCTAATAAAGGTATCTCATGCAGAATTTCCTTTCCTGGCACACAGAATTAGGAATGTTCATAGGAAGTGGGTTGCTAGAGCAATTGATATGTAACATCGATCTAGAACGGTGTGTAACTACTCGTTATATTCAGTTTCATATACAAAGCGAGGTAACCTTCATTAATTGTAGTATACCGTAATATTACGGGCACCTGGTCTCACCTATAAATCTCAAAGATCCGTGAATGCCCACTGTGTTACATTGTTGTCAGTGCCATAGTCATGTGACACCAGTTACTTTCGTATTTAACATTAATGTCACACTTATTCCCTTTGCAGTGTGGAGCTCGTAAAAAAGTTCCACGCAGAGGGTTTGACTTATTATACCGTTTATCATGATGTTGTGTGGCCGTGGCACTATCTATACAGTGTTTGTGCAAAATCATGAATGTATAGTGAGTTGTATTTGTTTCGTCTGTATTTAAGGGCATTCATGGCGGATGTGCCTAGCCAATAGGGGACGCGCACTCCTCCCGAGCACCTGGACTAACCTCTGAATCTGTGACGTCCGTGAATGCCCACTGTGGAACATTGTTGTTAGTGCCATAGTCATGTGACACCAGTTACTTTCGTATTCTACATATTGACATAAAAAAGATTTGAGTACCTTATTTCATATGTGTGTGTTTTTAAAACTCACGTTGCCTAGTTCCATGTTCTGTAACACACTATCATTGATATTAAAACAACTGTCTTATATAGGACTATTTTAGCGTAGAATTGAATCTAAGACAACGATGTGTAAAGCGTCAGGAATGAAGTGGCACTACTGAAAGGGGGTAAAATGGAGTTTTGTTTGTCGAGAAAAGAATCAAGAATTACCTCTCGTTCCAGATCGAAAGATATTAGTCTAGGGCGACATACTCCGACATCCCAACGTCGGTTAACATCTCGGTTAAGATTATATCGATGCATGTCGTCCTGGACTGATATCTTTCGATCTAGGACTCGAGGTGATTCTAGATTCTCATAATCTCTCACATTATGCCTTGATTCGATCGATATTTGCAATTTATAAGAAAGTACCCAGAGGTAAATATCTATTAACAACTTTGTTTTAGTCTATTCATGATTTGCTATTATTTTGGACGTTAATATCCAAAAAGAAATGTCGATATATCATTCAATGCTCCTAAATGATACTTTAATAATTTGCAAGAAGTAGATAACGATGGAAAGGTGATGAAGAAAACTTATACAAACATAAAATGTTGTATTCAAAATTCTTTTCTCAATTTTTAGATATTCAAATCAGGACAAAAAGAAATATTCCCTGTTTTGCCAGCGCATTGTTTAATGATAATTCCAACAACACGTGTATCTCTGAAGGGATATGTTACAATATATGCAGCAAATAGTAAGTGCATATATTTATTGTATGAATAAAAAGTGCATCTGTTATTTTTCATGTATTGTATCTATGATATTCTCATAGTAATGACAAGTTTCATCGTCATAAAAGATAAGATACAAACATTTTACTTTCTTTTTTTTTCATTAAGTACTCACGTAATGTCTGACATTTCTGGATTCTAATCATGGTAGAGGCAAGTAGGAAAATGAACGGTAGAGGATGAGGTGACCAGTTCAGGATTGAGAGATCTCGAGTTTGACTCTGTCGGAAAGATGCCGAACACTTTAAGGAAGGTCACACTGTGATGACGGTTGTCAACACGCTAGTTAAGATGTGTCTTCTCCCCAAAATATGTGTGTTTTGTCTTTCGTCTGAATTATATAAAGCAGTTAATATGCCTTTTCAAATAAATATGGATCTCAAAGATATTTAAAATAATGGCTTTATGTATGTTTAATTTCAGATTATTTCTTGAGAATTTCAAACTTGCGCCGGCGAATTACTTGTAAAATTTCAATGTGTTCATACACCCACATCCGAGTCTGGTTACTACCACATACTGTAATGTAAAATACGAAAGTAACTGGTGTCACATGACAATGACACTAACGACAATGTATCACAGTGGACATTCACGGATCCCTTGAGTTCAGAGATGAGACCAGGTGCCCGGGAGGAGTGAGCGTCTCCTGATTGGCTAGCCACACCCGCCGTGAATTTCCTTATATACAAACAAATATAATTCAGCAGTGTATATATACGTGAATGTGAACAAACACTGTGTAGAAAGTGCCAATGCCACATAACATCCGGTGTTCCGAATTGGGTTCTCCCCCAGAATGGACACACCTGTCTCCTGTTTGTTATTTGGGTGGGTGGTTTGGGTTTTTTTCAGATAGGGCAATAATAAATGTGATCCCTTGTCACGTAAAAGTTCTTTATTAATAATCGAGGAGTGACGTAAACAGTTATCAATCAAACAATCAATTGAATGCTAAATATGCACATTACTTTTCTTTCAAAACCCACAGGGAAAGCTTAACGTCGATATTTAATGTTCTTATTCTGAAGCTGTGAGGCGGTGACATTTCGTAACTCGTGTTAGTTCAAACAATCAATGAGAGTAGTCTCGGCAAATGTTAGTGTAGACACTATGCTTCGTACATTTATAGTGTATCTAGCAAATCAAGAGATCTTTACTATTCTCGGATATCTGGCCTTTGTGTTCTTTGTGCTACAATACATAGCATCAGTTATTGTCGTATTTAACACGTAAATATAACTCATACCGTGAAAGATTCAAAAGTATCATATCATTTAGTGTCAAAATCTCAGTAACAATCCTAACGTTTGTTAGCAATCTCTAAGAACATTGTGGAAAATGGTTTGATATCATATACAACAAATGGTACTTTTCTTATACCCTTTTTCCTGATGTTATATGGCTGTGACACTTTCTACACAGTGTTTGTTCACATTCATTTATATATACTGTGCTGAATTATATTGTTTCGTCTGTATGTCCGGGCATTCGTGGCGGATGTTGCTAGCCAAACAGAAGAAGCTCACTCCTCCCGGGCACCTGGTCTCACCTCTGAATCCCAGGGGTCCGTGAATGTCCACTGTGGTACATTGTTGTTAGTGCCAAGTCATGTGACACCAGTTATTTTCGTATTTTGAATGGTGCAAGGTTTGGTCTTAGTCTTGGTCTTATTCTAATAATAGGGTCACCACTACGTACGTTGCTTAAACTTGTACTTTTGAAAAAATGAAATGCCAACAAGATTCCAATATATTCCAGCATCAAATCGAATAAATATCATACATTTATAAACTTAAAGCAACCGTCCTACAAGAGAGAGAGAGAGAGAGAGAGAGAGAGCATTTGATGCTGGAAAGCCAAACCTCCCCCCCCCCCCTCCAAAAAAACCCCCACTTTCCGATCATTTCGTCGTTTATCGGAAGTACCAGCAAAAAAACCTCCAGAAATTGTAGCCATATAATTAAAACATGGCCACGTTTTCCTGCGTAATGTTTGCATACTATGTAATCAAAATTATTGACATTTTGTTTTATTAGATTTCGGTTTCATTGAAGCACCCTATATGGCTCTCGAAGGATTTTACAAAACTGAAGGTATGTGAGGTGTACATAATAATGAGCACTGGGTATTTTCTTGTCTGAAAATCGATTTATAAGGCAATGTATACTATTAGCTCTGAGCTTCAATAGAAGGAATAAAATGGTTACAGTCAATGCATCATTTGTTAAGGTATAGGGTAACTTTAGAATAGACTTTACATATGACAATGGAGCAAATATTCAAATCAAAGGCCAGTGTGTATTATCGTCAAACGATCATTTCAAAAGCATTGAAAGATGGTTTCTATAGCTTCAAACACTAGAACGAAATTTCCTGAGAAGTCGATATAAATCAACTTATATAGCTGTAATTAGTTATCTAAAATCAATTTCTAATCTCTAAATACAATGAAACAGCTTTTGCTAATTATATTCTATTATGTAAACATGGGTTAAATTGAAAATGATAACATACAAGGAAGATATGATTTGATATTTAATCAATTAGCATATTCAATGAAATATTTGTGAAAATTAAATATCATATATCATAAATATCATGGAAATCTAAGGATATCTCCATGTAAATAAAAGAACTTTACTCCAAAGGCATCACGTTGTTGATATATATTTGTATTGTTGTTGTTAATACTGATATTTAAGTCCAAGAAAGGTGTTTCCTTATCAGAAGTATTGCCTATCTTTAATAAATATTCCGGCGACAAATGTCGTGTGAGTTATACATTTTTCAAACATAAGGTTATCGATTACTAAAATAACATTGAGGCATCTAGAGGTGTCAATAACTTATCAATGAGGCAAAAAAAGTTTCCATATCTGAATAGATAGCATGAAGTCACTTTCATAACAATATGAAAATAAATCTGCAGTCAGGAGAGCAAAGTTACTGCCCCATAAGACCTTAAAAACAGTTTATAAATTTTGCTATTGACATATATAAATATTATCCATCAAAATGTAATGGTATTATATACCTCAGTACAAGTCCAAACTTTATAATTATCATATTGTTGGTTTGAAAAAAGTCCAGAAGTATGGGAAGAACCGTGTTATAATTAAATTTCTCTTAAAGACTAGCCATTCATGTGATAGAGAGGTATAAAGTGTCGAAAAATCAACGATAGAAATTTGACTAGCTTCAAAAGTTCTCGAACGAAGTTATTCAATGACTTCGCCATAATGTTTGAATGACCAAAAATAATTGATTGACATTACTATTATCAAAAAAGGCATTACAATATTTAATAACATGGTTCTATAACCTCAGTAAGAGTGGAAGTTATGTGTTTAGAAAGTACAATTACAGAACAATTATTTGAAGTTGTTAAATTGAAGTCGCACATAGTTATACAATGGTTAGGTAGGACCTGTCTTTTAATAACGGTGTTTTACCATACTTGTAAGTTCAATTTAGTTTTAAGAGCTTCAATATGATATATTTTAAAGAATTATATCAATTAGACATCAGTACTTGGTAAATCAGCTATTTTGTTATAAACTGGACCGATTTTTATGTACCTGTTTGAGTAAATGGGAATTTAGTGTGAAGTGATCGATGCCAAAAAATTGTATGCTGCTATCGATTTTTATTTTAAATTTTACTTCTCCAGCCATTCAAGGCGTGTATTTTTACCTCTTCTTTTTACACCATCGTTTATAATAAGAGTGTAATCCTTCTTTAACAATATCCCTACATTCGGTAAATTGTTGTATATTTTCAGAAACAGCATCTTCTACTACATCGTCAACAGCATTGCAATCAAAAACAGGATCTATAACGTCCACAAAACCCTCAAGTACAGAACCATTATTAACTTCAACAACACCACAAACAACGTCTTTGACATCACAGAAAACTTTATCTACTACACTGTCAACATCTACATTTATTGCAACGTCCTCACTGTCGTCAGATTCAGCACCCGAAATACACACTGTATCTACTTCATGTTTTGAATGTTCATGCAAGTTTATCTTCAATAAAGACCATGAAATAACCCCGGAGCTGCAAAAGAAATTAGAGGAAATAAAAGTAAACTTAACCTTACCTAGAAAAGCACTCTCGTCTTATATCCGGACTATAACGAGTGCTCCTGACAAAAGACCCACTGCACAAAGCTTGGGGTATACGGGAATGATTTTACTGCTTTTGTCAGTCTCCTTCATTGTTATTCTTGATGTGACGAATCTAACTATTTTTAAAAGCACTAGATAAATAGATGAGATTAGCGAATTTGACGTAGTCATCTTTCAGAACGTGTGTTATGCAGAAGAAATTTTCTGTTACATAAACAGTATTTGGATAATTACAACTACAGACCTATCCGATATTTCTGTTTCAGAAATAATACATTTGGTTCTTGGCATATGCGATATTTGTGAAATTTGTGTGCGAAATTGTAAAAAAGGCGCTTAAGACAGTTTAGACGGAGAGGTTGATGAAGAGTCTGTTTCTAAAATTGAAGTAGAATTAGGGAAATTTAGTAGCGTTTATGACATAAATTTGCCTCTCATGCACTTGAATTTATATTGAATATTTGTTCTTTCAAAATCAGAATTGTAATTTTCATGTTATGTAAATTGGTTAAGAGTATTAGGAATTACTTAAATAATTTCATCGTTGTTTTACAGCTTTCTGTATTGTTTGCATTGTCGCGACGTATTTACCACTATTGTAATTCAGATTTAAGTATAAGAATAGCTTCTCGATGAACTCATATTTTGCAATTTAGATTCAGGACTTCCGTTGCTATGATGTAATACTGTGCTAGACCTCGCGTCGAAAGAATATTTGACATTTTACTTCCTAAAACAGTAGATTCTGTAATTTTGACAATACGATCGATTGAAATAATTTCGTTTCTTAATTTCATTGAACTGCTATTCTTCTTTTCAAGGTAAAACTATATACATTTGTACAAACAAACGAACATCTGCCTGATTCAGTGCTTAGACATTTAGACTTATATCTGAATCAACTTCCACCCTTCTTTAATGAGGGGGCTATAACGCCCTACGTCTACTGTTACATGTGACGTCAGCTACTTTTACTTTTACCATGTAAAATACTGGGATGTTGAGCAGCAGTCAATAAGCAACATCTATTTATACAAGGTAAAATAGAGATATTGACTATCAAGGACCATTGGCTGAGTGAGCACCCCTTGCTGACTGGTCAAACTCGGCATGATACCATAGGATTATGCGAGCTAATATAGCACATAATCACATTAAGTGGTAACAGTATAACCATGGTCACTATTGGTAAAATGTCATAAGTATAAATGATGTGATATTGTACTACCACAATATTAACGGTGTAACAATGACACTGATCAATAAACAACGAAGAAGTACCGATCAGTTATCCAGTGTCGAGGTCTAAAAGGGGAGGCTGAATTATGGAAGTGTCCCATACAGACCTTTGCGAACCCCTGAAAAACATTCCAGGGTGAGACCAGTTACCTGGAAAAGTGAGCGTTTCCTGTTTGCATGCAATACCCATGCAAACCATTGTATTTTGAACATACCCTGGCGTATCTTATAAGCTGAGATACGAGAAAGGCCATAGACAGGAAAAGAATGAATGTTGGGACTCGCGAAAAGGCAGTTCGTTACTTATGTCGTACAGGGAGGTCTTCAAGTGACCATTATTATCGAAAGATAAACGTATATCCAAGTACGAAGAAGATCTGTCACTATCGGTTGACTCTGATCTTCAGTTCGTGGGAATAGATTTCGTATAGGTAATCCTTAAAATTAGGATTATTAATTGACAACGCATCAACTATATATCTGTAAGTAAAATTAAATTGAAGTGCAAAGTATTTTCTTTCTCTTGAGAACATGGACTGAATAAACTGTGCTTCGTAAAAGTATGAGAAAATGTCAACAAGAAGTGGGGCACAGTTGGTAACATGGTACCCCTAGGAATACCAACGATTTCTTGAAAAACTGTTCCTCCAAAAACCACGAAAATATTGTCTATCAGATGATGTCGTCTTCAGTATACTTCTTGTCTGAATCAGAGTGTTTATTCAACCCTAGAACAAGATATTTTTATCTGAGATTTCCATTTTTGTAAAGAAAGGAGTCTTGTGTTATCTTAGTCAGTTTATATTCGAGCTTTTGGTGAGAAATAATTAGAGCAAATAATGCCTTTATACTTCGTAAAATTTGCTGAATATAGACTTCAAACGTGGTGAAGTAATAAGTTTACCGTCTCTGTCAATATTCAGGAGAAGATATAAAGGAAGAAAGAAAAGTTTTTGACTCAGCCGTATGAGAGAAATCACCACGGAAATATACAGTATACAGTGAAATGATATGTAAATCACATAAGGCAATCACAAAAATATAATTCGATTATAGTGCAGTTACGATACCGACTAAGGACGGTCATTTGATATGACAAGAGTCAATCAATTACAGTGGTTAACAGATTCACGGGCCCACTTTCCCACTCACCGCAACAGCAGAATAATGAAAGGACAAATCTTTAGAAATATAAATTTTCCTCCGTATAGAGAGCAAGGGTAAAGAAGGGTTTCAAGTTCACAAATCATGAAACTATGTAAACACGTAGTAATGCAGAAAAAAAATAATCGATCAAAAATGTATAAAGCGACAAAATGAGGAAACATTGCTCTGCCGGTCAGGAAGCGAGTTCAGACCCTTGATCTGTAGGACTCACGACTAACAGTCATATAAGACAAGGTTCAGGACCATGTCTACTCTGACAGAGGTGTCAACAAGGCTGGAGATTTAGTCCCCGCGGCGCTGTAAGTAAGCGTGCAACCTTCAGGTAAAACTCTGTATAAGGCTGTAGAGGGGCCAAATACAAGACCTATAGTCGTTTTGATGATCTCAATATCATATTGTCTATTTAGATGACGTTTGACTATTTTATTACATGATAAAATAACGTTATCGGAGCCTTTTACTTTCCTAAGTTTATATACGAGATCACCGTAAAAATTAGGATCAAAAATTTCATTGGATACATAGTGTTGAAAAGAAATATTTCCAAATTTAGACAGAAGTTCTGAATAAGATCTGAAGAATTTGCCGAATGTTTTTGTAAGCTTGTGATATCTATAACCCTGAATTAAAAGTTTAGTAGTAATTTGTAAATTTCGTTTATGAAAGTCCAAAACATCGGTGCAGCCTCTGACATATCGAGCTAATTGAGATATATAGATACCATATGATGGGAGTCGAGGGACATCGCCATCCAAGTAAGGAAAATTTACAATAGGAAATCCCAAATCGTCACGTTTATCATAAACATTAGTATATATTAGGTGGTTGATAATTTTGATGTTCAAGTCTAAGAAAGGTGTAGATTTATCTCAAGTATTAGCTTTATTCAATTTGAGCTCTGGTGGATATATTTCTGATGTAAATTGTTCCAATTCAGGGTTGTCGATAACCAAAATGTCATCCAGATATCTGCAAGTATTATTAAATTTGTCAATGAGGTCGAACGGTTTTGATTTTTGAATAGAAACCATAAAATCCCTCTCATAACAATAAAGAAATAAATCTGCTGTCACAGGCGCGCAGTTAGTACCCATAGGAATCCCAACTATTTGTTGATATATCTTGCCATCAAATTGCACAGAAATATTATCCATGAGAAAATCTAGTGCTTTACATAATTCCTTGCAAGTCAAGTATTTATATGAAGTATATTGTTTGTTGGAAAAGAATCCAGAGTTATTGGAAATACATATGTAAGTTTTAGATTCTCTGTGAAAACACCATTGTATAAGAGACAGAAACTTGCTTAATCAAATCATGAGGCAAAGATGTATAAAGTGTAGAAAAATCAAATGTAGAAATTTGAGTCGCTTTGAAATTTAGTGAAAGAAGTTTGTCTATAACTTCATGAAAATTTTTAATTGACCAAAAGTAATTGATGTTACTATAATGAAATGCAACATCACAATATTTGATAATATGATCTTTTATAGCAGTTAGAGGAGACGTAATGTTTCGATAGTACCGTAGTAGAGCAGTGGCTAGAATTAAATATGAAACGTGATTTATATGGACTTTTATGTAGTTCTGGGAGCCAAGGCATGGTTGGTAGATCAGATTTATCAGTTTTAATTTTGAAGTCGGACATGGTCATGAGGAAATCGTGCAAGGTGCTGCCTTTTGAGGTAGGGCTTTCCACATATGTATGAGTGGAGTTCAATTCGTTTTTAAGTACTTCAATATAATATAGTTTTCAAACAACTATTATGTTATTACCTGCTTTATCAGCAGGAACAAAGACATATTTAGCATATAAGTCAGCTATCTTCTTTTTAATGGAATTTGCCGTCAATGTATTAGGCTGTTGAAATAAATGCGTATTTTCCGTAAAGTTCTTAATACGGATATCGACAATTCTTAAAATCTTGTATTTCCAATCATTAAGAGCATGAACCTTTACCTTTACCTTTTCTTTTTTACACCAACGTTTACAATATGTAGTTAAAGGATCTTCTATAACGTCACGGCATTTTTTGAAATCTATCCTGGACGGTAACCTATATTTAGGTCCTTTTCCAAAAAGGGTGCGCAATTTCTTGTCCGAAATACAGGTTAGGTCACCAGTAATAACATGACCTGCCGGTTTATAAACATATTTAGAATTTTCACAAGAACACGACGAAGAAATAGAGTCTGAAATATCAGGGTTAGATGTAACTCTATTATAATTTAAAATAAGATTTCTTATAAGCTTTTTGTACTGGTAACAAATAAGTGGAGGTTACAAAGTGGGAAGTAAACGTACGACAGACAATTCTGTGGAAGGACGTCAATGTGTGTCAGGAAACAAGTCACCACCAGTTCCAGTGGTTCCAGCAAAGAAAGGTCGTCTCACCAAATGCAGAGCTATAGATAAGTCAACTGTGTCTTATCCTTGGGTTGCTGGGGAGGTTGAATTGTCACATGCTGAAAATACATCAGATATACATGTACCATTGGCATTGTGCACAGACTGGCAAGGTGCTGCAAGTGAAAGAGGTATGTAGGCCTTGACAGTACATCTGATATTAAGAATGTGGGTAGAAATCTCCTTTTCAAAACATAAAGATAATTTTCTCTCTATCTGATTGTTGATTCACCTGTCTCTTTCCTGTATGAAAAGTTGCTCAGATTAAAACCTCTTTAAAAAAAGTTCTGGACATGTCCCTGATACATGTACGGTAAATAAATATACCATATGAAACTTTAGATGAATTTGAATGTAAGTGATATGTTTTAAATACAGGATCTCAAACGGATTTTCATATCAAGCAATATATTGGAAAATGAGCGTTTTGTGTTATTTATATAACAAACATGAACCAACGACATAAAATACTTTGTCTCTCACTGCCTTAACAAGGGGATATAAAACATCCAGTTACATAATAAATTGCACAAAATGAAATTTAATACATTTTAGATTCTTCTTTTCATCACGTGTAATATTAAAAATGCTGTCTTTTCTCCATATGCTACAAAATTTATTGTATACATTGTTGACATTTTGACATAAATGTAACCATTAGATGGAAAAGTTAAAAGCATAATGAGCATAAAGCAAAATACAGATATTCATTTAGAATTAAAAAAATATGTTTAGTTATTAAAATGTTTGGCCATCATTGGGACTCTGCATTGAAATGCTTGTTCACACTTTACATGTATACATCCAATTATTTCTTTACCAGGAAAAAAAATTAAAGCACCCAATGGAAAGAGATCACGAGTATGAATGCCTAGATCCAGCCCATAAGTACTGTAAGCTGGAAGAGCTACAAGAGAAATGCATAACTTTGGAGGTAAACATGGTTATCATTTTCAATCCAGCTTTTTGGTTGAATGATGCTGTCTGTCTATCTGCCTGTCTGTCTGTCAACACGTTGGTAAGGTTTTGCTTTAACATGAGCAAATGCTGAGAAATACGAGGGATGTTCCGAAATTATTGTTACTTGCGCAATATCTCGTGGAAATAGTGCTAAATGAGCTTAAAACTACCTCATGGCGATAGCGTGATATCTGAAGCGTGGTATAGGTAAATTTCTCGCTCACAATTACACTGACCTTGGTGCTGTGTACATTGTTTTGTAGCGTACTCGTTACACTCTATATAAATATGGTTGGCAAGAGAGCGGAAAACGTAATTGAAATAAGGGCCTATATCAAAGGTAGATCTCTACTTGGCTTAAAGGCGGTAGATATTCATCGTGAGGTGTGTGATATTTATGGGAAGGGTCAAATGTCATATATGGCCATTTGTAGGTGGGTTACTCGATTTAAGTCGGGACACCAGCAGCTGAAAGATGCTGCTCACACAGGTCGCATTGCAACAACAACAACAAAACATAACATTGAACGAATTCGGCAAATCCTTGAAATAGATGCAAGGTACACTGTCAGGCACTTAGCTAAAATGACAGGCTTGTCTTTAGCACGTATTCACTGTATTTTAAAGAAACATCTTAAGCTGGGCAAGATCAATGCCAGGTGGATACCCCATTTACTAACTGACGACCAAAAGAGGTCCCGGGTTGACAAGGCCAAATCCTTATTGAAGAAATATCCAAAATACAGCAAAAAGGCTTTTGATAATTTGGTCACAGGTGATGAAACATGGGTGTATTTTTTCGAGCCCAAAAGAAAATTCTCTAATCGAATCTGGGCAACAAAAACGCCAGGCGCCCTAGCATTGCTAAAAGAATACGCACCGTGAGGAAGGTTTTGTATTTCATATTCTTTGATAACAAGGGTCCAATCATGCAAATCCCTGTTCCGGAAGGTAAAACTGTCACGGCAAAGTATTATAGTGACGTTGTACTTCGAAAACTGAAGAAAGTCTACAAACGCCGCCGCCCACATACAGGTTTGAAGTACCTCAGGCTCTTGCATGACAATGCGCCAGCACACAAGGCGCGTATTGTAACGGAGTTTTTGAAGGCAGAAAAGGTGATTGTCCTCCCCCACCCTGCATTTTCACCAGACTTGGCCCCCTGTGACTTTTTCTTGTTCCCCAAACTAAAATTTCACCTATCTGGAAAAAATATAAATCAAGAAATGCCCTTGGCTCTGCCAATCACCAGCATCTTATGAGTATATCAATTCAAGAGTACGAAAACTGTTTCCAAAAGTGGATTGATCGGTTGAAACGATGCATAAATGCAGAGGGGGAGTACTTCGAAGGACAGGGCAAAGTAAAATGATCACAATTACTTCTATCAAAAAGAAATCGCCAAAGTAACAATAATTTCGGAACATCCCTCGTACATGTAGACGGGTTCTTTACCACAGCACAAGTATCTATTTTCATTTTTGTGATTTACTATTTTCTAGCCTCTGACTATAAGGTCATTATTAACATGGAGCAATGAAAAGTGACATTAGTTGATATGAGGCTTGTAGTATAGTCACAGTGGGTTAATTTGTAAAAAGTGTAGATATAAAAGAAAAAAGAGGAGTTACTGGCTCAGTTATGTGGCAGAAGTCACCATGGAGCTATACAATACATGAATATAAATAATATACTAGAACATATAACACATTACAAAAATATTTGATTGTAGTGCACACTATTCAACCAGCATTTACAACATGAAGCCTGTGCAAGAGAATATATTCATTCCTTTACTGAATTGTGTTGTAAAAGAGTTGGACTTTTTGTACATATCTTTCCGAAGTTTAGAATTAAATTGTATGTGCTCAACATGAAGTCCTTTCCTGGTGAAAAAACAAAGTCACAATATGGAGATTTACATACTGCCATCTGGTCCAGAATTTGAACATAGAAAGGCGATGAAAGATCTCTTTTCAGCCGATATTTACCATCAGATAGAATGCATGAGGGACTTTTAGACATTGCTTCATGTGGAATTGCATTCTACAACTTGAAAGGGCATTTAATCTCTATTAATACCTGTAAACAACAACTCTACAATTCCGTCCGGAGAAGCAGCTATGTAGGGAAATTCCTTAAATACCATAACACCAGTTTCCCTGCATTGAAATAACACATGTTTTTTGCCTAAAAACTTTTCACAATATGATTATTAAGGTTATCACCCTTGTAATTTAAGACATGGTAAAATTTTGATTCTGTTAACCGACCTTTCCTTTGATAGTGCCATATTTCATTAACTGACTGACCATTTGTAATTTCTGCAGCATTTTCTGTGTATGTATCATTTACATGTTGACCTACATTTTCAACACCATACTTATTTATTAAGTCCATGATATTAAGTGGATATGATTCAATGTCATGCTGCTGTCATCTGAATCGTATAAAATATAGAGCGCCACTGCTTTGGTGTTGGTTGTCTGCAAAATTTGTTTTATTTCTTTTTCCATTTTTCTTTTATCAACGTTCTGCAATGGTGTGTAGCCTAAAGCAGCTGAAGGCTTTTGCTTCAAAGGTCTTGTGGTGTCTGTCCTACAATAAATGAATAAATAAATAAATATATATATATAATCCAGCAGGTAAAGTGCAAGATCAGTCTATTAAGTACACATGTTTATATAAACAATATGTAAATCAGATATTTTTCGCATTATTTTATTTCATTCACACATACCATGTGAAAAGACTACTTTATACCTCAAGATTGGTGGCCATTTCATTCAGCCCATAAAGAGAGCAACCACATGTTTGCATGAGCCATGTTAAAATTGAAAGTTTGATTGAATATATACAGTTTTGATGTACTACATGTGTATCATGACGCATACATTTTAAAACAGTTCATGATAGAAATTTTAAATGCATTATTCAATTCATAAAAAAATCTAGAGATATGCATGTTAATCTGGTATTGTTTAATTGAAATATTATTTCATTACGTACGCAACACATGGACATTCAGCTGACATTTCAAGGAGTATCCATAATTTGTAAGGTTCAGCAGATTGCCTTATTTTCTGGTACATATCCTGCCCTCATAAAACATAAGTTTGGGTCTGTGAAGATATAAAAAAGTGGAAAATGTATGGAAGGAAACTTTAATAGAAAAATTAGAAATCTCTCTCTTTCCGTGAAAATTCTCTTCCCATGACTCACAGTGAAGCATCATATGAATGGCACACAGTACTTTTTAGTGAACAAATTCCGCTTGTTTTATAAGTTTATAGCTCTAACTCCTTGTGAATATTTATTATAAAAGTAATACTGACCTAACTGTGAAAGCTGCACACCCTGTATGTGACCACTGCAATGCAACTGATAGCCATTGTCCATCTTTCTCCGTTTTACACGCTCCTTGGACCAACCACAATAGTTTACAAGGAAAGTTGTATCAAACACATCAATGGAGGGCATTTTCGCTAGATCATTGGTCCACACCAACACAGTAGAGCTAAATGGGTCTGGATGAATAACACCATTAACGGTTCGTCTGTTTTCAGACGCAATATTTTCATCCTCTTGGTCTATTTTAGGAATACTTAGACGTATGGTATCGTAACACAAATTTACCAGTTCTTCCTTTTTCTTATTGGAGCCTGTAATACCGTGGTCTTTCAGGTTTTGCAATTGTTCACACTTGAGGGCATTCCGACTTTCTTTTGCAACGCTTTGCAATTAAATTCGGCGGTCGACATACTTGTTGTCAATGGCGCGGTTTCCTCGCCCCCAAGCAAAGACCGTTCTTACCTACGACACAGGAGAGCGCCGTACTCGCGATAACAAGTATTGACCATCAATGTCGAAAGACAACATAATATCTAAATACGAAGTAGAGTTACTACTTTCTGTGGCTTCTTTGACCTCCAGTACACATTGATAAATGATGCTAAGGTGAAGGATTATTAATTGAAAGCAAGTATTCTATATATCTGAAAGTGAAATTGAAGCCAAGAGACAATTGTTTCTTTCCTTGCGAAAGCAACAACTGAATGAATTTAGCTTCGTATGAGCCAGAAGCGGGGCACAGTTAGTACCCATTGGGATGCCGCCAATTTGTTGAAAAATCTTTTCTCCAAACACCACAAAAATGTTATCGATAAGATAGTTCAACATTTATATTTATTTTTGGAATCAGAATTTTCCCTGACTAAGTAAGTTTTATCATGGCATATAACTATATATTCGAATTTGCAGCTTCTGTTTTTTATAATAAAAGTATTTTGGAAAAATTCCGCTAATCTCTCTTTTAATTTCTGATGAGGGATCGTTGTGTAAAAAGTCGAAAAGTCAAAGGACTTGATGAAGTGAATTTTAGTAAACTTTTTGGTTTCAGATGTTCTAATAACTATTTTGAATTTTTTATGATCCTCATTTGGTTAATTCTACTTCTGGAATATACTATGTCGTAATACCTATGAGGGCCAGATTTAATTTCTGATAATATTTTTGTGACTAATATAGATACACAGTTTGAGGAACACTTCGCGGAACCAGCGATGAAGCGTTGTTTGTAAGGATTTTTGTGCATTTTTGGGAATGCAGTACAAATATGGAAGTTCTAAATTTTAATTTATTTGTGTCAATACCAAACGTATTGAGTACAGATTTATGATTTTCAAGTACTTCCGACACCGAAAAGTTCGTGAGAGTATAAGTAGGATTTCCTGGAGCTGAATTTAATCCTAATTCTTTCACTAGGTTGTCAAAGTAATATTTCTTACAAATAAATGTATAATTATTAGAAACTTTATCTGCTGGTGTAATGATATAATGTTCTTGAAGGAATGTAAGTTCTCTGACAACATCAGGTATATATCTTTCAAACTCAGGGTTATCGATAACTAAGATCTAATCAGGGAATCTCAACTATTTGCTGATAAGTCTTGCAATCAAATTGCAAGTAAATATTATCCATCAAAAACTCACATCATGTGGAAATGAGGAAATAAAGGTAGAAAAATCAAATGTAGATTTTTTAGTAGCTTGGGATTTACGTAAAAGACTTTACTAGAGGACTAAGCGCAGGATTTAGATTATGCTCAATCTTAAATTTCGAGTTAGTCGGTAGATATAACGGGTATATGAGCTTCAAAGATTTTATGCAGCATCAATATATCTGAATGTTAAATTAAAGGTTTTTGCCACTTGCTTTCGTGTTGACAGAATATTTTACATATTTTGTTTCTGCGTACAATGAAATGAACAATTCGGCTAGTAAATGTGCACAATTAGTGCCAATCAGAAAATCGAATGTTAGAATATATGGTCAACGAATACAATTTATATATTGTCAATCAACAAGTCAGAGTGCCTATACCTCGACGCACTGTCATCTTTAACAAGATATGGGTCTCTGTAGCCTACAACAATATTTATATCTCTTTTCTTTGTGAATGAGTAGTTATCAATGGTGCTATAGAATATATCATTTGGTCAATCATAAAGGATAGTTATGGAAATGATAGAAATTCATAAAACTTTCAGGAAAGCTATGAATATATTTCATCTAAATGTTTTGTTATATACAGAAATAAAAAATATATTCTTAAGAATGGACCTGTGGTCATCGAAATATTCATACCTGTTTATGTATTTAAATGTAACATAAATGATTGAAATAACGAACTAAGTTATATATGTATGTAACGATCGTATCCCCTGACATGTTTATTGTGAACACGGATGAACAATGTTGCTGACGTAAAATTAGAAAGTATGTTATTGGTTATTATGGGATTCTCTACGAAGAATGGGAAAGATGTCTTTCTAATAAAAAAATATTTTCGCCAAGAAAAAAACATAATAATAAATTACAATTAAAATAAAATAATTTGTTAATATTAGAGCAGACAAACGTGTCCAACATGTACGAATTTGGTTTTCAGAGCCATAACCATTGACGTTTCTATTCGCACGAGAGCAGTAGCGTTGAAAAATTAAACAAGAATATGAAACTGCTGGATGCTTCCCGAACTGCATCTAACCAATGAAAATTTGTCTGTAATTGTTGGTTAATTCCTGAAATCAAGGTCATTCCTTACTATTCCTTGTAGTTAAGGAAACATTCGTCTGAAATATGAAAAATGTCTAACAAACGGTCAATGAAATGCCTAGAAATAAAGGTCTTTCCAAATATTTCAGAGATATGTGCTGAGTGACATTGGCCTTGCAGAAATGACCTTGAATGACCTTTGTCCGAAAGTCCCTGTCCCTAAGAATAATTGCTTTATATATTATATAATTCTGATAAATAGTTTTAGGATAATAAGGTCTTTCTAAAGATGTGCTTAGTGATCTTAATCTTTAAAAAATGACAAAAAGGGTCCTTTGTCCAAAAATCCCAGCCCCGTGAAACGTTTGTGTGAGGTATCATACAGTTCTGATGAATGGTTTAAGAAACATGAGACCGTTCCCTATACATATTTCGTAGGGATAAGCACTAAAGACCTTGACCCCGCAGAAATTACATTGAGTGGTCATAATCCGAAAGGCTCTGCCAAAAGCATAGTTTGTGTGAAATATGATAAAATTCCGATCACAGGTTTAATAGATATGAGCTCGAAGCGACGGACGGACATGCGAAAAGTAAAACAGATCGAGGGATGGGCACGACAACGATGAAATAATTCGGGAAGCATCAAACAAAAAAAAAACCAAAATAAAGAAATACCGAAAAACAAAGCAAACAAATGTAAATGACCCCCCCCCCCAACACAAAAAAACAAAAAAATGAACAAACCAAAAATTAAAATTCAATCATCAAAATGAAAAAAAGATAAATAGAGAAGATCAAAAGCTTACAAAAGGTGCCTACATGAATTAATTACATTCTGAATGACATAATAAAATCACTTATCCCTGAGTGAGTGAATAGGCCTCAAGATTTAAGAATCGACTTTTAAGTAATCTTGACGTAAGTACCCGACCATTGTGCACAAAGACATTTTGCTCTATGCACGGAATCTTCATTCTAATAAGCAATTCGCTCTGAAGAGAAAACAGAAGAGATTTGACCAAGCTGTATGACACAAATCACAAAGAACATACACATAAAACACGATAAAATATACACAAAAAATTGCACAACAAATATTCGATTGTACCCCAATTACAATACCTACTTAGGAAGGTCAATTAAAGTAACAAACGTGTCTCAATTTGTGTGGTTAGCCGGTTTACGGGCGCCTATCTTCTCTAGTAGAGGACCGTTGCGTAAATACTCAGCTTTCTTTATATATACGATTGTAGTGTAAATAGCCACTACTCATTTTTAATTTTTAAAAATTGGTTCGAAGTCTGTGTTTTTGATGTACTCACGATTCATTGATGTACGTTTGTTTATTTTAGACATATAAATTTTAGATAATTTGAATGAATGATTGCAGGGTGTCAAATACTTTGCAAATCTGGGGAAAATGTGTTCGGCTTCTGTTTTTACCATATTTAACGTTAATGATCATTTTATAATTTAAATAAGCGGTGAAGAACCTAGAATATTAAAGTATACTATTAGATGTGTGGCTATCAGACAAGGGCTGAGTTATAACAGACATTGACGTGACGTCGCACAATAACATTTATGTCAGTAACTTGCCATGACAATTTTGAACTACTTTTAATTTAAACACTATCTTCTTTGATAATGTTTAAATAAGACCCATGTTTAAACTATTCTTCATTTCCATGTTTTTAAACTGCCCTTAATTCGTAAGCAGTTTGTGGGCAGGTACCTGATTTTGTCTTTTCATGCTTCTTATTTCGCTGACAATCCAGGTTTATATTTCTGTGATCATTGTGTTTTGAGAGTCCTTAATGGTATTCGGTATTTCTAGATATTGTCTTTGTGTTCCATGGACTATAATATATGATTTACCCTTCGGTACTTCGTTTTTACTCTACTTCTATAAAACGTCTCGGCACCCATTTCTATTAAACAACATGAAAGGCGTCTAGATGATGACCAATTTTCAGATCCTAAACTAACCACTAATTTTCTTCACACCTGCTAAAGCCAATAGAAACATTTACAACAACGTGAACCGCATCCGAAACATCAATACAGAATGTTACAGATATACTACAAAACACAGGAAATATTATTCCGTGCCTCTAAAGTATTTATAAAGTGCAAAAAAAAAAAAAATACGAATGACTACAGACAGATGGGCGGCAGATCATTTGAGTCTCTGCTTAGGTGCTGTATTTAATTAACCAAACCTGAATAACACCATTTCTCGTTTAGATTATATCTGACTTTTTCTGAAGCTTAAGCGCAGATTTAGTGGAGCAGTTATTGGATCCTGCAATTTATCATTGTTTGGATTTTTATGAAGTTATGAATGCAATATAAGTAACGTAACTCGAACCCCAGTACGACGCGAGGAAATGTAAGATTACCAGTTTCTGTATTTATTTTAAGTTCCTTTAAAAGACTTTTGTATTAGTATGAATTTCACACAATATCGTTTGTGAATTTGTTTGCTCATCCGAAATCATTGTGTAATTTATCAATGTCTGCCATTATATCTGGGTAATTAAAGGTCATTATGTTCCTTTTCACTAATACATGATTTCATCTAACAACTAACACGTTTAGCCCATTTGAACAAAAACAAAAAGTTTTTATGTAATTGCCTAACTACGCCGAAGAGTACATAGGATTTCTGCACTCTCAAATCGATTTTAACTACATAACACTCATTCAGATTATTCGCAATAACACTCTGAAAATCGTTATTTGTTGTTGCATCTTTCATGGCGTCTGTCACAAACTGCACTTTATCTGACTGTAGAATAGTTTATGTCAATGTTTATTTAATATTTTCGTATGCCATCCAATATCCTGAAACATGACTTTGGCAATTATATAAAGATAGTCCATGTTTATTGATATCGTGAAACAAAATTTATATTTGTTTTGATTAGATAGTGATATATTTCATTAATTGATATTTAATATGTCGAATGCATTTCTCTTATATGCAAGTTAGCATGGCAACTGCACTGCATTTTCCAATGTTTGTAGTCTCTTTCACGTCACCAAACACATGTTGTCTCATTACACCTAAAGAATACAATGTATGTACATGTATTATATGTATAATATCACTCACCTTTTCTTTTGCCAATGGAATTGTGACAGATAATGCAATTCTTCAGAACAAAACCAACACTTAAAGTTACACACTTGTGTGTTTAGAAAATTGGAGTCGAATCAATATCTAAATAACAGCAGAGCGGCTTTTTAGTTATTCAAACATCCCCTTTGGAATTACGATTTCGACATCCTAAGAAGGGTATTCAGTGGGATGAAATCATGAGAAAATATATCAATATATAAATATAAGGATTGCTTTAATTTTTTAATGATACACTGGAGTATCCTTGCAGTCGCTCTTGGAAAAAAATTCTTTGTGCAGCACTTCGAGCTGCACAGAATATTGTGCCATGATCGACTGCAAGCATACCCCAATGCATCGTAAAAACCAACATAAAAAACCCTTAAATGTCTCACAAGTATTATTTTACCTTTTAGTAGCAATCAGAGCCACATTATTTCTGGCTAACTCCTTAGCATCAGGATAACTGTTTCTTCAAAAGGTTGTCGTAGATATGATAATATTGTTTTAAAGTGACAGTGATTAACCGGTTAACCACACCAATTGAATGGTGTTTGTTTCTTTAATTGACCGTCCTAAGTCGGTATCGTAACTGCAGTACAATCACATATATTTGTAATGTCGTTTCGGTGTTTATTTTACTATTATCATGCATGTTTGTGGTGATTTGTGACATACCGCTTGGTCAGTTGTCTTCTGTTTTCTCTTTTAACAATTGCGTATGGTGTCTGTAAGTTAGAGGATCTTCAGAATACGATTCTTTCTCCCCCGTCCACCTGGTTTCACCTCTGAATTTCAGGGTCAGTGGTATGTTGTCATTAGTGCCATAGTCACTTGACACCAGTTACTTTGGTATTTTGCATTTCATTTACCGAGGCACACTACTGAATGAAAAACCACGTTTGAAGTTTACTGTTGCTATAAAGACCTTGTAAGAAATCAGTGTCTGATATTTTGACTTATTTTTATTTTTTTTTTTATTGTAATGTTTGTTGAACTATTTGTATTGAGAAAATACAATATCCCACATTTTTACCTATCACGACTTTTTACCGATTGTGACAAAGATATTGGCGTTACCATCTCATATCACTACGACTGATATTAGCTCAAATTTATGGCATTGCGGAGGCTGTGACCATTCAGCAGGGGATGCGTACACCTCCATGGTAATGATTATACCACTTGTTCAGTGTCACATTAATTAATAATATATGCGACAATTCAGAATTGAATTCTGATTTATCAAAACAAGTATACTGAAGTTTATTTAGATTAGAACTCTTTTAGAAAAAAATAAGAGAAATATTAAAACAGATTGATAACTCAACCTTTAATAACTTTAAAATACCAGAAAATACTATGTAAAAGTTTAGTGGGTTTGTATTCAGTTTTGTATTGTTTTATATCAGATATAAAACATCAAGCTCAAAGTATTCAAAATACTAGGATTTCATCAAATATACACTTACTCATAATATTGTTATCTTCGGGAAATGCATCACTCAGTATAAATCACTTATAGAAAAACATTTCTATATTTGATGTTAAAGGTATCTATTGAAAACAAGTTCAGACAATTAACTAAAAATTCAAATATACTATATCGATAAGTAAGTTTTTAATCTAAACATTGCACTTTTAATGAAGGGCAAGTAAGTTATGGTGTCAAATACAACCACAATACTCATGACGAGAACTATGATGATAATACTAATACCCCCTATACCGGCGGAACTAGGACGAGAGTCTGCAGCACTTGTTTTAAGCCTAGTATAGGACGACAAACTTTTCTTAGATACCGTCAAATTCTTCTTAACTTCTTCGAGTCTTTGTTTCACCTCTGGACTTATTTCTTGATTCATATCTATAACAACGTTGCATGTACAGTTCCGACATGTAGTTTTAGATGTTACAGAGCTGGTTTTTGACGTAGTCAGCTCCAAGCTAGATGTAGTTTCAGGTGTTGTCGATGTTGGTATATGTGATGTAGATGATATCACAGAATATATGAGCGACATAGTTGATGACATGTCGAAATTAGTTTGAGACGTAGATTTAACATAGTTAGTTGTGTCTGGAATTATTGGCAAGCTTCCTTCAGTCGGCAAAGCAGTAAATGATGTAAACTCTTCTGTTAATGTTGCCTGTTGTGTTGCTGACACTGTCTGTTTTGAAGTATACGCTGTTGGTGTATTTATCTCTGTTGTCTGTTCTGATGTTGTTTTTGCAAGTTCCGTCGATGTTGTTGTTTGTTTTGTCGGCCCTGTTGTTGTCCAACTTGTATCAGTTATCGATACATTGGATTCCAGTGTGTTTTGTTCTGATGATACAGTGGATGTTTCAGTGGTTATTGTCGTTAATGTTGTTTGCTGTTCAGTGAAAGTTGTTTGATCTAAAATGTTAAAGGTTTGCTTTAAAGATTATTCAATTATAAAAAAAACCACTTTTGTATCATTTAAAGAAATTCGTTAACATAAAACATGATGATGATAAAGAATAAACAAACCAGGAATTAAATGAAAACAAAGAAATAAGTAATTATACTCCTCTCATTTTAATACACTGCATGGATTACCAAATATTTGACTTATAATTTACTACACCAATAAGTGACGTTTGTTACTTTAATTGACATTCCTAAGTCGGTATCGTACTGTAATACAACTGAATACTTTTGTAATGTCGCGTTCAGTGTTCATTTCACTATAATCATGTTTATGTCTATGTCCTTGAAAATTTGTGTCATACAGCTATGTCTGTTGTATTCTGTCTTATCTTTAGTATCAATGATGATGCTGTATTACTTCGAGTTGATCTCAATTGTATTTCTGACAAATCTCTACGTTCGCTCTTTAATAAAGGGCCTAAGTATAGATTACCTTCCAGGACAGATTTTACCAAATGCCGGGATATTGTTGAAGAAGCACTTAACACTTATTGTAAACGATGGTGTAAAAGTTGTAGAATTATATGTCTTGAGTGTCTGGAAAAATGAAATCTTAAAAATAATCGATATTCGCGATATTACACTTAATCCCCATTTATTCAATTAGCTACATTATAGACCGGTCCAGTTCATGAAAAAGAAAATGACGAATTTTACAAAATACTTATCTTTTCGTACCTGCTGACAATGCAGCTAATAACATTATATTTGTTTTGTTAAAATATACTATATTGCAGTTCTTTAACTGACTTGAACTCTTTTTCTACGTATGTTGAGACCTTTGTTAAAAGACAAAATCCTATTTGACCATTGTATAGCTATGTTGCGACTTCAGTTTCAGCATATTATCTTCCAATCATGTATTGGCTTCCCAAATTACTTAAAGGTCGATATCAGTCACGTTTCATATCCATTTCCAGTCATTACTATACACCTATACTTTCTAAACATATTACTTGCGCTCTACTGCAGGTACAGAACATGTGTTCAAATATTGTACACCTGTTCTAAACAATAGTAACATCATTTATTTTGGTTCATCGAAAATTCTAGTGAAGTCATTGATTAGTTCCGTTTGAGAAATTTTGAAGTTAATCAAGTTTTTACTTTTCATTTTTCGACACTTTATTTCTCTCTATCTTATGCTTTAATAAATACCGAGTTGTTGTCTTTCATACATGTTTGCTGGTGTTTCAACAGAGAGAAAACAGAGGACATCTGACAAAGCTGTATGCCATAAATCGTCAAGAACATACACACAAAACACGATAATAGTAGAAAATACACGAAAAACGACATTACACTGGGTTACGATACTGACTTAGGACGGTAAAATAAAGCGACAACGACAAAAGAAATTTTATCGAAATTCGGAAATGTGACTTTTCAGCAATACGTATCCAGCGGACTTTATCATCCCAATTTCTACGGTTATCAAGTGTACAAACAAAGGAGGGTTGAAGATTCAGACAATTTCATATCTAGTAGTTCTAAAATTATTAAACGCCCCAGACATCGACAGTATGACTCCAAGATCATCGCAACGACAATAAGTCTTGTATTGGGTCCCTCTAGATCTTTATACAGAGTTTTACTTGAACGTTGCACGTTGACTAACAGGGCGGTGGGGACTCTATAACGGGCCTTGTCCAAACCTTTTCAGAGGAGATAAGGTCCTGATCCTCGTCCCCCTCTAGCTGTAAGTCGGGACTCCTACAAATCAATGAATTGAGCTTGCTTACAGATGAGAAGAGCATAGTTAACGTATGATGATGTTATGGTGATATTTTTGATACTAGCATATATTTCGTGTACGTTTCGTGTGTTAAAAGTTTCAAGTCCTCTCGTCTTGAGAAACCGGTTGATCCTTGTTCACTATATGGAGGATTATTTATAAACATTGAAATGTGTGTCCTCTGATTGTGCTTCTTTTACGGTGAGTGTGAAGGTGGGCGCCCGAAAACCGGTTAACTACACCAATTGATTGACGTTTGTGGCTTTAGTTTACCGTCCTAAATCGGTTTCGTAACTGCAGTACAATCGAATACTTTTATGTCGTTTTCTGTGTGTTTTTGCTATTATCATGTTTATGTGCATTTCCATGGTACTTTGTGTCATACAGCTTGGTCAGATGTTTTCTAGTATGTATCCAATGGAATTTCCCATCCTTATTTTTACGGTGATCTCATATATAAACTAAGGAAAGTAAAAGGCTCCGATAACGTTATTTTATCATGTAATAAAATAATCAAACGTCTTATAAATAGACAATATGATATTGAGATTATCAAAAAGACTATAGGTCTTGTATTTGGCCCCTCTACAGCCTTATGCAGACTTTTACTTGAACGTTGCACGCTGACTAACAGGGCGGTGGGGACTATATGACGGGCCTTGTCCAAACCTCTTTCAGAGGAGACATGGTCCTGAACCTCGTCCCCTCTGACTGTTAGTCGGGACTCCTACAGATCTAGGGTCTTAGCTCGCTTTCAGACTGGCAGAGCACGGTTTATCATGTTGATGTCGCATATATTTTTATACCATTATGTATTTTACAATACCTTACGTGTTTATATTTTTATGACCTCTCAATATGCGATACCTGTTGACCCTTGTTCTTTACATGGAGGATTATTTATAGATTTTTAAATGTAAGTCCTTTGATTGTTCTGCTGTTACGGTGAGTGGGAAGGTGGGCCCGTAAACCGGTTAACCACACCATTTGTTTGGCTTTTGTCAAATTAAATGACCGTCCTAAGTCGGTATCGTAATTGCACTACAATCAAATATTTTTGTAATGTGATATATGTTCTAGTATATTATTTATATTCATGTACTGTATAGCTCTATGGTGACTTCTGCCACATAACTGAGCCAGTAACTCCTCTTTTTTCTTTCAAATAGCAAGTAAAAGCCACATCTAAGTTTCTAGCTCATTGTCATATATATTTTAATTTGAAATCTCATTTTTATCAAATATTCTCAACAATATAACCTTAGAAAGAATATGTCATTTTCATTTCATCTGAGTAGCAAAGCTACTCGGAAACTCCATAACATTTGTTATATTTAATTTTTTTTTCATTCATGATATTTGTTGCATTTAAGATTATCGATCAACACTTCGCGATAATATAAATTGTAGTTTCATGTCAGAGAATTGATCGTAGTTATTTGGTTTAGATCCATTTCCTAAGTAGAAGTTATGAGGCCATAATAAAGTAAAACAGTTAACACACAAACATATGATATATCTTAATATATAATATTACCTTCCCATATTCCTTCTATTACAAGAATAGGTGCTTCAACAAACTGTGTTCCTGTAAAAATAAAATGAAGCTAGACAAACTGATGCCCCCGCAATTTTCACTGAAGCTATTGTGTTACAAGAACGTCAATGATTAATGACTTGAGTTTTACTAAATCAATTATCCTGATGATTTTACGACGAGTGCCATCGGCCAGCAGGGAATGTTTACTTCTCCACGGCAACTTATCCTACCTTTGTATTTTCAGGGGTCCGTGATAGCCTGTATCTTATTTTGTCTAGTAGAATAAAATGCTTAATTATTATTGAATAGATTTCTAAATCATTGATTTGGATTATAAAGCAGAATTAACAATAACACATGATAGTATTACCAAATTAGACAAGTTCAGCATATGCTTGATTAAAATGTAAATCATTAATCAGCAGTTTTGATAAAAGTGCATATGACCTTATGAAGTGTACGTAATTAGTGTAATAATGACAATGACAATAATGTACCACGTTCATTGACATCTGGAAATTATACGTGCGATCAAACGTCAAGGGCAGGATAAACATCTCCAAAACGGCGAGCCACATTGGGACATCTAGCAATGTCTGACAGATCACTAAACGTGCAAGACATGAGGTAACATATTTATGCCTAGTCATAGCCATTATTAGTCGTCGTTTTGTGGATTTTGAATAAATGTCCTTTAATTTAAAGTTATTTATTTTTATCATCACAAGGTTCTCTTTCTGACTACACGTTATTGAAAGTTAACTCCAAATGCAACTCAAGTCTGTTCTCTTTCCAGTATGATTCACTACATGAAAACTGTACACGAGGACACATTATAAATTCTATTATCTTATACATGTACGTGTGTTTGTTTGAAGAAGGTAATTAATAGTTAATAAATTTCGGTGGTGATAGTTTCATGAACAATTGAGAATCCCATACTGGGAAGAGACTAGGCATCCAGAAGGAGTGAGCATCTTCGCTAGAGTGCTATATCCTTCACAAATGTTTGGTAGAATTCTGTCTTGTTTGTTGTCATTTAGATAATTCATAAGATAGGTAAAAAGACGTCCGATAGAGTTCCAGAATATCATTTTATATTATGGAAAGGAAGAATTCATATCATCCATTAATACTCTTGTATCGACCATGTAATTTCCTCAGCGACGATTTCCATTCGTATCCCTGCGCAGGTATTAAACCCAATACAACTATAATAATTGCTTTTCATGATCCGGATGTCTTGTCTTCCATTTTTGTAGTTGTAGATATATATGTCATTTCCTTTTTGTCATTTTCACTTTTTATTACCTATATATATTCATTCACTACGCCTTAAAAATCAAATTAGATTTTACTGAATTTTCAATTATATGCAAAGTAAAGAGTATAAAGATAATTTAATATGGGTAAAATTTCCTTTAAAATAAATGTTTGACAAAACATAGATGTATTTTTATTCAAACTGTATGCATATTGGATATTTTACTTAAGCGACTCAAACAAACAATATACTTCATATAAATACTGGACTTGCAAGGAATTATGTAAAGCACTAGATTTTCTCATGAATAATATTTTTGTGCAATTTGATTGCAAGATATATCAACAAATAGTTGGGATTCCTATGGGTACTAACTGCGCGCCTCTGATAGCAGATTTATTTCTTTATTGTTATGAGAGGGATTTTAGGATTTCTATTCAAAAATCAAAACGTTTTGACCTCATTGACAAATTTAATAATACTTGCAGATATCTGGATGACATTTTGGTTATCGACAACCCTGAATTCGAACAATTTATATCAGAAATATATCCACCAGAGCTCACATTGAATAAAGCTAATACTTGAGATAAATCTACACCTTTCTTACATTTAAACATCACAATTATCAACCACCTAATATATACTAATATTTATGATAAACGTGAGGATTTTGGATTTCCTATTGTAAATTTCCCTTACTTGGATGCCGATGTCCCTCAACTCCCATCATATGGTATCTGTATATCTCAATTAGTTCGATTTGTCAGAGGCTGCACCGATGTTTTGGACTTTCATAAACGAAATTTACAAATTACTACTAAACTTTTAACTCAGGGTTACAGATATCACAAGCTTAGAAAAACATTCGGCAAATTCTTCAGATCTTATTCAGAACTTCTATCTAAATTTGGAAATATTTCTTTTCAACAGTATGTATCCAATGGAATTTCCCATCCTAATTTTTACGGTGATCTCGTATATAAACTAAGGAAAGTAAAAGGCTCCGATAACGTTATTTTATCATGTAATAAAATAGACAATATGATATTGAGATCATCAAAAAGACTATAGGTCTTGTATGCAGACTTTTACTTGAACGGTGCACGCTGACTAACAGGGCGGTGGTGACTATATGACGGGCCTTGTCCAAACCTCTTTCAGAGGAGACATGGTGAGTGGGAAGGTGGGCCCGTAAACCGGTCAACCACACCATTTGTTTGGCTTTTGTCAAATTAAATGACCGTCCTAAGTCGGTATCGTAATTGCACTACAATCAAATATTTTTGTAATGTGTTATATGTTCTAGTATATTATTTATATTCATGTACTGTATAGCTCCATGGTGACTTCTGCCACATAACTGAGCCAGTAACGACCTCTTACATGGATTTGAATAATATTTCATGAAATTGTTGCCCAGGGGCCTTATTCACAAAGAAACTTGAGTATAAGTCTAAGACTTCAAACCTGTATGGTTGCATGTGTCTTAATTCTAAGAACTAATAATAAGTTTTCTGTAAACAGTATATCTGCCCAGCTATTCACGGACATACTTTCGAGAAATTCTTAGTATAATGACACATGGTATTTTATGTCTCAATTTTTAGACTAAGACTTCAGTTTCTTTGTGAATAAGGCCCCAGGACCCCACGGAGCTTTATGACTTTGAACCGTATCATGGGACCTCAGGCGTTTTCTTGTGTTTATGTAATCATTATACAGTATTTAGTTGTGTTTTTAAAAAAAAAAGAAAAAAGGGGAGTTACTGGCTCAGTTATGTGGCAGAAGTCACCATGAAGCTATACAATATATAAATAATAACAATAATAACATTATAAAAACAAATATATAATCATCTTACCATTGATGGTGAAGACTTCTAGCGTCACAGCAGAGGAGGTTTCTGATGTAAATATATCACTTACGATCAATAGTATTCTATGCACAGGAAGCACAGACAGCATGTACGTGGTGTTGGATGTAAAATTCTAAAACAAAAACGGGAAATTGCGACAAACATGATTCAATCAATAGAAGGCCTTTCTTTGCAAATTCTTCATGAAATCGATCATCATTTTTTATACAGTTTCATAATGTTTTTATGTGAAAAATATAGAAATATGTGTATTGTTTATTTCAATTGTGATCTTCAACATAGAATACATTATTATAGAGCGTAAGATGGACGAGGTTTGAATCAATAATTAGATACAGGAAAATATGGCAACACGTCGTGAAATACTGTGTTACACACTTCAATATAAAGGTCAAACTAAAATTGATGTAACTAAATAAAGAGATCAATTTCAATCTACTTCTGTCATCTGCATTTTAACCAAAATTATGGGTTGGGTAACGAGACACATAATCTTTTAATTTGTTCTATTGCTTAATCCTAAACCAATAAGCTGTGTGAGTCATATTGAGAAATATTATGTGTTTTATAAGATAAAGTAGAAGGCGATACAAACCCCGAGCAGAACAATGCACAAAATTGATCTTTCAAATTAAGGAAGATAATGGACAACTGTAGGAAATGTGGCAATACAAGGAGGCATCAGAACAGCCTTACTTATAATATAGTACATTAACAATAAAATGTAAAAACAGACTAAAATTGTGTGTAGAGGTGACAAAATAAACATAATGTTAAAGATGGAGTTGAGAATACATCCAAATATTCGACGTTTCAAGCATGAAAAAACGATTGCCAAATTGGCTGCGTCGCGTGATATCAGCTTACCATAATGTTTAGTCAATACATACAACAAAAATGGTCATATGTAACTCATTATTATACATAAAATTATTTAACGACACCTCGTTGTAAAAAGAGTTTTTGATATTCATAGAAGGCTACCCTTTGCTTAAAATTTCAGGTATTTTTATTAAACAAAACTCCCTCTCCCCCGAAAAAAAAACAAACCTTAACCACTGAATAACTTATTTAGAGATAATATTTACCAGCCGTTGGTTATGCAGATTCAAATCATGAAACATGGTTCGATTGCAGCTGTCAGCACAGTATTCAATATGATATAGAACAATTCCACTGGATAATGACACGAGACGGAATCCAACTACATATATATATCCGCTGTTTGTTACATTGATCTGCAAAGGAAAAGATAACTAACTTAGTTTAATTCTATACGATGCTATGGACATGCAATTACAAAGATAAGCACAGAAAAATGTACCAAAAATATCCAAATGAAGTTCAGTAGTGGTAGCGACTGAGTGGAGATCATCATTCTGTAGAGATTTATTTACGTTTCCAGTCCCACATATGTAGAAAATATCGTGACATTCTAAAAATTCTACAATGTTTGGATGTATAATATTATATATGTATTTAGGTTAAAGACATCATTTCGACATGGATCATTTAAAAAGAGAACATGGTACTAATCGCAGTTATATAGTTTTCTTTTTTGTTTTACAGCATACAGATGGAAATAGAAGTTTCAACTTTTATATTTTCAATAGAAGTTTCAATTAACGGCGACACTATAAAAGGTTTAGAAATAATGTTATTAATTAAGGAAGAAAAAAGTTACTGTTTCGGCCGTATGACAGAAGTCACAACGAAAATATACAGTATACAGTGTAATGATATGCAAAACTACATAAGGATATCACAAAAACAAAAATGCAGTTACGATACCGAATTAGGACGGTCATTTGATATGACAATAGTCAATTAATTGGTGTGGTTAACCACTCACCGTAACAGCAGAATAATCAAAGGACGCACATTTAGAAATCTAAATATTCCTCCATATAGAGATCCTGGGTCAACAATTTTTGAAGTTGAGAGGTCATAAAAATATATAAACACGTAAAGTAGTGCAGAAAATTGTCATGGTATCAAATATATATAAAGCGACATCAAAATGAGGAAACAGTGCTCTGCCGTACTGGAAGCGAGCTCAGACCCTTGATCTGTAGGAGTCCTAACTAACTGTCAGAGGGGACGAGGTTCAGGACCATGTCTTCTCTGAAGGAGGTTTCAATAAGGCCCATAATTTAGTTCCCACCACCCTATTAATTATGAAATTAAGATATTCAAAATTCTGTAGCTATATGGATCTTGAAGCCATGACTGGATCAGGTGTCCGAGAGGAGTTAGCATTTTCATACTTCTAACAAAACATATGAGAATATTTACCCTTGTATTAATCAACAGCACCATCTGCTCATTTCAACAATTTCATTCTTTATTATAACCACTAGGCCGGGTCACTGCTGGTGGACTGATATTTCCCGAGGGTATCATAAGTCTAGTTTTCAGTGCTTTTGTATTGACATAAAATATATACTTAAAATATTCCGTCATAAAATTATGTAAATCACTCTAAAACTAAGGAGTATCTCCCTCATGAATAGCTCTGTCCTTAGACTGATTCTTTGGCTCACTTTTCGGTCATTTTGGTTTTAATACTGCTCTTCAAATATTTATATAATATGAGAATTCTAACCATTCAGTCACGAGTATCACTGAAGAGACATAAGTTGTCGAAATGCGCATATGGTGCACAAAATTTATAGGTATATATGTTCTATAATTATTAGTGATGTATTGAACTGAAATTGTGCAAATTCAAATATTTTAAGAGCAATATAATAAGTATTACCAGATTCACCTTAATGTAACAGAAATCTATCTAGGAACAAAGATTTACTTAGGATAATATTAAGCCTTATACTGATTTGCAAACTTAAACCAGAGTAAAATGCGAAATGGATATTCTTAAGTATTATACACTATCGGCAAATTGTATATGGTGCAATGGTCAATTTCGTACTTAATTCAGTATAAAAAGCAGATAGATCAAAACCAGCCTAAAAATCCAACAATCATGAAACCGAGAGACAGTCAAAATCAGTAAAAATACACAAAAATCAAAGAAACATCTATTAAAGAACATTTCTATATATCTATCTATCTATCTATATATATATATATATATATATATATATATATATATATATATATATATATATATATATATATATATAATATATATATAACAATATATATATATATATATAATATATAATAATAATAATAATAATAATAACAATAATAATAATAATAAAAAGATTGAGATGAAGTGCCAGATGAGCACACGCATCTTTTGGTTACTAGTAACACCCGTCACTAAGATCCAGAAGAAATTGTCGACTCTGTCATCATATTACTGGGAACCCGTTATGTTATATTTAACTATTTTTAAAAACAAGACGAATAACCACGACGAAGGACTTCTATATTCTTAAATGTAATTCGCTTATTTCAGGGTAAAATACATTATTCAAAACTACTTTCAATAAGACTGCCACAACATCTATAATTTCAAAGTGTAATTAAAAATTTATTTTTTATTTTTTTTCCAATGAATGAAACCGTATGATTAGATAATGGTGAAAATCTTTCAGAAGATTTGGGGTTTTTTTTCCATTGTCAACTTGTCGTTATTCACGAGGAATTATCGTAGAGTGTATAGGAATTTCTTACAAAATACAACGGATATGTTGCCATTTCATAACATTTCAGGAAGAGAACGGTATAACCTGTAAAGCCCAGCTCACACAAAGAATTTAATCCGATTATGATTCCACCTTAATGGATTTTCCCAATCTTTTATCAGGAAACACCAAAATCCCTAATAGATTTAATACAAAATGTTTCATTATTAAGTCAGATGTTGTAGTGATGAACTCAACGGTGCACTGTTTATGCGAGAAGAATAAAAAACTCGGAGACGATGAAATGTATACATGTGTTAATACTAATAATACAATGGTGTTTGTTTAAAGGAGAGGTTCGATAGAACAGTAGATCAAAATAGTAATCTACGTTAGGTCTCATTTCAGTCTAACCCTTGATAGCGCATTACCATAATATAAATTTCCCAAGCATTTATATTGCATTGTTTCTCTCATCATGTCATAATTCAATCATATTGATGTGGTCTTTATCTGTTAACGAAAACATATCTTACATATCTTCAGCCACTGCAAATGATATCATAATTCCTCAGGAAGAATAAATATGTCTGATTTATTACAGATTTCACTACTACAAATATTCTGAAAACAATACAATGCAGTATGTTTATTATAGATAGAGACGAATGCGATGTAAGGTTTTCATCTCAGATCTTTCAGGAGTGTTAACTTTGATTTACCTTCATTTTTGCAAGCGTCATATTGACAAACACCTGTTATTTTCGTGGATAACAGTATTTTATGGGCTCATACTCTATTTTTTTAACTCACAGCAGTGT
Organism: Pteria penguin; assembly: GCA_035048485.1. Taxonomy (NCBI): domain Eukaryota; kingdom Metazoa; phylum Mollusca; class Bivalvia; order Pterioida; family Pteriidae; genus Pteria; species Pteria penguin. Next base: position 12,571,286 of record CM068591.1, on the reverse strand, counting down.
TGTCTTCAGGTATCAAGATATATATATATATATATATATATATATATATATATATATATATATATATATATATATATATATATATATATATATATATATATATATATATATATGTCTGTAGCAGGGTTTATTTACATGTACCTGGAATCCCTTATCAAACATGATACTTGTCGTGCCAAAGATATCCCAAGCGAGGAATTACTAACAGCAAACAACCAACTCTCTGGACAACTGGAAGATTCAAGTCTACCAATAATTTCACAGAATGATCACTTAGACCACAAATTGATGAAAAAAAACTGTAATTCAAAGTGTACGAAAACCTGAAGCGTTTACTTACTAAAGCTAGATTTGAATCAACAGAGAACAGCGAAAACTTTGTCGTCTCAAAATGCAATGATCAACTTTGTGGAACATGTTCATATATTCATACCGGACATTTAATAACCTTAAAATGATATTGCTATTCACACTAATGCAAACACGAACTATAAATCGTCTAATCTTATCTATTGCATGAAATGCATAAACTGTAAAGAAATAAACAATGAACAAAGTGGCGATCGTGTAAATTGACCGGATGCGCGTTCATCGCCAACATATAAATGAACCATTCTACAAGCAGATATCTCTCAGAGTACATCTGGATACATGCGCGGTCGGGATTTTTAAAATAATCCAATTATATGTTATATCAATATATAGATATATGCATGTATGTGTGTGCATATCAAAACTTTTTGACACCTCTCAAGGATTACAGTATTCATATTGAATTAGTTCTAGTTTAAATCCTTGTATATTGAATTAAAGAACTTTAATTATCTTTAATCCTATAGGACTGGTTGTTACTTAAGAATCACGATGTGCAATTCGATAATATATTATCTAAACTTTTTTTACTGTTTCTCATCCACCTGGAGATACATTATGTGGTATTTTACCTCTGTTTCATTTTCATGTCTTTTTTGTATTGCAAAACCAAATAAAATTTCAAAAAGAATGTTTATATTTGTTTATTCATTGGTCTTTTGTATTTTTTTCAACTGTGGATTAGAATGTTGAATACATTATATCATTTACATAGATTCAGTAAAGGGTTCGATGTATCCCATAATTGCAACAGACGAAACTTTTTATTGCAAACCGGATATTAAAGAGGTTCAGTCATACATCATTCAATTCCTTGAATAATGAACATTCATCATCTGCACTATATGTGGACATTATGTCAACCAAACTATCGATATTGAATCTTGTACAAATATAGCACCTGCATGATTGAAATAGACTTATTATTCCAAGAAAACTCTTATAGAATTTATGCCATGATCTTCAAAATCAATAACGACGTTGCATTACATCTCAGACCATCATGGTTTAATATTATTACATCATTTGTCAATTCGCGTTATTTCTATTTATATGATTATGTCCATTACCTATTGACATTGGCGTATTAAATACATTGCTTCCTTGTTATTCAAATGTTTATTGTAGAACAAGGATCAAATTTAAAAGTAAAAAACTAAGAAGTACCGAAGAATAAACCATATCTCATAGTCCATGGAATAAAGGGGACAATATCGTGTTTAGGGTCATATTCAGACAAATGCGAACCCCAATAAAATCGAGGTGAGACCAGGTGCCCGGAAGGAGTAAATAAGCATCTCCTGGTTGCATGCAACACCCGTGGCAAAAGTCCTGCAACAACCTTTCGCAATCACAAGTTTAATTAGATAAGCGGATAAGATTTGGGTGAGGGACCAATTAAATAAATGAAAGTTGCACTTTTCTCTCGATTAAATTGTCCTTTTCAGAAAACCAATCATGTGCCTCTTATTTGCAAAGATTTGAAAATTGTTTAATTTTATGCATTTCTCTTCCCCCTGTTTTGATGCTTTCATAACTAGAAAGGAAGGGAAGAGACAATCTGAATCAGTTGTAAGTGATTGGTCGCCACAGACATGCAGTTTAAGTACCAAATTAGGACGGCAAATCACAAAAAAAAAAAACCAAATTGATATTTAAGTGGTGTGGTTGACCAGTTTACGGGCCCACATTTACAACAAAAGCAGCACAATCAAAGAACGCACAATTCAAAATTTAAAAAATGTATCATCTATATAGAGAACAAGAATCAACAGTTTACTGAAATAGAAAGGCCATTCAAAATGAACACAAACATCATTCGTATCTCTTAAAATGGGATGAGAAATTCCACTACAAACCTATAGCTGAATAATTATTTTTCCGCATTTAGATAGGTCTAAACAAAATATATAACTTTTCAAAAAAAACCCCATACAAACAACCCCCCCCCCAAAAAAAAAACCAAAACAAAACAAAACACAACAAAAAAACAAAAAAACCAAAACCAAAATCTTGAAATTTGTGGTATATCTAATCCAGTTTAAATCGTGTCAATCTCTAACAAATCTAATTCATGATTATCAAAAATGGTAGGATGTATATTGCTGTCAAGAATTTTAATGTATATGTAAATAAATATAAAAAAACCCTTATTTTATTTTTCTTTTTATCATAAATTAAGGTTATCTTTAACCATAGTTTAAGCCGACGTGGCCTGATCGGGAGGCCGGGGTTCGAGTCCCACTCTAGTCATGTCGGTGTTCTGTTTTTCGATGAGACAGTAAAAACTGAGGCCCCGTGTCGTGGTATACATGGCACGTTAAAGATCCCTCTGTTTCGGGTGGGTCCGTTTCAAAGAAAAAAGAGGAGTTACTGGCTCAGTTATGTGGCAGAAGTCACCATGGAGCTATACAATACATGAATATAAATAATATACTAGAACATATAACACATTACAAAAGTATTTGATCAAAATTTGTATGCCCCGTATCAGGCAGATGCCGTCGCCATATATGTGAAATATTCGTGGTGTGACATTAAACAAAAATCTATCAACCAATTAACCATAGTTCAGGTGGATAAAAATCACTAATATTTCTTTTTAAGTTCAGTGTATATTATCTTAATACCTTTTTTATTTTATGTCAGTAACGTCTTAACATTGTGATATCTGAAATATAAGCATGAAACGTCTCTCCTAGCAAAATGGTAAAAAGCTCAGTTCATGTCTGTTGGACCTCAGGAGGAGAGATATTTTTAGATTCCCATATATCTCAGGAATGTTGACATATATCTTCCTTTTGGTGAATAAATTTCTATCATAAATTTATTGGAGAACTTTTCATTCTAATATCAATCTTATTTATGTCAATTTTATCATGGAAAGTGTTCTATTCATGTTATAAATGTTAGTTAGAAAGAAAAAAGAGGAGTTACTGGCTCATTTATATGGCAGAAGTCACCATGGAGCTATACAATACATGAATATAAACAATATACTAGCACATATAACACATTACAAAAATATTTGATTGTAGTGCAATTACGATACCGACTTAGGGCGGTAATTTAATTTGACAAAAGCCAAACAAATGGAGTGGTTAACCGGTTTACGGGCCCACCTTCCCACTCACCGTAACAGCAGAACAATCAAAGGAATTAATAAATATCACTGCCAATATCTCAAGAAATGTTATTTTGAGCAACGAGTACTTTTTTCAATCATCTAGACAAATTTCTATCATCACGTATTCAGTCTTTATCAAAGTATCGCGATTTTTCGGATGCACAGACTTTAGCTCATGGACGTATATTTAAGAGGTAATTTTTTTGTGATAGATCTAACGTCTAAATTTATACTTTTATATCATTCATGTACTGTGCTATATCATATATTTGATAAAGATATTCTTTGACAATCGTTAACTGCGGGAGAAAAACATTTATGTGATACATTTTGTTAATGGGACTTAAGAGTACGCATAAGTACAATGTTACAAGGACACCAACTACAAATTTACGATTCGTTGTGTAGAAAAAAGATCATTAGACAATTAAAAAAATATGCAGCTATCTCAACAAGTGTTAAACAAAATAAGAGCTCCAGAGCACGTAATGACGTAAAGGCATACCCGAAAGAATGATTTTCAAGAGCTGCATTTTTAAATCCTCGTTAACCCAACGAATGAAACAGAGTGATATTTCAACAAGTTCTGTTGTCTGTTGAAAAGAAAATATAGAAAAAAATGTTAACATCGATGATTTAAATAAACAACAAAATATCTACTTACTAAATACTCAGAATATTCTTGTATACTCAATGTGAAAACATCATGGATTTTATATGTTAAGTTTTGCCGTGGATCCCATTCATTCATTAGAGTTGAGCTTCCTATAATAAATGGAATTTCATTTGAATTATCTCTATGTATTACGATTCTATGACAATTGTTTATGAGACAGCATGTAACAGAAAACTGGAACTCGATTTTGCCCACCTTATCCGAAGGACGCAAACGAGCCGAGATTTCTCGGTTTCAAGCAAAGCAGTAAGTAAATAAAAACAACATGATAAGAACAAATATAAACGACACCACAATCACAATTTTTTAATCAAATCAAAACGGAAATCAATTGATACGCCATATTTAAAAATGAACTGTTTTAATTAATCTCACAAAGGCCCTGCCTTTCCAGTTACTAAGGAAAGTGTTGTCAATCGCTGATTAACATGTCAAACAACGATTAATATAATTTTATTTTTGTCTCTTTTTTTCGTTACGGAAATTCATGGGCTAATCTACGACTCTCTCTCTCTCTCTCTCTCTCTCTCTCTCTCTCTCTCTCTCTCTCTCTCTCTCTCTCTTTCTCTCTCTCTCTCTCTCTCTCTATCTATCTATCTATCTATCTATCTCTTGTAAAAAAATTTACTCAATTAAGTTTTTTAAAAAAAGTCCCACGAACTTGCAGAAAGTACAAGAACTGGTACACACAGATTACTTACCTTTCATCAGGTATACACCGTACAAGCCGCTCACAATTCCACATTCGTAAATGGAATTATCAGGACATACATTACATTGGTGCGGGTTCTCTACTACCTTATCTGCAATAAATCCACATGCACAAGAACCAGCGGGATACTAAAATAGAACATAATTCGAGAAATTCTGTTTAAATATATGGTATTAAGAAGATAATATTTTATATTTTAAGTTTTACATGCAGAACTTTACAAAACTTTCTGTATAATACAATATACAACAACTTTCCCTGGACTGACATTTCTCATACGTTCGATTCAATCATACATAAGTCAACTTTCCTAATTTTCACTGACTTGGTTCGAAGCCAATCATAACAGATGGACTGTCTTAAAGTGTTCCATCGACCTGTGCTAGTAAGATCAGCTAAAGAACTATCTCGTTGAATTTATTGATGTTCCTAGATTTAATGATATGAAAATATCCATGAAAATCCATATACGTACACCAAATAACACAACATCAACATTTGCATTTGTGGAAGCACATTCGTCAATGCATTGGCTCTTCATCATGGTGGCCATCGTATAAACTGTATTCCCCGTATAGCTGTAACATCCAACGTACTCAACCTTTGTAAATTCTGAAATAATGGAAATTGAAATTCTTCAGAATGTGAAAGGGACAATTACCACGACATACAGTTATTATTTATCTTTTATATTCAATTTTGGATTCATCCTGAAACGCTATATAGCATGCGCAGAAGAATGAAAATGGACGCACTTCAGAGATCTCGTGGTAACCCTTGGTCATTTGACTTACTTGATCTTGCATTGCTCACCTCAGCCTTTTGAGCATTTGATAAAGTTGAAATTGTCTATTTAACATAAACATGATCAAGAAACCAATAGTATATCTCTCTAGAACAATATGATGAACATTTGAAGGAGAAATCGGTTCATGGTAAGAATTGTTTAGTTCACATGACAGAAAAGATATCGTATTTCATGACTGTCGTTAGATTGTATAATTCCGAAAAATGTTGAAAACGCGGAAGAAACAAAAATAGACAAATTCTAGGGCTCACAACAAACCCCAAACAATTTCGTAGTACGGAATATATCTAAGGTCATATTGGTATTTTAGTAGATAATTGCTCTCTTCCATTAGATCCATCTTTATACTGACTTTGACATGTTGCATGCATTTATATATCATATGAATTAAAAGATCCGCTTTTATTTACATTTTGCTTCGTTTTCTTGGCTTGTTTGCTTTGATTCGATTTTGAATCTATTTTGAATCGAAAGAGGGTTTATAAGTTCCAATTCCATATCCACACCCCTGTGGACCCATAAATGATATGACGTATCTAGCTAAATTTCCTTAAAACCAAAACTTTTGTAAGAAATCTCTTTTCTATATATATAATATGAACACATGTGCAATTGATGTTACAGGAAAGTTCCCTATTTTTCAAAAATTTTATAGAAACTCCACTGAAGACTTTTCGTCATGATTTCAAAGCCTCAAACAGGTCATCTAGGTAGATCCTCTCTCATTTGTTTATAATCATGGTAGGTTTTTTTTTTAATTAATAAACAATACAAAAATTTTGTGTGTCCAAGTATTGAAAATTGTTATATTACATATATTTGCATTACTGCCAGATCTATAGGTACCTATACGACAGTAAAGTGATTTTCAGTGTGTTTTCTGAAGGGAACTTTCGTAATTTATTTCATTTTCAATTGTGCTTACCGATAATAGATGGCAGATGCAGGTTTAGTAAATGTCGATATGCAAGTTAAACGGGACAAAGAGGAGAAATTGAAAGCTATGTACGACGGTAAGGACTTGAAAGATTGTTTTCAATTAATACATTTGAAATGTTAGTCTGAAGTCAATGAAATAGAGGCTGATTTGGCAAAGGTCAAAGGTGACATTGACCATTTGAAAAGCTATGTAGAAACCATTGATCCGGCAGTAAGGAAATAAATGAAAAAAACTATAGTATCAGAGACTAAATAAAATTTGAGGGTGAACAGAGGCTCTAATTTGAGTACTGGGTGCGTAAGTAGAACCTGGTGTTGTGCGGGGTGGCTGGCTCGGGTGGCAAATGATGACGCAGAAAGTCGGAGAAAGTATTGCGTGAGTTTCTAAAAGGTCCGTTCGGTATGGCAATGTTTTTGGTGATCCTTTGTTGTTACAGGCGGCTCACTAACTACCTGGTGGGGCGAAATGAGGAAAAAAATTATTGTGCGCTTTTCAAGTCTTATTGAACGGGATAAGGGAGAGGCTGTCAGGATATGGTGTTCCCTGGATCTCCCATCGGCCGCCAGTAGGCAACGTATTGGGCTTTTAAATGAATGTAAGGAGATGCCCGTGGAGCTGTGCAGGGGAACAGACTTAGTGTACTACAAGTCGCATCCCTTCGTGGGACTGAAAACTATAGACAAGTAGTGTACCATCGGATACATTGTGTTTATGCATACATCTACGTCTGTGTCTGGTATTCTGAGGTGACAGTCACCAGAGCGTCAATTTTGTGTTGATATACTTATTCCCAGTAAATGCAGTTCACCGTTTGTTTAACTCTGCAGGTAGCGGAGCGTGACTCGATGTCTTTTTGTTGTCAATATTGATTGATACTGTTTATTTTCCGGTCGGGATGAACATTAATAACTTTTCTTATATGCTCTTTTGTGTGATGCCTACAGTGTGTATGCTGTGTGACTGTGTATACAAATACATTTAACATTGACAAGGGATGAGTTTGTGGAGAACGTCAATGAATCGTAGGCGGCTGCGGAACCTGAAAAAAGAAAAGGTGTGATAGGATATATGCGTTAGAATTTTAAGTCTAATATCCACTTTCTTTAAGACACACTTCTTGTTTCTAATGATGAACGTTAGGTTCGTGCTCTGTGGGGTTTTGACATCTCTATGTTCCCGGGAAAGACGGATTCGAGGGGCGGGGGGGTCTTGAACCGTTTTGGTAATAATTTTGTTGTATAAGATAGGTACAGTAGCTTCAAACTAATGCACCTTTTGCACTTATGATTTAGAATCAATTTATAACTTATGTTGGGGGTGCGAAGTCATTTCTGACATGTGGGACTGAGATGTAGAGCATATAAATAATACTTGTGAAACTTCTATTCATATATCTTTATCACTATTATATTTGGTCAACAATATGACAAGCTGAATATTCTATTATTCCAGCAGATAAAGCATCTAATTATTATACATTTACTTGTAAGAAATATTACTTTGACAGCCTAGTGAAAGAATTAGGATTAAATTCAGCTCAAGAAAATCCTACTTATACTCTTACGAACTTTTCGGTTTCGGAAGTACTCGAGAATCATAAATCTGTCCTCAATACGTTTGGTATTGACTCAAATAAATTAAATTTAGAACTTCCATATTTGTACTGCATTCCAAAAATGCACAAAAATCCTTACAAACAACGCTTTATCGCTGGTTCCTCGAAGTGTTCCACAAAATCTGTATCGATACTACTCACAAAAATATTATCAGAAATTAAATCTGGCCTTCATAGATATTGCGAAACAGTGTATTCAAGAAGTGGAATTAATCAAATGTGGATCCTAAAAAAAATCAAAAGAGTTGTTAGAACATCTAAAATCAAAAAGTTTTACTAAAATTCACTCCATCAAGTCTTTTGACTTTTCGACTCTTTACACAACAATCCCTCATCAGAAATTAAAAGACAGATTAGCGGAAATTATTCAAAATGCATTTACTAGTAAAACGGAACATTTTTGTGGTGTTTGGAGGTAAGGTTTTTCAACAAATTGTCGGCATTCCAATGGGCACTAACTGTGCTCCGCTGCTGGCTGACATATTCCTTTACTCATACGAAGCTGAATTCAATCAGTCTTGGCTTTCGCAAGGAAAAAAACAATTGGCTCTTGGCTTCAATTTTACTTACAGATATATATATGACTTGCTTTCAATTAATAATCCTTCATTCGCGGATTACCTTAGCATCATCTATCCAAGTGAACTGGAGGTCAAAGAAACCACAGAAAATAGTAATTCTACTTCGTATTTATATATTATGTTGTCTTTCGACATTAATGGTCAATTGAACACCTCACTCTATGACAAACGTGACGATTTCAATTTCGCTATCACAAACTTTCCTTTCATAAGTAGCAACATTCCATCATCGCCCGCATATGGCGTATTCATATCTCAGTTAATACGTTACTCCAGAGCATGTTCAAATTACAATGACTTTGTTCTGAGGGCTAGGCGACTTTCAGTTAAGCTGCTCAACCAGGGTTATATATGTGCTAGACTAGCAACGTCACTGAGGAAATTCTATGGTCGTTACGAGACTCTTATTACTCCATATGATATCTCGTTATCCAGACTTTTAAATGATATTCTGGACTGAGACCGATTCCGATCATTTTACACAGATTTGACACCTTCTATACTAGAAGGTTACCTACTTCGACTTCTCCATATATAAATACATATGGAATTTACACGATCTGACTCTTTCTACTGGGTATATGTGACGGGTGTTGCTAGCAAGCATGAGATGCTCACTCTCCCCGGGCACCTGATCTCACTCCATCACAGGGGTTCACATATGCTCTTCAAGTAGACATATTTTGTTATTTTCCATTTGTTTTTCATTTTCACTGATTTTGTATGTCCTCTGGTTTTATGATTTTTCGACTTGTGGTTTGGATTTATCCATCATCTTTACATGTGTACTTAAATCATGTATATATATTCCATCAAAGGATATATTCTCTCTTTCATTATGGTTAAAAAGGAATTAATGTATTATGTAAAACTACAGCAAAATATGTATGCAAGTACAGGAAAACCAGATAACTTCTTTAAAATGTGGGGTTTATTTCTTCCCCTACAAAACATATGAATATATTCACATGTATGTTTTTATGGAGCCATAACATGCGAGAGCCACTCTTTGGGTTATCGCTTGATATGGCTTCTTAATAATTGTTCTATATTTCGTGTAAAATGAGTGTAAGAGTTGTGTAACTTTGTCATAATGATTAAATATGTGTGAAAAATTTTGAATGAAAAAATTGTATGTCCTTTCAAAAATACACTTTCAGTTAAGTGAACCATATCTTTAAGAAATTTTGCCGTTAACAGAAAGATTTTTATAGTCTAATAAATCCCCAAAAATGCTGTTTTGGCCATTTGTGAATAATTGAATTGTATAACTTTTCTATTTTTTCGAAGCTTATTCGCTAGTATTTTCAATTGCTGCCGTTTGAGTCTGTTTTAATTCCAATAAAGACCCGTAAGTGTCCTTCATTCTGACAAGACAACCATATTCAGGATATCATGCCAAAGTGGACGTAGTACTTAAATGATCCTCGACGCAGGGATTGGATGTGTATGAGATTACATCAATGCAAAATACGAAAGTAACTGGTGATTATGGCCCTATCTACCACAGCAGACATTCACGGACTCGTGAAATCCAAAGGTGAGACCAGGTACCCGGAAGGAGTAAGCGTCTCTTGATTGGCTAGATACACCCGTCATGAATGCCTTGACATACAGAAGAAACAAATGTAACCCGTCACTTTCCATTAAAAGAATGTGAACCAACAATCTGTAGAAAATGTCATTGCCACATAGCATAAGGAAAAAGTAAAAAAAACATTTACGTCAAGTGAAATAATATTGAACTAAAGTAAAAGAAGAAATGTGAAAGGTACAAATTGATATCAATAATATGATAGTACCTGTTTTCAAAGGTAATGGATTGGTCGCATTCCCGCTGAAAATAAATTTTGGATAATCCCCGGCATCTCCACTAGGTGGCTTATTCAAAACAGCGTACCATGTATAATTGGTTGTTGTGTCTTTTAGTAATCCGTCATAAAAATCCCTATAACATTAAGTACTACGTTATCTTAAAAAGAATTATTTTGCATATTTTGCAATAATTAAGTAGTCAGTGGTTTCCGCGAAACATATAATACCATAAAAGGTGTAATTTGAATATCTCGTGTTTTCCTGTAAAATGTAAATTGCTAGTTTAGAAATGAAATACATTAAAGATTCATAAACTCGCATTACGGATTTGTTTCCTACAATTGAAGTCTAACTATTCATATTGATGTAAGCAAGGTCCCAGTGATTTGTTGATACACAAAATACATACTCGCTACTAAAGCAGTTCCAAAATTATAACTCAGTAAGTTGTTTTTATATAAAAATAACGATTTATAATATTTTCAGATAAGTGTCCCTTCGATCACAAATCTGTCCGTAAATTGGAAAATTGTACTATGTTTGTACATGATAATTGAATGTCCGAAGTTGGTATCCCAGTTTCGTATGTATTTATTCTTATTTCCCTTTTCACTTTACTTTAGGGAACATGAGGAGATCTCATACATCGACTTACTTATTCCAACAAATTACTCAGTATAAATTGTATATTTGTTTCAAATCCTAGTTTTATATTTATGTACTTACGGTGAGGTTATTTCTACATCGTTTTTCGATATATGTAACGAGCTGTATAGTATTCGTGTAACAGAATGCCATTCTTCTATATTATTGCTTGTGTTATATGAATCGAATTCTATTGCAAACAGTTCGTCGTAAAAGTCATTCAGGAAAGACATTCTGACCTACAAAGAAATTGAAACTTAACAATTATGGCGCATTTTCAAGATATAAATTTAAAATTTTGTTGTTTTATTAATTGGTGTTCCACTAGCCTTACATGTTTAGTTATAGCACGAGATGGAAGCATCGGTAACCAGTGGCGGAATCGAACATAGAGTGTCTGTGCAGCAAGCCAAGCCAAGCATTCAACCATTAAAATTTGAGATCGACATTAAGATTCATTGAAACACCAATAAAAAATAACTGTTTTTAAACCCAGATAGAGTTATCTATTCTTTACAGATCATAAAAACGTTTCATTTTTAAACATACTATTGACTTAGATGAAAAAGCAGAATATAAACTAATGCACAGATTAAAAGGGAGATTTGCAAAAAAGTCCGTTAAGTAGACATAATTATATGAAAAAGAGTAATCCAAATAATAAAAATGTAGCTGTAAATCTAGATCATAACATATAAATGCGACCAGTTGTGACCCGTTTCCGATTTTGGATTTTCCCAAAGTAAACAATAAAAAAATAAATAGAAAATGTATTTTGAAATAACCAGAAAGTAGCATAAGTTTGACGGCGCGATAGAATTAATTGTTTGTTAGGGATCATATGAGGTTGTCCGAGATACTCTGCCCTTCTCCCACTTTTGATATCGGCGGTTTGTGGGAGAGGGTCAGAGAGACTTTGTTCATCAAAAGTTGGAATTTCAGCGATACCAGCCGGTATCGCGATGTACAAGCCTTTGACGACAAATAAACGCTTGTCCAATGAACTTGCAACCTATAATCCAATAAATGAACATTTAACTTACTCGATCACAGCAATATCTTTTTCAAATAAAATCTATAACTTCTACTAGCTGCCGTTTTATCTGAACACATACAGCGATTCTCCATTTCGTCATTTGTGTATAGAGTATGACGTCAGATCTCACCGAACGCGACTTTCCTCATTCGTGACGAGGTTGCATCGTGTTTTTCTTTACGAAAATGTGTCAGCTGCTGAAGTGTCACGAATGCAACTTTTGATGAACAAAGTCTCTCTGACCCTTTACACAAGCCGCCGATATCAAAAGTGGGAGAAGGGCAGAGTATCCAGGACTACATATGAGGAAGCGAAGGCAGTGGGTTCAAATACCTTATTGCTGGATAGGTAAAACATTTCTCTTTCCAATTTCATCATAGTACATTTTCGTCACCGTAATGAAATAAGGCAAGTAACAAAAGACATTCAACCAACCAATGTCCACAAGTTTTCAGTCACTTGACGTTCATTAAGTGTAAACGAAACGAAACGAAATTTCTAAGTAAAATCTTTATATGTATCAGCTGGTTAAATCAGCTTAGTGCAGACTTTGCGTATGTATTGTGGTGGTGTGTTCGGATGTTTGTATCAATATTTTGTTGTGATCTTGTTCATACATACTAAGTACCTTTTAGTCTAGACATTTAGTACAGTAGAAACCAGCTATGTGCATACAGATTTTATTTGTATTTCTATTTTCAATACTGCGCATCTTTACATTATCTATGTTTCCAAATTTTAATTTGTTGTATTTTCAAGGTTATTGTAGAAAAATAATAATAGGGGTAGTCAATGATGTTTTGTTGTAGCTTTGTAAGTTAGTGGTGTATCTTTCCCTTTTTAATTTGTGATAAAGATCATTATAAGTATTAAAAAAGGATATAAAATCATCAACTTTTCAGGTTTCAAAAATGCACAAAATTTCTTTTTTTTTTTCATACCCCAAAGTGTTATTTTAAATCCCATATTATGCCCCAGTCGATATATCATCAGTCATATTTTCCGAATCAGTAACATCTGCATGTATATATCTTTGAAATAAAAATGAATACTGTTTCAATATATAGTCTACTTTTTCTTTAATGACTTTCTTGAATTGACGATTAGGAATGTGAGAGTCAATATAGGGCGGTATGTATTGAAAGCCCGTTCGTTATCAAAATTCTGACGGTGAAGGCTTATATACAAACATAATTTACTTCTAATGTTTAGTTAAAATTCAGGTCATTTTTATATGGTGTTTCAATGAAACTTTAAATACATGTTTTGCTTAACAAATCCTTACCTGTTATTCTTGAGCTAAACACACCAAAATGGTGAAAACAATAGCAAATATTAATCAATAATAACGAGAAAAAGGTAAAAATGCATCAGTAAACAAATTTTTAAAATCTAAACATAGTCATTTTTCTAAATCACGTAGAAATGCTCAACAAACTGTTCTCTGGATTGTAATGATGATTTAAATGATTGGAATGTAATGTGATAGAAGACAGTGTATAATTTCCTGTTATTAGGCGATGTAAAGTCATCAACATTAGATCGTTTTGTCATGAGCAAATGAAAATGGGTCTTGAAACGTCAATAGTTTTGTGGGGTGAAATATCTGTTACACACGTTTAATGGTTCGTCTTGTATATCTTATCCCTTTTGGGATAATCTCATTCAAAATGGATCGTTGTAAAACTTTCTAATTACAGTTCCAGAAAAGTCATTCCGTGGGATAATCCTCATATTTCTAAGAAAAGTGACCATCAGTTTTGTTGAAAGATAAATTGAATGTCTTTTCAATTTCGCCTATACGTACCACAACCGGTGGATTTATGTTCCAAGTGTCGATTTCTTCCCCTCTGTAATTTATTGCACTGCCTATAAAACTATGTAAATACTGCATAGATCCCATGGTATAATTTGTCACACTGGTACCATTCCACAAGTCAGCCGGAGAGACATCTGTCCCGCTATGAACCAGAAGAAGTGTACTCTTCTTTTCCCAAGCTGCAACTGTTAAACAGGATTACATATGTTATCGAGGATAAATAACGTACATATAATACCAGCTATTGTGCCGAAAGATACAATTGGTGTTGATAACAAGAATGTAGAAAATGTATCTTTACTTTCTTTGTTTAATGACAGAAGTTGTATTTTTGTCATTGCTTGGTATATGCAATTTGCAAAAACGACAAATATGAAAATACTCAAAAACTTTAATTTCCGCTTTTAATTTTATGTTGTATTTTATTTTAATTTATTTTTTTTTTCTATTACTACTAGTCATTTTTTTTATTATGGTTTTTTGTTTTGTTCTTTTTGGTTTTTATATTATTTTTTTCCTTATTTCATTTCCTTTTATGCATCTATTTATTCATTATATTTTTAATTTTTTTTTTTTTTGTGACAAATGTCACTTTCATATTTCGATTATAAGATTATTTCAGGATGTCTGTATCTATGATGGTTACAAACAGGTTTTTTTCTACAAATATGTGTCCTTCTCTTGAATATTAGGAAAGTCGTATAACTCAAACAAATTTTGCAGAACCTATCAAAATCCTAATGCAATCTATTCGTTGACGATTTTGATAGCCATATTATTGAGAAAATAATGAAATAAACGAAAAATTAACTTAAGCAACAAAAACGACTTACCGGATAGACAGAAAGAGGAAGTCGTAGTAAAACCAAAAATCAAATGATAAATTGGGAATAATTCCAACATCATCATTGTTTCATACTAAATCATACTAAGTGTTCTGCGCTCGCGCTTATATCGTCAGAACAGATCGTTGCAGCATATCGTATTCTGTGGTGGATAATTTACATAATGTCATCGATTCCTTCAAATCATAGGGAATGCACCATGATATATAGATGCTAATGATAATGGTTCATATTGATATATTGTTAAAAGATATCTCATTTGTATTGCGTTATCATCTGGGAAGCTTTTGTTTCATAAATTGCCATAAAATATTTGATAAAAGAGATGAACATACAGTCTTATTTTCAACTTGGGACCCTATTCTTTTCATAGTAGCATAAAGAAAATCTAATAGTTCAAATAGATCAAATAATTCCCTAAGTAGCATTTATGGTGATCAAATATACCAACTAATTATATAATGATAATTGAGGACTAAGACTCCGAGAATTGCATTTCTTCGGGTTCAAAAATAGACAGAAATTCATTTATAATCAGTTTGATCGGCCAGAAAAGAGCACAATTCTTGTATAAGGGTCCCTCTACATACCCATGCAACCTTCTTCCTGAGGATTGCGCTCTTACAAGTAGAGCTTTGGGAACTAAATGATGGGTCCTGGTATAAACATCAGGGAAGATAAAATTCTGAAACTCGGAAAAAGTTCTGCGACTCAATAGAATATATATCGACAAATTATTTAATAATATGCGACAGATGGAATATCATTTTTATTATTTGATATTTTGCCAATAACTGTTTGATATAGAACATCTATGATGATTTTACCTACAGATTTGCTTTACTTTCATAACTAGTTTGAGTTAAAAATGACAGTAAATGTTGCATTCTACTGTTTGGATTTTGGATTCCATTTCTTTGATGCCTAGATACATTTCTGGGAACACAGAGGTGTTAACCATATTAATACCATATTATACTATACATAATGGACAATCACATAACTATCATATTCTGATTGAAGAATGAATGCGAAAGCGCTTCCGAAATAAAGTATATGTATAACACAATATTATATTTTCAAACCAATTTCCTGAAAACTGAATATAATTTAAAAACGAAAAAATACCGAAGGGTAAACCATACGTCATATTCCATGGAATAAAAAAGACAATATCGTGTTTAGTGTCATATTCAGACTAATGCTAACCCCCAATAAAATAGAGGTGAGACCAGGTGCCCAGGAGGATTAAGCGTCCCCTGGTTGCATGCAACACCCGTTGCAAACGTCTTGCAACAACCTTTCAAGTTGAGGAGGTCAATACATAAATATACACGGATGAACATTCAGAGGAAACAGGAACACGGAGTCAAATTTCACATTCAAGGCAAGAAATGCTTCCTGTCTGAAATTCCGGTGTCGGAAACACAGGTGAAGAAATGTCTGTATATACATGTATATACGTATTATGTCAAATCAAGTATAGTCAAAAAGTTAAGATGGTTATGTTGTATGGTCAGGTCCCAAATTATCGGTTAACATTCTTGAAAGAGGAATCTGAAATTGCAATAGATCCATATAACGACCAAAAAACTTCCTCAGTGACAAGTTCAAACGTTCCTTAATATATCTTTGTGAGAGTGTTTCGTGGTAATGGTAAGAAGCCTCGCTCTCAGGACGAAATTTTCGTTTTCTAAATTTTCGTAGTTAGAGTATTATACTGTTCTATTCCCTATTTGACGCACGATAATTGATTAATTAGTCAGTGAACATATTATCAAAGCTCTATCCCTGCAACGGAAAACTATGTATTGATTCCCGTTAAAATGCATATGCCATGTTCATTAATTGATTATCATTTTAAAAAATTTTCTCTATTTTGATAACGGAGTGTTATGTAGATATATAAGTGAAATAAATCGTGTAGAAAATATCAGATTAATATGCTTGAAAATGATACAATTCCATCAGTGTCTTTAAGAGTAAATTAATAATATTCAGTCGGATATACATAAAGCATCTTGCTAACTGATTTTAAATGCAATACATCTACTATATGTATTACAAAATTTACTTTAAAGTTAAATCAATGAGAACCTGAAGAGAATGCAGAATAATTCAATGGTAACTTGTACTCAACTTATTATCATATCATCCAATCAATTAACTCCTTATATTTGTTGGTGTGAGCACTTTGATCTCTCAACTGGCATGTGACCTAGAACTTTCTAGATATCGTTTCAGTGTGCAAAGGATGTAAACTATAGCTGTAGACAGGCATAATGCACTTGCTCTTACCTTCATTCACTGGACATTTGGTGATCCCTAATCGGACTTTGTTGTTTACATTATTCGCTATCACAGAGTGAACTTGAACAAACTTGGAGTAAAAAAAAACTTTATACAGACAAATTCAGGAATTATAAGTTTGATATATTGTTAGTGTTTTATTGTTTTGTTAATTTGATATCTTATAAAATCATTCAGTTTAATATTGATTTATTGAGATATTCTGGCATTTTGGGTTATTTTTATCTATAACAGAAATGTATGTTCGTTCGGGATTCGAACCCAGATCTTTCATTATGTCAGATTATGGAAGAATAAATTTGTCAGGTATAAATTTGTCTGATCTTTTCTGTCACTATTGATTCAAATAATATTTATGAAGTAAAATGCAAAAATGCCAAGAGATCATAAACAAGGAACATACATTCTACCAGACAAAATTGACAAATTGGCTAGCACGAACCCTTAGAGTACTAAGGGTGGGATAAGGTCCATGGAGGAGTAAGCATCCCAACCTGACCGGTCACAACTGCCTCGATACCATAAAATTGTTTGAGCTAGTATAATTTATAGTCATATGGGATGTTATAGGTATTATCGTAGTCACAATCGGTAAAAAGTTATGGTAAGTAAAATGTGTGATATTGTATTATCAGAATAAAAACGGTTTAACAATCAAATAAGGAAGTCAACATGTTGGGCAATGATGCGGGAATTTCAGTTAAATAACATTTCATGCCTTGAATAGGAAGATTTGACTTCGTGTTCTTGTCTCCTTAATGTGTTTATACCTGTATATTTATGTATTTACTTCCTAGACTTGAAAAGCAGGACTTTTGCTACGGGCGTTGCATCCAACCAGGAGACGCTTACTCCTCCCGGGCACCTGGTCTCACCTCGATTTTATTGGGGTTTGCATTTGTCTGAATATGACACTATACACGATATTCTCCTTTTATTCCATGGACTATGCGATTTGGTTTACCATTCGGTACTTCTTCGTTTTTTACTTCTGATAAGCACAAAAAGATCTTTATATCAACCATAAAATTTGAGGAACGTAGACTTTATACGTGTTTTTCGTATCCTTGTGATATTAACTTTTCACTTAGTAACTTGCGTCGGTATATGCAAAATCCGTAGTCTGAAGAATATCTAGCATATCGGATTAGTTGGAAAAATATAGACCCCATATACAGGTGAAAAAGGAATATTACTACAGGTATATAGAACGCTAAGAATAGGAAATTTCAAACCGTTACCTTTATAAAACAGTAAAGTTTTCTGTATAGGTATATATTCAGTCGAAGGGAACTAGATTTAGTTGTTTAATTTCGAGTTCATCAAGACATATTGTATGTATATATCTATCAGAGTTTTTATTGTTTGTAGAGAATTCATCATCAATATATCTGAATGTTAAATAAAATGTTTTGCCAGTTGCTTTTTATGCTGACACAGAAGATAAACTGGCACATATGTCATGTCAGAAAACTTACTATTTCTTATTCCACGACAAATACAAGTAATAACGACATTTTATGTATTGTCCAATTTCACGGAAGTAGTTCATACACATGAATGATACCATAGTGGCCTACTTCAAGACATTGAATTTGCTCAGCTTCAATATAGAGCAAAGTAATTAACCACTTGCTTATGGATACTTCATGGATCATGGTAACTTCTCGTATATAGTACTCACGAAAATTCTTTGAAATCACCACACTACACAGAAAAAAAATTTGAAAATTGTCATTTATTTGAAATGACGAGAGAAATGCAAATTATCCATAAAACATAACATTCTACAAATGTACAATCAACTGACTAGAAAATAATCGTGTACAAAAAATTGACGCACTGACAATTAAAACAACTCAGCACATATGATGTAATGCGTTAGATTAAAAGATTGGGGTATACAAGATACCCTCCAAGCATGAGATCAAATAGAACAATGTACAAAATACATACAATATAGAATATATCAATGCTTTGGACTAAAATGCATGTAAATTTCCATACAAATGGAGGAACTGAAATGGGAACTGATATGTAGAGCACACCAACTCTAATAATTGTAAATTAAACACAATACTGAAAACCCCATGTACAGTAATTGGAAACTGAATGTCAATAAACCTGTATCATTGATAATTGAAAAATGAAATGGCTCTTAACATTTATATACTACTTATATAGTTAAAAAAGTGGAAGACGGGGAGGAGGTGGGAAATTTAGCTGTTGTTTTGCGAGTTATCTATGAGAGACGCTTTAAGGTAATAGATAATGATGCGCGCGCATCTATTAAACTGTAAACAGGGTTATCCTTTTTATATTATAAATTCGGTACCATAAACATATATATATATGGAGGATACGCCTGCGTTTACGTCAAGTAAATCCCTTCACTTTCCGCGGCCGTGTCATGCATACGATTAGCTAATGATTGGCTATTAAAGCTCTATTTTTGTGGAGCTCGGCTATCTCAGTCGGTTAGATGGTAGGATGCATGACAGCTAGGTGATTCGGTACCATAAGTCATGGGTTCGAATTCCCGTCGGGGAACGAATATAAGAGAAATATAGGGTGCCTTGTTAGCTGTAGTATCTTTGTGCTTTATATGTTTGTCTAATTTGTCTTTATTTCTACAGGTATTTCTTCGGATATAGAAGGTTCATTGAACTCCCGGGTGTTTCTTTGTTTCTATTTGTGCTTTATATGTTTATTTCTATTTTAGTGACTGTATTCTTTAAGAGGATCCGCCTGGGTTTACGTCGGGTAAATCCCTTCACTTTTCGCGGCCGTGTTGTCATGCATACGATTAGCTAATAATTGGCTATTCAAGCTCTATTTATTGTAGAGCTCGAGTAGCTCAGTCGGTTAGACGGTCGGATGCATGACAGCTAGGTGATTTGGTATCATAGGTCGTGGGTTCGAGTCACCGTCGGGGAACGAATATAAGTGAAATATAGGGTTCCTTGTTAGCTGTAGTATATTTGTGCTTTATATGTTTGTCTAATTTGTCTTTATTTCTACAAGTATTTTTTCGAAGACAGAAGGTCCATTGTACTCCCGGGTGTTTCACTGTTTCTATTTGTGTTGTAATATATATAAGCACAAGAAAGCGACAAACGACACAAAAATAAAAAAAAAATGGTCAAAATTTCGAGGCGATCTGCCCCTTCCTCAGGACAAAACAATAAAAGAACTACATAAATAGAAATATGAAAAAGGAAAGCTATATACAAAGCACTAGTGTAATTAAACGATGATATTGGACGCCAGCTACATTTTGCGTGTTTGTAGTCCGCTGTTTAAATGTATTAAATGTAAAATGACCAGGCCTTTATCCGATATAGTGGTCATAGGGGAATAGGACAACACCTGTATCTGTTGCGGTTTGCCTTGACCCGTTCATGTTGTAATATGACTAAGTGAAATAAGAGAATGCTGAGAGATGAAAGTAGAATGAGAAAGGACAAAATGAATGAGAGAAACACAGAGAAAATAAATAGATATATAAATAAATAAATAAATTAATTAATTAATTAATAGATAAAAGGGGGTGAAAGCACAAAGTCAACAGGACACTAGTGACCATGTATTATAAAATGATGAGACATAATCCAATGCAGAGCGAAACTGAATTTTTCTAAACGGTTACAAGAAAAACTAAGACCAAAAGGCAAAATTTTGTCATAGAAAAAGAAACCAAGTAATTCATCATCACGTTAGTGAACAGGCATAAATTTAAAAGCATGCTCTATGTCCGATTTTGCCACTATTGTTCATTTTCCTAACTTACTGATAATTTTAATTGTATCAGATAGAATAAGTAGTCCTCCAAAGGGAAGAAAAATATACTAAAAGAAATAAAACAAACACTCTTTGCCGCAAATTTTCGGCCTCCTGGCCTTTATCAAGCAATAGTTAGAATAGTACAGAAGATCTATGTAACATCCATCTTTACATGTCTAATATAAACAAGCTTCTAAATTCCGATAAACGTTGACGTCATAACGTCATTATTACATGCGTAAGTATGGCATTAAAATAGACTAAACAACATAATAATACAAGCATAAATATGTGTGTACATTTTCTAAACTACTGCCGGACATAAGGAATATTCTTAAAAAACATCAGTCGACACTGTATAAATCAGAGAGAATGCGCAATGTTTTCCCCGATCCCCCAATTTTGGTTTTTCGACGCGATAAAAATTTATGTGATACACTTGTGCATAGGAAAACTGAAAATTCTATAAAACAAGATGAAAAATCATGTGCATGTAAAATATGTAAGATAATTCAAAATGGTGATATTTTTTATTTTAAGAGAAAGAAGTCCTTCAAGACAGTAAAAGACGCGAAGTGTACAGACAGGAATTTGATTTATGCGCTAATCTGCAATAAATGTAAACAAACTGTATATGTAGGAAAGAAAAAAGAGGAGTTACTGGCTCAGTTATGTGGCAGAAGTCACCATGGAGCTATACAATACATGAATATAAATATTATACTAGTACATATAACACATTACAAAAATATTTGATTGTAGTGCAATTACGATACCGACTTAGGACGGTCATTTAATTTGACAAAAGCCAAACAAATTGTGTGGTTAACCGGTTTACGGGCCCACCTTCCAACTCACCGTAACAGCAGAACAATCAAAGGACGTACATTTAAAAATTTATAAGAAAAAAGAGGAGTTACCGGCTCAGTTATGTGGCAGAAGTCATCCTGGAGCTATGCAATAATACTCCAAGTAAAGAACAAGGGTCAACAGGTATCGCATATTGAGAGGTCATAAAAATATAAACACGTAAGGTATTGTAAAACACATAATGGTATAAAAATATATGCGACATCAACATGATAAACCGTGCTCTGCCAGTCTTAAAGCGAGCTAAGACCCTAGATCTGTAGGAGTCCCGACTAACAGTCAAAGGGGACGAGGTTCAGGACCATGTCTCCTCTGAAAGAGGTTTGGACAAGGCCCGTCATATAGTCCCCACCGCCCTGTTAGTCAGCGTGCAACGTTCAAGTAAAAGTCTGCATAAGGCTGTACATGGGCCAAATACAAGACCTATAGTCTTTTTGATGATCTCAATATCATATTGTCTATTTAGAAGACGTTTGATTATTTTATTACATGATAAAATAACGTTATCGGAGCCTTTTACTTTCCTTAGTTTATATACGAGATCACCGTAAAAATTAGGATGGGAAATACCATTGGATACATACTGTTGAAAAGAAATATTTCCAAATTTAGATAGAAGTTCTGAATAAGATTTGAAGAATTTGCCGAATGTTTTCCTTAGCTTGTGATATCTGTAACCCTGAGTTAAAAGTTTAGTAGTAATTTGTAAATTTCGTTTATGAAAGTCCAAAACATCGGTGCAGCCTCTGACAAATCGAACTAATTGAGATATATAGATACCATATGATGGGAGTCGAGGGACATTGCCATCCAAGTAAAGGAAATTTACAATAGGAAATCCAAGATCCTTACGTTTATCATAAATATTAGTATATATAAGGTGGTTGATAATTTTGATGTTTAAATCTAAGAAAGGTGTTGATTTATCTCAAGTATTAGCTTTATTCAATGTGAGCTCTGGTGGATATACTTCTGATATAAATTGTTCGAATTCAGGGTTTTCGATAACCAAAATGTCATCCAGATATCTGCAAGTATTATTAAATATGTCAATGAGGTCAAAACGTTTTGATTTATGAATAGAAACCATAAAATCCCTCTCATAACATTAAAGAAATAAATCTGCTATCAGAGGCGCGCAGTTAGTACCCATAGGAATCCCAACTATTTGTTGATATATCTTGCCATCAAA